>CM076571.1:352593681-353266986 GCA_034641835.2 Pinus albicaulis | reverse complement strand
CTTCACTTTTTACACAGGTATCATGGTTTTAGAGAAATGTCAAAAATACCGTTGCCTCAGGAGAATTGAATGCACCTCTGAAGTGACCTTGGGAAAATCAAGATTTCTCCTAGCATGGTTGGCCAAATGACTTGCATGATGAGTCAAATGATAACTAGACAGAAATACCTTTCCAATGAGCTATCATGAGCTCAATTTTGAGTTGAGGAAGACCTTCAAAAGTTGACTGCAACAGCACTCTTCCTTGAGGCAGCCTCATTCTGATCATTTTGACTAGTGTTGGGAGATTTGATTTTTGACAGGGTAAATGAAATCCAAATTGCCTAATTCTACTTGTGTTGGAAATTAGACTCCAATAGCTTTCCAACGAGCTATCACACGGCCGCTTTGGACACCGGGAAGGCCTCCAAACACTTCCTTCAAAATGCACTATGTGGCAAGGGGCTCGAGCGACCCACCTGGGGCTCGAGCGACCCACCTGGGGCCCGAGCGACCCACGCAGAGGCTGCGCGACCCACGCAGACACAGGGTTTCGAGATTCATTCTGGGCACCCAGCCTTGCTTGGAATCGATGCAACTGGCCTTCAAACAGGTTTTTATCAATTGATTGATGTTTTTGAATGCATTGGTGGCATCATTGGTGGTTTCAAATGTTCAACGGAGGATTTAAAACCCCACAGTCATAGCATTCTTGTTTTCAGGGTTTTAAAATGAAAATGAATGGTTGAATGAGTTTGTTTGCTATCTCATGGCAGTGATACATCTAGCTTTGCATATAATATCAAAACCATATTTCTCTCATGCCCATTTTGCCATTTTGACCATTGCTATTATTATACCATGTTTAAAACCCTTTGTTTCATGGTGACTGTGGTTGTAATGAGTCTCACTGCCTAATGTAAAAATATTCTCATGACTTTGTTTCAAACTGCCCATTGAGACCTTTGTGGTTATTACTCATAGACAAACACATTCTATTGATGCCATGCTCTCCTTTGATAAAATTTGTTCAAAATTTTGAAAGTTACCCGCTCCTTTTGATCAAAGTTCACTTACATTTAAACACAGAGATTGTGCCTTTTCCAATCCACCTAAAATAGAGCTATTATCATTGTTTGTTTCCTTATGGTGCTTTGACAGTGGGGGATATTTGTTGGGCGTTTGAAACATACATTATAACTTTGCCTTCACTGCATCTATATCAGTATACATATTGCACATATCTTGTTCGCAGCCATGTCAGAGATAGAGTCAGAATATGAGCAGGAGTCGGACAGTGACTCAATCGTTGAGGTTGATGTACTGAGATGGAGCATAGCAGTGCGTCAGTAGTAGTAGCATATCAGAGAAGCCACAGAGCTTTGTTTCAACATCACGACGAGTACTATCTCCACCCGGGGTGGAAGGGGTCTCGTTGACTTCATCAGCAACGTGAGTACTATCTCCACATGGCGTGGAAGGGGTCTCGCCTTCTTCATCAGCGTAGGTACATTCACAGGATCATGATAGAGACCAACACATACAACCGAGACAGTGTTTTCACCACAGGAGCTGCATGCACCAGGAGAGCACTAAAATGGCGGAAAAGGCCTGATCCACTCCAGATTTTGGCCGAGGCTTCATTGACTGGGCAGGACACATGATGGAGGACCTCCGCTCCGAATTTGGGCAAATTCGGAGAAGATTTTGTCATTTTCAAATTTTTGGTCTTAAAAACAGGTTTTGCAGCTACGTGGGTCGCGCGCTCATGCGCTCACTTTTTTTTGAGACACTTGCTGGAGGAGATTTTTACATTTTTGGATTTTTCATGGTTAATTATGCATCCTATGAAGTCAACTTAGCATTTCAACAAAATCTGGATGGTCAAACAGCTCAAAAACACCATGAAAATCACCTTGCTGCCACCTTTTGCACCAGCAGGAAGTACCTCTGGGAGAATGAGGTTTTGGAGGGTCAAATCAACTCCAAATTTATAAATTCCACTTGGGTTGGAAAGTAGACATCCAAGGCTTTCCAACGAGCTATCATGAGCTCAATTTGGATGCCGGGAGCTACCTCAAAATCAGCCTGTAACATGAGCGACCCACGCAGTTCAGGAGCGACCCACCTAGAAATTTTTCTGAATTTTCAGCTGCCAGCTCAGTATTTCGCCTATTATGGACCAGTTTTGTTTATGGATAGAATTTTTGGGTTTTTATGATGTAAATTCATGTTTGATATGTAAATTTGGCTTGTTTTTATCTCTTCTAGAAGATTCACTCTCAAATGAGTAAAAAATCATGTAATGGATCAGTTTCCACTCTTTTAGAGGCACGTGGTTAGCTGCCTAGATTGTAGTTCTATGATTAGAATTGGTTGAAACTGATCCCTGAAGAGGGAATTCGACCCCTAGAGGTGGGGAAAGGTGTTAGAGTGCTCTATATATTGTAATTTCTCAATCCTTTTCAGAGGTTGGAGAGGTTGGGCTCTTGGGATACTTTTGATATCATTGTACATATTTTTCATATTTTGGCTAAGGAAAGATCAGGGGTTTTGCGGCACTTGTTGGGATCCTTGTGGTGTTCTGTTCTTGATGGTGTTTCTTCTTTGTTTACTGTAAGTTTCTTCATGTTTAATGTACGCCATCCTTTCATTATGCTTCTGAACTAAGTTGAATGAGTGAAATAAGGTTGAATCCATTATTTACAGTGCTTGGCCTTTGAATTCAGTTAGTTCTATATGTTTTCAGCTGTTCGGAGAGGATCCAAGTTCTTCTTTGCCCTCTTCAGCTCCTCGTCAGTCTAATCTATCCATAAATCCAATTTAAAACATCAAGATCATCACCTACCTCGCCCCAGCTTGAACTCTGCAAAGGTCTGACCTTATCCCCGGACCCAAAACTTGTTTTCCCATTACTCCAGCGAAAACCCAAAAAACCAAAAATCAAACATATATATCTCTTTACTAGCCTAAAATCAGTTCTTATTGTAAGTCATCTCGCATCCTATTGCTTATTTTCTCGAGATTGACGGAGAGAGCCCTCTCCTGTCCTCGTAGGGCTAGCTACGAGGCTGAGCGTGGTTTGATGTAGCCTTGAGTTTTACTTCATTTCAGCCTGAGGTAGATTTGAGTGCTAACATAGTGGCAAACATACTGGGGAGAAACTCAAAACATAGTGGCGACCATACTGGGGAGAAACTCAAAACGTTTGCTTGTTATAGACGGAGTCTGAAGTCACGCCAGGTAGCCTTCGAAACGCTGTTGCTATGCATCAGCGAAGTAGATAAACGCTGCTTCAGTCGATCTCCGGTTTAACTTGTAATCGTTTATGATGTAAATTCATATTTGGCATGTAACTTTGGCTTATTTTTATCTATTCTAGAAGATTCACTCTCAAAAGGGTAAAAAATCATGTAATGGATCAGTTTCCACTCTTTTAGAGGCAAGTTATTAGCTGCCTAGATTGTAGTTCCATGATTAGAATTGGTTGAAACTGATCCCTGAAGAGGGAATTCGACCCCTAGAGGTGGGGAAAGGGGTTAGAGTGATCTATATATTGTAATTTCTGAGGCATTCTACAGGTTGGACTCTTGGGATACTTTTGATACCATTGTACATATTTTTCATATTTTGGCTAAGGAAAGATCAGGGGTTTTTCGGCACTTGTTGGGATCCTTGTGGTGTTCTGTTCTTGATGGTGTTTCTTCTTTGTTTACTGTAAGTTTATTCATGTTTAATGTATGCCATCCTTTCATATGCTTCTGAACTAAATTGAATGAGTGAATAAGGTTGAATCCATTGTTTACAGTGCTTGGCCTTTGAATTCAGTTAGTTCTATATGTTTTCAGCTGTTTGGAGAGGATCCAAGTTCTTCTTTGCCCTCTTCGGCTCCTCGTCGGTCTCATCTGTCCATATATCCAATCAACAGAAATTCCTGGGTATAAAAATGGGACAGAAAATGAGGATTTTGGACAGAGGCATGAGGCCTACAAGGAGTCTTCAAGAGCCAACAATTTTTAGTGATAAAATTTGTTCCTTGGAGGCTCAAAAAGATCTTAGCCACCTTTTGGTATAACAAAATATTATAGGTGGCTAACAGCTCAGAAAAACCCTTGATCAAATTCAGCATAATTGGCAAGGTTTTAATTTTGTGTGCGAAATCTATAATAGGAAGAACGAGTTTCTATTAGGGAATCTACCTTGAAAAATATATGAACAGGTGTGGTTATTTTGTGGCTACAACCCTATGCTAAGTCTCAGATAAGTAGAATATATTTTGGTATAGAAATACTGAAGCCCTATTAAATTTGGTTGGGCCTATTTCGAAGATCAAGTTATCGCATGTTCTCTCACAATATTCATACTTAAGAAAGATGTCTTGGCTACAAATCCATTCATACTCCCTTAAAGAGGACTTACGGCTATTGAAAAAACATCATCTTTGCGTCCTATATTGTTGTAATATTCCCAAATGGGGAAGCAGCAATATTTGAACACAAAACTGGAATAGAAGTGTTTAACATCACATTAAGATATGAGACCAATATGGAGCCTTTTCATTCATCATAACAACAGCAAAGAAATGTAATACAATGGGGCACAAATCATACACATGATTTAACAAGCCTCCAATAAGTAAACCTCCTCATGAATGAGGTATTGATACTATACCAAAATATCGGAAGACAACTATAGCGCAGTCATGAAGAGCGCTTCTACAGCATATAAACATACAATTATATAAATGGCTGATATATGCCTCAAGAGATACAGAAAATAAAGACCTAAGCTCTATAACAACCTCCAACAAGAACCCAAAAGGGTTTCCGGCAATACACCCAAAATACAAATGGTGAACCCAAGCCCTAGCACTGAAGATTCACTGCAGAAAAATAGTTGGGAGATATGGTTGAAGTTGATATAACAATATATGGCCCTCCTCCAATATACTCTCCAGTTGAAAGGTTGATCCCTCCACTGAAGAACCAACTCCCCAAATCATGCACAGAAATCACCCCTGCAACAGCTCTCCAAAATAACGCAGTTATGGACTAAAACTGCGTTGTAGGTGATGTTGGTAGCTTGGCCTGGTGCCAAATAATGATATAATGCCCAAGGAGCCTCCTTTATAATCTCCCAATGGAAAGGCTACCTGTCCACTGAAACGAAATCTCAGAAAATGGCTCTACAAACCCTCCACAACTTCTGCGTTGCAACACAACACAACCTCAATAGGAACTATGTTATATAATAATACTGAAGCTTTGGCCTGATGCCAAAATGTGGAAATTTAGCTCAATCACTTCTCCTGAGTGGGCACTCAAATTCCTCCGAGGATGAAGGTGGGATTCCCGCCTGGGAACACCCTGTGCTAAACAGCACTGCAATCTTAGCTAAACAGTTGAAGAGAGAAAATAGTCATACAGACCATATAAAAATAATAATCTAAAACATATCTTCTATGGCTACCATCCCCTTCCTTATATAAGTGGTGAGCTTCCTCACCCTTGGCCCCACTCATTAAGACCACTACTTTCATGCATGGAGTCTCCCTCCAAAACTGCGATGTCCCACAATGAATGCCAGTCCTCCATGACAGCGTTGTTGATTTGGTCAAAGTTGACCCAGTCTACATGCTCCAATCCCCTTTCACACATAAGGGTGCTTTATCAAGCCACTAAAGTGATCTCCATTCACAGTAGTAGTGATTTTATTCCTACTATGGAGATTTATGGGTATCCATACCCTCTTATTCAGCAAATTAAGAAGCAAAAGCAAAAATTAATATTCCAACTAGCTCATGTCCAATTGGGAATATTACAGTCCTCCCCTCCCAAATGTTGCTTTTCTTCAAGATACTGTAAAGGTGAGTGTTGCAACTCTTCTCCTCCTTCCTTGGTGACACCTCTATGTGATAAGCTCTCCTCATACACCAAGTGTCTCCCAATCAATCCCTCCATGAAATGCTCCTCCTAAGTTCTCATGAGATGCAAATGACTCATCTCATAAGGAAGCAAAAGATCCATTGTAGCAATCATGGTTTTCCCAATGTTCTCCCTGAAACATGAAGCATAAGAAACATGGAGAATCTCTCTCCCAAAGGGCACATCCAATAGCTGCATCCTCCCTCCAATAATTCCCATAATAATAATAAGGACATCATCGATGTATGGGATCAAAACCAAGGATACATAAGCTACCATATGCAATAATGGAGGTGGATTATAGTCCCACATGTGGAACCAGCGCAGTATATCTCCTTACTTCCTCAGATCATGATATAATAAGTGGTTTCCCCACCACTTATTTACTGCTAAAGTCTCCTCACATTTTTTGAGAAGGTGAGTAATGTCAGGTTCCTTTGGAGTGTGCCCTGAATGTTATGTCATCTCCCTATATCCTCCTAGGGAATGGCCATGCTCAACATTGTTTATGGCCCCAAGTTGACCATGAATTTTATAATGAAGTGTGCTCCCATTTGGATAAATGGCCTGCACATGTATGGTAAAGGAATGCAACTATTCATTAAGTAAATCATTATGCATAAAAACATGATCCTTGCCATATGCTTTTTTCACACAAATGGAGAGGTCCATAGATAGATCCCATCTCGTTCCCAAAGATGAAAGAGGTGGTTGTGATAAATCCATTAAAGAGTTATGTATCTCCTCCATGTCCACATGATCCATGCATCTTTTGAAATGCTGATATATATCCTCTTCAAAGCCTTTCCAAGTATATCCCGCCATGATGGTATGGTATGCTCTCATGGAATAAGTGTGGCTGAAGAGAAAATCTTCATGTGTTTCTTGTAGTAACTTCTCCTTGAGCTTGGATTCTCTAGATAAGAAGATCCTACTCTGATATTAGATGACCCCATCTCTTACTAAATATCCCTCCTCTAGTAGTTGGTCATCAAGTATCATGCAGGTAAAAATATCCTTGGAATAATCCACCAACAGCTGGGATTTCCAATATGGATATATCCTCCATAGTGACAACATTGATGATCTATCATATAAAGCATCTGTCATGTGCCTGCCCCCTCCTTTGACATATCCTATGTCAAAGTCACATATCGGGATGTTGTTATCCTCCCTCTACAACTCCTTTCCCAGCGCAAGATCCAAGGTGAGAGTGGGTAATGATGATGTTGGGAGAATGTCTCCCTCATCCTTGAGTCTACCCAAGACTCTCAGCGTTGTACCATGACCTCCCAATGTTCCCACTCCTCCTGGATATATGAGTGGTGCAACATGTTGTGAGTCATTTCTCACCAACTCCTGACCAGGTGGCCTCCCAGGTGGTTTGCCACTAAACAGTAATGTCTCATGGTCCAAGGTCAACTACATAATATATGGGACTATTATGTCCTTTCTTCTACTGCGCAAATCCAACTATGTTTTATGTGTAGAAGCTGTCTGATCTTGAATGGAACCTCGAACCCGCAAGGTCAAGTATTTGGGTACTACTCTTAATTATGCAAGGGCCCCTCCAATTGGAGAAAATGCTCCATTCCCACATCTTGGTGGTGGTGGATCCTCTCCTACTATCCCAGCACTGTGACCTCCTTCCAGTTCTTCTTCTTCTTCCTCCTCATCATCTGAAAATACCTCTATATAGTGTGCATTTCCTATTGCACATCTATGTCTGGGTGCCCATGATTCTTGGCATGTGAAGAAAAGCTTCCTTCACCTCAAATCTCTTCATACATCATCATTAAGAGGTACTTTTTTTTGGCTCTCCTTTGAAAAAGGAGCATTCTCATATTTTCCCTTGGATGGAAAAGTGAGCTTTTGCTTTTCTTTCGGCAATGCATCTTGTCGATCTCTAGCCCTTTCAATGGCATCTTGAAGAGTAGTAGGTTTGGTAGATTTAACCAACCCATGTAGAGGTTCTGCTAGCCCATTAATAAACATATAGACCCTCATTGTTGCAGATAAATTAGGAACCATAACAGAAATTTTAAGAAATTTAGAAATATAAGTTTTTGGATTACCTAATTATTTGAGCTTTAGCTAGCCCCATGAAAGGTGCCTCTGGATCTCTTTGATCAAACCTCTCCACCATATTGTCAACTCTGAATATGAAATCATATTGGCATGACCCAATGTAGAAATACCATGAAACCACCAATCATGTGCTTCACCCTCAAGGTGCAGTGCTGCTATTTTGATGGCCTCCATCTCTGGTACTTGGTTCAGCTGGAAGTAGATGTCTAGCTTCTCTACCCATGATTTAGCAGTGCATTTTGATGACCCATCAAAGTTGGCTAAGAAAAATATGCCCATATTTTGTTGTAGATCATGATTCTGTATGAATCCTCCACCTCTATTGTGATGTCGGGGTCTCCTATTGTCCTTGATCTGACAGAATTCTTGAAAACTCAAATGATCCTTGAATCTCTGAGATTGAGACTCATACTCCAGAAAATAGTCTTCAAGAGTTTCTTGTTCTTGAAACCCTCCATTTCCCACTGCTAAAAATGTAGGCATTGTAGAGCGTTGGGAAATCTGCTGCTTCACTGGTTGATGACTCCAGTGATGAGAAATGTCAGAGCCTTCTCCATGAAGAAACCCTTTAGGGGATTATTTGTGTCTATCTATCCTCATCTCCTTTATTTCTCTTGCAATGTCTTACATAGTTCGAAGAAGAAGCTTAGAGAACTCCTTCTCCTCATCTTCTCCTGATAAAGGGGTTTTACCCTTGTTTTATTTATCATATATATAATCATACTTCTGGTTTCTTCTTAGATACATCTTCTCTCTATCTGTGAGAGGATCTCCTTCTTTTGATGAGATATTGGCTTAAGAAGCACAGGCTGAGCCAAGATTATACTTTTATGCCACTATAACATTGTTGAATGGAGAAGCAAAAATATTTGAAAACAAAACTGGAAATAGTAATGTTTAACATCACATCAAGATATGAGACCAATATGGAGCCTTTTCATTCATCATAACAGAAGCAAAGAAATTTAATATAATGGTGATGCAGGAGAATTAGACTCAAGACAATATTTTGTATATAAATAAACATAAGGGGGGTCTCATGTTTTTGTTTCCCTATGTAATTATTCATATTTGAGTGATTTTTAGTTAATTGTGGAGAAAATTGTAACTTCCCTCGAATGATTAGTGGGCATATGAAGAGATAGTCAGTTTCAGTTATCTAGGGATTAGGCTAAATTTAGAACTGTAGGAGTCCAAGAGTTTTGTCGAGTCACTAAAGAATCTGAATCGACTATTTAGTATTTTTTGTATAAGAATAAGCCTAAAAGGCATAATAGGCAGTCTTGTAGACCTGCATAGAGCTACATAGAGTTAGAAGGTCGGAGAGGCAGAGTAGGAGAACAGAAGACCATTGAATTAGAAGATCTAGCCCGAACAGAAGGGTTTTGCAAGTAAACTCATGCATATATTATGGAAGAATTTGTTTCAGTACTACCTGTGCATTTATTGATTAAATTATGTGTGAGAATGGTTGAATCCCCGTGATTACTGTATGAATGGACTCTAATTTCAATAAGATGTTGTATGAGAACCAGCTTGGTTAACTGTGTGAATAGGGACCTAAAATAAGAATGGCATCGTATTCTGTGGGATGGGAAAGTGCATACTCATTAATTGGATTCTGTGTGAATTATGCTTATGGGGTAATCTAGTATATATTATGGTGGATCAATACTAATAGACAGGTTGGAAACCCACATAAAATTATTGTTAACAATATTTAAAAGGGTTCGATTCATAAGTGTCTGTGTAATGCGTTGATGTAGTAATGGAGGGCTCGTGTTAAAGCTGTTGTATAGTTAAAATTGATGGTAGCAGAGTTTTTATGCATAGACACATACTGAACTAAACTGTGTCATGGACATATCAAGGCAGAATATAGAAGGCGGAACTGTGACGAAGAAGGGAGAAGCGGAACCAAGAGATGAATAGTGAAACTGGAGTGTTAGAAACCTGCAATATCACGTGTGATTAAGGGTGGTAAGTTGTTTCACCTTTTTGAACGCGATATCCCTTTCTTCCTGACACGTGGTGAAGAGTGGTATTGGAATACCATTTATATCACACAACTTTTGAGTACTAACCCGTGTGCTTCTTGATAACACAATATTCATCCGTGTTCATTCGATCTGTGGTTGGAGCGCGACAAGCTTGGGGCCGTCGATTTAAGAGGTACGTTAACGTGGGGCCCAATACATTATAAAACCATTGCGATAGTTATTATATGTTGTGTGGGACCGAGAGGACCCCAAATTCTGTCGGGGTTGGTTTGAATTAAAATCAAAGTTTGCAAGGTTGAACGCATAAGGTCGGTTGGTGAACGCAGCGAAAGTGTGAAATAATATGGTCGATATATACATATAAGGTGGGCCTAATGACTGATTATGCCTGGTTTAATGCATTGATATGGATATTAATATGTTGGCGCTTGGTCCTTTGTCAAAGCCGAGGGGTACATACGTTAATGTATTTTGGGTGATGTGGAATAGTACAGCCGGGGGAATATAATTGTAGATATGCTAAGGACCCTTATGTAATAATTTTAAACACGAAGGTTCATGAGTTGGGTTAGACTATGGTTTAGCCATAGGTTTGGAATAGTTAAGGTCTCCACCTACGAGGATTGTGAATTAGGGCGCATTACATGCATTTTGGGTTTTTATAACCTTAGAAAAAGAAGCCTCCACACTATATTATTTAAATTTCCAGTTAAAGGGATTAGAACTTTGTGAGGTTGCCGGATTGTTGAGATTATTTGGTTGAAACATTGGGATGCATTTATATGCACAGGAAAGAAGAAAATAAGGGTTATGTGAGGTAACACCGGCATTAATTGGTATCAGAGGTAGAATTGAAATAGCTCTTTGAAAATTTGTTTTTGAAATGCATATGTACTAGAACAGTGAGGAAAGTTTGATGTTTAAATCTGTTTAACAATAATTTACATATTTGAAGAAGTATGGAGTGAAGGTATTCAGATTTGCAGAATCTGGAGTTGAAGACAAAGAGTCTTGAAAATTGCATCAGATAGAGATGCAGTGCAGGTGAAAGAAGAAGCAAGATCATTCAGGGATCTTGGGAGGTGAGTTGATGAGCCTTATTTGACTCTGGTTTGAAGGATTTGTTTGCATAATGTAGAGTGCAAGCAATTGAGGAATAAATATTAGATAAAGGCATATCACAGCTTTGAGAACAGTGATGAAAGAGTCCATCAAGGGATTCTGAGTGAAAAAGAAGTGTGGCAGAACTTGAAAGTGTGGTAGAACTTAGAAGGATTCCCAAAAGAGGTTGGATGAAAAGAAGAACGAGGAGATGTGTTCTTAGAGAGAAGTTGAGATGAAGCCTGAAAACAAAAAGAGAGGTGCTCGAAGGTCTAGCGAAGAGGCAGAGTACTTGCCAAAGTCGGATCAAAGAGGAAGGGATTGGTGAGGTAAGTTGCGGCAAGAGCTTGTTGCGGGAAGGCTTGGTGCGACGCGCGGGTAAGAAACTCATGGAGGATAAGGCGGCTGCGATAGCCATAGCGAGAGGTGTGAGTTGCAGGCCTGGCAGAAGAACGATGCGAGGGCGCGAAAATGGCATGAGGAAGAAACTCAACGATGAAGAAGTGTTGGAAAGAGATAGGCGAGATCGATAGTAGTTTTATAAGCGGAGGGATGATAGAGAAATCGAGAGGGGGGGGGGGTTGGTTGGCTAAAGGAAAGGTAAAGAGTGGCGAGCTACGAGAGGAAGAGAGAGCAAATGATAAATGCTCGGTGAAAAGAGAAGTACTCGAGAATGATTGAGTATTTGGAGAAGGACTTGAAGGCGAAACTGGTGAGACAAAGAGGTCCAAGGGCCTTGCTTGGCGTACACGTAACTGCCGGAAGACATGTGGGAAAGAACAAATTGTTGATTTTGTCACTAAGGAGGAAAATGGAACAGCCAGATGTTTTGAAGATGTCCATACACAGTTGGAGAAAGGTTCTGCTTTCCAACATATTGGAAGCAGAGGAGATTTAGCTTATGATGATGGCCAGAAGCTGGAAGTTGAACAACTTGAGGAAATTGAAAAGAGGACCATTGAATAATCTCTAAAGTGTATAGAATTCTTGGAACAGCATGGAGATTTGATGATCAAATCATCAAATGAGACCATGGGGCCTTATGTTTTTACAACTGACAAGTTGTGTGTGAATGCAGGTATTGATGAAGACAGTTCATATGATGAAGCTTAATGTTGCCAAGCAAGATATGATGATTATATTTCAGATGAAGATCAGATTGAGTTACTGCAGCAGAAGGAATTCATAAATTCATTTTTTTATGAAAGATATTATTTCAATGAAGTGGTGTTTGATGATTATAAATTTGATGTTAATGCTGATAATGAAAAATTTCTTTTATTAAATGGCCAAATGAAAGATGATGGACGAATAGCTGAAGTTATTGCAGAGATGGAAGATCATCATTCTATTCTGATGAAGGCTGAAGAGATAGTGACAGTAGGAAACTTGACTTGTGAAGACAGTATGAATGTTTTCCTAGATGAGATGCCAGGATTGTGGCATGAGTTAAGTGGTCTGGAGCAGAGGACAGAAACACAGAGAGAAGATGTTCAGATTGTAAAGGACGAGATGAATGAAAATGATAAGGTTCATTTTTATGAACTAGAGCAAGGGGACATACTTGAAGAGGATGACGCAGAGGAGAGACTAACTGACAGTCTCAAGAATTGTTTGAAGGATTGGAATCAGCATACTGAGGTGCTAATAGAGAAAGAAAGAAATTTAGGACAGCATACTAAAATGCTGGCAGAGGAGAGAAAGAAACTGAGGCCTTGTAAATTTTTTTTAACATTTGTTTTGTGAACACAGATCATGTTGATGCTAAAGGAAAGTTGACACCATTGGACAGTCAATTAAAAGAGAAGGAGAATTCTGTGGAAATTTTTGATCCATGGAATGAAGAATTTAATTTGCTGGAGATTATGTTGAATCAGCAGGATTCAATGCAAGAGGGGGAACCTCAATTTCAGAATTGGGGATTGAAAAATGTGAAGGTGCAGAGGAATGAAGATGAGCAGCTGAAGGAAGGTGAGGCTATCTTGCCTCCTATAAAGAACTTGTTATTTCTGCAGATGACAAGGGAGAGTTGGCTTGTCTAAATAGCCAAGAAGAAGAAAAAGATGTTGAAACTGAATTGCAGCATGTTGGGGATGTAAACCAAGAACATAAGAGATGGCTGAAATGTTTGCTGAAAACATTTGGAAAAGACAGTGAAATGGCAGAACAGCAGCATGGAGTGTTGCTGGAGGAATTGTTGGAGCAAAAAATTGAAGTGTTACCAGAAGAGGAGGAAGAGACACAAATATTTTATAATTTTAATGTTTGTCTTATGGTTGCAGGTACTGAAAGAAGGACTAAGGGATGTTTAGTCCAGGAGAAGAAAAGAGATGATGATAGTGACTGGAAATTTAAATACCAGTCCAAGAAGTTGTTGAAGTCAGGGAATGAAGAAATTGTCTTAGATGACAATCAGAAAGAGTTTTACTATTGCAGAGAACAAGAGGGTATGGATGATTTGGTGGCAGTTAGAGCGGGGGCTAGAGCAACCGTGGGAATTCAGAAAATAATAGTAAGCATGGCAGTAAGAAGAGCTACAGATACAGCTGAAGAAGCAAGGACTGAGCAAGCTAGGGCTCAACAAGAAAAAGCATCAGTAAGAGTTCAAAAAATAAGAACTCGGCAAGCTGAAATAGAAGTAGAAGTTCAGCAGTCAAGGAGGAAAAGTATCTAGCAGTTAGAAGACAGATTAGATAGAGAAATTGAATTTATAAGAAAGTTGTTGGTGAAAGTGTCTCAAAGGAAGGTAGTAGCAAGGAAGCAGAGAACCAGCAACAGCAAGGGAAAGACAGTCACAGACTGTGAAAGCTTAGCAAGTGGAAGGATGCAGCATAAAGTATGGAAGTCTGGAGGAATGCAAAAGAATAACACTACAACAGATGACCAGTTGCAGAACAAAGTGTGGGATCCAGGAAGACAAGGATGAAAGCACATGATCAGGAGATCATGAATCATTTTAACCTGGGGAGTCTGATGCAGGAGCATTAGGCTCAAGACAATATTTTGAATATAAATAAACATAAGGGGGGTCTCATGTTTTTGTTTCCCTATGTAATTATTCATATTTGAGTGATTTTTAGTTAATTGTGGAGAAAATTGTAACTGCCCTCAAATGATTAGTGGGCATATGAAGAGATAGTCAGTTTCATTTATCTAGGGATTAGGCTAAATTTAGAATTGTAGGAGTCCATGAGTTTTGTCGAGTCACTAAAGAATCTGAATCGACTCTTTAGTAGTTTCTGTATAAGAATAAGCCTAAAAGGCATAATAGGCAGTCCTGCAGACCTGCATAGAGCTGCATAGAGTTAGAAGGCTGGAGAGGCAGAGTAGGAGAACAGAAGGCCATTGAATTAGAATATCTGGCCCGAACAGAAGGGTTTTGTAAGTAAACTCATATATATATTATGGAAGAATTTGTTTCAGTACTACCTGTGCATTTGTTGATTAAATTTTGTGTGAGAATGGTTGAATCCCCGTGATTACTGTATGAATGGTCTCTGATTTCAATAAGATGTTGTATGAGAACCAGCTTGGTTAAATGTGTGAATAGGGACCTAAAATAATAATGGCATCGTATTCTGTGGGATGGGAAAGTGCATACTCATTAATTGGATTCTATGTGAATTATGCTTATGGGGTAATCTAGTATAGATTATGGTGGATCAATACTAATAGACAGGTTGGAAACCCGCATAAAATTACTGTTAACAAGAATGAAAAGGGTTCGATTCATAAGTGTCTGTGTAATGTGTTGATGTAGTAATGGAGGGCTCGTGCTAAAGCCTGTTGTATAGTTAAAATTGATGGTAGCGGAGTTTTTTATGCATAGACACACACTAAACTAAACAGTGTAATGGACATATCAAGGCGGAATATAGAAGGTGGAACTATGACAAAGAAGGGAGAAGCGGAACCAAGAGATGAACAGTGAAACCGGAGTGTTAGAAACCAGCAGTATCGCGTGCGATTAAGGGTAGTAAGATGTTTCACCTTTTTTATTGCAATATCCCTTTCTGCCTGACACGTGGTGAAGATTGGTATTGGAATACCATTTATATCACACAACTTTTGAGTATTAACCTGCGTGCTTCTTGATAACACGATATTCATCCGTGTTCGTTCGATCCGTGGTTGGAGCGCGATAAGCTTGGGCCCGTCAATTTAAGAGGTAATTTAATGCGGGGCCCAATACATTATAAAACAATTGTGATAGTTATTATATGTTGTGTGGGACCGAGTGGACCCCAATGTCTGTTGGGGTTGGTTTGAATTAAAATCAAATTTTGCAAGGTTGAACGCATAGGGTCAGTTGGTGAACGCAGCGAAAGTGTGAAATAATATGGTCGATATATATATATATATATATATAAGGTGGTCCTAATGACTAATTATGCATGGTTTATTGCATTGATATGGATATTAATATGTTGGCGCTTGGTCCTTTGTTAAAGCTGAGGGGTACATATGTTAATGTATTTTGGGCGATGTGGAATAGTACAACCGGGGGCATATAATTGTAGATATACTAAGGACCCTTATGTAATAATTTTAAACATGAAGGCTCATGAGTTGGTTTGGACTATGGTTTAGCCATAGGTTTGGAATAGTTAAGGTCTCCACCTACGAGGATTGTGAATTAGGGCGCATTACATGCATTTTGAGTTTTTATAACCTTAGAAAAAGAAGCCTCCACACTATATTATTTAAATTTCTAGTTAAAGGGATTAGAACTTTGTGAGGTTGCCAGATTGTAGAGATTATTTGGGTGAAACATTGGGATGCATTTATATGCACAGGAAAGAATAAAATAAAGGTATATGAGGTAACATCGGCATCAAATGGGGCACAAATCATATACATGAGTTAACAAGCCTCCAATAAGTAAACCTCCTCATGAATGAGGTATTGCTACTATACCAAAATGTCGGAAGACAGCCACAGTGCAGTCATGAAGAGCACTTCTACAGCATATAAACATACAATGATACAAATGGCTGATATATGCCTCAAGAGATACAGAAAATAAAGACCTAGGTTCTATAACAACCTCCAACAAGAACCCAAAAGGGTTTCCGGCAATACAACCAAAATAAAAATGGTGAACCCAAGCCCTAGTGCTGAAGATTCACAGCAGAAAAATAGCTGGGAGATATGGCTGAAGCTGATATAACAATATATGGCCCTCCTCCAATAGACTCTCTAAGTGAAAGGCTGATCCCTCCATTGAAGAACCAACTCCCCAAATCATGCACAGAAATCACCCCTGCAACAGCTCTCCAAAATAACGTAGTTATGGACTGAAACTACGCTGTAGGTGATGGTGGTAGCTTGACCTGGTGCCAAATAATGATATAATTCCCCAAGGAGCCTCCTTTCTGATATCCCAATGGAAAGGATACCTCTCCACTGAAACACAAGCTCAGAAAATGGCTCTACAAACCCTCCACAACTTCTGCCCTGCAACACAACACAACCTCAACAGGAACTGCATTGTATAATAAGACTGAAGCTTTGGCCTGATCCTAGAATATGGAAATGCATCTCAATCACTTCTCCTGTGTGGGCACTCAAAGTCCCTCGAGGATGAAGGTGGGATTCTCGCTCGGGAACATCTTGTGCTAAACAGCACTACAATCTTAGCTAAACAGCTGAAGAGAGAAAATAGTCATACAAACCATATCAAAATAATAATCTAAAACATATCTTCTATGCCTGCCATCCCCTTCCTTATATAAGTGTTTAGCTTCCTCACCCTTGGCCCCACTCGTTAAATCCACTACTTTCATGCATGGAGTCTCCCTCCAAAACTGCGTTGTCCCACAATGAATGCCACTCCTCCATGGCAGCGTTGTTGATTTGTTCAAAGTTGACCCAGTCTACATGCTCCAGCCTCTTTTCACACATAAGGGTCCTTTATCAAGACACTAAAGTGATCTCCATTCACTTTAGAAGTGATTTTATTCCTACTAAGGAGATTTATGGGTCTCCATAACCTCTTATTCAACAAATTAAGAAGCAAAAGAAAAAATTAATATTCCAACTATCTCATGGCTAATTGGGAATATTACAATTGCGGCCTAATCTGAAGATTGAGGTTCAACCTAAGATTTGGTTTCAAAGTTGCATCATCTCTAAAATTTGAGTCGAATACAGTGAAGTGAATCAAGTCTAGAACTCGCCGAAATAAAGGTTACTATTTACAATGCTTGCAAAGGTAATTAAGTTCACTTGCTAAATTACTTAGGGATGTTGATTTGAAGCAACAGTTTGTGATGAGTTTATTCAATCATCAATTTAAGGAACCATGGAGACATAATTATACAAATTTGAATTTTTATTATAACCTTCAGTATATTGGAAGTGTGGAATGGTTGATGGGCTAATTTGATAGTAAAAGTTCATAAAGTCATATCAGTTGCAAGATATTTAGGTTGTAGATAACAGTAACCATTGAAACATGGAATAGTGACCTTATTAACAAAATAAAGGTAATATTTCTAATAGAACCTCTATGAGAGTTTGACTCTATGACATGACAATACACTTGATGATCTGACCTTCGCAAAATTTTGGCATGACAGTGATCTACATGAGAGTGCACTTGGTATTTGACAATGTCTTTTGGTACTTGATAGTGTTCCTTGTACATGACATTTTCTTGATGATATGATACGTACTTGACTGAGATAGCACAGTACCTCTATGATATTGGATGGTTATTGGACAGTGATAACTAGAAACTAGTGACCTTGATGATGATTCAATTGTGGCAGTGAGCAGTGATAGATTGCAGAGTGGTAAGAGATCGGTGTGGTTTAATTTGGCTCTATGATTAAGTAGAGGTAGGATTGGGTTTGAGGTACGATTGTGCAGTGGTAAAATTGAGTAGAGTTGAACAGTGAGTTTGCCAATATTTGACAGTGATATACATAACGAGTAGAGTAGCATAACTTTTGTTACAATTTCTTTATATTGATTTTGAGCGCAAGGGGATCTAGTCATTAAATTGTAAAACATGGTCCACCGGCTCTTCAGGGTGGTGGGGTGGTGCTAGGTATGCCATTAGAGTCATCTTAAGGTTGATGCGTGAGAACACTTCAGGGTGGTCGTGTAGTGCTAGGATAGGTTGTAGCTTGCACAGGGCATTGGAACGTTCGTCTAGTTGCAGTTGGTACACAGGGAGTTGGAGCATCCATCAAGTTGGAGCCTGAGATCTAGGGCGTTAGACAGTCCTCCCAGTTGTAGTAGGTAAACAAGGTGTTGAAGTCTGTAAATCAAGGGGGTTGGAGCCTCCTTCAGTTGAATTTGAAACTTGATGTAATTATTTTTGAAATACAAATATTAAGAAGTGTTCAGTGGTTTTTGACTCCAAGGGGGTTTTCCACCTAAAGATATTTGTGTTTACTATTTTATTACCACCCATTTTTGAATGGTTTTGTTTATTGTTTATGTTGATGAAATGTTAAAAATAATTAATGCTCTGAAAGATTAAAAATATTAATTAATAAGATATATTGATTCACCCCCCTCTCAATATTTCCAACATTTTTTCATGTGGTAGGGAATTTTTGAGCAAGTCCACAAATATTCTGAAGCTCCCATTGGTGGTGGGAGAAGTATTTTGAAATTTAATTTACATCAAGCCATTCAATGACATCTTTTTTTTTCCTTCCTATGCTTTTCGGGGCCCTAATCACTGAAAGATGAAGGTATGTATCAGCTTTGGACCTAACTGATATTAATAGACATATTCGTCCCTCCATAGGAGATATTTTGCATACCATTTTGGTGTTATTTTTATGGCTTCTACTAGCATAAAATTTTCCATTCCTCGTTCTATTCAAAGATAAGATTTTGGTATTCTTCTTTATTTTATGAGGTATGTTGATGTATGCTTGTCATTGATGTCAACCCAAGTAGCACCAAAATATGCCCTAAATTTTGTCAACCAAAATGACATGGAAATTCATGATTTCTCGAGACCAAACCATCCTTTTTGGATTCTCCTCGTTGATTTGATTCTGATGGTATGTGAAACGCCCCATGGTTCTTCACGATTTGTGAGTTATGCCTATTAGAAGATGAAGAAAAAAATTGTGGGAAAAAACCCCAATGGGTGTTGAGGTGGCAGCATCTTTTTGGTCAAGACACAAGCTCAAGCAACAAGGCTCTTCTCCAAAAGAGTAAAATAATCTTATTTATTGCAAAAACCCATTTTGGAGGGTTTTCAAAGTCTATTGAAAAATAAAAAATCATAAAAAGGGATTTTTGCAGCTTAAAGGAAATTCAATTTTAAAAAATTCAAAACCCCTCCAACATATTTTAATTTCAAAAGGTCAAATTCTCCCCCTCCAAATGGGAATTTTGATCCCTCATTGAGCCCCTCCAAATTCTATAAAAGGAGGCCCAAATCTCTACTCCAAGGCATGTGTAACACCCCACCCCACATTTACCCACTTTTACATACTCACCAAAGTAAACATGAACTAATAGCTACTATGCATGACCCAGCCTACAAGATGAAATTAAGGAAATGGGGTCTACTTGTCCAGAATTAACTGCAAAGACTCAAAGACACATGATCACACTTCTAACAACCTAAATTTTCTTAGTGATCACTTTCACTGAGCTTAGACCACTCCTTGACCTAGCTCAATTCTCAGCCACACGTATACATGTCTGTATGTACGGCCATAGGCCTCCAACCACATGGATAACCCATCCTCAGTGTGGTTGTGGCTGATTTTTCCATGTTCAAATAGTGCGGCCACGGACTTGTTCCATAATTTTAGGGCCGGTAATCAAGTCAGTTTCCCAGAATTTTCCAAAACTTTGTAAACAAGATCTACAAATCTCCATTATTTGTTCTTGATCATGCTTTCCCAACACATGTTAGTCATTTAAATTTGATAAAAAAAACTTTGTGACTATCGTACATGTAGGTCATGAATGCATAGTTTGTTCATTTTTTTCAATAGTTTCATCATAGATGTTCATCAAGAAGATTGTCTTCCCTCTCATACTAGATGCAATAAAAAACAGATTAGCTCATGCATCCATATAAATTATCCAAGAACCTATCAAGCCATGGAACAGATCAATAACAAGAGCACTTCATATAACAATAAATACATTATGCATGTAACATACACTTAACCAGTAATGGAGCCATGAAAAACCTGTCACATAATCAATACATAAAACCAAAACTTGTGCTCCTTGATCTTCATTAAAGAATAACACATCAACATATGCATAGTACCAACCAATTACAGGACTTCCACGTTCCACCCGACCATAGATTGGGTTAAACTAATCCTTTATTCTAGCCCAATCACCTTTGTGCCATATTGCAAGCCTGAATTTGGGATTACATGGGATAAACCAAAACATAACCAAACAGGGAATCTAGAGGAAAAACCACCTCCACCCTCAAGCCACAGGGATTTCACCTAATACCATGTCCAAAAATCACCAAAATTTTGGATGCCTCAGAACTTCTTAACCATATCCAAAGGAATTTTCCTGTCTCCACCCACCTGTCAAGGGCTTACCCGGAGAAAACCATCCCCAACCTCAACCCTTGGGATTTTCCTGAGACCACCTCAAATAGGATCCAAAATCTATTGGCATCCACATATTAACCAAACAGGGAATCTACTACATCATGGCTATCCAGGAAATGGCATAAGGCAAGGCTTTACATGATAGTGAATACATGTAAATCTCCATGCCAATGACAGCAAAATGACCAGCAAACCAATGCATGAACTATTGAAGAATGTAACTAGGTTCGGTGTTCATAAATGATACTTGATTCAATATTTATTGTACTTTTCAAAAGAATAAAGAAAAAATATATATATTATTATTAAATGACTTATTAAAGCATGGGTTTCATGTTTGGGTCATATTTATTTTAGGTCAAAGTCCCTATTGTGGACTTCTAGATTTTATTTTGAATCTATAGGATTATTGCATATTTAAATTGATCCATATTGGGCTTTTGAATCATGCAAATAGGTTAAGTATTGCATTAAATATGATTTATGAAGCCTCCACCTCAATTCGACCTTCAAGTGATCAAGTCGGCCTCAAGTCTAGTAATTTGAACCCATCAGAAGGCTAAATATACAAGTAGATCGAACTCACTTGAAACCAATTCACTGCAACATAGAAATTCGATCTAGAATTTGCATCAAGAGAAATGTTTGAAGTGAAGGAGAAGGAATTTCTGGATTCGGTTTTGGGCACAGTTAAGGAGATGAAGAAAATTGAAATATTCGTGCTACTCTCTTTATCTTTCATGCTATAGTTTGAGAGATAGAAGTCCTCAAATATTTACTGCATCATTTGTTGCATCAGGTCTTGCCAAGGTGTTGCTTCCAAGTGAAGAGAAGGTTGAAGTTGGTTTTGTTGAGTGTTGTTGCTTTGAGAAGTTGTATTGGGCCTAAATCGAAATATTTGAATCTAGATCGAAGTCTCTACCTCGAGATTGGAGTATCTAGAAGTTAAGTCGAACTTCCAACTCAAAGAAGTTGCTTCATAGTCCTGCTACAGTTTCAATTGTTGCCAAATTCAGGAAGGATAACAAGGAAGGATGAATTGGTGTGGAGGAAATCTGACTCAAGGTCTAAAGTCTCAAGAATCACTATTGAAGGAATCATTATTGACTCGGTTTTCTCGTAGAGTGGGGTTTTTCCTTGGCTGTTGGCCTACATCTTGTGTCCTTGATCTATGTGCAATTACTTTGATATTTTCTTTATGAACTAAGAAGAAAATACATAAGAAGAACATAATAAGAACAAAATAAAATCACGAGTAAATTATCAAGAATGATAAAATATTCCTACCTTTTAACACGAACCATGTGTCAGGCCAGGAGGGTAACTCCACTAATAACATGTTTATTGCATTAACCAAATCATGAATATATACAACAGTGGAGAGACTCTTGGGATTCCAATTCCAAGGTCTCTTGGTTTTCTCTAATGCATAAATGAAACTATTTACAATATTTACAATAATCCCAATCCTTTCATATTAGTTGTCAACATTCCTCGCCTTAATCTGAAGAGATTTTGGTGAGTCCAAGCTTCATTTTGAATCTTTCAAACTTTTATCATGTCTGCAATCTGCTCATTTGTGGAACAATGTCATAGATGGATAGTCTTGGCCTCAACATGATGTGCAATCAGATGATATTTTGTATTAATTTTCTTGGTTCGATCATGGAACTTTGGGTTCTTGGAAAAATTTATTGCACAAGTGTTGTCAATCAAAAGAGGAGTTGAATGCACTTGTTTCTCCTGCAAATATTCCAGGATTTACCTGAGCCGCACAATTTCTTTCGTTGCTTCAATTGTTGCCACATATTCTGCCTCATTTATGAAATATGTTGGGCGGCTGTTAGTGGATGTGAGCTTTAAGTTTTGTTCCATCGGAGTAGTCAAAGGATTGCACTCAGCCATGCAAAACATGTTCAACAGATGTCCAATGTACTTCTTCTTGGAGAGGAATATAAACTTTATAAGTTGAGTTACTTCAATACCAAGATAGTAGTGAATATAGCCCAAATATGTCGTTTCAAAACCTTTTCTCAATTCTTTATTTATTGATGCTGCAACTTTGTTCTCATTTTTCCATGTCATCAAAAGATCATTTGCATACACCACAAGATAAAAAAAAATTTCCCAACTTTCTTCACAAACAAAGTTGCATCATCAAGATCATAATATTTGAAATTAAGTTTCAAAAAATGCTCAGTTATCTTCTCATACTAGGCTCGCGGTGCTTG
Organism: Pinus albicaulis; assembly: GCA_034641835.2. Classification (NCBI taxonomy): domain Eukaryota; kingdom Viridiplantae; phylum Streptophyta; class Pinopsida; order Pinales; family Pinaceae; genus Pinus; species Pinus albicaulis. Next base: position 353,244,097 of record CM076571.1, on the reverse strand, counting down.
CTTGAGGCCATACAAGGATTTTACAAACTTGCATACTTTGTGTTCATGATCCTTCGCAACAAATCCTTCTGGCTAGGACATAAAAACATTCTCTTTCAAATCTCTATTCGAGAAAGAAGTTTTTACATCCATTTGATGGAATTTCCAATCATTCTGAGTTTCCAAGGAAAAGAGTGTCTGAATTGTAGCCTATTTTGTTGTGGGGGGTGGGGGGGGGGATTCTCTTCAGAATCGACCCCTTCCTTATGCGCAAAAACCTTTTCCAAAAGCTTGGCTTTGTTATTTTTAAATGAGCCATCTGCTTTATACTTTTTCTTGAAGACCCACTTACAGCCTATTTGTTTGCTTCCCAATGGAGGATCAACCAACTTCCAGGTGTTATTCTTAATCAAAGCATCATATTCTTTCTGCATCACTTCTTTCCATTCATCATGAGAAGCGGCTTCTTTGAAGGAAGTTGGTTTGAAATTTGTAGACAAATTCAGTTCACAATCATAAGAAACATCCATATTAACAGGTGAATTAGATCATTTAAATCACCCCCATTTTGTCTGGTTCAACTTCTTGTTCCTATATTTCCAGCCTCATCCGAACGAACAATTTCAAGTGTCTTTGTCAGCCATTTTGGAGGATCTTTCTGAGATGGCCTAGGTTTTTAAATTTATTGAGATGGGGTTGAATCAAGATTTATTCTCCCAATTCTATCAATTACATCACTCAAATTGTCATCATGAAGACTTCTTGTGCGGGGAAAGAGATGTTGAAGGAGGATTCCGCAATAATGGCTTGCAAAGGATCCCCCATTCAAGATGTGGAATCTCATTATAAAACTCTTAAAAATACTTTTCATGTCTAAATCTATCCAAGAAATCAAGCTACCGCTCAAAAGCATTGTCAATCTTGGAAGATTCAAGAAATATCACATCTCTAGATATTATAAAATTCTTATTCACTTCGTCATAGCGGCAATATTCTTTGGAGGTATTTGAGTATATCAAGAAGATACATTTCTGACTCATTTCACTGAGATTGTTTCTTTGTTCCTTAGTTATCAAGGCATAACAGGTGGAACCAAAAAACTTGAGATGACTCATCAAAGGAATGTGGTCATACCACATTTCACAGGGAGTCTTGTTTTTATAGAATTAGATGGACACTTATTATTTATATACACAGCATGGAACTGTATCAATCCAAAACATCATGGAAGGTGCCATATTTAAGATTGTCCTATTCATTCTTTCAGCGACTCTGTTCTGTTGGGGATTATAGGGCATGGTTGTTTGATGTTTTATCCCATGTTCGCGAAGATAAATTTCAAATTCATTTGAAGCATATTCTTTTCCAATATCATTACGAATAGATTAAATGAGATTGTGCATCATTTTCAATTCATGCATGAAAGTTCTTAAATGTTTCAAATAGTTCAGATGTGTTATTCAATAGATAAACCCAGCACATTATGGTGTAGTCATCAATAAATGTCATCATATATTTATTACCATTTGCAGAAGGAACATTGGGCAACACAAATCAAAATGAATGAGTTCAAGCTTTCTATGTGCTTTGGAATGAGAATCATGAAAAAGATACAAGCATCAAATTGCTTAAGTTTCCTAATAATTGTAGGAAAACCAGTAACACCACTTTTCTTCAAAAAATGAAGGTTATCATTGTTTAGATGTCCAAATATAGCATGCCATAAAAGACTTGATGGAAGTGTACCTTCATCATAGTGAGAATTGTATGAAATTTTTTATGCATGAGCAGATGTTCCTTACAGCTTCAAAATTATTTCTTCTTTTATCCTAGTCATGACAAGTGAGTGATTTCATGATGTTTTTACCTCAACCTTGCCATAAAATATGTGAATGGAGTGTCCTTGATGGAATATGTGCACCAAAGATGACAAGTTTCTCCTCAACTCCATGAGGTATAGAACATCTTGTAGAAGAAAGTTTGGAAGACCAGGCAATTTGAGCCTAATGGTGCCAAGCCCTGATGGCTTGAGTTTTGATTGTCTGCAAAGTATATTTCTCCATCAACATTGTCGGTGAATTCTTCAAATAAATCTCTCCTGAAATCCATGCGGCAAGTTGCTCTTGAATAAAAAAACCAAACATCTTTCCATGAATCAAGTGAAGCATTGAATAATTCTTCAGTTACACCAATGTTGCAATGTGCCACAACATAATGAGCGGACTTGAGTTCTTTTCCTTTCCCTTTACCAGGTGTCTTACCCTTTTCTTCATTTATTTCCTGCTCATTTTTTTCCTAAGGAAACTTGCATGTGGAAGCATCATTTCCATATCTATTGCATCATTATATGGAATGAAGATCATACCTTTCTCCTTGGAAATGCTTGCCCTGTTAATCAATTTTGTCATTGATGTCAATATGGAAATGGTTGAGATGTCAATATTCTTGAGATTCTTGGTTCGAGATGATGATCCCATGACTCTTGATTGATACCATCAATGAAGATGTCAAGTCACGAAAAATTCAAACCACTAATGAAGGAAGACCTAAGAAGTATTTGATCTAATGTTTCATGCACTTGATGATCTATACCTTAATATTTGATGACATATGGAGAACTACATGTGATGATGACATGGATGATCTCATTTGATGGTTGGAAGACTATCTTACTATCTTGTAACTTTCTTAATTATGAATTTGTCAATGTCATATCATTACACTATGACATGAATACGTGAAGACACTATGATGAATCACTTGGTGACATAAGATGACATGGAGGACCTCATGATGACGTGGATATAATATAAAGACATAGTTGGAGTCATGAAAATGAAGAAGACTTAATGACCTCTTGTTGTCCCAATCACGTTCTGCTCATAAAATTCAAGGACAGTTATAAAGAAAAATAAATTTTGACACCTTGGAGGCAGCCTATCAAAATGAGTCCTAGACCATTTGAAAGAGGACTTTTTCCTATTTCCAACGAGTCATTACTTGCCCCAAAACTCCCAGCGGTTTGTGAGTAAATGAATTTTTAAGTTTAAAAATAATATTTTTTAAGGCTAGCCGACCCACACTCAGACATTCATGTTGACCTCCCTCTAAGAGACGTGTCTCTTTATTATAGGTCGAAATTATATATAAATATGATGTCCAACACCTCATTTCAACCATGAATTCATTCAAGATTTCAAATACAAGTCCAGAAGGATAAAGGAGGCCGAGGAGGTTTTTTAAATCATTGTTTGGGCTAAAAAGACTTATGTTTTAGGGTTAAAACATATTGAGGAAAATTAAGGATATATTTGGGAAAATATTTTTATACTTTTCTTCAAACTCGGACTTGAAGAAAACTACTGTAACTGTGGTAATACAACTGTTGTTCCAAATTTGTGACAAGAAAGTGTGACTGGACTATTTGCTGGAGGATTGTAGTATACCATAGTTTGGACCTCTGTTTTGGATCATATTTTGTTGGTGGTTGTCCACTGAGCATACAGTTTGAGGAGGGATATAGTCGTACTTGTGAGGATTCAAAGGTCTGTTTGGAGAACTAAAAGTAGTCCAAAACTCAAGCACATTGGAGCAGCACTAACGTGGAAGGCAGTTGCAGCAGTTAGGAGGTAGTTTGGAGGAGTTTAAGTACACTAATGTGGGTAGTCATCACTGTGTGAGCAGACTATTTGTTGCATGATTGTAATATACCACAGTTTGGACCTATGTTTTGGATCATATTTGGTTGTTGGTTGTCCACTGAGCATACAGTTTGAGGAGGGCTATAGTCCTATTTGTGAGGAGTCAAAGGTCTGTTTGGAGAACTAAAAGTATTCAAGAACTCAAGCACATTGGAGCAACACTAACGTGGAAGGTAGTTGCAGCAGTTAGGAGGCAGTTTGGGGGAGTTTAATTACATTGATGTGGGCAGTCATCTTGCCCTAACTAGTCAGCCCAATCTACAACAAAAAGACAACAAATTCGAATATTTTGAGAGAAATCCCTTTAACATAGTGTTTGAACAATTTGGAGATATCATTAATCTCAGTGACCATTATTTGAAGCCTTATTGAAGTAGTTCTTGAGAGAGCGTTGTTTGGAATTGCATTCAATCCTTTTGGAGAAGTTGGAAGACCTTGTTGAGCGCATAAAAGACTTTTTGTAGACCCTTGTTGAAGGAGACTTGTGAGAAAACTTCTATTTTTTAGATCTGTTACACTTGATTGGTAGCTTTGGGTATCTTTAATCTCAGTGACCATTATTTGAAGCCTTATTGAAGTAGTTCTTGAGAGAGTGTTGTTTGTAATTGCATTCAATCCTTTTGGAGAAGAAGTTGGAATACCTTGTTGAGCGCTTAAAAGACTTGTTGTAGACCCTTGTTGAAGCAGACTTGTGAGTAGACTTCTAGTGTTTTGGATCTATGACACTTGATTGGGAGTTTTAGGTATCTTTTGAGAAGCAGTTCATTGAGAATAGTTCAGAGAACCTTGAAAATATTTTGCTTTAAAGGGATCATTGTAAAGAAGCCCTTGAACCCTTGAAGAGGTATTGAAGACTTGATCTAGGGAAAACAACCTAGAGACATTCTTGAAGACATTATTATGCATTGTTGAAGATCCATTGAAGAAGCCCTTGTAGAGGCTTAGAGAGGTGCATAATTTGGGATGAATATTAAAGAAACCTTGAAGGATACTTGAAGATATTTGGAAGACTTATAGAAGCTGGTATTGGAGATATTATTGGAGACCATGATGCATTGAAGCCATCGTGAGGTGACTTTGGAGATCTTTCATCAGGTATCATGAAGACCAGTGGCGACACCTTCATGATAAGATATGGTTGTCATTGATGAAGTGTGTTGGCAATATGATGCAATATGTTGTCCTTGATGGAAACCTACTTGATGAGTTTCCTTTTGATAAACAACCTATTTGTCAAAGATGTAAAAATGATGTATCTACAAGTCAGTTCAAAAGTGACAGAGAAAGGAAATCCAAATAGGATCAAAGAAATGATAAATATAATATGTCACAATGAATACATAGGTTTGATGAAGGCAACCCGCATACATACGCTACTTGGTATACAGGCAACCTGCGTATACATCCAGAATTAGTATATTTGTAGTTATTATGAAGAGAAGTCGTGTATACATGCGAGTACGAAGAAGCCAAGTCGTTTATGCCTTTTGCGCTCTAAAATCATGATACCAGGGGGCATTACCATGGTATTAGCCCACAATATTAAACGTTTTGTCGTCTATTTGATTCCGTCCAAGAATACCATCAGCACTTGTGTGGTTTTGGCTCATGGTATTGGTAAAGGTTAAAACTATATAAGGAGAAGAAGATCATAGTGCATGGGTGTGTATGTGTCTGGGTATTAATGAATACATCACTCTGAAGTATATCTTCATGGAATGGGTTACATTTTATTGATATATCAGAAATAATAATGCACCTATGAATAAAATGATGGATCAGGATCCCTAGACCTGAAATGACTATGTATTTTCTAGATTTGTTTATGGAATATTTAGATCTATGATAAGGCGAAATTTTGCTGAAGTGAAGGGTAAGATCTGAGTTGTTTATTTATTCTAAATATTTGCGCAGTCATGTAATGTTTGCAGATCTATACGCAGATTCATCTCTGTAAAATCACATATATATGCAGGTTCAGTTAAGCAAAAGCGCATATGGGATCTAGGGTTTTGTTGAAGTGAGTGGAAGGAAATGTCTAATCTGTTTTGATGTTTTACTGTTGTCTGTCAATGATGTCTTCATATAGATCTAGGTTGTTTGAAAACTGATTATGCTTCTAGTTGAATATGATTAAAGATCAGTGTTTGGTTGGTTGATTGATGATTCAGTAAATGAGTTGATGTGGTTATAAGTTTTAGTTTGATGAATTCTCTTTGATATTAAATGTGTGGAGTGGGTCCAGTCTGAAAATATGATGAAAAGAGGCCTACAAGTTGTGTTGTGTTGAATTTTTTTGGATCCATTGTGAAAATTGATGAAACGTGGTTCTCGATGGCGCTAAGGGTCGAAGCCTTCAGTGAGGGGGTCGTAGCTCCCTTCCAGTGGTTGCTGGTAAATGAGATCAAGGGGTAGTAGTTCCCTTCTAGGAGTCACTGGTAAACGAGAAGAAAGGTTTCATATCTCCCTTCCAGTGGTAGCTGGTAAACGATATCAGGGGGTTGGAGCTCCCTTCCAGTAGAAGCTGGAGAATGAGAGAAGGTTGCAGCCTTCTGCATGTGGGTGCCTACATGCTGGTATGAGTCTGCGTCAGTACAATATTGTACGCAGTTTTCTTTATAATAAATATTGAAGATAGAGATGACAGTAGCGGTGGTTTTCTCTCGAATTGGGTTTCCACCTTAAATCTTGGTGTTCATGTGTGTTGCTTATGTGTGATGATTTATTATGTTCTTACTGCACATTCTTACTGCTTACTAAACATCTGATGAATGAATGATGCACTGATATAAGTAAATAATTATTTGCATAATAATATCTTTGGACATACGCAAGTTTTCTTAGAGATAGCCACGTTTATACGCTAGTTGGATTCATTAAAGTTGCGTATAGAAATCAGTAAATAAAAAGTAAAATTTTGCAGTGAGTTATAAATATTGATTCACCCCCCCCCCCAACCCCCCCTCTCAGTATTTTTCCCAACAATTGGTATCAAAGTAGGTCCTTCTGAAGAAGCTTGATCACTTGAAGGAGATCTGTCACAATGGGAAGGAAGCAAAAGAAGAAGGCTACTCAAAGAAAGAATATATCTTAGAAAATGTATTCAGCAGAAAATGAAGAAGATGAAACAGCTATTGATTGTTGTTCTTGTGATTCACTTCCTTGTGCATGCAATGTTGAAGATAGTGAATACGAAATTGAAAGTAATGTTATGGATATAGAAGTAGTAATTGCAAATTTCAAGATTAAAGTTGAAGATCAATAGATTGTGTTTAATGAGAGGGAATGTATATACAAAGATATGATTTCTATATTGAATGAACAGTTACAAGAAAGAAAGACAATTGAGCAACTAAACAGAGAACGGATAGACCAGTATCAAAGGTTGCAGGATGAAGTAACCAATCACAATGAAGGAATTGAAGTAGAAATCATCTCCCTTAAAGCAGATCAAGAAAAAACAAATAATAAGAATGAAGAACTTCAACAAAAATTTGAAGAACAAGAAAATGAGTTGAAAGAATAAATTTTTTCTTTGAATGAGAAAGTAGAAGAAGGAAGAAGGGTAGAAGAAAGTATTAAGAAGCAATGCCAAAAATTTGAGGTTGAGGTAAACATTTTAAAAGGAAAATTAGAAGAAAAGGATAAACATTTGAGGTTTCAAGATAGTACTAAGATTCTGGATAATATTCTTAGTATTCAAAGGTCTCCTTCTATTAAATTTGGTCTTGGTTTTCATGAAACTGTTAAAGGAGAATCTAGTTCACAAGACAATGCTAAAGATTCAAAGGATATCAATGCAAAACCTAAAGTGGTTAAAGAGACAAAATTTCAACCGACAATCATAAATTCTCAAAGGAAATCATTCGCTCCTAACTATATAAGTATCAATCAATTCTCTCCTTTGATCAATAATGTAGAATGCTTTGTATGTCATAATTATGGACATGTTGCAGCCAATTGTAGAGTCATAATTCTTTGATCACAATCAAGTAGACACTACTCATAAAGACCTTCAGCTCCCAGATACTCAGGTTTCTTTAAGGGATATTGTTTTTCATGCAGCAATTTTGGTCATAAAGCGGTTCATTGAAATAGAGGAAATATTAGACAAAAATATTATGATTCCTCTGCTCCCCTTTGTGGTCACATAAGATGTTATGCTTGTAACAAGTATGGGCATGTAGAAAAATAATGCAGGTTAAGTATGATGAATAGATCTAATAAATTGGAGATTTCTAGCACAAAATAAGAAATATCAAGAAAAGCTGGAAAAAGAAGAAGCATCGATAAAAAATGTAGGGAATATTGACCCTACTACAGTCATCTATTTCTAAAGTTTACTTCTCATAATGACTGCAGGAGTGATGTGAGATACATTATAGGAATCAGTAATGTATCATCACATGGAGAGAAATATATGGTGATTCCCATGGTTGGTTTGGTAATTCTGGTTGTGTTCATTTATAACTGTGCATCTAATGTGACAACAGAAGACGGGTACAGAATGTATAAATCTAGGAGGAGATGGAGTTGTGAAATTTTTAGTATTTCATTTTCTATACGCGGGTTTCATGAGTTAAAGTTGCGTATACATGCGAGTTCCAATGGTGATAGTTGTGTATGTTTTTCTCTGATAAGAAAAATAGAGAGACATAATCAAGAACAGTTTCTGATATGTTGCTGACAGTAATAATTTTCTTGATTTGATGTTGATGGTTATATCTGATGATATGATATTAAGTCTTGATTATATTATTGATGAATATACTTTGATGAATGAGTTGATGTGGTGATCAGGAGCACAATTTCAGGGGGAGCATTAGCCTTGCTGAGAGTAATGCAGTGTTGGCATTATGTTGGTTGTTGAATTATGGTCTCTCTCTAGAGATCTTTCGGTCTTCGTTATAAAAATTCATATCTATAATTTGATGAAAAGGTCATGTTGAGACCTATGATGTGAAATTGTTATATTCATTCATGTAAGTACTGGTTCAAATTTGTAAACCCACTTGGTTGGGTAGTTGAGTCAAAATTTGTAAAGCCACTTGGTTGGGAAGTTGAGTCAAATATGTAATTCCACTTGGTTTGATCATTGATGTAAGTATGAGTCCTTGGTGATAGGAATGGTTATACTTGGTTGAATTATAGAGTCATGTACTTCATTGAAAAACATGTCTGAAGATTCAGCATGAACTCAAGGGGAGCATGGTAAATTCAGTGCACATCATATCTACAGAGATCTTATTTCTACTAGGGAAGAGAAACCGTGTTTTGGTATTGATCCACCCTTTTCCCTTGATGTCAAAGGAGGAGATTATCTTAGTGTTTGAATAATGGTTATGATTAATGTATCTATCTGGTGATCAAACACCATCAATGGTTTCCATCAAGTCCAAAGGGGGAGATTGTTGGCGATATGATGCAATATGTTGTTCTTGATGACACCCTCATTGATGAAGTTGTCCTTGATGGAAACCTACTTGATGAGTTGCCTTTTGATAAACAACCTATTTGTTAAAGATGTAAAAATTATGTATCTACAGGTCAGTTCAGAAGTGACAGAGAAAGGAAATCCGGTTAAGATCAGAGAAATGATAAATATAATATGTCACAATGTATATGTAGGTTTGACAAAGGCAACCCATGTACATACGCTACTTGGTATATAAGCAACCCGCTTACATACGCTACTTGGTATATTCGCAATTATTATGAAGAGAAGTCGCGTATACACGCAGGTACAAAGAATCCAAGTCGCGTATGCCTTTTGTGCTTTAAAATTATGATACCAGGGGGAATTACCATGGTATTAGCCCACAGTATTGAGCATTGTGTCATCTACTTGATTCCCTCCAAGAATATCATCGACACTTGTGTGGTTTTGGCTCATGGTATTGGTAAAAGCTAAAACTATGTAAGGAGAAGAAGATCATAGTGCATGGGTGTGTATCTGTATGGGTATTAGAGAATACTTCACTCTGAATTATATATGCATGGAATGGGTTACAGTTTATTGATAGATCTGAAATAGTAATGCACCTATGAATAGAATGATGGATCAGCCCCCGCTAGACCTGAAATGACTATGTATTTTCTAGAGTTGTTTATGGAATTTTTAAATCTGTGATCTGGCGAATGTTTGCTGAAGTGAAGGGTAATATCTGAGATGTTTATTTTTTTCTGAAGCGTTGCGCAGTCTTGTAATGTTTGCAGATATATACGCAGATTCGTCTCTGTAAATGCGCATATATACGCAGATTCAGTTAAGAAAAAGCATGTATGAGATCTATGGTTTTGTTGAAGTGAGCGGAAGGAAATGTCTGATCAGTTTTGATGTTTTACTATTGTCTATCAATGATTTCTTCGTACAGATCTGGGTTGTTTGAAAATTGATTATGCTTCCAGTTGAATATGATTAAATATCAGTGGTTGGTTGGTTGATTGATGATTCAGTAAATGAGTTGATGTGGATATAAGTTTCAGTTTGATGAATGTTCTTTGAGCTTAAATGTGTGGAGTGGGTCCAGTCTGAAAATTTGATGAAAAGAGGCCTACAAGTTGTGTTCTGTTGAAGCTGTTTGGATCCTGTGTGAAAATTAATGAAAAGTGGTATGCGGTGGTGTTGAGGATTGAAGCCTTCAATGAGGGGGTTGTAGCTCCCTTCCAATGGTTGCTAGTAAACGATATCAGGGGGTATTAGCTCCCTTATAGGAGTGGCTAGTAAACAAGAAGCAGGAAGTCATAGCTCCCTTCCAGTGGTAGCTAGTAAACGAGATCAAGGAGTTTGAGCTCCCTTCCAGTAGAATTTGAAGAACGAGAGAAGGTTGTAGCCTTCTGCAGGTGGGTGCCTGCATGTTGGTATGAGTCTGTGTCAGTACAGGATTGTGAGCAGATTTCTTTATAATAAATATTGAAGACAGAGACGACAATGATGGTGGTTTTCTCCTGAATTGGGTTTCCACCATAAATCCTGGTGTTCATGTATGTTGCTTATGTGTGATTATTTATTATGTTCTTACTGCACATGCTTACTACTTACTGAACATCTGATGAATGAATGATGCACTGATCTAAGTAAATAATTATCTGCATAATAAGATCTCTAGACATACGCAAGTTTTCTTAAAGATAGCCACGTGTATACACTAGTTGGATTCATTAAAGTCGCGTATATAAATCAGTAAAGAAAAATTAAAAGTTTACAGTGAGTTATAAACACTGATTCACCCCTCCCCCCCACCCCTCTTAGCATTTTTCCCAACAAAGTGATTTGGAGAAGGCATTGTTGAGAGTGAAGATATTTTCAGGGTAGATTGCATAAGAGATTTGAAGCCTTGAATATCATCAAACTTATCTTGACAAATTGAAACCGTGGGTTGGAGCCCTAGAGGATAGGTGTGCTCAAGAAGATCGGGTTGGTGCTTGTACCACAGATATGGTTGGAGCCCTAGAGGTTGGAGCCTCAAAGTGACAAGGTTGGAGCCTTGGAAGATAGGGTTGGTGCCCTAGAGGCTGGAACCTCATGAAGTCCAAGTAGGTGCTTGTCAAAGTACAATTTGGTGCTTGGAAGGATTGAAGATTGGTGTCTTCATCTACGGTTGGGGCCCTACAGTATTGTTTTGGAATTATTGTAAAGAAGAGATTAATAAAAGTATTTATTATTATTGTTCATTTTGTGTTCTAATTATAAGTGATCTAACTAGTAAAAATAACAATTTAAAATAAATATTGATTCACCCCTCCTCTCAGTATTTCAAACATGCCCCCCTAGCTCTAAAATTATTCCTTCCTCTTCCTCTTCGACCACCTTTTCTGCTAGAAGGTTTTTGTGCACAATTCTCCTCTTTCTGTGCAAGTCACATAACTTCTTCAGAAGATTGGGGAGTTTTCTTCTTCCCAAAAGCCTTCCCTCTTTCAACAAACTTCTTCTCAAGGGAGTCAAAGTAAATCTCCTTAAGTTTTCCACTTATTTGCAATGACTCAAGATAATGTGAATAGGTGGGATATAGTGCCTTGACATAGTTGTGAGAGGAACGTTTATTTCAACATTGGTGGCCTTTATGTCATGCATAATGGATCTTATTTCTGATGCTATGGCAAGAGGGTCATCATTTCTCAACTCAAGATTGAACAATTTGATCATCAATTGAACAACTTCAAGTTCAAAGTGTGAGCCATATAATTCCTTCAATTTCTTTAAAGCTTCAAAGGCATTTGAAAATGGAGAAATATGTTGAATCGCCTCTTAATTTATTGACGCTACAATCAAGGAATAGGCCTTGTTGTTCTTGTTTTCGCAAATGACAAGCTCCTTATCTGAAGTGGATTTTCCTAGTGCATTGTCTCCTTCTCCTTCACAAACCCATTTCCATAACTCATTGAAAATCAGGGTGTGTTTTATCTTCCTAGACCAATGATGGTAGTTCTATTTACAAGTGAGAACTAATCACACAATAGATATTAAGGATTGAATTATGTACCAAAACAATTTCACCTCAAAGGTAAAAAAATATGGTCTAACTCGTACTACAACTCACACCATATATTAAACATCACATACTTTTAATCCATTTCATTCGAACCATATTTCATAATATTTTCATACCATCATATGAACTCCATAAGAGGTGAATTCAATGTGCGGCTTTAAATTATGGTCTTAAAAAAACTACTCCAAATGCGGTCTTCAAAAGAAACTCCACACTAATGCTCGGCTTTTAAAAGGAACTAACCCACTAACCCAACGCATGCCATCGACAAGCCAAAAAAAGCAACGTAGATATGAACTACAGCCATTCAAAACTTCAACTCATTTTTTAACACGGTCATTAAGAAAAGGAATGTGGCATTTCTCTCATTGATTCAATGCACACATTTTTCAAAAAATTATAACATGCAAAGGTTTAATTCATGGTTTATCAATGCACCAAAAAACATACCATTCAAAAGTTTCTTGCAATGCAGGATTTGAACGCAGTCATGTAAAAGCCTTTACTCATGGAATTCAACGCGCCATTCGCAGACCACGACCATCATCAACGCAGAGGAATTTGACCAATCTTGACCAGAGGAATAGTAGTAGGTTCAACGCAGCGTTCAACCAATTTACATAGAGGTATTAATGTTGAGGGACGACCAGCAATTTCAATGCATATATGCACAGCATCTTCAACAGAGAACAGGGTGATTTGTTTATAGAAATTCTTCAATGGAGAATGCAAGGGAAAGAGGAAAATTATGCAACAGTAATTAATAAAATTACCTAAGGGAAGTATAGCAGAGAGCGACAAAGAATGCACGAGTTACTTGCAGAAAGAAACTAAATTTGGGATTTGGATCTGATACCACATCAAGCCAGGAGGGTAACTCCATGAATAACTTGTTTATTGCAATAGCCAAATCATGAATATATACATGAGTGGAGAGACTCTTACAATTCTAATTCCAATTCCAAGGTCCCTTGGTTTTCTCTGATGCATAGCTAAAACTATTTACAATATTTACAATAATCCCAATCCTTTCGGATTAGGTGTCAACACATTCAAATCCCAACAAGATAATCAAACATGCACATTGTTACCTGCAAAAATCCTCCTATTGGATGCTCTTTTCTCTTCTCTTCTTTTCCCTTGCTAGTTGTTGTTCAAACCTTCTTCTTGGCTTTCACTTGAATTCCTTGTGCACTCCTTGCTTTCCTTTCTTGTGTCTTTGCTTGTCTTGCTTGTGTTCCTTGTGCTCCAAATGTTGTATCTTCTCTCCCATTTTCCTTTCTTTTCAAAAAGAGAATGCTAGAATCTTCTCCCTCCAATTTTTTTTTTTTTTTTTTTTCTTTTCCTTCATTTTTCCTTGCATGCATATTCTTTTACTATTTTTATCATTTCTTGTCTCTTCCTCTTCCCCACCTATCATAAAGTGGAACTTCTTTCATTTTCCTTTATTTCTTTTGCATTTTTCCCCATGTCCTTGCTGGCCTATAATAATTAATTTGTTATTTATTTCCTTTTGCCTCTTGACAATACCAATTTCCATACCCAATAAATAATTAACAACAAGTGGATCTCAATATAATTTTTTCCCCTCATTCGGCTTGGAATACGTCTCCCATGACCTTGGTTTCATTTTTTTTTTTATAATGTCCATACATTATTTATTTACATGGAAATTTAACCCAGCTTTATTACAGCATGCTTTGAACGTATATATTTTGAATCTAGTGTGCTTTGAAATCAACCTCGGCCCTGTGGAGACAGGGACAAATCAAATAAGAGGGTCTGTTTGAATCTTGTTTTGGGGATTTCTTTTGGGTTTTGTTGTGTTCTATTTTAGGTAGAAGAATTGTTGCCCTATTAGGGCATCATTTCAAACACAACATGTGAAATTTTCTATTGTTTAAGAGGCTCCAAATAAGACCAAAAGTTTTTTTGATAGCTCACTGAAATTCGGCCCTCAATAGGGAAATCAAAGTTTTGTAAAGATATTGCATCTGCGACTTGGTCATCCCATGGTCTAATTCTATCTGTGGAGCACGTTAACAAGGATATTCATGTGCGTAAACTACACCAAGGACCAACAAAGACTAGATCTGTGGTTAGGGCTTTCCTTTAGCTTTGAGACAATGATAATTGTAGCATATTTCTATGCATTAATCCATGTTACTTTGCGGTCTCAAGAATATTATTGGTAGACTTTGGCTTTTCTTTAGGATATCTTGTGAAAGGAACATGTAAATTACAGTGGATCTATTTAAGGCTTCCAGAATACCCTGCAACATGAATATGAGCATAAACCCTTGGTCTTGTTAGAAGTATACAAGCTATAACCCTAAAAAAATTGACGACCTTTGGAGAATGAAACAATAAATAGCATGAGTTCCTAAATTTATTTATCCTATGATACAAAGTTTGTAGAAGCTACAAACGTCAATTATTTGCAAATTAATGTTTAGCATTAGTTGTTTGAGGCTTATGTTCGTCACAATATAGTACTCCTTTCTTTTAAGAAATTGATTGTTACAGAAGTAGTCGGTCTAGTGTCTATATATAAATACATATATACATGGTTGTAAGCTTGCCAAAAGAAAGCTAAGCCGAATTCTATTCAACACTTATCTCTGGCTTGTGATCTGGAAGATTTGGAAGATTTGAAGTTCAAAACTTGTTGCAAACTCCCACATTTACTTGAAGCTCCAATAAATCAATCTTGGTATTGTTTTCATCAGTCCCATCACTTGCAGCAGTAAGGATTAGGTGAAGTAATGATGATCCCTCGTTGGAAAATATCTTCAAAAAGGATCAAAAGACAAAAGTAAAGTAGCACTCCTTTTCAAGGAAGGGAATTTGCATAACATCATATATGTTGAAAAGTGTTACTAGGTTCGGTCTTCATAATGACTTGTAATTATGAATGTATGTAATGAAGAGATAAAGATAATAAAATGTATTTTTTTAATGCTTGCCTCATGGGTTTCATGAGCAAGAAGTTTTTATTATAGTTCAAAGACTTTTTCTTGATGTCTTTAGGAGTTTTTCGTCTTGTCATAAATATAATTTAGAGTCATGTATATGAAGTGATGTTACACTGGTAAAGGGACAAATTATTGATGTAAAAGTATACTATAAACCCTTGTCACTAGGCTCCAAGAAGTGAGATCAAAGTATGTTGGCTAATGATCAGGAGATCATGTCCAAATTATGGAAAATGCTCAAAAATTAAAGTGCTCAGGAGTGGTTGATCTCTGAACGACCGGAAAGGCCTCGTCGCTGCGATTCTATCACCGCGAACGATTCTCAAAACCGAGGTCGTATGTAGAATTTATGAAGGTTTTAAAGGCCTAGTAAACTCCAAAAATGAGTTGACCAAGTTTGACTTCGTCAAATTTGGAAAATTTTTAAAAATAATATTCCCCAGAATATTCCATGGAAGGCGAATTATTTTCTGACAACTGGAAATCGTTGGTTGGAGGATGGTTTGACTTTGGGATTTCTAGACTATCACGAGCTATCACGTGGCAAGCCCAGAAGCCGCCACATGGCCCCCAGGCCGAAGGTGTTTTGTGTGGCAAACTATTTTTCTCTCAGCAGGAATCGAACCAGCGACCTACTTGCTCGCATGCGCAAGCCCGACCATCTGTGCTATACATTATGTCTTAATCAATATGGCTCACGGGTTTTAATTAAGTTTTTAAACAGAAACGTATGGTGGGGGGAAGGGATATCCCCCAGGTATAAACACTTAATATGACCCGCAGTGAAGAACCCAGGGCCTCAACCAGCAGGGAAAATAGTTTAAAAATCGTAGCATGTGCTCAAAGCACGATGCACATTTAATGCCATGGTTATGGAGCGGCGGTTCTGGCAGTTTTGGTGGCGGCGGTTCTGGCAGTTTTGGTGGCGGTCACCATGTGACCACCCCACTTAACGGTTAAATGCCACATTTAATTTTTCTACCTAATTTGGAGGGGGTCCGACATTTTCAGCAGTTTGGCCAGTTTTGGTCGGAGTAACTAGAGTTCCTCCACATTTAGTGGAGGTTTTCAAGGGATATTGGGCAAAATTTGTTTTTGCCATAACTCTCTCATTATTCGACCAAATTGGGTGCAAAAATAGTCAATTTTGGGTATTTTCGACATTATGAGAAATTTTTCACAGGTTATATGTCGAACAGAGGTGTTCTTCATCTGTTTTAGCTTTGAGGAAGATTAAGGAGCCATCAGGCCGATCATGGAGAAGGCAGTGTATTGGGCTCTCTTTAGCTATTTTATGTAAATGAATAGCCATCTCTGGTTAATTCATACCTTCTGAAGCTGATTTTATAGAGATTTTTTCCTATTGAGGCTTATTTTCACTTGTACTTACATTTTGAGAAAATTAATACATGAGGGACATGTCATTAGGAGCTGGATCGGCAGATGTAGCCCAGGAGGGGTGAATTGCGTCAAAATTTTGCTATGTAATGTGCTTTGTGAAGTTTATTTTTCTGTTCTTTACTGTTGTACAATGATAAACAGTTAAAATACTTAATCAATCCTCACACAGAAATCTAATAAACAAAGCCAGAATTAATTGTTTAACCTGCAATTTAAGGAGAACCTTATGCACACATTATCATATCTGTTTGGATAATTTTCATAGCGTAACAAATACAATCCATTCAGATCAAGTTGGTATTAGAGCTCAGGGTTTGAGCATTAGCAGAGCTGGATTTTTCTCTCTGTATTGTTCTTGTGCAAGGTTTGTTTCACTGTTTGCAAGGTTTTTTATGCTTACTAGGCTGAAGCTTAAGAGAGGAGAAGATAAATTGGCAAGGACTTACAGTAATCCTCGGCCAAGGAGGGAAAGAGTGCCATTATCTCCACCTTCAATTTCACCTCCAAGAGAAGCAGAAGAAACCATAAGCATGTCTTAAAGGGAAGGAGAAACCCATGAATAAGTTGATCCCAAAGAGGAAGAAAGGGTGTTTATAAAATCATTCCTTGATTTGGCATAAATGGTGAGAGTCCTTTATCAAGAAAGGAATGAGAGACTTGAAGGAGAAGGATCCAAACTTCACAAGGAAGGAGAAGTATCGTCAAGAGGCCATAATGATGAGAATAAATCCAAGAAGGGAAATGGAGGAAATGGAGACAGTGGAAAGTCGCCTTCATCACCCTCATCTTCATCTTCATCATCGTCTACCTCTACATCATCTTCAGTACATCATTCTCACAAAGCCAAGAACATGGGTAAAAGTTCTTTTCTTAAACTTGATGTTAAGTTTGAATTGCTAAAGTTTGATGGTGAAGTAAATGCAAAAAAGCTAGATAATTGGATTAGGCAATTAGAGGTCTATTTGATAATTCCAAATTTTCATGATGACGAAACTAAAATCCAGCCAGCTTCATTGAGAATGGAAGGTGCAGCTCTTCTTTGGTGGGAAGCCAAGACAAGGGAGGAGATCAAAAAATATGGTAAGATTATCTTATCATGGTCTGATTTCATTTCTGTAATTAAACAACAGTTTTATCCATTAGCTCACATGCAGAAAGCCATATGGATTGGAAAAAATTTAAACAGTTGAAAGGATAAAATGTTCAAGTTTATACCCAAGAATTTAGAAGAAGGGCTCTTTTACTAGGAATTGATTTGCATAGCCAAGAAACTTTACTCAAGTATATAGGAGGTTTGCATACTTGCCTAAGACATACCATTCTCTTGTTTAATCCTACAAGATTAGATGAGGTTTGTGTTCAACCCACACATTTAGAAGCAAGGGGTAAACAATCTTTTGATGGGAATGAGGAAAGTGAGTTTAAAAGCAAAGGGAGAAAAAAGAGAAATGCAAATTCTAGGAAAGAGAAGGGAAAAAATTTCGCAAACATTGTTCTAAAACAAGCCATGATGAGGACCATTGTTGGAAACTTCATCCGGAGTTGAAACCAAAAAGCTTTAAAACCAAAGATAAAGCCAGGGAGAAAGGCAAGACAGTTGCAATAGCTGAACAATACTTAGGGTCAGAATCAGGAGATGAAACAAAAATCATAACTATGGCACTAAATAACTTGAAGGGGAAAGATATTGTACCCAGTTCTAGTATTTCTAACTAAGAGAAGAGAATTTAACTGTTTCATGTGAGGATCATTTCCAAACATACCAAGGTTGACACACTATTTGACAGTGGGTCACAAGTGAACCTTATTTCTGAAGACTTAGTCAAGAGACTAAATCTTGAAACCATTCCACATCCTAAACCATATCCTCCTGGTTGGATTTGTATGGATGCAAATTTACGGGTTTCAAAGAAGTGCATGTTGCGCTTTGCCATAACAGCACATTTTATTGACACGGTTGAATTAGATGTTGTTCCGCTTGATATTGTAGGTGTGGTGTTGGGTAGTCCTTACTTGTATGACAAGAAATCTATCTTTCATCACCATGAGAACAAGTACTATTTATTCAAGGATGGCAAGGAGTTTATTGTGAGAGCACATCGCAAAAAACTAGACTCTTCTTTAGTGAATGCAAGGCAGATGAAAAGGCTTGTCAATGCAAGTCAAAATTTGACTTTATTGATGATTAATCGAAGAGAAGTTGTACATAATCATTTTCATGTATATGCTGATATAAATAATGATTTGTTTCAGTCTAAAAGCAGGTTGTCTTTGAAAGAAGATAACAAGAAGTTGCAGCAATCATCTTTGGTGTCGATCGATGCAAAAAACAAAGTGTCAGTGCAAGAAGATGCAAAAATCCAGGAGAGGGTAAAGCATGCAAGCAAAGAGGGCATAAAGTTTAGCAATGATCATTGCTAGTTTCATAATGGCAGGGTACTATGGTGAGGAAACTTGGTCGAGAATCGACACAAGTACAAGGCTTATTAAGAAAAAAATCACCATAAGGACATAATGCAAGGTGAATGTAATTTTTAGTTTCCTTTGAAGGTAGACTTATGTAGGAAAAATATGTTTATTGCAAATTTCAGTTGTTGTTCTGCAAGTTTCGATAATTTGCAGCATGACAAAGTCAAAGTTAGCAACAGTCGGTCAACAGATTCAAGGAAAAATTTGTCGTTTTATCAGAAGTCCAAGTAATGAAATTAGGGAAATTTTAGTGGATTAAGATTGGAAGAATGGAAATTCAGTCTCCTCATCTTCAGTTTCAGTAGTCCAGAGAGTTTTTGGGGTCCAAAAGCTTCCCAGTGGGGAGGTGTGATCAGGAGATCATGTCCAAGTTGTGGAAAATGCTTAAAAATTAAAGTTCTCAAAAGTGATTGCAATCTAAACGACCGGAAACGTCTCGTCGCTACAATTCTGGCGTCGCGAATAGTTCTCAAAACCGATGTCGTATGCAAAAGTTATGAAGGTTTGAAAGGCCCAGTAAACTCCAAAAATGAGTTGACCAAGTTTGACTTTGTTAAATTTGGAAAAAATTTAAAAAGAATATTCCATGGAGGGGGAATCATTTTTTGACCAGTGGCAATCGTTGGTTAGAGGATGTTTTGACTTCGGGGTTTTCTGGCTTATCATGAGCTGCCACATGGCAAGCTCGGAGACCGCCACGTGGCCCCAGGCCGAAGGAGTTTTGTGTGGAAAAATATTTTGCTCTCAGCAGCAATCAAACCAGCGACCTGCCCGCCCGCGTGCACAAGCCCGACCATCTGTGCTATATGTTATGTCTTAATCAATATGGCTCACGGGTTTTAATTAAGTTTTTAAACAGAAACGTATGGCAAGGGGAAGGGCTAGCCCCTAGGTGTAAACACTTCATATGACCTACGGCGATGAACCCAGGGCCTCAACCGGCGAGGAAAACAGTTAACAAACCGTAGCATGTGCTCAAAGCATGATGCCACATTTAATGCCATGGTTATGGAGCGACGGTTCCACCGGTTTTGGTGGTAATCACCATGTGACCACCCCACTTAACGGTTAAATGCCACATTTAATTTTTCTACCTAATTTGGAGTGATTCTGACGTTTTCAGCAGTTTGGCCAGTTTTGGTTGGACTAACTGGAGTTCCTCCACATTTAGTGGAGGTTTTAGAGTGATATTGGGCAAAACTTGTTTTTTCCATAACTCTCATTATTTGACCAAATTGGGTGCAAAAATAGTCAATTTTAGGTATTTTCGACATTCTAAGTGCTTTGGCACAGGTTTCAGGTCAAACAGAGGTGTTCTTCAGCATTTTTAGCTTCGAGAAAGATAAAGGACCATCAGGGCCATCATGGAGAAGGCAGTGTATTGGGCTCTCTTTATCTATTTTACGTAAATGAATAGCCATATCTGGTTAATTCATACCTTCTGAAGTTGATTTTACAGAGGGTTTTGCCTATTGAGGCTTGTTTTCACTTCTACTTGAATTTTGAGCAAATTAATACATGAGGGACATGCCATTGGGAGTTGGACCGACAGATGTAGCCCAGGAGGGGTGAACTACGTCAACAATTTGTTGTGTAATGTGCTTTGTGAAGTTTATTTTTATGTTCTTTACTGTTGTACAATGATAAACAGTTAAAATACTTAATCAATCCTCACACAGAAATCTAATAAACAAAGCCAGAATTAATTGTTTAACCTGCAATTTAAGGAGAACCTTATGCACACATTATCATATCTGTTTGGATACTTTGCATAGCGTAACAAATACAATCCCTTCAGATCAGATAACCACCCTTGAACAATTTGGCCCACCCTCAAGAAGACAATGTCGGCCTAGAAACAGTGAGACACTCCCTATATAAGAGTGGAATGCGACCTCACAACACAATCAATTTTTCGGAAAAAGGTCTACAATAAGAAGTGCAAGATAGAATCTGAGGTTGGTGTGAAGAAGGGACACATATCAGCAAAGATGAAGGGTTTATTCATCTCAGTCTAAGTCTGTAATAGAGATCTGAATTGCAGTGTATAAGGATTGGATACACAGTACGTGTAAGAGGCCTTAAGAGAAGCAAGAAGGAGATCTAGTTTGTGATGATATTGCAAGGATAAGTTTGTAAAAAGAAAATTATGGGTTTGCATTTAGTGCGAAGAGAAGGACAGTATTAGTATTGCAAAGGGGATATCACAACAAAGGAATATTCTCTTTGTTTGGGTTCATACTTGTTTCGCATAAACTCGGAAGTATACATAGCATAAAGGAGGGGTATTACAACAAGTACAAGAACTCGGTCTTAAGTATCAGAGTTGTAGTTAAAAGGTCGAGGAAGAGTCTCTTGGAGGCTGAGAAGGAGCACATCATTTCGGACTGCTAGATTAGGGACCGAGTCTCCCTAATGTTGGTGCAATGCAGTGCAGGAAAGAAGATCAACATAACGAACCTAGAAGAGCAAGTGAAAAGGGTCTTGGAGGTATACTAGTGTCAAGGGTTTGTGTCATGGTCGTGGTATTCATCAAGTGAAGATCTCTTATTAGAATTATTATCGGTTTTTCCTCTCCAAGAGGGAGAGGTTTTTGGCCCTCGCTTGAAATCCTAAATATTTGTGTCTCTTGTGCATTTGATAATTGACTTGATGAAGAACGTAATAATATAACATAGATAAAATTAAGTGAAAGAAGCATAATGAAATCACAAGTAATTATCATGAAAGAAAAAATTTAATAAAAGCCCTAATTTCTCAACATGGTTTCAGAGCTAAGGTGTTGAAGACAAGGAAAATTTAGCAAGAAGACACAAGGAACATTAAGAAAAGGTATCTACATTGAAATTTCATCCAAGGAAGAAAACCATCATTCAAGGAGCAATTTTCAAGGAGTTAGTGAAACCCTCAAGCCATCTCAAGAAAACCAAAGACCTTACTTAAAGTACATATACATCAAGGTCCTTTCAAGAGGAAAAGAAAGATCAAGGAGGTGATATTTATCTTCAAATAATCTAAAGTTATCTCGTGATTAAAGCCAAGTCAACATTGTTGGAGCCATCATCCAGTCGTCCTTGATCATCATCATCATCATCATCAAGGATCCAAGGTGATATACCTCTTTACACCACTCTTGAAGAAGTATATCTAAGAGGGAGCTCCTACTACTATCTACATTATCATCAACAAGAAATCTGGTAGAAGAAGAAAAGCATGTACTCAATTATCTTGATGACTTCATTTGAATCTGTCAAAATGACTTTCTGCAAGGAAAGCAACAAATTGTTTGGGTCTTCAAACTTTCTTGCATGAAGAAAAGGACAGATCTAAATCTTATCGAGAATGAATTCATGGACTACATCAAAGGTTCAACAACTAGACCTTAAAAATAAGATATTCAAGCACATGCCAAATACACGAAGGGAGATATAAGAGCGCAGAGGATTCTTATAGAATCCATAAAGGACTCTCTCATCCCTTATGTATCAAAACTAGAAACTTCAAAAGAAATATATGACAAATTGGTGGATCTATTCTCGGTGAGTACTGCAGGGGACGTAATATCTCTAAGACAAGAACTATACAAGTTGAAGTTTTCAAGAGAGGAAGGAATAACTTCATATTTTATGAATTTTTTGAGATAACTGCAGGAATTAGGAGAAGTAATGTCTGATAGAGAAATGACTACAGTGGTGTTGAATTCTCTACCAGCGGGATGGGGAAACTTCACTTCAAGCATGTATGGGAAGAAAGAAGAAATATCGTTCCAGGATCTATGGTCTCTATGTAAACTAGAAGAGATAAGATTAAAAGATAAAATTGATACAGGATCAAATGAAGAAAAGCAAGCCTATGCTGTCGTGTCAAGGAGGAAGGGAAGATTTGGTAAGTTTGGTCCTCAGAAGAAAAGGAGAAACATGGATAAGATACAATGCTATGGATGTAATGGACTTGGGAACTATAAGAAATATTGTCCCAAATATAATAAGAACAAGAGTAAAAAGGAAGAAGCCCATGTCGTCAAAGAAATGGAAGAACCCGATTCAAAGAAACCTAAGAAAGAAGAAGTGAGAGATCTCTACTATTATTAAGATCATCTTCCTCTTTAAGAGGTATTTATCGGTTGTAAAATTGTATGTTAGGAATCATTTTGTGTTATATAGATACATCGCTTTAGAATGGGCATCATGATGGAAGCATTGAAGGAGGATAACTCTTCATAGCAGGATGCTTGTAGCACATTGATGTGAAAACCATGCTATGGAAATAGTGGCTCCTGGGAACCTCACTGAAAACAAAATTTATGGAAGGGAGTCATCTAAATCAAGGGTCATCATTCAATAATCAATATGGAAATAGGTGCTGATATTTTTTAATGGAGTCCTCTTTGGATTAACTTGCAGAAATTTTGGGATTAGGATACGATGCCATATTGATGAAGCAGGTCAAGAGAATGAAACTTTTCATTCTAAGGAAAACTGTTGCGGGATGACTCAAAAAGAAAAGAGATGAGTTACATGTATATTTATGCTTACATTGGATGCTATGAATTCATGTCATATGGTTGCAAGTAGTATACTTATATCTTTAGAAGTATTATCAAAGGAAAATAGAATCTCCTCCGATGCACAGGTTTCCAAAAGGCATGATCCACACCAGATAAAATCAACATAATATGTCCTCATATGAAATATGAGGTGGTTGTATAGAATCAAGGAGCTAGATATTGAAGCTCCTGCGAATGAAATAAAATTGTGTGAAGAGAGAAAGGAAGAAATCGTGAGAAATGCAACCATCATAAGAGGCAATCAACATCCAAGGAAACCAAGTCGACTTGACTAGGCAATCTCTTGGGAAGATATTTAGACTCTTATAGAAGTATGGAAAAGATGGATACCCTTGAAAATACATATATTTAGGAGATGTGTCAATATGTACAAAGGATGTCGATGCCTACAAGAAGATGTCATAATGAAATATCATCACTAAGGTAGTTTTTTATTTAAGTGTTCATATTTATAATTGAATAATATCTGTATAAGTTTATGCAGGTCTGCCAAAGGGAAGTACATGTCTTCCACAAGTCAATAACCATATGGTAGTATGAAATATCCTTGGAAGAAATATTATTCGAACAGAAGAAGCATGACATGAAACTAGACTAAATAGATCACTCTCTGATAGAAGACATGACTCATGGATGAAAGTGATGGATGATACATTCCCTATGAAGAGATCCCAAAGATGAAGACTCCTCAACAGCGAAGAAATTCATGACATCGAAGGAAGGAGTTCTTCATGAGAAACTGGGTGTTCCATCATTGCTATTGCAGGTCCCTGATTAAGAGGGAGCCTAGTAATAAGTTTCTTACTTGGAAAAAACTTGGTAATTCCTAAGCCGATAGGGAGCTTAGGTACTATTTACATCCAAACCCACATTGGTGCGACGAATTAACGAAGGTGGAATCAGGTCACACCTTGAGTAAATACACTCCAAGGGAAAAAAAATTGTGTTCTCATCACCACGCTAAATCTCATCGCACGGTGCAGACACGCAAACAAAATAGAAGCCCATTCTGACGGGTGCAAGACCACGAGGCCCAGCAGAAGCCGACCCCCCAGAAATGCATACGTCAGCAAAGGATCCAACCAATCAGATTCGTTCAGAGGGGAAGGCATTGAATTTCTGAACGATCAAGCTAACCCGCAAAAACTTGTGGTGGGGACCACCTCCATAGGATCAAATGTAAAGGTAATGAGGTCAGGTAATTTCGCAGGGTGAAGTGCTCCACATGCCCGACACATGCCCACCACCTACCCGGTCTCATCCAACCAATTGGTACTTGACACATGTCAATCTACTTAGTTATCCTAATGTCAGGCCTCCAGTTGTCCCATTTCATCATAAAAATCCCAGCTCCCTCTGTGTTTTCCGCCTGACCTTTTTATTTCACTATCTAAATTGTTATCAATTAGGACTCGGGGTAAATTCTCAAAAATAACCAGTCATCGTACACACCTCACTCCCCACATCATTTTCACCCCTCAAGTACTTCGTCAGTCCCAAGTTTTATTTTGTCTTCAATTTTATCTATGCATTCTTTAACATGAAAACTTCGGCCCTCGAAACCCTGCAACCACAAGAGGTCAGGACCACCTCTGATCCCGACTCTTTCATGGACACCCAGGCTCAAATCTGCGACCCCATTTACCCCTTTAATATAGCGACAGAGCGCCATGAGCTCATGGGTTATAAATGGTGAGAGAAATATTTATTTAGGGTAGTGGACTCATGGTTATACTACCAAATGGCCCCTTTTGTCCACCATTTTCATGAATTCATTTCGTAGCTCGCTGAGGCCTACATTGAACAGAAGGGCTATTTTGCCTCCTCATAGGGAAATAAAATCTTCGAAATCACCCCCCAGCTCATTCGCCAAGATCTCTACTATCTGCCTTCCCCTGACTGTATTGAGTTCACTACGGTAACCCTCATGTTCCACTTCTCAAACCTTTCCACTGAAAATTAGGAATCCCTCCTCAAGTTGATTATGGTTTAAAAGATGTATGCTTGAGGTGGTCCCAACCCTCTCATGGACACCCAGGCTCAAATCTGCGACCCCATTTACCCCTTTAATATAGCGACAGAGCGCCATGAGCTCATGGGTTATAAATGGTGAGATAAATATTTCTTTAGGGTAGTGGACTCATGGTTATACTACCAAATGGCCCCTTTTGTCCACCATTTTCATGAATTCATTTCGTAGCTCGTTGAGGCCTACATTGAACAGAAGGGCTATTTCGCCTCCTCATGGGGAAATAAAATCTTCGAAATCACCCCCTAGCTCATTCGCCAAGATCTCTACTATCTGTCTTCCCCTGACTGTGTTGAGTTCACTACTGTAACCCTCATGTTCCACTTCTCAAACCTTTCCACTGAAAATTAGGAATCCCTCCTCGAGCTGATTATGGTTTAAAAGATGTATGCTTTTCCCCCCACTGAAATATTTTCTCTATCCTTGTTCATGGACAATGTTTAGCCCGTCCTCACATTTATCTCAGGTATGTTCGGGGAAGATGACGCTAGTTAGGTTAACAATTCATGTCTAGGTTTTTTCGACGTAATGATGCAGCATGTTAGGGTCCTATAATAATAGGGATCATAATTTTGAATTGGTTATGTTTAGTCTTGTAATATTGTACATACCTTTGCATTTCTGCAAATGTTTTCCATATTAAAAAATGAAAAGAGGGTATGTCCTAAAAGAATAATCAAAGGAACAAAATAAAGAAAGATCAAAATATATATATATATATATATATATATATATATATATATACAAACCCCATAAAAAGAAACAAAAATAAATTTTGAAATTGTTACACATTCAAATTCCACTACTCTTAATTTACTTTACTTTTGCAAATAAATTTTGTGCAGCTTGTTCAAAATGCCACAATTCATTATGATCATACAATCTAATCTTGGTCATTCATGCCTTTAAATTTCATGTTATGATAGCTAGTGAATAAATATCTTACCAAATCATTTAATCTTGGCAGATCAGTTGTTAGGTAGAGAATAAAAATGAGATCATAAGTTTAATCTGAGCCATTGGAAGATATAAGGTTAGAAATAAGTTAGTTTTCTTATCAAAAGAAAATAAAAGGGTCAGCAAGCTCAAATTCCCCCAATAAAGGAAATAAAAAATGTTAGGATGAATAAAAGGGTAGGTAGAATACTTTTCAAAGATTATATAAGCCTCGTTATGCTTATCCATTATCGAAAAACATTTTCTAACACCATTCCCCCTTGCTAAATCCCTTTTTCCTCTCTTGGAAACCATTTCCCCTTATCCTAATCCTTTTTCCCCTCCCAAAAACTCTTTTCCCTTTGAAAAAATCCCTTCCACTTAAATAAATTTTATGTTTTCATAAAACAATAAAACCCACTTTTTCAAATTTTAAAAGCGCAAAATAGTAAGTAGACCACCTTTTTAACTCCCTTCACATATATATTCCCTGGCCCACTTTATTTAAAACCCTCCACCTATCAATTACCCGACCTCAACCCTCCCCGCTCCCCTGCCACGCGGTGCTACCACGTTTTATCGCACCCCCCCATTCCCAAACCACTAAACTACCTTTTGTTGTGCGATAAACCACCAAACCACTTCCAAGGGGTGTGATAAACCACCACTTTGAAATAATAGAATCCCCGCACCATGCAATAAACCCCAGTTTTCAAAAAATAAATAAAACCCTGCAATACCGTTATTTCCTTATCTTTGTTGATTTGCAAAAGAGACCAGAAAATCGTTGCTAACCACAATTGAATCCTTGCTGCAGTTTGGACCCCTTCCACGAACGACCAAAGCGTCATTGCTCCAGGTAACTCTGAGTACCCACCACCATCAATTAAACAATTTAATTGATAATCGAACCAAATTGATGTCTTCTAAAAACATTCAGACTGTAAACCCTTTGCAACAACCCCTGTTCGATGTCAACCACACTCCTTTTGGTTGATAAGGACTTCAAAATAAATGACACTGTGACTGATAGCAACCTTTTGGAGCTCAATTGTTGGAGCCATGACAAATTTGTTGATCAGGCAGATGATATTCAACTGTGGGACTCTAACTTGCCCAAGTACACATTTCCACATACCTATCAGTTCCCTAAACTCATCATACTATGCCAAATGAAAGAGTCATAATCTCCCCTAACCAAGAAATCCTATTTACCATCACTGCTCAATCTATTAATCAAATGCTGCAAATTCAATCACAACCAGAGGGAGTGTATTTCTCCATTAAGACCCTCACTGAGCTTTACCTAAAGCTATATTTATGTTAATCAAGGTTGTCATTGATGTCAATGTGGCATTGACCGAGATGTCAATATTCTTGAGATTCCAGGTTCCAAATGATGATGCCATGACTCTTGGCTGACTAGGATACTATCAATGAAGATGTCAAGTCACGAAGAAGTCAAACCACTAATGAAGGAAGCCCTAAGTACTTGATCTAATGTCGCATGCACTTGATAATCGAGATCTTAACGATTGATGTCATATGATGATATCATACACTTGGATGATACTTGATGATGTCTTACACTTGGATGATACTTGATGATGACATATGATGTCTTACACTTGGATGACACTTGATGAAGTCATACACGTGATGAAGGTTGGAAGACTAGATGATGATGTGGAATATCTCATTTGATGGCTGGAAGACTACCTTGAAACTTTCCTAATGATGTTGCGCTATGACATATTGCTGCACTATTATTGAATACATGACGCTATACCTTCATGATGATATCGATGCTGCATACTATCATGATGACATGGATGTCCTACATGATGACACTATGATCCTATGACTGATAAGCCAAACAATGCAAAAGACAAACAAAGGAGAAGCCAAGCAATGGAGAAACCATGATGTCCTATTCACTTTCTGCACAGAAAAATAAAGGACAGTCACAAAGAAAAAATTGTTTTTACCACCTTAGAGGAATCCTTCCAAATTGATTCCTATACCATCTTTTAGAGCATATTTTTTTCTTTCCAATGAGGCTTTACTTGCCCCGAAACTCCCAATATTTTGTGAGAAATTGAATTTTTAAGGTAAAAATATATATATTTGCAGTCAAGCCGACCTATGCAGTGATATAAATTCAACCTCTCTTCCAATGGACGTGTCTCTTCATATGGACAAACAACTAAATATATAAATATGCGCTCATTCATTTCTAAGCCAGCAATTTAGTGAAGAAGACACAAATTCGGTCAAGATTTCAGAGAAAAATCACAGACGGTAAACTAAGGCTGAGGAGGACAGTTTGGGTAAATTCTGTGGTGGGGTGTCATTCAAAATTGAACAAGAAACTCGAATACCTATTGCGAAGTGCAGACCATAGATCAGAATTAAAAAGGGACAAAAAACAGTGTTAATATAACCTGAAGTAATACACATTCATACACAAAATTCAGACTGTCAAACTATGGTAAAGTCTGTGGAACAATTATTCCTATACTCTCCATAACTCGAAGCTATTGGGTCACCATTACCTTAAACAAGGATACAGACCTTGATTTGTTGTCACATGTGATAATTTTGCTCTCGGATTTGTTAAAAAACAATGGGTAGTTTCACTTTGTGCTTGAACAGCTCTCTTGTAGAAGGTTTAAACCTTGAGAAAGGTTTATAACAACCTGCAATTTCGACTCTTTGGACAGCCAGCTCGGATAGACTTGTGTGAACCTGTGGAGAGGAGGTTCCATGTGTTTTTTAGCTCACAACAAGACTCAGACATTGGGTTAAAAGGTGACAACACAGAATAGTAGAGGAATGTGATTATTGCAGTATATGTGGGTTAAGAAGGCTTGGATTTAAGTCTACAACAATGCCCAGTATTAACTATACTCGAACTTGTTGGAAATACCGAGAGGGGGGTGAATCAGTATTTCTTTTCAATTGTTAATTATTTCCAGTTAGATTCTTCAAAATTAAATACAGAAAGATATATATAATAATGATATTAAGAATTAAATAGAACTTCAATCCCTTTTTAATAATAGTATACAATAGATGAGAGAGAACCCTCTTAATGAAACGAGGCATAACTGTTTGCCAGACTTTGATGAGGCTCAGGCCTCTAGGACTGTATAGTACCAGCCGCCTCCTACTCCAAGGACACCAATCCTTCAGAAATATTTAGAGAGAAAGTGTGTGATGTACTTACTTAAGTGTCTTCAACAAGATTCTTCACTATTCAATTAATTTGATCCAAAGTTGTTCTTGACTGTCCAATAAAATGTTTCCAAGATTCCTCTATTATGTGTGACTGTCCTTGTCTACAAATGCTTGACTTTTGTAACAATTCTTCCACAGGACTTCTTCAACCCGAGTTTTTTCTTCACACAGTCCGAGTAGGTGACTGTTCCTCACAAATATGAACTTATTTTGTTATCCAAGATGCACTTACAACATATCTAACTCACATCTCCTCCACGGATGTTACAACGATGAGCTTTTCAAACACTGATCAGAATCTCTAAGATTTTACTAATCTGAGTTCTATATCAAAAAAATATGACACAAATCCGAGATGTATAGGGTTGTTCTGGGTTCCTTTCCAAACCATAAATCTGTGAAGCAATCCGAGCCACTGTATAATCTGAATCTGTGATATCTGAGTCACTATCTATTGATTTGTGCTCTATATTAAAGTGTAGAGGCTACAGTGGGTATGAGGTCTACATAATGATTACGAGTCTATTGCAATAGGTTGATATTCACAGTTATAGTCCACCATTAGCCTTTACAGCTCAGATATAATCTATATTTCACTCCACCATTAGCCCTTACAACACAGATGTCAAATAATCCTTCTCGGCTTCTAAATATTCATTAAGTTCACGAGGTATGAACTGAGTTTCTGTGGTGTATGTTTGATAACCGAGTACTGTGCTTGACACCAAAAACTCTGTTTGATAAATGAGTACGAATTGTATCTATATAGGCTTCTTATGACCTTGTTTAGAGGCCGACTTGTATTCCTGAGCATAGGTCGGCTCAAAATTAGAAATATATCCTTAATTTGAAAAATTCATATCTCCCAAACGACATGGAGTTTCGGGTCAAGTAATAGCTCATCGGAAAGACAAAAACATGCTCTAAGAGATGGCATAGGTGTCAATTTGGAAGGATGCCTTTAATGAGGTAAAAAAAAAATTTCTTTGTGACTGTCCTCAACTTTTGTGTGTAGAAAATGCATAGGACAGAATGCCTTCTCCATTGCTTGGCTTCTTCTTCATTTGTCTTTTCCATTGTTTGGCTTATCAATTATGGGGGCATAGCACCATCATGTAGGAGAAACTTCAAATGATATCTTCCATGTTTCCATCAATATCTTTCAGCCTGTTTCCATCAATGACAACTTGGATTAACAATCTCCCCCTTTTTCATTGTATGGCAATATTTTTCTTCTCTCCCCCTTTGACATCAATGGCAATGGGGTGCCAAAGTGCTCCCCTTGTCATGCTGCCCCCCCAACATACTGTACCCCTGACATGCTACTTGATTTAATGTGATGCAAGAGCAATGACACCCATCTTTTGGCGAAGATACTCGAATGCTTCTCGTGGAAGGGGTTTTGTAAAGATATCAGAAATTTTCTCTTTTGTATTGACATATTCCAACCTGATATTGTTTTCAGCAACTTGTTCACGGAGAAAGTGGTATTTGATTGGATATGTTTGGTTCCTGAGTGAATTACTAGATTCTTTGAAAGACTGATGGCGCTAGTATTGTCACATAGAATAGTAATTGGTTGCTTAGTTTCTATGTTGAAATCCTTCAAGGCTTCCTTCATCCATAGAATTTGTGTACAACAATCAGCAGCAACTATATATTTGGCTTCAGTTGTAGAAAGGGATATAGATGATTGTTTTTTGCTGAGCCAAGATACAAGACAATCTCCCATAAAGAATGCATTTCCATTGGTACTTTTACGATCATCCATGCTTCCGGCCCAATCAGCATTAGAATAAGCTGTCACAATAAGATTTGAACTCTTAGCATACCAAAGACCGAAATCAATCGTTCCTTTTAGATATCTGAGAATTCTTTTCACAGCTGCTAGATGGGATTGTTTAGAACTTGACTGAAATCTTGCTACCATTCCTACTGCTTGCATAATATCTGGTCTTGTAGCAGTTACGTATAGGAGAGCTCCAATTATTGACCTGTAAAGAGTTGCATCTATTTGAGGGGTATCATCATCTTTGCTTAATTTACAATCTGTGGTCATTGGTGTGCTCATAGGTGCACAATCTTCCATCCCATATCTTTTAAGCATGTCTTTAAGATATTTTGCTTGAGATATAAACATGCTTGCAGAAGTTTGAGATATTTGTAGCCCAAGAAAGTAAGACAACTCACCAATCATTGACATCTCGAATTTTTTGGACATATTTAGAGCAAATTCATGGCTCATTTCTTCATCATTGCTAGCAAAGATTAGATCATCAATGTAAACAAGAGTGATCAGAAGTTTTTCCTTGTCCATCTTCATGTAGAGATTGCTACCTGCCACTCCCTTTTTGAAACCTTCTTGTTGCAGATAGTGATCCAACTTAGCATACCATGCTCTAGGGGCTTGTTTTAATCCATACAAGGCCTTTTTTAGTTTGCATACAAAGTCTTTTCCTTCAGCAAGATCAAATCCTTCTGGTTGCTCCATGTAAACTTCTTCCTTGAGATCTCCATTCAGGAATGTTGATTTTACATCCATTTGATAAACCTTGAATCCTTTTGAGAAAGTAAATGCTAGAAACATTCTTATGGCTTCCATTCGAGCTACTAGTGCAAAGGTTTCTTCGAAGTCAATTCCTTCGATTTGCGAGTATCCTTTGTAGACAAGTCTGGCTTTATTTCTGATAATTTGTCCATCTTCATTCATCTTGTTTTTGAATACCCATTTTGTTCCAATTATATTTTTATCTTTTGGGCGAGGTACTAGTTCCCAAGTCTCATTTTTTTCGATTTGAGACATTTCTTCTTCCATGGCCTTTATCCAATAAGGATCTTTGCTTGCTTGAGAAAAAAATTCAGGTTCTGTTAAAGATAATAGAGTCACATCATCTTTTCTTGGGGTGCTTATCATTCTTCTTTGAGTTTGGATTCCTTCATCCATATTTCCAATGACTTGTTCTTCCGGATGATATCTTTCAACAAAATTGATCTTGGAGGGAGTTTGTGAAGATTCATTTTGAGGTTCACTTTGAGATTCTTCATTCTCCTCTTCTTTTCCAAGTTCTTCTTCTTCACTTTGTTCAAAGAAAGACTCAACTTCATGATCTTCAATTATTTTTTCTGGAAGGCCTTCATCAATCTTCACATCAATGCTTTCCACTATTCTTCGTAGACGATTGTTGTAGCATTTGTAAGCTTTGCTCCTAGTGGAGTATCCAAGAAATATTCCTTCATTAGTTCTAGAATCAAATTTACCTGGTGAGTCATCATTTATTTTTATGAAACATTTGCTTCCAAATATTCTGAAATATTTTACTGAAGCAGGTCTTCCTTTCCATAATTCATAAGGATTCTTTTCATTATTTGGTTTCAATTGAGTTCGATTTAAGGTATAAAGTGAAGTGCCAACTGCTTCTCTCCAAAATTTTGGTTTCAAATCAGCTGCTAGTAGCATTGTCCTAGCCATTTCTTGAATGGTTCGGTTCCTTCTTTCAACTACTCCATTTTGCTGGGGTGTCCAAGCAGTAGAGAGTTCTCTTTCGAATCCATGCTCTTTGCATAATTTATCAAACTCTTTCGAAGTGACTTCTCCTCCTCTATCCGTTCTAAGACATTTAATCTTAGAATCTTTTTCATTTTAAATGAGAGCTTTAAGATTCTTAAAACACTCAAATGCTTCGGATTTATATTTTATGAAATATATCCACATCATTCTAGTATAGTCATCAAAAAATAGAGAAAAATACCTTTCACCTTGAAGCGTTGGAGTTCTAGTTGGCCCACACAAATCTGCATGAATGATTTCCAAAGGTTTTGATGTTGATAACTCCTTGGTTTTGTGGCTAGTTCTGGTTTGCTTTCCATGTTGGCATGGGCCACATACAACTTGATTTGGTTTGCACATTTTTGGAATGTCCCTTAACGGCATTATTTTTGTTGATGTTGACTAGGTTGTCAAAACTTGTATGCCCCAATCGCTTGTGCCATAACCAAATTTCATCTGTTTGACTTAAGCAACATTTATCTTCTTGGATTCTACTGAGAATGTAAACATTATCTGGTGTTCTTACTCCTTTCGCCACAAGCTCTCCTGAGGATGAGTCTCTTATTTCACAATTTTTTGTACTAAAGACAACATTATTTCCTTGGTCACAAATTTGTCTAACACTTAAGAGATTGTGTTTGAGCCTTTCTACATTGAGTGTTGCTTCCGTATTGTGGCAGTCCCTTTCATTTTCTTGTTCAATGAGATAAACTTCTTTTGGTCACATTTCATATGTCTCGAGCATCCACTATCCACGAACCAATGATTTTCTTCACTATGAGCACATAGAGCTAGGCCACTTTTATCAGTTTTGAGATTTACGTTTTTAGCTTTTTCCCTTTTGAGAGGGAAATTTTGTTCATTATGATCATAATCATCACATAAGGAGTAAGATGGATCAAACTTAGCCAAAGGATCAAAGGAATTGTAAGTTTTTATTTGTTCTTGCTCTTTAGGCCCACGCAGTTGGTTTGGTTGATTATTCAATCTTGGTGCTTCATTCTTATAAGCCTTGCAATGCTTAGCTTGATGCCCAAAGTTTTTACAATTGTAACAATGCCCAAGAAAAATAGTTTGATACCTCTTGTAGTATCCATAGCTTGAATCAACATTCTTCCTTGGATTTTCCCTTTCTTCAAACCTTGGTTTTGAGATGTGACATTTTTCCTGAGATGACTTTTCTTCTTTTGGATGGCAAGAGAGTACATCAGCATAACTTCTGGTATTATTCTTTATACTTGATGATTCTCCTTTGAAACCAATTCCAGACTTGTCATGTTGAGGTCTTTCAGTATTAAGAATGTTGTCAAGAGCTAGAAAGCTTTGCCAACTCCTTTTGATTTGCTCCAATTCCTTTCTTAGGGACACTACTTCAGCTTCACGTTTTTCACAGATATCATCCTTCTCTTTTAACTTGATGTTCAAGAAGTCTTCCCTTATTTTTTCTTCCTCTATTTCTATTTTGAGAGAAATTATATTCTTTTGTAGATTCTCATTTTCTTCAATGGCACTCATTAGCAAACTATCCATGTTTATTTCATCTTCTATTTCTGAGTCATCATCATTTGTAAATGCCATGAATAGTGTTTCTTTTCTTCCAACATAATTACTTTCCTCATCTGACTCATCATCGCTTTCTTTGTACTGATGCACATTTCTAGTTGATTTCCTCTTTATGACTACGAATTCATCTTTCATCTGGATCAGTTGGAAGGCCAGCGAGAGCTTTCTGTCCATCCAAAATAGAGTGCCATACTTCAGGGCCAAGAGACATTAGATAGTAGGACATCCTCTTTTTCCAGAAACTAAAATTTGTTCCGTCAAAGATACGCAGTTTCCCTATTGCTTCCATGTTCTTCACTGTGCCTAATAATCCTTCTTCCAGCTGTTAGGCTGATAATTAAGAAGTTGGCTCTGATAAAAATTGTTGGAAATACTGAGAGGGGGGTGAATCAGTATTTCTTTTCAATTGTTAATTATTTCCAGTTAGACTCTTCACAATTAAAGACAGAGAGATATATATAATAATGATATTAAGAATTAAAGAGAACTTCAATCCCTTTTTAATAATAGTATACAATAGATGAGAGAAGGGCACCAACCCTTTTAATGAAACAGGCACCAACCTGTTTGCCAAGCACCAACTTGGACTTTGATGAGGCTCCAACCTCTAGGGCTTCAACCCTATCTTCTCAAGGCACCAACCTTGTGTTTAGGAGCTCCTACTCCAAGGACACCAATCCTTCAGAAATGTTTAGAGAGAAAGTGTGTGATGTACTTACTTAAGTGTCTTCAACAAGATTCTTCACTATTCATTTAATTTGATCCAAAGTTGTTCTTGACTGTCCATTAAAATGTTTCCAAGATTCCTCTGTTATATGTGACTATCCTTGTCTACAAATGCTTGACTGTTGTAACAATTCTTCCACGGGACATCTTCAACCCGAGTTTTTTCTTCACATAGTCTGAGTAGGTGACTGTTCCTCACAAATCCGAACTTATTTTATTATCCAAGATGCACTTACAACATATCTAACTCACATCTCCTCCACGGATGTTACAACGCTAATATTTTCAAACACTGATCCGAATCTCTGAGCTTTTACTAATCTGAGTTCTATATCAAAAAAATATGACACAAATCCGAGATGTATAGGGTTGTTCTGGGTTCCTATCTAAGCCATAAATCTGTGAAGCAATCCGAGCCACTATATAATCCGAATCTACGATATATGAGTCACTATCTATTGATTTGTGCTCTGTATTAAAGTGTAGAGGCTACATTGGGTATGAGGTCTGCTTAATGATTACGAGTCCGTTGTAATAGGTTGATCTTCACAGTTATAGTCCACCGTTAGCCTTTACAGCTCAGATATAATCTAGATTTCACTCCACTGTTAGCCCTTACAGCATAGATGTCAAGTAATCCTTCTTGGTTTCTAAATCTTCATTAAGTTCACGAGGTATGAACTGAGTTTCTGTGGTGTACGTTTGATAACCAAGTACTGTGCTTGACCACCAAAATATATGTTTGATAAATGAGTACGAATTGTATATATATAGCCTTCTTATGACCTTGTTTGGAGGCCAACTTGTATTCCTGAGCATAGGTCGGCTCAAAAACAAAAATATATCCTTAATTTGAAAAATTCATATCTCCCAAACGGCATGGAGTTTTGGGTCAAGTAATAGCTCATCGGAAAGACAAAAAAATGCTCTAAGAGATGGCATAGGTGTCAATTTGGAAGGATGCCTTTAAGGAGGTAAAAACATTTTTTCTTTGTGACTGTCATTAATTTTTGTGTGTAGAAAATGCATAGGAAAAATGCCTTCTCCATTGCTTGGCTTCTTCTTCATTTGTCTTTTCCATTTTTTGGCTTATCAATCATGGGGTCATAGCACCATCATGTAGGAGAAAATTCAAATTATATCTTCCATATTGCCATCAATGTCTTTCAACCTGTTGCCATCAATGACAACTTGGATTAACAGGACTACCTATAGCAGCTCAAATAAAAAATCTTCTGTGGGAGCTCCAATAAGCAGTCTTATGTGGCAACTCGTTTTATTTTGCAGCTCAAACCTGTAGCCTTCATTTGTGAAGCCCAGACCTATGATCATCTTGTTTGAGGCCAGACTTAGAGCAGTCCCTCCTCTTGTGTTCTTTCTAACAAGATGAAGAGCTAGAAGATATAACTGAAGACCTATTTTGGAGCACCCTTGCTGAAGCATCTTAAAGACAATTTTGAATACAATCCTTGTGTCATTCCTTGAAGACAGGTGGAGCAAGATACATCTTGAAGAACAGCTTATTGAGGACAGTGGTTTTGGGAACAAGGGAGATTAGCTTGAAGGCTACATTGGATAAAGACTTTGTGGAGTGGAATCATTTAATAGTCTTTTGTATTGAACTTGAGCATTTGTGTAGCTGACCATGGAGAAATCATTGAAGCCATCCCTCGGTTGAAAACATTGTGAAGCTTTTGGAGGAACCATTGTGAAGACACCTTGAGGGATCACCAAGCATTGTTGAAGATCCCTTTAAGTCTTGGAGACACCCTTGTGGACCACGATGCAATGAAGCCATCATGAGGTAACTTGGATAATTTGACTGGGGAACATGAAGGACAGCGAAGACACCTTCATGTGAAGAAATGAAGGTTGTCAATGATGATGTGACATGGAGACTACAGTGAAGACTAAGCGAAGAATGATAGGGCTCGTTGAAGAAGACATGAGTCATGAAGTATAATCAAACATATTTTGACGAAGTGAAGTTGAGGGTTGGAGACTTGTAGAAATTTCTGATTTCCTACCCCGATTTTCAGTTTCACCTTATTTCTTCAATTAGTTAAATGCCCTTTCCCATAACCTTACATTCAAAAAGCTGTAAAATAAATATTTGTTGAAAGCACAAATTCTGGAAATTTTTCACAATGTTGGAAAATGCAGAAATAAAAATCAGCAGACACAAAGAGCCATTCAAAACATTTTAACACAGTGATTTTTGGTCACCAGTTCGAAAGCTTCTCTTTATTTTCTGAATATTTCTTTTACAGTGAGACAGAAATTTACACAGCAAAAAAATTACAGCAACTTCATAACAGTACTTATCTCGAAAATCGTGCCAAAATCCACCTCGGTTTTCGTGCCCACAAAAACAAAAATTACAGAAAATATTCCAACATTAAATGTTGTATGGACAGCATTGAAATATTTTTTGTACGGCTGTACGACCTCCTCAAAAATGTGTTGTACGGCCTGCTGAAAGTTGTTGTACATTTGCCTTAAATCTGTTGTACGGCCTTGATTTCAGTGCTAATTTTCTGCTATACATATTTCAGAAAACAGCCCTCTCTCTCCTGTTGTTCGAACCTTGATTTTTGTGCCTCCAAACTGTTGTACGATCCTCGAAAAACATGCAGCAATAAATGTTATCTTTTCTCCTTCGAAATTTGTGCCCTCTTGCCTCAAACTTTGTGCTCTGCCCCTGCTGTACGGATTTGTTGAATGTTAGTGCTGCTGCCCTCCTTCTCACTGCTCAGAAAAATCTCCAGCTCTCCTTCTCTCCTTCTCCCAATCTTCTCATGAGATAATGAATGAACTTTTCCTCCTTTTCCTCCTTTAACCTAACCCTAAGTGACTTTTGGAGAATCCCTAAATCCAATGGCTAAGATAGCTTTATATCTAAGGCTGAAATTAAATGCTCATTTAAATCTCACTTTCTATTTTTTAATTCACCCCACTTTAATAAAGACCCACTTAGTCATTTACTTCCAAAGTCATTTCTAATTTTACATTGAATTTATTAAAGTCACTTTAAAATTGGACTTTAGTAACTTTATCACCTAAAGTCACTTTTAAATTAGATTTGACTTTATAACTTTATAAAGTCACCTTAAGAGAAAAATTAAATTCTTTTGGACACTTTTCCCTAGGCCAAAGATCAAAGCCTTAGGGAACCACCTGTCCTTCGGTAACCAAATTTCAACACCCCCTCTTACCAAGGAAGGTGTTCCTCACCACACCCATCTTGTCTCTGAAGTAGACACGCTTGCCCCGTGGTAAGGCTTTGGTAAAAATATCTGCAACCTGCTCATCAGTGGGAATATACTCAAGCTTCACAGCTCCCTTCTGAACATAGTCTCTGATGAAATGATATTTGATCCCGATATGCTTTGACCTATCATGAACTATTGGATTCTCCGTGAGTTTAATGCAACTCTGATTATCATAGTAAATCACTGAAGGTCTAAACGGCTAACCAAATAAGCCAAACAACATCTTGCGAAGCTAGATGGCCTCACCAAACCTAGTGAATTGGATGCCACCTCCTCACAGCCAGCGCCCGAACTCAATACTCTTGGCTGGCTAGCACGGGCAGACAAGACACCACCACTGAGCCAACCTTCATGACACCACTGAAGTGCTCTTCCTATCAAAAGCACAGCACACCTTGTCCAGATCAATGTAACTCCATAAATCTCACTACATCATCACTTATAATCCATGTAATCCACTTTCCCTGCAAGTACACGGAATATGTTTTGCGGCCACCAATGAACTAGCCAGCCTCCACCATAAAATTGGCTCATCATGTTGACTGCAAAACATATATCTGGTCTAGTGTTGACCAAATACATCAAGGAACCAATCAGCTGTCTATACAAAGTGGGGTCCACCAACTCGGAATCTGAAGCATGAAGCTTCTTCCAGTTGGTGATCATCGGTGTCGACATGGGTCTACAATCCTCCATGTGGAATCTGTCAAGGATGTCCACAATATACTTCCCCTGCCCCAGGAAGAAATGCCCCTCCTCCTGCCACACCTCCAAACCCAAAAAGTAATGCATCAAGCCGATGTCCTTCATCTCAAACTCCGTCGCAAGATCTCTCTTGCAATGCTCTATGAGTCTCTCTGCACCCGTAATGACCAAGTCATCCACATACAGTACCGGAATGAGAGGCTCCTCACCTATCACAATATAGTAAAGGTTCGGATCTGCCTCACTCTTTGTGAAACCCATCTCCTGCAAGTATGTATCTATCCTGGAGTACCAAGCTCTGGGAGCTTGCTTCAGGCCATAAAGGGCCTTCTTCAGTCTGCACACATGAGACTCCTTCCCATGCACCTCAAAGCCTTGTGGCTGATCAATGTACACCTCCTACTGCATGAAGCCATTGCGAAATGTAGTCTTCACATCCATCTGGTGGATCTTCCAACCCATCTCTGCTGCTATCGATAAAATGGAGTGGATCGAATTGTATCGAGCCACGGGAGTGAAGGTCTCCTCGTAATCTACACCCTCTACCTAGGAGAACCCTCTAGCCACAAACCTTGCCTTGAATTTCTCAATGCTGCCATCTGCAGCATGCTTTACCTTGTAAATCCATCTGGAAGTAACCACGGATTTGCCCTCAGGCCTCGACACCACCTCCTAAACACCATTCTTCATGATGGAAGAATACTCCTCCTACATTGCCTCTCTCCAGACCTGTTAGCTAGCTGCCTCCTCATAGCTAGACAGCTCAGAGTCAAGGATGTTGGAAACCATTTCCATATAGCTACAAAACCTACACTTGGGCTTCCTCTTCCCTGAGCACACCTCTCCCACTGGAGAATGAACCTTCTCCTCCTCATCATTAGGAGCCTGAACTCCTGATTGTTTGTCTGTTGTCCTCCTGCCTGCACCTGAACCTGTAGATGTTGAGGTACCGTGTGAACTATCCATCAGTGGACTCCATAGTGAAATACTCTGCGAACTTCTCTGCATGCTGCCCGAAGAACCACCCCTCTAACTCTGTGAGCCACTGCTCACTGACAGACCTAACACCGTAATTGATGTACCTCCGGATCCTCCTGATCCCTGCGACTGACTCAGCTACTCCTGACGGTCTGGCTGATCCAGATACTCTAACTCCCGTGACCTCTTGAAAGCCCTGTCCTCCTCGAATTTCAAATCTCGCCTGACAACAACTCTCCTCTGTGCGGGAATATAAATCCAAAAGGCCTTCGAGGTCTCACTATAGCCCACAAAGACACCCTTCTCTGCGGTGGGCTGTAGCTTGGTCCTCTTCTCCTTGGGTACATAGGAGTATGAAATACACCCAAAGATACGAAGATGACCAATATTAGGCTTCTTCCCAGAAAAAGCCTCCTCCGAAGTCACATGCCCCAAGACACGATGCGGACTCCTGTTCTGCAAATAAACAGCAGTGTTGCAGGCCTCCGTCCATAAAAACAATGGCAACCCCTGATCATGTAACATGGCTTTGGTAGCCCCTCTGATGGATCTGTTCTTCCTCTCCGCAATCCCGTTTTGTTGGGGGTTTTAAGGAACAGTGAACTCCCTCCTAATGCCTGCCTCTGCACAATAGTCAACAAAATCTCCAAGGGTGTACTCACCTCCATTGTCCGAACTCAGGGACTTGATCTTCCGACCTGTCTGAGTCTCCACAAGAGCTCTGAAACTCCTGAAACTGCTTGAAGACCTCACTCTTGGTCTTCAAGAAATAAATTCAGGTCCTCCTAGAGTGCTCATCAATGAATAGAACATAATACTCATATCCACTCAAGGAAACATGAGACATCTGACCGCTCACATCGGAATGAATCAAATCAAGTATCCCAGTCGATCTACTGTCACTGCTGGGAAACGGGGATTTGGCAAACTTGCCCATCGCACATCCTCTGCAAGTATCAAAGAAAAAGTGATCGATCTTTGAGGCAGCACACACAGCAGTGATCTCCCGCAATGTCCTCAAGCTCATGATACATGTTCCCCATCCTGCGGTGCAAAATCTCTTTCGACTCGGAAGCCCCCTTTAGCTCTCTTTATCGGTACTACTGCTCAATGCCAAAAGGGGTTGAAATGAAAACTTGTACACCTTTGCATGGCGTACACCAATCACTCTAGCTGAATCAGCTGGAGCGCCCCTGGGATATATCAACACCTGTCCTCTCCTGAACAATATCTCATATCCTTTGTCCTCCAATGCTGAGACGGATATGAGGTTCTTCCTCATCCCTGGCACATATAAAACATCTAACACCTTCAAGGGAGGTTTGGATTTCCTATCAAATATCAATGTCCCCACACCAACTGCTCTAACAACGCTGTCATCTCCGAGTCCTACCTCTATATCAGTGCCAATCTTTGAAAGCTCTAAGAAGTGCTCACGGACTCCTGTCATATGACGTGAAGCCCCACTGTCAACATACCAGATACCTGAAGATGCTCTGCTAGTGGAGGGAAATGCACACTTCCTCTCAACCTCCG
Organism: Pinus albicaulis; assembly: GCA_034641835.2. Lineage (NCBI taxonomy): Eukaryota > Viridiplantae > Streptophyta > Pinopsida > Pinales > Pinaceae > Pinus > Pinus albicaulis. The sequence continues at coordinate 353,201,981 of CM076571.1, read as the reverse complement.
TGGTAGGTGATCCTGCACTAGTGGACTCATAATGGACAAACTCCAGGGTACAGAAACATGCAAGTCCTCTGCCAACGATATTTCTGTGTTACCGTTCTTCTGCTGTTCTTCTTCTCAGAACATGTTGCAGTGTTATATTTTAATTCCAACATTTCACCTCGGAATAGTCCTTCTGCGTGTTGCCTTGTTTACCTTTACCTTTGCCTTTGCCCCCACCACTGCTTGTGGAAGCTTGCCTCTTTCCCTTGCCTTTCTTGCCTCCTGCCAACAGTGCTACATCCTCATCCTGCTCAACTAGCTTGGCTGCCCCAAGCTGACTCTTCCTGATCTCTGTCTGTATGCAATCATCCCAAAACCTCTCCCAAGTGGGAAGGGTCTCACGTGCACAAACCCAATCAGCAAAGTTCAGCCATGAACTGGGGAGGCCATTCACTGCAATCCGCACCAACTCAGTGGATAGAATGACCTCTCCAACTGCTGCCAACTCATCTCTCACATTAATAATATTTGTGAGATATCCAGCTGCACTATCAGTCTTACCCATCTTAATGGTCTTCAGCTTCTCCCTTAGGACCATTTTTATGTTCTCACTGATACTCTGGTAGAGATTGGTCAATGTTGTCCACATCTCATGAGCATTTCTCTTTCCTCTCACATGAGGAATGCAATGGTCTTTGATTCTGTCTAGAATCAGTCTCTTACCCTTGTTATTCTTTTTATTATACGCTGCCAACTGAACAACATCAATAGGCACAACAACAAGGTGTGGTGCGGTATGCACCTTGACATCCCAGACTTCTGCCTCCTCAAAGATACTCTGCATTCTCTCCTTCCAAACATTGTAGTTACTATGCCCATCCAACCTATCCTCCACCCTCAATCCCAATGACATCCTTGCTGTACTAAAAACTGAAAATAGCACTGCTGTAGTAAAGATAAAATTTCTCTGTGTGAAAAATCAGCTTGTTGGAATTTTCTGAGTGAAAAATCAGCAAACTGTATTTTTCTCCTTTGCTGTCCCAAACTGCACTTTTAGCACCCAAGCTTTGATACCATGTAGAAATTTCTGTTTTCCCACCCCGGTTTTCAGTTTCACCTTATTTCTCCAATTAGTTAAATGCCCTTTCCCATAACCTTACATTCAGCAAGCTGGAAAATAAATATTTGCTGTAAGCACAAATTCTGGAAATTTTTCAGAATGCTGGAAAATGCAGAAATAAAAATCAGTAGATACAAACAGCCATTCAACACATTCAAACACAGTGATTTTTGGTCAACATGACCTTGGAAAAACCCCCTACAACTCTTGGGGAAAACCAGTTCGAAAGCTTCTCTTTATTTTATGAATATTGCTTTTACAATGATGCAGAAATTTACACAGAAAAAAAAATTACAGCAACTTCGAAATAGAACTTATCTCGAAAACCGTGTCAAACTCCACCTCGGTTTTTGTGCCCACAAAAAGTACAAAAAACGATCCAGCATTAAATGTTGTACGAACAGCATTGAAATCTGTGCTGTACGGCTGTACGGTTGCCTCGAAAAACGTGTTGTACGTCCTGTCAAAAACTGTTGTACGACTGCCTCGAAAACCGTGTTGTACTGTTGCCTTAAATCTGATGTACGGCTTCGATTTCAGCGTTGATTTTCTGCTGTACGGATTTTAGAAAATATCCCTCTCTCTCCTGCTATACGAACCTCAATTTTCATGCCTCCAAACTATTATACGGTCCTCGAAAAACATGGAGCAATAAATTTTGTCCTTCCTCCCTCGAAATTCATGCCTTCTTGCCTCGAACTTCGCTCTTGCCCTTGCGATTAATAGTTCTTGAATGTGGGTATACGCTCTCCTTCTTCTCACTACTCGAGAGAAAAATCTCCATCTCTCCTTCTCTCCATCTCCCAATCTCTTGCTCATTTCCTCCTTTTCCTCCTTTAACCTAACCCTAAGTGAATTTTGGGGAATCCCTAAATCCAATGGCTGAAATAGATTGAGATCTAGGGCTGAGATTAAATGCTCATTTAAATCTCACTTTCTATTTTTAATTCACCCCACTTTAATAAAGACCCACTTAGTCATTTATTTCCAAAGTCACTTTTCCTTTCTAATTTTACATTGACTTTATTAAAGTCACTTTAAAATTAGACTTTAGTAACTTTATCACTTAAAGTCACTTTTAAATTAGATTTGACTTTATAACTTTATAAAGTCACTTTAGGAGAAAAATTAAATTCTTTTGGAAATTTTTCCCTAGTCCAAAGATCAAAGCCTTGGGGAACCACCTGTTCTCCGGTAACCAAATTTCAACAAGCCTCATAGAGACAAGGTCGGTGCCTTAGAAGATAGGGTTGGAGCCCTAGAGGATTGGAGTCCTCAAGAAACCAGGCAGGAGCCTATACCAGAGTTAGTGTTGGAGCCCTAGAGGTTGGTGCCTCAAATTGACAAGGTTGGAGCCTTGGAAATACCAAGTCAGTCCTTGGCACAATACAAGTTGGAGCCTGGAAGATTAGAGTCTTCATCTAGGGTTGGAGCCCTATATAATTATTGTACTTTACTTATTGTAAAGAAGAAATTAATAAAAGTATCTATTCCATCATTGTTCATTTTTTGTTCTAAATATAAGTGATCTAACTGGTAAAATTAACAGTTGAAAATAAATAATGATTTACCCCCCTAGTTAGGTAGAGAATAAAAATGAGCTCATAAGTTTAATCTGAGCCATTGGAAGATATAAGGTTAGAAATAAGTTAGTTTTTTTATTAAAAGAAAATAAAAAGGTCAGCAAGCTCAAATGCACCCAATAAAGGAAATAAAAAATGTTAGGATGAATAAAAGGGTAGGTACAGTACTTTTCAAAGATTATATAAGCCTCATTTTGCTTATCCATTATCAAAAAAAAAATTCTAACACCATTCCCCCTTGCTAAATCCCTTTTTCCTCTCTTGGAAACAATTTTCCCTTATCTAAATCCTTTTTCCCCTCCTAAGAACCCTTTTCCCTTTGAAAAACCCCTTTCTGCTTAAGTAAATTTTATGTTTTCATAAAACAATAAAACCCACTTTTTCAAAGTTTAAAAGTGAAAAATATTAAGTGGAATAACTTTTTAACTCCCTCCACATATATATTCCCCAGCCCAATTTATTTAAAACCCTCCACCTGTCAATTACCTCACCCCATCTCTCTTTGAGAAACCGCAACTTCTCTCAGCCGCTCAATCACCGCTGATCAATTCAAACGGTCCTCGATCCCTTTCGCACTCCCCATTGTTCGAAGTTTAAAACATGGGGGCGGGGGGGGTTGTGAAATGGGTGGTTTCATTCCCCCGCTCCCCTGCCACGCGGCGCTACCACTTTTTATCGCACCCCCCATTCCCAAACCACTAAACTACCTTTCGTTTTGCGATAAACCACCAAACCACTTCCAAGGCATGTGATAAACCACCACTTTGAAATAATAATATCCCCACACCATGCAATAAACCCCCGTTTTAAAAAAATAAGTAAAACCCCACAATATTGTTATTTCCTTATCTTTGTTGATTTGCGGAAGAGACCAGAAAACCATTACTAACCACAATTGAAGCCTTGCTGCAGTTCGTACCCCTTCCACGAACGACCAAAGTGCCATTGCTCCAGGTAACTTTGAGTACCCACCACCATCAGTTAAAAAATTTAATTGATAATTGAACCAAACTGATGGCTTCTAAAAATATTCAGACTGTAAACCCTTTGCAGCCACCCCTATTCAATGTCGACCACACTCCTTTGGCTGATAAGGACTTCAAAATAAATGACACTATGACTGATAGCAATCTTTTGGAGCTCGATTGCTAGAGCCATGACAAATGTGTTGATCAGGTAGATGATATTCATCTGTGGGACTCTAACTTTCCCAAGCACACATTTACACAAACCTATCAGTTTCCTAAACTCATCAGACTATGCCAAATCATCTATATGCCAAATGAAAGAGCCATAGTCTCCCTTAACCAAGAAATCCTATTTAGCATCAATACTCAATCTAATAATCAAATGTTGCAAATGCAATCACAACCAGAGAGAGTGTCTTTCTCCATTGAGACCCTCACTGAGCTTTACCTAAAGCTATAGTTCCCTAAAAGGTCTCAAATCTTCCATACTTTCCTCCCTAAATCAGCTCAATTTCCTAAAAACAACCCACCATACTCTACTACCATATTTTCAGAACGAACCAGGAAAATTGTGACTATGTTGTCTTGTATCCTAGGATATTTCACTGATGAGTGGGTAGATGAATCCACCATTGGTTTCCTCTCTATATTTTTCCCAGATCAGCCTCCAGCTATAACTTTCAACTTTTCCCAATTCCTGGCAGATGCCATGCATGATCAATTGATCAAATTTCCAGAAGGAGTGTTCAAATACTCCTCGGTGTTATTCCATTTGTTCATATACTTTCAATCATAAAGGTTTGCAATCAACCTACAAAAACTGGACACAGAGGGTAATCCCCGGTCTGTTATCTTTTGGACACTCTTGATCAGAAAGGATTCCACTGAATTCAATTTCAAAGACTTTATTGATTATTTTGTATATCCAATAGTTAATATGCTTAGCAATAGCATTTAGCCCAGAATCAGTGAAGAAATAAAAAAAATTTCTACAGTTATCAGATTAGAGCAAAAGAGGAGACTGGTATTTATACCAGAATCACACGAAAATTGGAGCCTATGGAAGCCAATTAGTCCCTTACAAGCTTCCCAAATACCTCCCAATGAGGATAATTGCTTTGAAGTAAATCAGGCAGATTTTGAATTCTTGTGAGATCAATTTCCTTTCAGCCAAAAAGAAGACCCAGTTCAAAATAAAAAATCAATTAGGGAATTTTATATGCAACAGTAGGAATGTTGGAAATGAAGCAGAAATATGCCTACAAGAGTTAAAATTCAACAACAGTTTCAAATGGTCATATGACCCCTTGGGTGTCATAAGAAAATTAAGAGTTAAGTTCAAATTGACCCCTTTCATTCATGAGTCTATGTCTGAAATTGAGAAATATTCCAACCAGTCAGAGTGGTTGGAAAACACTCTACAGAAGGTGGAGAAGCATTTGATACTAGTTCTATCCTGCTTGCTCCGGCACCACAGGATAGAAATTCAAAAAGGGCTAGAGAAGAAGGCTCTTATTCAGCAGAAACTACATCTGATAGTAAATTCAAGCTTATGTACAGAAAGAAAACAAAGCTAAATACAGTGAAAGAGCAGGAAGAAACCATTGAAACAGATATTGTTATCAGGGATGATGCACCTACAACATATTCAGAAGAAACGCCTCTGCCATCAACTTCCAGTGCACAAATCATTCAAAAGCAAAACAGTGCAGAGATTTCATCATCCAGCAAGCCAATTGAGAAATAAAAAAATATCATGGAGAAATATAAAGAGATTAAAATAAAAAATGAAGCATTGAAGGTTGTTACATATGCAAAATACTGGAAGCAAACTCCTAGTGATCAGAGTAGGTTGATTTCATCTTATGACCTAAAAACAAGGAAGATGCAGATGACATTTCTACAGCCAAAGGTACAGGCCCCTAAAACTTCAAAAGACTATACTAAAACAATATTTGAAGTTCCTGCCAAGGATTTGCATCCTAATAACCAAATTTAATTCCATAACTAGGAAGGAGAAATGATCTATTCAACCATGACACACAAATCTCTAAGTGTTCAGAAGTTGCAGAACTCTCTAGAAAATATAAAGTCACAGTTAAAGCTAGAGAGAGCTTCATCACAAGCAAAGGATAACATGATAAAGTCACTTGAAGATTTGGTAATTGAAACTGGTTATAATCCAAAATACATCAAAGCAGTAGAAGAGCTTATAAAAAAAGAAAAATGCAGACATAGTTGCACTGAAGAAACAGCTAAAATTACCAACTACTGAGCATCCACAAACCAAGGAGGTTTTAGAAACATATAATCAAAAGGATGAAATGATGAATCTAATCATGCAGTTAACAGCTCAATTAAAGGAAATGGAGACAGAAATGGATAAACTTGTGCAGGAAAAACAAGCTAGCATGGAAGCAGTTCCCATTACTACTATTCCTATATCATCTACATCAGCTCCATTATCAACATCAGTTCCAATATCTACATCAGCAATAACATCTCAAAACCAACAGCCCATCCCACTGATGAGGCTAGTAAATTAATCAAAGCAATGGAATATATGTCCATTCAAACTACAGAGGTCAACAATCTCAAAGAAAAATTAAAGAGTTTAGAAGATGGAAAGAAATTGGCAGAAGTAATGCATCAAGCAGAAGTACATAAAGAAAATATATTGACTGACAGAATCCACAAGATAGAAAAAGAGTTATCACTAAAAGATCCTTTAGCCCAAGCAAAACCGCAATTGTGGGCCAATATCATTAACTGCCAATATCATTAACTCAGTTAATGATATTTGGCCTTCTATACAGATTATATTTGAGCAGAATGACTTGGTGAAGGAATTTGGTGATGCAATTCAGAAAGTTAAAGTCAATCTTGGAAATAAACCAGAGGAAGCCTCTGAAATAATCAAATTCTTGAATTCAAAAAAAAAAATGAATTGGAAGAGCTTGGGATAGCTGACAGAATAGAAACTATCTTAGAGGTGAAGAAAGTGATTTCCAAGAGAAATCTGATGATACAACTTGAGGAGAAATGTCAAACTATGGAACTCGCAGTGAATAGGTTTTTGAACAAGTTTGAGGTATTGAGACAGAAAGGCCTGCCTAATCCTCTGGTAATAAATGACAAACTGATGAGACATAAAGATTATGATAAGAATATGAGGGAAGTAGCCAAAGAAACTTCCAACAGTTCCTCAATGAATGGGCATTCCCAAAGGCAAGGTGCTCTTCAAACTTTAGAAAACTTATTTTACCTCCAACATGAGGTAAATCACCTTTTTTGTAAATAAGCCTGTGTTTGGCAAGTATACAGAGGCAGATGAGATTTACCATAGGATGATGAAAATAAAACTCCCAGATGAAAAAACATGGGATAAATGGTGTTCTTTACTATGAAGGGTGAAAGAATGCACAGGTGAAAGAACGCACAAATGAAAGAAACAAACAGGCAGCAACAATCAAAAAAATCAGGGCCAGATAGAAGGTGCCACTATCTTTTTGCACAAATATATTTTATTTTCCTAGAATAAATCTTAGTCAGTTGACAGGATATTTTTTGTAATGTTTTGTATAAATACTTCATCATTCGAAATATCAAGGGTGGGTCAAGTGTGGGTTTCCGAACATTTTGTTAGCTGACTGATCTCTTGCCAAAGGGTTATTGTATCAATTTCCAGTCGACAGACTGAAACAATTATAAAGACACTTCTTTACAGGATTCATGTGATGAGATATCTCAGTGAAGTATAAATTTAATTTGTTCGTGTTCTCTTTCTAAGTATTCCATAAATTTATATGCGTTCTGAATTTAAATGTTATAACAAGAGTTTTACTGTAGAATTTGTTTAAATTATTACATTGCTTTTAATTGTTATGCATTTATATGTTTTCTTCTGATATCTGGTTTAGAGAATCCTTAATTTCCCTCTGATCCCGATTGCCTCTGATCCCAATTGACTCCTTCATCCTTCTTCATTATCTCGTTTAAGGAATTCTTAATTGCTCCTTGATCCTGATTGAAAAAATGACTTCACCATTCAGCCTTGAGATCTTATATTGCTCATTTATCTTGCCCTGTAACACTTTCCTTATAATTTGATTCAGTTTTGTTTCATATCACATTAACTCCATAGCCCAATGGAAAGTTGATAAGCACCTATTCATCCAAATCATTAATTCCACCAACCAACCAAAACCAATCAAAAACCAACCCAGCTAATCATACATAACTAGCCTAAATCTATTAAACAAACAAATTTAAATCATTAAGAGAGAGCCCTCTCTGAGTTTAGGAAGGCTAAATCCTAATCTCTAAAAGTGGTTGATAGTTACCTTTGATATTTATTTTTAATGCAATTACAACCTTTATAAATTTCGGAGTGATAACATATTGGCGACCATACTTGGGAAATCAGTTCCTAATTAAAATAAATCTTAAAGGAGACAATTTTTCTCATTTTTCACATTAAGGTTTTAAAGGGTTGTTTGAATTTATTATAGAAAGTTAAAATTATGGCTTCTAAAAGAACATATTATTCCAGGGCTCATCTTGATCCACACCCTGCTACAATTGTTGATGATCTTGACAAAATTTTAAGAAAACCAAAAAAAGTAGAGATTCAAGGAAGTAGTAGTGAGTTAATCAAAGCAAATTCACTTCCTAAGGAGTTATCAAGCATACAGGATATTCAATTTGATTTATTATTTGAGCATTCTTTATTTCGCACCAAATTTGAAAACTCAGTCCATGATACTGTAATAGACCCCAATTTTATTCAATTTATTGAATCAAAGAAGGATACTATACAAATTGATTTATATCAACAGGTTTTAGATACTTTTGACAAACTTGATATTTTGACCTCAACGTTGATAAAAAGACATAGATGAAGCCTATTTTAAACAGTCAGTTGAATTAGCTACCCTAACAGCTGCTACCCCTAAGCGCTCTACAGTATCTTCAGAAACTCTAAATACAGCTCCATTTAGTACCACCTCATCTATAATCTCTACCACAGTTCATTCCACAAAACCATTCATACCTAAACTTCCTCTCCAACCTAATGTTTCAAGTTCATCTTCAAAAGTTTTGAGTCCATCTTCAAGCACCACTACTTTACCTCCCAGTCAAGCTAAAGTCTTAGCCATGGCAGCCATATGTTCACCTTTGGTCTTACAGACCCCTTTAGATGCCATGCCACAATATTTCCAAAGTAAAAAATTTCAATTCGATGGTACTGGTCAGTATACTACTCAACAACATGTAGATAAAATGACAGACTTTTTTGAGTTACATGAAATTGATGAGGCAGATGTACAAATGAGATTATTTGCACAAACACTAGCAGGAGATGTTAAAAAATGGTTTAAATATTTACCTGCTGGCCATATTGTTGATTTAGCTACTTTCCACCGATTATTTATCAGTAGATGGGAAAGAAAGAAAAACTCTCTCTAGATATTATCTCAATATAAGAACATTAGAATAGATCCTAATGTATCTGTTCAATATTACTGTATTAGGTTTAACAACATTTACAATGAAATTCTATTGAATATCAAACCTCCACGAGACTTAGCCCTAATCAAATTTCCAGATGGTTTTGACACTGATATGTCCTATCAGTTAAGAGAAAGAAACCCTGAAACTTTAGAACATATGCAGAGTAATGCAGTTAGTGTAGAAGCTAACTTACTAACTAAAAGAGCCAGGATAAGGAATGAAAGAAGAGTGACCATTAAGGAAGAACCTTCCACTTCAGATATTAAAATAGACATTTTAGCTAAAAATGTAGAAATATTAATGGATAGACTAGAGAACATGGAAAAAAACCTCAGTGGGAAAATCAACAAGGTCCCCAAATTAGAAACCCAAACTTTAGGAAAAATCCTAATATTGGTAAATCAAGAGAAGTAGTACTTGATCAACAGATTAGACCACCTTTCCAAGAAAATTATGGTGAAAGAACGCACAAATGAAAGAAGACAGATGAAAGAAACAAAAAGGCAACAACAATCAAAGAAATCAGGGCCAGATATTAGTTAGTTAGAAGGTGTCACTATCTTTTTGCACAAAGATATTTTATTTTCCTAGAAATAATCCTAGTCAGTTGAAAGAATATTTTTTGTAAAGATTTTTATAAATACTTTATCATTCGAAGTATCAAGGGTCGGTCAAGTGTGGACTTCTGAACATTTTTTTAGATGACTGATCTCTTGTCAAAGGGTTATTGTACCAATTTCCAGTCGACAGACTAAACAAGTTATAAAGAAACTTCTTTACAGAATTCATGTGATGAGTTATCTCAGTGAAGTATAAATTTCAATTGTTCATGTTCTCTTTCTAAGTATCCATAAACTTATATGTGTTTCGAATTTAAATGTTATAACAGGAGTTTTACTGCAGAATTTGTTTAAATTATTACACTTTGCTTTTAATTGTTATGCATTTCTATGTTTTCTTCTGATATCCAGTTTAGAGAATCCTTAATTGCCCTGTGATCCTGATTGACTCCTTCATCCTTCTTCATTATCTGGTTTAAGGAATTATTGATTGCTCCTTGATCCTTATTGGAAAATCACTTAACCATTCAGCCTTGAAATCTGATATTGCTCACCTATCTTGCCCTGAAACACTTTCCTTATAATTTGATTCAGTTATGTTTCAAAGTACATTGACTCCATAGCCCAATGGAAATTTGATAAGCACCTATTCATCCAAATCATTAATTCCACTAACCAACCAAAACCAATCAAAAACCAACCCAACCAAACATACATAACTAGCCTAAAATCAATTAAATCAACAAAGTTAAATCATTTAGAGAGAGCCCTCTCTAAGTTTAGGAAGGCTAGATCCTAATCTCCAAGAGTGGTTGATAGTTACCTCTAATCTTTTTTTTAACGCAAGAACAACCTTTGGAAATTTCGGAGTGATAACACTACCAAATGTCCTTCTCAACATTCCCTCATTCCTAGCCTCCACCATAACATCCCATTTCTAGCACCTATCAACTTCAAATTGTTTTAGGTACTATTCATCGGTATTCTACCTATTCTTGTTTTCATGTGCAGAGAAACTTGAAGGTGTAGGCCTAGATAAGTTCTCTCAGAGAGGGATTTAACCCAAATATGTGTTTGATTGGACCCCCTCTATTCGAAAACATCCCGAGGGCAGGGTTATTCAAAATTCATTACGGAATTCATGTCCAGAGCTTATGAAATTATACATGGGACACCTTCACCTAGGATTTTTCCTGAACCGAAAGAGTTGCTCCAATTCACTGCGTCAAGCTGCATAGGAGATTGGTATTTTTTTTAGGGTCACATTGAAGTCCGAGTATATGGATGTGAGCTCCCTCCTTTCCACTTGCCAACATTCATGCCTATGAGGATTTTTACGCTTGAGTTTATAAGGCAATCCCTGAGCGTAGACAAAGCACATTTTGTGTCAGAAAATAAGGGCTATATATTCAAACTCCCAAGCATAGTAGGTCCATTTACCATCAATTCGTGACATGAATTCCCATAGTTGAGGAGATACTCCAGAAAATGGACTTATAGCAAGGGGATGTATGGAACTATGATCCTAAAGGGATTATCGCACAAAGAAGAAAAAATATTAAAACCTCAACCTATGAACATTTGCCTAGACCTGATGTTGAATGGAAAGCTAACTCTGACTCATGGAATTTGGATACAGAAATGGAAGCCGAGTCCCCAACTGAAGACATACAAGCCAAAGGGGACAGTATTCAGGACAGAGAGGATGTCAGTGAGCAAGGAGACTTCATGGAGGAAGAAGAGGAGGGACACTTCAGCAAGAAACAAATAATAGAGGGACCTGAAGGACAAGTCCCTCAACAACCATATGAAGTGGCCCTCGTCTTGCTAGACAGAGGGTACAATCGACTCGGCTTTCAGGTCATTTTGGATTATACCTCCTCACAGGGAAAATCTATCTCTTCACAGGTCGTCACTTCAGGGGATGGCCCATCAAGAGAAGGTCCTTCGAATACAGGGACAGGTGCTAAATTAGATTGGCCTTTAGGGAAAGAAATTAGGTAAAAGAGTTAAGGAGTAAGAGAAAATTTGAAAGCAGAATTGGCATTGCACATAGATAAGCATCACACCAGACTCTTAGGAGCCCTTAACATGGAAAATGATCAAATGGTGTTGTCAATACAAGACCCTCTCTCTCACCCCCTGCCCCCTGGATCAAAGTATCGATCACTAGATATGATTATGGACTTCTCGTCCATTCCTCTACCCAATAAACTGAACCTTCACAAACAGATAGTGGATATGCTACATAATGAAATTATGAGGTACACCCTTATAATTTATAAGGTTCAGAGGACACTGGATAAGACAATCGAAACCCTCAAAAGAGAGAGGGCCAATTCTAAATCCCTCGTGCTACAGGTTGATGAGTACAAGAAAACGCTCAAAGAAAAAGGGGTTAAAGGGGTCGAGGGGGAATCTGCCACTAAGACTCTCCTAAAAAGAGCAGAACAAGAAGTCTAGGAACTGCGATGGAGACTAAAAATACCAGGATCAGAGCATGTCCAGACCCCCGAGCTAGCTCACGTGGACAAAGATAAGGAGGCGTTTTCCTCGATGTTGATACAAAAAAGTGATGAAGTGGTGGATATAAAGAGGATATTGGTGGAATTGCAACAACAATAGGATAGTCATGTTTGTTGTGTCCCTATGCCCAATGACCCTTAGAACCCTACCGAGCATCTGACAAAGACTCTCGCAGAGCTGAAAGTTACTGAAGACAAGGTCAGAATAGTGCACAGGTATCTATAGGAATCAAAGGAAGCTTTGGTCGCAAAGGAAAGATAGGTGGCTTCACTCTAATCTGAAGTTGACTCATTCCGCAAAGAAATGCAGATGTTGAAAAAATCGATCACGAACCTCAAGAATTAGCTAAACGGAAACATGTTCCTGGTTGAGGCTCAATAGATGATACGCGATGAAATTATTGCAGAAGTTAAAAGCCATTGGGAGTACATCACACTAGCGAATGAAAAAAGGGTTACAATCAACGATTACATGGTCCAACTCGAATTAGGCCTATGAGATGGATTTGAGAACGTGGTGATTTCACAGAAGTACATTCAATTCATAAACGAGCTTCCCACGAAGGAATTGGGATCCCGTTAAGTGGTGGACAGGTTTGGTACAGTGATGGATATAATGAGAGTGATATAGAGAGAGGATGCTCAAGCAAAAGTAGCAGGATGCTTGGCGTTGGTAGCTAACGGGGTCGAGATCTTTGACATAGAACTAGGTAAAGTCGTTGAGGCAGGATTACCAGTTTGTTGGGATCTGCAAGGTGATATGATCTCATGGGAAACCTATGAACAGAAGTTAGTTGAGATCAAGAGTCGAATGGACTGAGTACACGAAAAAACGACCAGGCTAAAAGCGGAGACAGTAGTGGCTTCTCTCAGAAATTATTTTCTGTTGTTACCTAGGTAAAACAATTTTTCACTGCCAACATGGATTATTTAGAGTTAACCCAAATTCAGGCCTTATTTTAGTTTTTCGATGACACTCCTCTGCCCTCAACCATCCTGTGGCAGAGGTGTTATGAATACGTGCACCCACCGACAGCTTCAGTTCTATATCCGGTCGGAACAATCTTGCAAAATCCTCCAAGAGCTCCACAACCATCACAACACTCTGGGACATCATCTCATTTAGTTGTGTGGCCTCGGCCATCTGGGTCCTCTTCAATACCGCATCACAACAATTGAACATTTCAGGATGTGGCCTACGTCGCCTTTAGTTATTTTGTTTTTTACTTTTATCTTGTCTTATGGTGAAATTAGAATTTCACAGTAGAAACTTTAGTTTGTTTTTATGTTAACCAATTGTGCTCGAAGCACGCTCCATTTTGGTGATGATGTATGTATTGAAAATCAAGAAAGAATATCCGGGGAAGTGTCCCTAGAAACTCTATAAGAAGTACACTCAGAGGAGAAACAAAGGTTCAGAATTTTGTCTCAGATTTTGGTATTATTTCTCTATGTGATCATATAAGCATTTTGGTTATGAATTGTATATCTCTAGAAGCTATTTTGATGCATATATAATAAAAATATAGTGTTCGGCAAGGATTCCATCTAGAACTGGTGAACAGTATGTATGTGCATTTCCTGAATGTGTTTCAAATACATTTCCTTATGTGTTTCTTCTAAGATTCTATGTGTATTATCTGTTGGATGTCATTGGTTTGTTTCATGGGTGCATTTATTTTCTCAAAATGAAGAATGACTCTCATGAATAACCATTGTTTGTAAGCAACCTTAAAAGCACTCCATAAAATCATTTATGTTCATCTCACTCATCATCGTGTTTTCTTCTAGTTATCAGCATGTTGGATTCTTAAGCATTTAAGCCCATCTTTTCTAAGAATTGCTCTCCTATTTCTTCACCTCACAGCTTTCAGATTGAATCTGTTCATTTATTTTAGTATGGCCCAACCGGTACAATCTTGTCTCCATAACTTTACGAAGCCCGTTCTTAGCCTTTCTTATTGATCCATGATAAGCATCGAAAGCTTTCATTATTCCTGAACCACCATTTATAGAAAATCCATCAACTAAATGACTTGGAGGAGAAATTAATAAATATTTAAATCCTCTGATTAATATGTCCTAGGAATTGGTCCCTTAACAACCCAGAGGTTGTCTCTAGGAGCTACAACAGGCACATTCCTTGTATAGGAATGAGTGCATTCCCTTGTGGAATATTTCCTCCCTAGTTGAAAGGGATAGATGGACATGTCATTCTTGTCTTCACCTGGGAAGACAGAATGGAGGATTGGTTAATCATCTGGCATACGATACTCTATGAGGATGTATTAGGGCATCCAAGATAAGAGTAGTTTTAGAGGACCAATATTCTTTGAGGCCTCGAAATCCAAGATAAGAATATTCCTAGTGGACATACCCTGAGTGAACCTGGTTGGGATATGATCCAAGGGAGACAATGATGAAGATGTCTATAAATCATTGGTCTCACCATCGTTGGAGCTCATGGTATCATGGAGATATGGAGTTGTTAGTCAAGGCCTTGCACTATGACAATGTTGGTTGATATGATGCTATACAGATGGGATTACCAATCCAATTCTTCTTATGAGATTCTTCATATTGAGAGTGACCATCTATCATTATGAATACCTCCCTAGTTAAGAGGGAGTGTTGAAAAGTGTAACTAGGTTTGGTCTTCATAATCACTTGTAATTATGAATTTATGTAATGAAGAGAAAAATATAATAAAATGCAATTTCGTAATGATTGCCTCATGGGTTTCATGAGCAAGGAGTTTTTATTATAGGTCAAAGACTTCTTCTTGATGTCTTAAGGAGTTTTTCTTCTTGTCATAAATATAATTTAGAGTCATGTATATGAAGTGATGTTACACTTGTAAAGGGACAAATTATTGATGTAAAAGTATACTACAAGCCCTTGTCACTAGGCTCCAAGAAGTCGGTTCAAAGTATGTTGGATAACCTCCCTTGAACAAGTTGGCCTACCCTCGAGAAGATCATGTCAGCCTAGAAGCAGTGAGACACTCCCTATATAAGAGTGGATTGTGGCATTATTACACAATCAAGTTTTCGGTAAAAGGCCTGCAATAAGAAGAGCGAGACAGAATCCAAGTTTGGTGCGAAGAAGGGACACATCTCAGCGAAGAGGAAGGGTCTATTCATCTCGGTCTAAGTCTGTAATTGAGATCCAAACTGCAGTGCGTAAGGAGTGGATACGCAGTACAGGTAAGAGGCCTTAAGAGATGCAAGAAGGAGATCTAGTCTGTGATGATATTGCAAGGATAATTCTGTAACAAGCAAAGTTTGGGTTTGCATTTAGTGCGAAGAGGAGGACATTATTAGTACTGCAAAGGAGATATCACAACAAAAGAATGTTATATTTATTTGGGTTCATACTTGTTTCACATAAACTCAGAAGTATACATAGCGTAAAGGAGGGGTATTACAGCAAGAACAAGAACTGGCCTTGAGTATCAAAGGTGCAGTTAAAAGGACGAGGAAGAGTCTCTTGGAGGCTGAGAAGGAGCACATCATTTCAGGCTACTGGTTTAGGGACCGAGTCTCCCTAATGGTGGTAGAGTGCAATGCAGGAAAGAAGTTCAACATAAGGATCCTAGAAGAGCAAGTGACAAGGGTCTTGGAGGCATACTAGTGTCAAGGGTCTGTTTCATGGTCATGGTACTCGTCAACTGAAGATCTATAAGAAGAATTATTATCAGGTTTTCCTCTCCAATAGGGAGAGGTTTTTGGCCCTAGCTTGAAAGTCTAAATATTTGTGTCTCTTGTGCATTTCATAATTGACTTGATGAAGAATGTAATAATCTAATGTAGATAAGATCTAAGTGAAAGAAGCATAACGAAATCACAAGTAATTATCATGAAAGAGAAATTTTAAGAAAAGCCCTAATTACTCAATAATATAAGTATTGCCTTAGAAATTGCTCCAGATAAAGGTGCACTAGCTCAATACTCCATTATCATTATTCCTTACAGTAGTTTGGGAAAACTATAGAAGTACAAAGGGTTCATTCAAGTCAAACATCAGTCAAACCAAGCCTCGGCAAATTGGGAATATAAGTAGAAGTGAAGGCAATCCTTGACATCAACATGTAAGACAACAAAGTTTTATTTATTATTATCACTGCAATTGAGGTACGTTTTGCAATAAGGGTTTTCGTATTGGTTCAAGGCAATTATCTAATTATACATCTGAGGGGCATTGAGGGTTTCAGTCTCATTTCATTTTGTAAGGGTTTCATCTTCAATCATCATGCAACAGTTAAAGTTTCTTCCAAACATCTTAGATTTATTACACCGTCCAACATTTTGTCAAGGGATTGTTTTGGTTGGGGATTAGTGTTACATCATTCGAAGCAGTATTCACTATAAAGGGGTCATTATCCCATGTACAAGAGTCCATATTGACTTGCAGAAGTTGATTTAATATATTATCATTTTCAAGGTGGTTAAGTTGTGCTAAGAAGGTGATGGAAGTCACCTTCAAGTTGGAGCCTGAAAACACTTCAAGGTTGTAGGGTGGTGTTAGGGTAAGTTGGAGCTTTCTAGGGTGTTGGAGCATCCTTTCAGCATTGGTTGATAAATCAGGGCGTTGGAGCATCGTTGTTGGAGCTGGAGAATTGAACGCTTTTCTAGATTACTAGGGAGTTGGGGTTTCCCTTTTCAGTTGGAGTTGAATCATTTGATGTACTCATAAATCATTAGAGAAGTGTTCGGTGGTTTCTGTCCCAGAGGGGGTTTTCCACCTAAAAATTATTATGACTATTGTCTATTGTTTATCTATGCTTTTAATTTATGCTAAATATTAATTAATTCTCTAAAAATATTAATAAGTTACTAATTGCTAAGAAACATTGATTCACCCCCTTCAGTGTTCCCAACAATTGGTATCAAAGCAGGTCCTTCACTAGCAGTTTAACAACTCAAAGAAGATCATGGAGTGGAATAAGTCTGGAATTCCAGTACTCAATGGGAACAACAATGCTTTCTGGACTGGAAAGATGAAGGCATATCTTCAAGCACAAGGATTTGATGTTTGGAATGTTGTGTTGACCGAATACAAGGAACCTTCGACTCATCCTTCGAATGATGACAATCGAAGGCTTTACAAGAGCTATGCTAAAGCTAAAAATTCCCTCATGATTGGTTTGACATATTCTATATATGTCAAAATAATGCACTGCAAATTAGTGAAAGAAACTTGGTGCAAGCTTAAAAATACATATGAAAGAGACAAGAAATGAGCAGCAAACACCTTCAAAGACTCCCAAGAAATGGAAACAAAAGAACCATCCTTTATATCAGATCATTGGGGATATCAATGAAGGCATAGGTACCAGAAGAAAGTGACAGCTACACATGCAAAAACAAGCCCATATTGCGCTCTTTGCCACTTTTGAGCCTAGGATCTTTGAAGAAGTTGGTCATGATGAACACTGGGTAGCAGCTATGAACGAAAAGTTTGATCAAATTGAAAAGAATGATACTTGGTAATTGGTTCCACGACCAAAGGACAAAAACGTCATTACCACAAAATGGATTTTCAGGATCAAGTTGAATGAGGATGGACAGGCTATCAGGAACAAGGCAAGATTGGTCTGCAAAGGATATGCATAGGATTCATGTTGCCAGAATGGAATCCATCAAAATGTTCTTAGCCTATGCATGTTCGAGGAAGATAAAAGTATATCATATGGACGTAAAATCAACCTTTCTAAATGGAGAATTAGAAGAAGAGGTATACATATAACAACCTAAGGGATTCTTGCTCACTGATAAGAAAGTGTAGAAATTATATGCATTAAGCGTGCATATGTCCTAGATTCCCCTGATCTCACAATATTTAACTTCTTGCAAAATACAAAATCATTCCATTGTTAATCTTTTGTAGAAAATTAATTTCACACACATGTGAAGCATAAAAACAATCGCACATAACACAGTTGTTTAACGGGAAAGCCTGAAGCTGAAAACCCCAACTATCATATATTATGTATCATGGAGATCATATAACAATCTCATACAAAACTTAGTACATCAAGCTCACAGTACAATCAATCGTCACACACTAACATAGAAGAAATCTGCAAATCCATGCACCAATCTCAGCCCTCCTGCTAGCTTGCCTCCACTGCGCAATCCAAGCTGATTACAAAGACCAATTCGATGCAATCCCACTCTCCTTGACTGTGTGATTATCTTTGGCAACACCAATGTATATGTAGATTCAATCCATGCATCACTATGGTCACAACAGATAGTCTATCTCACCCTTTCACCTATCTTTGCACTGGGTCTCCACTGGATATGACATGCACTGTAGTTAACTATTGTACTGTTCAGTTGATTAATGAGTTATTGTTTCAGAATTAATTTGCTCCACTCCCACTAGTATATCATTCAATTAGACTAGATACAACTAGCTCAATTGAGTTAAACTGAATACAGCTTCATGAACTACTCTTCCAACTCTGTCATAACTTTTCCACTTCAGTTCTAACTGAGTCCTCCACGCATGAACTCCAGTAAACCTTTAGGAATTGTGTAACTCCTTCAGCCCACTGATTTGTCAAATCTGTATACTGAAATTAAGTGCTACACGAGAATAATTTGTTGTTTAGAGTCTGATTATTATTAAGAGCTAATAATAATCGACATGCATATATTTTTAGATCAGTGATCTATAAATAGACTTCACGCAATATTCTAAAAATAGAATCTAATCTATTTTTCACATTTGACCAACCATCTACAAATAGCCTCCTGCTACATATAGAATATGCTCACCATGTTTAAAAATAGACATACACCTAAAAATAGCCTGTGTGGGCGCCACCTAGTTTAGGTGATTATTTTCCAACTAGGATCAAGGATGATGTTTCAGGATGCCTCCTTCACTGTTTCTTGTTGCAAACTTCAACACTCTAAACAAAGTACATCCTCCTTCGTCGCCACCGCAACCTTTACGCAACATAGAAGGCGAAAGGCTCCAAACAACTCAATCAGTCTAATGCATCTATCATCAAAGTCTTCGACTTCTACTTAGCTACTACACATGTCTTCAGGAACCACTGCGTTGTTGAACTCTGCACCCATGCACTCTGCACTCACTGTAAACTCTGAACCGCGCTCTAGTATCCGACACTATCACTTTGATCTCCCTGCATCAATCCAACTGATCATGCTACTGCTGCTCTATGGGCACCTCGTAGCCAGGTTCAATTCATGAGATCCACACCATCTCAATGAATCCTGCCTAGAAATCTCCTCTTGGGATTACTCATGCATGTCGCCCCACCTCTCACATGGTGGTATAGTTGCATGCACTCCCTCTGCCCATCTGGCACGAAATTTCCCTAAATGAGTGGTTGCTACCACTCCATGATCCTCATCTTGTGGCCGCTCCACATCCCGAGGTTCACTCTTACCTTGATGCAAATCCTGCTCCCTCTCAAGCTTCAATTGCATGTCTTTCTTGCACTTCCCAACAGTAGGAAGCTCCGTAGAAATCCCATATACATCAAGTCTGTAGAGATTCTTAGCTCGAATCCCAACCTTCTTGACTTGCCCTGTTGCTTTGTGCCGAAGAAAACTTTTCCTTCACTAAAGACAACATCATAGCCTTTATCCTCTAACATTGCGATTGAGATTAAATTCTTCTTTAAACCTGGAACATGCACAACATCTTGTAAAAGAATGAGTTTACTTGACGCCCTCTGAAAGGTAATGGTACCAATTTCGGTCGCATTGTATCTTCCATTGTCACCCAACTCAATATATTATAGGAATTTACAAGGTAAGTTATGTAGATCAAGAACCAAAGGTCACCACTCACAAACAGATCACAAATCAGTACACTAGTATAATCACGTGGTTAAAACCCTCAAAGAGGGAAACAGTCCACAGCCTGAGCCAACGCAGCCACTTTAGGCAATTTATTAATATTAAAATAAAAGTTACATATGTTTCTCTCATAAACGGTTACCAGACAAATTACCCTCCATGCTCTTTAAATAGAGATCATGGACCAATCAAGTGTTAAGCCACGGATCAAGTGTCGTTAATACCGAGGTGAGAGATAACCATCGGGTCACTACAAATCATGACCATCAGATTATAAGTTACAAATGTACATGGTAAAGAAACACACTTTACCTAACTCTACACTAGACTAAGTTATTCTTAACTATTTCCTCTGTGTCGAAATATCTTAACATCCCCCCTTAAGAACAACTTGGGATAGGATTGAAGGATTTACAAAGGTGACAGTAAAGGAGCCTATTTCCTATGTGTTGAAATATCCTAACATCCCCCTTTAAGAACAAATTGGGATAGGATTGAAGGATTTACAAAAGTGACACAATAGGAGAAAGAAGGAGGCATTAGAGCCTATCCCCCCTTAATGACAACTTTCCTGAACTCCAATCATGCATCGAATTTTGGTAAACTTTGCTTCTCTGAGAGCCTTCGTAAAGATATCGGCTACTTGATCATTGGTTGGACAGTACTACACTTCAAGAACACGATCATGAATGAGCTTTCTGATGAAGTGTATGTGGAGTTCAATGTGTTTCATACGTTGATTCTGAACTAGATCTTTACATAGCTGAATGGCACTCTGATTATCACACCAAAGTGTAGTTGGATGCTGCTGATGAAGACCAAATTCAGACAGAATCTGACGAAGCCACATGGCTTCCTTGCTAGCTTCAACTGCACCACAATACTCTGCTTCTGCTGAATAAAGAGAGATGGCACTTTTTTTCTTACAAGACCAAGTAATAGGTCATGAACCAAGAGTGAATACATATCCTGCAGTAGACTTTCGATCATCAGGGTCACCATCCCAATCAGAATTAGTGAAACCAATCAACAATGGAGATGCTCCTGCACTGTAATGAATCCTGAACTGAACTGTACCTTGAATATATAGAAGTATTCTTTTAGCTGCTTTCCAGTGACTTTCATGAGGTTGGTGCATAAACTAAGCGACAAGACCAACGGCAAAGGAAAGGTCAGGATGGGTGTGGGTTAGATACAGAAGTTAACCAACAAGTTGACGATATAACGTAGCATCAACTTTAGGGGTAGTACAGTTGACTGAAAGCTTGACTCCAAACTGGAAGGGAGAAGGGGTTGGCTTACAGTATTCCATGTGAAAGTGGTGTAGAAGATCACAAGCATACTTGGACTGAGAGAGGGTAATGCCTTCCTTGGATTGCAAAACTTGAAGACCAAGGAAATAATGCAAGTGTCCTAATTATTTCATTTCAAACTTATTTTTGAGGCCAGACTTCACATGGTTTATATGGTTTGGATCACTACCAATAAGGATAATATCATCAACATAAAGAACAAGGATGGTGAAGGAATTACCCACTTTCTTGGTGTAGACAGTGTTGTCAGAATGACACCTAGAAAAGCCATTATCTAAGAGAAATCTATCCATTTTGGCATACCAAGCCCGAGGATCTTGTTTGAGACCATAGAGATACTTCCTAAGGCGACAAACAAGGCTGAAGTATTTTTGGATAAAGCCAAGGGGTTCTTCCATGTAGATTTCTTCATGCAAATCTCCATGTGAGAAGGCGGATTTAACATCCATCTGATGGACTTCCCATTTAAAGGAGGCAGCAAGGGAGAGAACAAGGCAGATAGAATTCATTTTGGCAATAGGGGAGAAGGTTTCAGTATAGTCAATGCCTTCAACTTGTAAAAATCCTTTAGCAACAAGACAAGCTTTATGTCTATCCATTTTTCCATCTGGTCCAAACTGGTTTTGTAAACCCATTTGCATCTGACAAGTTTTCTTCCTTTTGGAAGAGGAACAAGATCCCAAGTATTGTTTTCCAATAAGGAACGATACTCTTCATTCATAGCTTCATCCCAATATAGATGACCGGAGGCTTCTTCAAATCTTTCTGGATCAAGTTTTTCTGGAACTTGAGCCAATAAGGAATAATCTCTTTCAAACTGAGAACGTGTACATCATCGATCGGCAGGGTCACCTGCAAGAGAACCGGTTGCATCCCGAGTAGAGCGGACCCATCTTGGAAGCGGTGGAGTATAAAGAACAATTTCACGAGGTAGAGGAGGATTGTCATCCTCGATATCGTCATCTGAACTAGAAGGAATGCTATTAAAAATAGAAGAGAGAGAGAGAGAGAGGTAGCACATATGCCGAATCAGGTTCGCAGGCCAAAGGTGGCACATTTGCCGAACTAGGCTTGCAGGCCAATATATTTTCATCAAATTTTACATCTCTTCTAATGATAATATTTTTGTATTTTGGTTGAAGAAGTCTATATCCTTTGACATCTTCAGAATATCCAACAAAAATAAAGTTTTCACTCTTAGGTTCTAAAGCTTTATGTTTCGCATCTGGAATATGGGCCCAAGCATCACTTCCAAAAACACGAAAGTGACTTACATCTGGTTTGATTGAGCTCCAAGCTTCTTTTGGAGTTATATTCTTTAAAACCTTACATCTGGTTTGATTGAGCTCCAAGCTTCTTCTGGAGTTATATTCTTTAAAACCTTAGTAGGAGTGCGATTTACTATGTAATTTGCACAGTTAATGGCTTCTACCCAAAAATTGAGACCAAGTCCTTTAGATTGAAGCATACAATTAGCCATTTCTTTTAAGGTGAGATTCTTCCTTTCAGCTACACCATTTCGTTGTGGAGTATATGGTACAGTATGTTTCAATTGAATGCTATGCTCAGTGCAGAAGTTGATAAATTTTTTGTTAACATATTCTTTGCCATTGTTTGATCTTAACTTAAGACTTTGATGTCCAGATTGTTTCTCAACAAAGGCCTTAAAGGCAAAGAACATGTTAAAAACTTCACTCTTGAGTTTTAAGAAATATACCCAAGTGCGTCTAGAAAAATTATCAATGAAAGTTAAGAAGTACTTGCAACCAGAGAAAGAAACAACAGGAAGTGGACCACATAAATCACTATGCACAAGCTACAAAGGGGTTGAAGCGTGCCAAGAGGCACGTTTGTCAAAACTATCCTGATTATGTTTTCCGAATACACATCCGGAGCAAACACCATCTCGGCAAGATACCATAGGAAGGCCCATCGCCATATTTTCCTTACATAGAGTTTGAAGAGAGCGATAGTTTAAGTGACCAAATCGCTCATGCCAAAGTTTGCTCACATCATCATTATGAGCAACAAAAATGGAGGGAAGAGAGGATGACCCAAAGTTGTAGAACTTATACAACCTTGTGGAATCATCAGCAATGCCAGTAGCTAAAATATGTTTAGGATCTTTGAGGTCCTTGATTACAACATCATGAGGTGAGAATCTACTATTTTCCCTTCACCTGAATGAGTTATCTGATAAACAGATAGAAGGTTGCATGACAAGGTAGGAACACATAGTACATCATTAAACTGACCATTATCTAGATGTATGGTTCCAGATCCTACAACACTAAGAGATCTATCATCACCAACATAAATATGTTTGGTGTTACAATCATTTAAAGAAGAAAACATGGATTTATTTTTAGCCATGTGGTAAGAAGCTCCAGAGTCAATGAGCCATTCATGAGAAGGAGAAGAAGAAGATACATTTAATGCATAACCAAATCTTGATGCTTGACAATCACAAGCAGAAAGTGTCATGACTAAAGATGAAGGTGAAGAGTGCTCCAAATTGATGTTGTCCTTCTTCATTGTTGCTTCTAAGGCTTCCATCTTCTTAAAGCATTTGGACTCTATATGGCCATCTCGATTGCAAAAGTTTCAATGTCTATTTGTCTTCTTCCCTTTGTCTTGATTTGCCTTATTATTTTGGTGATTTGATTTTTCAGTTTGCAGCTAAAATTGCTTAGGGCCCTTGTTTGGTTTAGGACCATATTTTTTAGGATACTGCTTCTTGGGATTCTTTTGATATGGTTGTTGTTGGGTTGTTAAGGCGTTCTTAGAAGCGTTTCCAGTAGTGATAAGACCAAGGTGTAAAATTTGTTCTTGTTCTCTTATCAAAGAATCACAAAAGGCATCAAAAGAGGAATTCTTGTAGGTGGTTCCTGAAGAGATGATGGCTTCCCTAGTGGAATGGAAGGCGGAAACAAATACAGAGTATGTAGGGCCAAGCTTAGCAAGAATGCAATAGATGAGGCTACCATCATCCTTTTTGATCTTACAACCTTCTAAAAGAATTGTGAGGGTCTTAAATTTGGACAAAAATCTTCAATGGAGGAGAGATTAAATGGGTCCAAAGTAAGCAACTCATTTTCAAGCTAGTGGGCCCTTATTTGATTTTGAAAGCCAAAAACAGTTTTTAGCTTTTCCAGGGCTTCATCAGGGGTTTCAATGTCAAGGATATGAAATCGAAGATCTTGAGCAATGGACATTCCTATCAACCCTCGTGCTTGATCTTGTTTATTTTCCCATTTAGCAGCTTTATCATCATCGGAAGGTTTAGTTTCTTGTCCTATGGCTATTCTATAAATCCATTTACTTCTAAGTATATCTACCATGTGAGGTAGCCATTGGAAATAATTGGTGATCTTAAGAATAATCGGGCATGCACTTTCCATTTTTTTTTTTTTAAACTGAAGCTGAGAAAAGCTAAAACTAACTACTCCAATGGAAAGATCTCGAAAAATTAGGCCGTTTTAAAAAAAAACGACTCGAAAAACGGCTTTCGGATGAAGAAGTTATGCCTTTTGAAAAATCTGAGTTGTAGATGCTGAATAGTTACGGGAATGGGATGAAGTGTGGCTTCTTCTTTTTTAAATCCCGCCCCTTTGAAAAAAAACTTTTTACAAAAGAAGCTTGAGAAGGAGACTTGAACCCAAGACCTCTATTCTCATAAACTAACCCCTCACCAAGTGAGATAGTAAAAGGATCACGTTATTGTATGAAAGGAGGAAGCGGTTTTTTTTTTTTTTAACTCTTCGGTGTGCATGCCTTTTCCTGCACAAAAAAACACAAAAACCGAGCCACAAAAAAAATGAAATGCAAAGCCTTACGGCAGAATGTTATATTTTCGGTTAGCCTTACCGGCAACTATCACTTTTTTCACTATTTCTGATTTCCCGAGATCGCACAAAGACGGGGGAAAAGAGCATACGTAGCAAAAAAATCCCTTTTCCTGTATCTGATTTGCCGAGATCGCATACAGCGCACAGCAAAGAGCATACACAGAGAAGAGGGTATAGATCTAGAAAATAAATAAAATCTTAATACTAAAAATAAACAGAAACAAACCGAAATAAGCAGAACTATTAACAAATATAACTGCAAAATAGATGCTTTATACCTCCAGATCTAAACTGTCATAACTTGGGCAGCCGGAAACCTTTTCGCATGAAACGAAAGGTGTTCCTCACTGTAACAGACGTTCCAGACACAACCGAGTAGTTCTCCAAGCCCAAAAAAGTTCATAAATAGTATATCTACAAAACGGAATTTGTATGCAGTCAAACCGGTTTCGGATTTTGATCAACAACGGACGCGGCCCTCAAAATAGCTCCAATACCATGTAGGAATTTACAGGGTAAATTCCTTAGATCAAGAACCAAAGGTCACCGCTCACAAACAGATCACAAATCATTACACCTGTATAATCACGTGGTTAAAACCCTCAAAGAGGGAAACAGTCCACGACCTGAGCCAACGCGGCCACTTCAGGCAATTTATTAATATAAAAAGAAAAGTTACATATGTTTCTCTCATAAACAGTTACCAAACAAATGACCCTCCATGCTCTTTAAATAGAGATCATGGACCAATCGAGTGTTAAGCCATGGATCAAGTGTCGTTAATACCAAGGTGAGAGATAACCGTCGGGTCACTACAAATCATGACTGTCGGATTATAAGTTACAAATGTGCATGGTAAAGAAACACATTTTACCTAACTCTACACTAGACTAAGTTATTCGTAACTATTTCCTATGTGTCGAAATATCCTAACACATGCAACTGGATATCTTTCTCCACCAAGTCACTGAAAAGGTTCACATCTTCCGTCATGTGAAAGGAAGCACCACTATCAAAGTACCACCCCAATCCCAATGCATTAGACACCATGCATGCAATCAATGATAATTCAAGCTCAAATTGCGAAGCAAGAGCCTCACCAACTACAACTCCAGTAGCCATCTTTTTCTTCTTCTTATGTGGACAATTTGTGGCAATATATCCAAACTCGTGATAGTGAAAACACTTCACTTCGGACATGTTATGCTCTTTGCCATCTTCATTGCCCTCAAATATAGAATGGAATTTCTTCCCCTTCTTCTTCTTTTCCTTGGAAACCAAAGCACAGTCCTCTTCATCATCACGCTTTGATGAAGAGCCATCCCTGGTGGTCTGTCTTATCTCCTCCTACACAAGATCTGACCAAAGTCGCTCCCAACCTGGCAGTTTCTCCCATCCATTGACAAATTCTTCGTAGCTATGCCAACTCTTCGGAAGCCCAAGAAGAGCCAAGCTCACCAAGTCATCGTCATCAACACTTACTCCTACACTCCCAAGCTCATCCCTGCATTGGACAAACTTTGTCAAGTATACTGGAATAGTGTCGTTCTTCTCCATTTTTATTTTTCTGAGTTTATCTTTCAACGCCAACTTCCGTTGGTCGCTGCTGCTTTGGAAAAGATCTGTCAAAGCCTTCCACATAGCATATGGAGTGGCTTTCCCATGAAGGCTTGACACAATATGGTCTCTCACACCTTCCAACAGAATCCTCCTCACCCTTGCTACTTTCTTTTTCCATGCGTCAAGTACTGCAGCATCTGCCGAAGTGGGCTTAGGAACATCTCTCTCGATGAATTCCTTCAATCCATTATCTTCAAGCACCGCCTCCATCATGTCCTTCCAGGCTATGTAGTTAGAGTTTCCCTCGAGTGCATACTCCAACCGCAACCCATTGAAAGACATTTCAATGTATACTCAACTGTCGCACCAAGAAACTCCTGCAGCAAATTCGAATTTCTCCACCAACACAAAACTCAAAACCGCTTCACAATTGCAATCTCCAGTAATTAACACTGCTCTGATACCATGTAGAAATTATATACATTAATCATGAATATGTCCTATATTCCCCTGATCTCACAATATTTAACTTCTTGCAAAATACACAATCATTCCACTATTAATCTTTTGCGGAAAATTAATTGCACACACATGTGAAGCATAAAAACAATCGCACATAACACAGTTGTTTAACGGGAAATCCTGAAGCTAAAAACCTCAACTATCATATATTATTTATCATGGAGATCATGTAACAATCTCATACAAATCTTAGTACATCAA
The DNA here is from genome assembly GCA_034641835.2 of Pinus albicaulis. Classification (NCBI taxonomy): domain Eukaryota; kingdom Viridiplantae; phylum Streptophyta; class Pinopsida; order Pinales; family Pinaceae; genus Pinus; species Pinus albicaulis. The sequence goes on along the minus strand of CM076571.1, from coordinate 353,174,447 downwards.
GCTCTCAGTACAATCAATCGTCACACACTAACATAGAAGAAATCTGCAAATCCATGCACCAATCTCAGCCCTCCTGCTAGCCTGCCTCCACTGCGCAATCCAAGATGATTGCAAAGACCAATTCGATGCAATCCCACTCTCCTTAACTGTGTGATTATCATTGGAAACTCCAGTGTCTATGTAGATGCAATCCGTGCATCACTATGGTCACAACAAATAGTCTATCTCACCCTTTCACCTATCTCCGCACTGGGTCTCCACTTGATCTGACATGCACTGTAGTTAACTGCTGTATTGTTCAGTTGATTAATGAGTTATTATTTGTGAATTAATTAACTAATTAATTCACTCCACTCTCACCAGTGTATCATTCAGTTAGACTATATACAACTAGCTCAACTGAGTCTAACTGAGTTAAACTGAATACAACTCCATGAAATACTCTTCCAACTCTGTTATAACTTTGCCACTTCAGTTCTAACTGAGTCCTCCATGCATGAACTCCAGTAAACCCTTAGGAATTGCATAATTCCTTCAGCCCACTAATTTTCCAAATCTGTATACTGAAATTAAGTGCTCCAAAGAGAATAAGTTGTTGTTTAGAGTCTGATTATTATTAAGAGCTAATAATAATCGACATGCATCTATTTTTAGATCAGCGATCTATAAATAGACTTCGCCCAATATTATAAAAATATAATCTCATCTATTTTTGACATTTGACCAACCATCTACAAATAGCCTCATGCTACATATAGAATATGCTCACCATGCCTAAAAATAGCCTGTGTGGGCCCCACCTATTTTAGGTGATTATTTTTCAACTAGGATCAAGAATGATGTTTTAGGATGCCTCCTTCACTGTTTCTTGTTGCAAACTTCAACAGAAAAATTATATTTGCAGGGTGAAGAAAGCATTGCATGGTCTCAAACAGGCTCCTAGAGCTTGGTATGCTCGTCTTGACAGGCACTTGCAGAAACAATGGTTCAAGAGAGGAAATGTAAATAGCAACCTTTATGTAAAGGTTGAACATCACAGCTTGACCATCATTGAAGTATATGAGGATGGCATCATTTTTGGCAGCGATAATGACAGGTTAAGAAAGAAGTTTGTAGTAGATATGGAGAGTGAGTTTGAGATGTCACTACTTGGAGAGTCGACTTTCTTCTTAGGACTTCAGATATCTTAGGATGACAATGGCATATGAATCTATCAAACCAAGTATATCAAACAAATGTTGAAGATATTTCAAATGGAAGATTGCAAACCGGTCATCACCCCAATGGTGACAAGTTGCAAGTTGAGCATGGATGACTTATCCAAGGATGTGAACCAGAGAATGTATAGATCAATGATCGGCAACCTTCTATATGTGACAGCTTCCAGGCTAAATGTAATGCAAGCAATTGGATAGGTAGCACGTTTCCAAGCAGCACCAAAATAATCCCATGTTGTTATGGTGAAGAGAATCTTTCGATATCTCAAAGGAAAAGCAGATTTTGGCTTATGGTATCCAAAAGGTAACGACTTAACTATCATAGGTATTAAAGATGCAGATTGGGCAGGAAGTGTTGATGATCGTAAAAGCACCAGTGGAGCATATTTTTATCTAGGTGGGTGTTTGTTTCATGGTTGAGCAAGATGCAGTTGCCAATCTCTTTATCCACAGCGGAAGTAGAATATATCGCAGCAACAACATGTTGTACTCAGGTTCTCTGGATGAAACAAACATTGTAATATCTTCAAGTGAAGTTTAATGAACCCAATCCGATGTTTTGTGACAACACCAGCGCCATAAGCATCTCCAAGAATATTTTCATGCATTCAAAATCAAAACACATTCTTATTAAATATCACTTTGTTCGAGAGAAAGTAACAGAAAGGAACATAAAAGTGAAATATATTGCGACAAAGGAAAAAATAGTAGAGATCTTCACTAAACCATTACTGTGTGAGACATTTGAGTATATTCGACAAAAACTTGGGATTCTCCCAAGTTAACATTAAAATGTTTTTATCCATTCAAGCAAACATGGGGATCATAGGTAGGTTACAAGTACACAGCAATAGGAAAATTGTTAGGGGGAGTCACCCTTTGTCATTGATGTCAAACAGGGAGAGAAATCAGGACAAGCATATCAGAGGCACGATGTCAAAGGGAGCAGTGAACGCAAGGGGAGTACATGTTTCCTCAAATGTCAAAGGGGGAGATGTTGATAGATGGTTGTCATTGATGTCAACCCAAACAACACTAGGAGATGCCCCACCTTTTGTTGGCAAAAATGACATGGAAATTCATGATTTCTCAAGACCAAACCATCCTTGTTGGATTCTCCTCATTTTGTTCATTTCGATGTTATGTGGCACACCACGTGGTTCTTCACGGTTAGTGACTTATGCCTATTAGAAGACTAAGAACCAAATTTGTGGGCAAAAACTCCAATGGGTGTTGAGGTGGCAGCATATTTTCAGTCAAGATACATGCTCAAGCAACAAGGCTTTTCTCCAAAAGAGTAAAATAATATTATTTATCACAAAATACCATTTGAAGGGTTTTCAAAGTCTATTGAAAAATCAAAAATCATAAAAAGGGGTTTTTGAAGCTTAAAGGCAATTCAATTTTCAAAAATTCAAAACCCCTACAACATATTTGAATTTCAAAAGGTCAATTTCCCTCCCTCCAAAAGGGAATTCAGATACCTCAATAAGCCCCTTCAAATTCTATAAAAGAAGGCCTAAACCTCTCCTCCAAGGCATGCTTTGAATGTATATCTTGTGAATCTAGTGTGCTCTGAAATCAACTTCGACCCGTGTGGAGACAGACATATCAAACGTGAGGGTTTGTTTGAATCTTGTTTTGGGGATTTATTTTAGGTTTAGTTGTGTTTTATTGCAGGCAAAATAATTTCAGCCCTCTTATGGCATCATTTCAAACACAACAGGTGCAATTTTCTATGGTTTAAGAGGCTCCAAATAAGACCGAAATTTTTGTTGATGGCTCACTGAAATTCGACCCTCATTAGGGCAATCAAAGTTTTGTAAAGAAATTGCATCTGCGGCTTGGTCATCCCCTGGCCTAAGTCTATATGTGGAGGACGTTGACAAGGTTATTCATGTGGGTAAATTACAACTAGTAACAACAAAGACCAAACCTGCAGTTAGGATTTTCCTTCAGCTTTGAGACAATGACAATTGAAGTGTTTTTCTCTGCATTTATCTATGTTTTTTTGCGGTCTCGAGAATATTATTGGTAGAATTCGGCTTTTATTTAGGATATCTTCTTGAAAGGAACGTGTCAATTACGATGGATTTATTTAAGGCCTCCAGAACACCCTGCAGCATAAATTTGAGCATAAACTCTTGGTTTCGTTGAAATTATACAAGCTACAATGTTGAAAATCTCGATGACCTTTGGAGAATGAAACAGTCAATAGCATGAGTTCCTAAATTGATTTAGCTTATGATATGAAGTCTATAGAACCTACAACCATTAATTATTTGCAAATTAATTTTTGGCATCAATTATTTGAGGCCTCTATTCATCACAAGACAGTACTCGATGCTTTGAAGAAATTGATTGTCACAAAAGTATTCGAGCTAGTGTCTATATATAAATACATATATACCTGGTTGTGAGTTTGCCAAAATAAAGTTAAACCAATCTTTGTTCTATAATTATTTGTGACCTGTGATTTGGAATATTTGAAGGATTTAATGTTCGGAACGTGTTACAAACTCATAAATTTATTTGAAGCTCCAATCACTCAGCGTTGGCCCTGTTTGCATCAATCCCATCACATGTAGCAGTAAGGATTAGGTGAAGTAATGATGATCTCCCTTTGGACACTATGTTGATAAAGGATCAAAAGACAAAGGTACAACAACACTACTTTTCAACAAAAGGAAGATTGCAGAACATCATCTAAGTACTGCCTCAGACATTGCTCCAGATAAAGGTACACTAGCTCAATACTCCATCGTCATTATTCCTTACACCAGTTTGGGAAGACTATAGAAGCAGAAAGAGTTCAGTCAAGTCAAGCAGCAGTTAAACCAAGCCTCAAAAAATTGGGAACAAAAGTAGAATTGAAGGCAATCCTTGATATTGGCGTGTAAAACAACAAATTTTCTTTACTAGTATCAAGGCAGTTGAGGTACGTTTTGCAGTAAGGGTTTTGGAATTGGTTCAAGACAACATTATCTAATTGTACATCTAAGGGGCAGTGATGGTTTCAGTCTCATTTCATTTTTTAAGGGTTTCATCTTCAATCATGCGGTAGTGAAGGTATATTTAAGTCATCTTACAGTTATTACATCGTCCAACATTTTTTTCAAGGTATTGTTTTGGTTGGGGATTAGTGTTACATCATTTGAAGTAGTATTCACTGTAAATGGGTCATTATCCCTAGTACGTGAGCCCATATTGAGTTGCAAAAGTTTATTTTGTTATGCAACCAGCTCACAAAATAGAGTAAAATATAGGTCAACTACTTAAAATTTATCCTCTTCAACGGGGAAACCTCAGTTACTTTACATAAATGACAAATTCTTGGATGATTCAAATGAAAAAACCTCCTTTCTATATATAGGAGTCTAAGGGGTCACAATATAATTAGAGTCGACATAATGTAAGGGCACAACAATAACAATAAGGGAGCTACACTAACAATAACAAAAACAATAAGGGGATACACTAGTATTATAGGGACCTAACAAATTTAATTTATTATCATTTTCAGGGTGGTTGGGTGGTGTTAGGCAAGTAATTGAAGTCACCTTCACGTTGGAGCGCTAAAACACTTCAGAGTGGTAGGGTGGTGTTAGGGGAGTTGGAGTTTGCTAGGGTGTTGGAGCATCCTTTCAGCATAGGTTGATAAATCAGGGTGTTGGAGCGCCCTTCCAGATGGAGCTAGAGAATTTAATGTTTATCTAGAGTACTAAGGATTTTGGTCTTACCTTTTTAGTTGGAGTTGAAGCATTTGATGTATTCATAAATCATTAGAGAAGCATTCAGTGGTTTTTGTCCCGGAGAGGGTTTTCCACCTAAAAATTCTTACGTCTAATGTCTATTGTTTATTTATGCCTTTAATTGATGTTAAAGAGTAATTAATGCTCTGAAAATATTAATAAGTTACTAATTGCTAAGAAACAATGATTCACCCCCCTCCAAGTATTTCTAACAAGTTATATTATGACTAGTTTCTATAACCAAAGCCCTATTTTGAGCCATGATCTGAGATCTATTTGTCACTTGTAGAAATTTTAGCCCAACCTCGGTTATCAGTTTCTCCCTATTACTCCCATGTAGTTAAAAGCCCATTCCCAAAACCATACATTCAACACGCTGGTTTTAACAAATATTTTCTAAGAACAAAAATTCTAGAAATTTCAAAATGTTGGAAAATGCAGAAATTAAACACAAAAATAATTTCAGCCACACACACAGAAAACGACACGCTGATTTTTGGTCAAAATGACCCTGGGAAAACCCCCTACAACTCTTGGGGAAAACCAATTCGAAAGCTCTCTTTATTTTAGATAAATAGCTTTTACAGTGAGATAGAAATACACAGAAAATTTCAACAACCAAACAAATACAACTTATCTCGTTTTCTGTGCTTAAACACCGCCTCGGAAATTGCGCAACAGTCAAACAGGAACAACAATAAATGTTGTACAAAATTCCTTGTTTTTCGTGCCTAGAAACACAGCAAATAAAATATGTTGTACGACCTCCTCGATTTGCGTGTTAAACAGCAGCAAATGTTGTTGTACGACCTCCTCGAAATGCGTGTAGAAGAGCAGCAATAAATTTTGTACGGAATTAGCCTCGTTTTCTGTGCATAGTTCTAGTACTTCCTGATATACTTCCCCTGTCCTAGGAAGAAATGCCCCTCCTCCTACCACACCTCCAAACCCAAAAAGTAATGCATCAAGCCAATGTCCTTCATCTCGAACTCCAAATAAAGATCTCTCTTGCAACCCTCTTTGAGTCTCTTTGCACCCGTAATGACCAATTCATCCACATATAGCACTAGAATGAGACGCTCACCTATCATAATAAGGTATAGGTTTGAATCTGCATCACTCTTTGTGAAACCCATCTCCTACAAGTACGTATCAATCCTGGAGTACTAAGCTCTAGGAGCTTGCTTCAGACCATAAAGTGCCTTCTTCAGTCTGCATACATGGGACTCCTTCCCATGCACCTCAAAGCCAAGAAGCTTCTCAAAGTACACCTCCTCTTGTATGAAGCCATTGAGAAATGAATTATTCACATCCATCTGGTGGATCTTCCAACCCATATTTGTTGTTATCGATATAATGGAGCGAATGGAAGTATATCGATCCATGGGAGCGAAGGTCTCCTCATAATCAACACCCTCCACCTGAAAGAACCCTCTAGCCACAAATCTTGCCTTGAACTTCTCGATGTTGCCATCTACAGTATGATTTACCTTGTAAATCCATCTAGAAGTAACCACAGATTTTCCCTCAAGCCTCGGCACCACCTCCCAAACATCATTCTTCATGATAGACGAATACTCCTCCTGCATGGCCTCTCTCCAAACATGTTGGCTAGCTACCTCCTCATAGCTAGAAGGCTTAGAGTCAACGATGTTGGAAACCATTTCCATATAGCTACGAACCACTTAGGTGGTCTCCTCTCTCTGACCGATCTCTTCGGCCCAGCAACAGATGTAGCCTCTCTCAAGGTATCCTGAAGCCACTTGGGCTTCCTCTTCCCTGAGCACACTTCTCCCACCGGAGAATGAAACTTCTCATCCTCATCAGAAAACTAAACTCCTGAATGTCTATCTGTTGTCCTCCTACCTGAACCTGTACATGTAGATGCTGAAGTACTATGTGAACTGTCCATCAGTGGACTACCTAGTGAACTGCTCTGCGGACTGCTTTGCATGATGCCCGAAGCACCACCCCTCTGACTCTGCGAGCCACTACTCACTGATGTACCTGACACCGTAATCGATTTACCTCTTGATCCCTGCCCATTGGATCCTTGTGATTGACTCAGCTGCTCCTAAGGGTCTGGCCGATCTAGATACTCTAACTCCCGTGAACTCCTGAAAGCCCTGTCCTCCTTGAACTTCACATCCCGCCTGACAAAAACTCTCCTCTGTGCAGGAATATAAATCTGAAAGGATTTTGAGGTCTCAATGTAGCCCACAAAGATACCCTTCTTTGCGGTGGGCTCTAGTTTGGTCCTCTTCTCCTTGGGCACATAGGATTATGCAATACACCCAAAGATACGAAAATGACCAACATCAGGCTTCTTCCTAGAAAAAGCCTTCTTCGGAGTCACATGCCCCAAGGCACGATGCGGATTCCTGTTCTGAAAATACACAACATTGTTGCAGGACTCTGCCCACAAAAACCATGGTAACCCCTGATCATGTAGCATGGCTTTGGCAGCCCCAACGATGGATCTGTTCTTCCTCTCCGTAACCCCATTCTGTTGGGGGTTGTAAGGAACTGTGAACTCCCTCCTGATTCCTGCCTCCGCACAATATTCAACAAACTTACCAAGGGTGTACTCCCCTCCATTGTCCGACCTAAGGGACTTTATCTTCCAACCTGTTTGAGTCTCCACAAGAGCTCTGAAATCCTGAAACTTCTTGAACACCTCACTCTTGGTCTTCAAGAAATAATTCCAGGTCTTCCTAGAGTGATCATCAATGAATAAAACATAGTACTCATATCCACTCAAGGAAACATGAGACATCCGACCGCTCACATCGATGTGAATCAAATCAAGAATCCCAGTAGATTTGTTGTCACTGCTGGGAAAAGGGGATTTGGAAAACTTCCCCATAGCACATCCTCTGCATGTATCAATGTGATTCGAACTAAAATCTGGCACACCTGTAGTGATCTCCCGCAATGTTCTCAAGGCCCCACGATACATGTGCCCCATCCTGCAGTGCTAAATCTCGCACAACTCTAAACTACTAGCTTTGCTACCAGTACTACTGCTCAATGCCAAAAGGGGTTGAAACGCAAACTTGTACACCTTTACATGGCATACACCAATCATTCTAGTTGAATCAGCTGGAGCGCCCCTGGGATATATAAGCACATGTCCTCTCCTAAACAATACCTCATACCCTCTGTCCTCCAATGCTGAGACAGATATAAGGTTCTTCCTCATCCCTGGCACATGTAGAACATCCAACACTTTCAAGGAAGGTTTGGGTTCCCTATCAAATGTCAATGTCCCCACACCCACTGCTCTAACAATGTTGTCATATCCAAGTACTACCTCTATATCAGTGCCACTCTCTGAAAGCTCTGAGAAGTACTCACCGACTCCTGTCATATGACGTGAAGCCCCATTGTCAACATACTGTTGGAAATGTTGTCATTGATGGCAAAGGAGATGGCAAAGGAGGAGCACTTGAAACAGCAACAAGGAAAAGAGAGCATGAGACATGAAGCAGAGGCAGTTGTAGAAGGGTCATATGATTGGAGATCTGGAGAGGCAGCAGAAGCAGCAAAAAGAGAAGCAAGGAGCAGCATCAGTCAAGGAGCAGAGGTATTTGATTTCATATATATAATGAGAAACTGATTTTGAATGAGAAACATGTATTGACTATTGGAATTGTTTATGAAAGTATGAATAGAGTGTTCAGGGTTTGTGGAAAGTGTAAACTCTGTACAAAGGGATTTAAAGTGTGAATCATGTATGTGGTGGAGGAATTGATGATTGTGATTCTATCAGGGTCCATAAAAAGTTCAAATAAACTCTGTGGAAAAGTTTTTTATGGTATTCTGCAGCAAATTGAAGAAAATCTATAAATTGTTGAGATAGGGTTGACTGTGAGATCGAGAATGAATAATCAATTGTGTAAATTCGGTATCGGCCATATATGTATCCCTTAGTCAAAACCTGTGTGATGGAACCCTATGATTGACTATGTGAATATAAATTGCAGTGTTTCAGAGTTCGTTGTTATGTTGACAATCCCCTGAGGGTCCTACCTCACGGTGTATTGATTTGTACAATGTTGTGAAGAAAACAATTGAACTGTTTCTGTATAGAAACTCAAGAGGCTGACTTTGTTCATGTGGCATTGCAGAGTAAACCTCTGTCATTTAAAGAGAAAGGCGCTATAATGGTTTGCAGTGAATCGGATTTTAAGTTACAATTTGAGATCACGGTTTTTAGAGCATTCGAAAGAGGAGATTGCACATTCTGTCATGTAATTTCATTCAGTATTCATTGAGAGGTGAAGTACACAGTTGTTGTGCGTAACCAGTGAAGAGAGGGTTTTCTCTCGGTTAAATGAAATGGTGGGCCCTTTTGATATCTGTGTATAATCGGGATAGAACAGTGTGAGGCAACATGTGGAAACACCGAAAGTGCAACGGAATATGTTTATAATAAAACGTTGAAACATTGATAAAACAAAGGTTAACATATATATATAAAAAAGAGGCAGAGTTCATATATATAAAAGCGCTGAAGAAATAAAGCAGAACGGAACCCTGAGTCACGAACGGAACCATGAAGGAATTGTAAACCCAGCACTCAAAAACCAGTGGGTTCGCGCGACAATTAAAGTGGTAAGCAGAATTGTCAATAAAAACGTGATATGTGTCTTTGGATGCCACGTGTCCTAAGATGGTTTTCCAAAACCATTTTCATCGCGCGACTTCTGAGAATTAACGTCAGTGCATCTAAATTACGTGAAAATGGGCGATGATCGTTGGATCATCCAAGACAAAGCGACATTTTATCAGTCGTCAGATGTGTGTGGTGTGTTAATTAGTGGACCCGAATCAATAGTTTTGTTGTTAATTGAAACTTAACCCAAATGTTAAGTCGTATGTTGGGGGACCAAAGGAAAATGCATGTGGACTTTTGTTGGATGCATACTGATACATTTTGAAATGCCTAAGGTTTAAAACCAAGGTCAAGGATCAATATATATATAGAATGTTGATGCATCGGGGTCTATGCCAAAGTCGAGGATTAATTCAGGTATTGATATATTTGATAATGAAGTCGTGGATATACTTAACTGACGAGGGTGAGCACCATTAAGAAATGATAAATACAGATCATAATGTTCGTGGATCGAAGTTTAGCGTTGAGGTTTAGTTTTGATTAAAGTCAAGAAAATATTAAGAGGAGGGGTCCCGCACGTCCAAGATTGGAATTGAACTTACTATTAAATCAGGGATTTAATAATTAGATCCAATATTTGTGATAGTTCGACTCGAGAAACAATAATTTTGTCAATGGTCGAGGAAGTCAAGTGAAAGCACGTTATACGCATATGAGTGTGTACGTTGGGTTAATAAACTTGGAATTGACATGAATCACTATGCTGGGCACACCACATTTATATATATATGATGTGGGGCCCGAGGACATTATATAAGCGTTCACTGGGGATTTAAATACGAAAACAAAAGGGTTCATTATAATGTTGAAGGCATCGTATATGTTGACATATGTGAAAAGGAGAATTTATTGTTGGTTTGTTATATGTAATGTAGACCAACATATATTATGAAGAATTGGGATATATCAAAGGTAAAGCGGCAAAGTATATATATATGTAGCACTCTATTGTTCGGGTTTAAAAAAAACGAAATCTTATAAGGTGGGACCCTCACGAATCGCATCGGAGAAAATTATGGCAGTGGAACATGTTAATGAAAGTTCCGATTGCGATTGCGGACCCGATATGTTACAAATGGTAACTCATAATTGTTTGAGTTCCGACTTAAGTACATCGGAGAAATTCATCGCATCAGAGGTGAAAGAGTAACATACAACTAAAATTTCTGAATGTGATTGAGTGATCGGATGATAGTCGTCGGATTTGCTGAAGGATGGCAGGAGGATATGATTTGTTTGATTACATGGTGGGGCCTTTGCTAATTGCATCGGAGAACTCCAATTGCATCGGCGCAGTGAAGTGAATAGTGAGCCATCACATCGGAGTAAAGCAGAACTTCAGTGCACAATACCATTGAAAGTTCCGATTGCGATCAATTGCATCGGAACCATCGCAAAGGAGATTAATCGCATCGGAAAATAGAAAAAAGTTCAGTATTGTGGGCCCGAATACCTTTAGTCTTGTTCCAAAGTCTTGAATGTAGATCCGAACCTTTGTGAAGGTGTAATGTATGTCGAGGAATATATATTATATGATAAAGCGATGCCTGTATGCAATGAGTGTGGACCATATGTGTGAACATAAGTTGCGATACATTAGATTGATGCCCGAATGTTAGTTCGAATGAGTGTGAATTTTCCACATGATTGAATTGTGGGCCCAGATGTGAAATACTATCATATGGTGAGTGGTTAAAGTGTTAATCCACGCGAAGACTGATATCTGATTAATATCTGTTACCGGACCATAGAGTCATAATTTGGCTTTATATAAAATTACATATGTGTGAAACCAACAGTAAGAGATGTTGAGTTTAAATGAAAGAGCAAAGACTTATAGTTGATATATTATAGTTGCCAGAACATAAGAATGAAAGGGGTTATAATATTCAGCTGCAATAAATTGAAAGAGAAGAATCTCAGGCAAAGTACTTCAGTTAATAAAAGAAGTTTCAGTGATAAAGGAATGAAAATGTGGGCTCAACAGGTATACATACACAGTGAACAGGAATATGCACAGGAATGAATTTGACAGGTGTACAAGCACAGAAAGCTAGAGAATATGCAAAAGACAGTGAATAGAGTATGCAGAATAGTTTCTTAACAGCAGCAGAAAAGACAAAGCCAGCGAAGCCAAAGGCCAGAAAATGGACTGAGTGAAATTGTTTTTATGTAACTGAAAATGTGAATGTAAATGTTGTAATTGTTTTTATTATTTGTGATGCATTGGCAAGTCTCCGGAAGAAAACAAAAATCCCACTGTAATATTGAAATTAGTACATACAGTTATATTTTTCTGAGTGAGCTGGAAAAAGAAATGAGAAGGCAAAAGGAAAAGAGGTATGGCTGTTCATTTCGAATTACCTGCGGAATGCTAACAGTCATAAGGAAATATCTATAAATGATATCACCTTGATATGTAGAGAAAATTTAGAGAGTGAGGTAAGAGAATGTAGAGCATGAAGAATTGAAGCAGAGAAGATAAGAAGAAGGAGGAGCTGCAAGAGATGCTATAAGACAGATTTGAAGACTGGAGGACAGCTCAAAAGAAGGTACAGAAAAGAGTTGATATCCAAGGTAAATCAGAAAATGTTTTCTTTTGATAGAATGAGGAAGTTGGAGCTTCCCTATCAAGTTGTAGCTTGATATATGTCAGTTGTAGCTAACTGAGGTTAGAGCCTCCTGTAGGTTGGTGCCTGCAGAAAATTGATGGGAGTTGGAGCTTCCTTGCAAGTTGTAGCTTGCAGAATTGAGGTTGGAGCCTCAGAGAATAGTGCCTTGCCAGAAATCGGGCAGAGAGGGAGTTGGAGCTTTGCCTTTGCATCACAACAATAATAAGATGTGGTTTTCTCCCTTTATGGGTTTCCACTTATATCCGGTGTCTCTGTCCATGATTTCTATGTGTTGATTTTTTTATCTAATCTGCTTAATACATGTTTCTTACATATTAAGACTGTTGTTACATAAACAAATCTGCTTGATAATTGTTGCTCACATATTAAGATGATCATGAAATGAAGGTGTAAATAAGTTTTAAGGGAAAAGTTTTAAAAGTCCATGTATGTGTTAAACCGATTCACCCCCCCCCCCCCCCCCGCCCTCTCGCCAGAACTAAGGGTTCAACAATTTGTATCGCAGTTGGTTCCTTCTTGCAAGTTAAAGATCACAGAAGGAGATTTATTTAGGTCATGACTTATCAAAGCAAATTTGTTAAATACAACAAACTTTCCTGAATGGAGAGATAAAGTTAAAACAGGATTATTGGCCTATGAACCTGAGGTATGGAAGCTTGTATGTGATGGTTACTGTACAGACTCTCCCACAGTGAATGAACAACAGAGGAATGCCAAGGCAAAATGTGTGATACATAACAGTCTTCATAACAAGGACCTTGAGTTAATAATGGATTTAACCTCTACAAAAGAAATCTGGGACAGATTGCATTTCATGCATGGAGTAGACACAGAGGACTGCATTGTCAAGAAGGAGAAGAGAATTAAGAAGAAGAAAAATTCATGTCAAAAAGAAAATGTCCAATCAAATGAGGTACCTACTAGTGTGAATGGTAGTAAGAGCCATGAAGAAATTGCGGCTGAGGAAAAAGCCAAACTTGACACAGCCTTGACTGAAATAGAAAGACTGAAGAATGAAAACAAAGCCCTGAAGACGTTGGTGCAAATTTGTGATGAGAAAGGGTATGAAGATAAGAAAGAAATTGTTGGCCTGAAGACTCAGCTTGAAGAAGCAAAGAAAGTAGAAGACACTCTGCTGCAACAAATGAGAGAGAAAAGTCTGGAAGGTGAAATATTGGAAGAAGAAGTAGTGAGCCTAAGAAAGAAATTAGAAAAAGCCCAAAGAGAATTATTAATGAATACACCTCAAATGAAAAGCTCTGGACAGCTGGACCAAATTCTAAATGCTCAAAGCTCACCTCTCATAAAGGCTGGTATAGGATATGAAGGAGAAACTAGTAAGTCCCAGACATAAGATAATAGGAAAATCATTTTTGTAAAAGTTGTAAAGGACAGTGAAGCAGCTCAGCAAATTACTACAAAAGCAAAAGCCAGCAAGAACATGAGTTGCAGAGAAACAAATAGAATCAAGCAGCAACATGAAAAGACAGAGAATGAGAGGATGAAACAGTCAGCTGAAAAAGGCTCATACACTCATGAGGATGAATTGAATAAATTTGGAATATGTCAAAGAAGGTTATTTCCTCCTATGAGAAGTATCACTTGTTTTGCCTGCCACAAACCAGGACATGGTGCAGCACATTGTAAGACAAAGTGAATCAATGTTAACCAACAAAAGATGCAGCAAATGAGAAGAACACCTCAAGCAAGCAAAGGGAAAAGACAAACTTTCACCAGGTACACAAATCATTTCCATGGCTATTGTTATGCATGCAATAATCTTAGACATAAACTTGCTGATTGTAAATTATGTTCAAAGAGGGGAACAAAATATTATACTCCAACTCAAATGTACTTTGACAAAGTAAGATGTTATGTATGCCTCAAGCTTGGTCACAAAGCAAAGCACTGTAAACTGCGATATACATTAAAGAACTCCAGACAGATGATGAAATCAAATCCAATCAAACAAAACTATGAATCAAAATGGAGTGCAGACATTATGATGAACCCCTAAAAAGTATGGAAGGAAAAGAGAAAGGGGGAGCCTATTATCTTAATAACATAATGAATCTAGCATAGTCTCAGGGGGAGATGCTCTAGAAAACAAAGCAAATATCCAAACAGTGATAAATATGAAGCAACATCCCAGGGGGAGAGCAGTTCATAAATAGTCCCCTTGAAAGCAGTTTAAGAAGAGCTTCTTAGTATGAGAACAGCTATAAGATCGAGAAGAGAAAAGAAAATTTTTCTAACAGAGAACTGTAGAGAAGAATATTATTTGAAGTATTCAATAGTTGACAGATTGATGAAAGAAGAGAAGGCAGCAAGTAGCCTTGATGATAGAGGAAACATCAGCAAAGAACATGTAAGCTAAGAATATATCAGCACATTAAAGGATGATCACAGAATTCATCATACTACTAGAATTAACAATGAATCCCATTAAGAAGGATGAGTAAGAAAAGTGCCTATCATCAGTTCATTACATCTTTCATCTATGAAAAGTCCACTTGGAGGAATGCAGTTAAGTGAGTAATAAATCCTTGGGTAATCAACCCATGAAGATTCATAGAAAATAAATTGAAGATGCCTTCCAAAGATCTTTATATTAGAATTGTTGAATTGATTTTTAAGGCAGCAATGATTCTGGAGCAGTCTTAGAAAGAAAAATGCAATGACATTCCTTTGAAAAGAATGACAGAATAAGAAAATAGTTAATGATGACAAGATCAGATTGAGGATATTGATCACTGTTGATGTGAACAGTGGAAAGCTCAATAGAGGAATTTATGAAGGATGTCTTAAATTATGGGTAAATGTGAAAACTGAAGTGAAATATCTGCATGGTTTATCAAAGTAGTATTTTATTGCCATTTAGGTACAAGCAACATGCTTATCAACAGAATACCAGGTGTTATCAGTGCAGCAGCAATATGGTACAGGTCCTCAGGATCAAAGGATTGTGGCAAAAGTACATTAAGGTAGTATTCCCAGCGTTATCTACATTCAGCATGAAAAGTAGCAAGAACCTTTGAGCTACTAAGTGTAATGTCCTTATCAGCATCCGAGCTCATAGCACCAACAACAGACAGTACAGATATGCATCGTAGATGAATATTATAATACAGAATGAAGTATAGCTGAAGCAAGCCTGATATGTCACATGGAGAATTCACAATTTTTTAAGTATTGATCCAATGATGCATCTCTGATTATATATGGTTGTCATCACCTACACTTTATACAAGGAGTCTATGCTTCGGGATTGTATCAACTTACAGTGTATATACAAGTTCAATAAGTTTCAAAAGTGTTCTCTCAACACCAGTTTGGAGCAGCAGGGTACAAAGTCAGAAGAAGAAGGTCTAAACACAAATCAGATAGAGGAAATGCAAAGATAGAATCCACACTGGGAGATCTGCAACCCTTTGCCATTGATGTCAAAGGGGGAGGGAAAGCAAGAAAAACAAGGAGCAGAGGATATATTGTCATCAATTCCAAAGGGGGAGATTGTTGGAATGTTGTCATTGATGGCAAAGGAGATGGCAAAGGAGGAGCACTTGAAACAGCAACAAAGCAAAGAGAGCATGAGACATGAAGCAGAGGCAGTTGTAGAAGGGTCATGTGATTGGAGATCTGGCAGCAAAAAGAGAATCAAGGAGCAGTATCAGTCAAGGAGCAGAGGTATTTGATTTCATATATATAATAAGAAACTGGTTCTGAATGAGAAACATGTATTAACTGCTGGAATTGTTTATGAAAGTATGAATAGAGTGTTTAGGGTTTGTGGACAGTGTAAACTCTGTACAAAGGGATTTAAAGTGCGAATCATATATGTGGTGGAGGATTTGATGATTGTGAGTCTATCAGGGTCCATAAACACTTTAAATAAACTCTGTGGAAAATTTTTTTATGGTATTCTGCAGAAAATTGAAGAAAATCTATAAACTGTTGAGATAGGGTTGACTGTGAGATCGAGAATGAATAATCAATTGTGTAAATTCGGTATCGGCCATATATGTATCCCTTAGTCAAAACCTGTGTTATGGAACCCTATGATTGACTATGTGAATAGAAATTGCAGTGTTTCAGAGTTCGTTGTTATGTTGACAATCCCCTGAGGGTCCTACCTCACGGTGTATTGAATTTGCATAACGTCGTGAAGAAAACAATTGAATTGTTTCGTATAGAAACTCAAGAGGTCAATCGTTTCATGTGAATTGCAGTAAACCTCTGTCATTTAAAGAGAAAGGCACTATAATGGTTTGCAGTGAATCGGGGTTTAAGTTACAATTTGAGATCACGGTTTTTAGAGCATTCGAAAGAGGAGATTTCACATTCTATCGTGTAATTTCATTCAGTATTCATTGAGAGGTGAAGTACACAACTGCTATGTGTAACCAGTGAAGAGAGGGTTTGCTCTCGGTTAAATGAAATGGTGGGCCCTTTTGATATCTATGTATAATCGAGATAGAACAGTGTGAGGTAACATGTGGAAACGCCAAGAGCGCAACGGAATGTGTTTATAATAAAACGTTGAAACATTGATAAAACAAAGGTTAACATATAAAAAAATAAAAAAATAAAATAAAAAATAAATAAAAAAAGAAGAAGAAGAAGAGGCAGAGTTCATATATAGAAAAGAGTTGAAGAAATAAAGCAGAACGAAACCTTGAGTCACGAACGGAACCGTGAAGGAATTGTAAACCCAGCGCTCAAAAACAAGTGGGTTCGCGCGACAATTAAAGTGGTAAGCAAAATTGTCAATAAAAACGCGATATGTGTCTTTGTATGCCACGTGTCCTAAGATGGTTTTCCAAAACCATTTTCATCGTGTGACTTCTGAGAATTAACGTCAGTGCATCTAAATTACGCAAAAATGGGCGATGATCGTTGGATCGTCCAAGACAAAGCGACATTTTATCAGCCGTCAAATGTGTGTGGTGTGTTAATTAGTGGGCCCGAATCAACAGTTGTGTTGTTAATTGAAACTTAACCCAAATGTTAAGTCGTATGTTGGGGGACCAAAGGCAAATGCATGTGGACTTTTGTTGGATGCATATTGATACATTTTGAAATGCCTAAGGTTTAAAACAAAGGTCAAGGATCAATATATATATAGAATGTTGATGTGTCGAGGTCTATGCCAAAGTCGAGGATTAATTTGGGTATTGATATATTTGATAATGAAGTCGTGGATATACTTAACTGATGAGGGTGAGCACCATTAAGAAATGATAAATACATATCATAAAGGTCGTGGATTGAAGTTTAGCGTTGGGGTTTAGTTTTGATTAAAGTCAAGAAAATATTAAGAGGAGGGGTCCCACACGTCCAAGATTGGAATTGAACTTATTATTAAATTAGGGATTTAATAATAAGATCCAATATTTGTGATAGTTCGACTCGAGAAACCATAAGTTTGCCAATGGTGGAGGAAGTCAAGTGAAAGCACGTTATACGCATATGAGTGTGTACGTTGGGTTAATAAACTTGGAATTGACGTGAATCACTATGCTAGGCACACCACATTTATATATATATGTTGTGGGGGCCATGGAGATTATATAAGCGTTCACTGGGGATTTAAATACGAAAACAAAAGGGTTCATTATAATTTTGAAGGCGTCGTATATGTTGACATATGTGAAAAGTGAGAATTTATTGTTGGTTTGTCATATGTAATGTAGACCAACATATATTATGAAGAATTGGGATATATCAAAGGTAAAGCGGCGAAGTATATATATGTGTAGCACTCTATTGTTCGGGTTTAAAACAAACAAAGTCTTATAAGGTGGGACCCTCACGAATCACATCGGAGAAAATTATGGCAGCGGAACATGTTAATAAAAGTTTCAATTGCGATTGCGGACCCGATATGTTACAAATGGTGACTCATAATTGTTTGAGTTCCGGCTTAAGTACATCGGAGCAATTCATCGCATCAGAGGTGAAAGAGTAACATACAACTAAAAGTTCCGATTGCGATTGAACGATCGGATGATAGCCGTCGGATTTGCTGAAGGATGGACGACGGATATGAGCTATATGATTACATGGTGGGGCCTTTGCTAATCGCATCGTAAAACTCCAATCGCATCGGCACAGTGAAGTGAACAGTGAACCATCGCATTAGAGTAAAGCAGAACTTCAGTGGCACAATACCATTGAAAGTTCCGATTGCAATCAATCGCATCAGAACCATCGCAAAGGAGATTAATCACATCGGCAAATAGAAAAAGGTTCAATATTGTGGGCCCGAATACCTGGAGTCTTGTTCCAAAGTCTTGAATGTAGATCCGAACCTTTGTGAAGGTGTAATGTATGTCGAGGAATATATATTATATGATAAAGCGATGCCTGTATGCAATGAGTGTGGACCATATGTGTGAACATAAGTTGCGATACATTAGATTGATGCCCGAATGTTAGTTCGAATGAGTGTGAATTTTCCACATGATTGAATTGTGGGCCCAGATGTGAAATACTATCATATGGTGAGTGGTTAAAGTGTTAATCCACGCGAAGACTGATATCTGATTAATATCTGTTACCGGACCATAGAGTCATAATTTGGCTTTATATAAAATTACATATGTGTGAAACCAACAGTAAGAGATGTTGAGTTTAAATGAAAGAGCAAAGACTTATAGTTGATATATTATAGTTGCCAGAACATAAGAATGAAAGGGGTTATAATATTCAGCTGCGATAAATTGAAAGAGAAGAATCTCAGGCAAAGTACTTCAGTTAATAAAAGTTTCAGTGATAAAGGAATGAAAATGTGGGCTCAACAGGTATACATACACAGTGAACAGGAATATGCACAGGAATGAATTTGACAGGTGTACAAGCACAGAAAGCTAGAGAATATGCAAAAGACAGTGAATAGAGTATGCAGAACAGTTTCTTAACAGCAGCAGAAAAGACAAAGCCAGCAAAGCCAAAGGCCAGAAAATGGACTGAGTGAAATTGTTTTTATGTAACTGAAAATGTGAATGTAAATGTTGTAATTGATTTTATTGTTTGTGATGCATTGGCAAGTCTCTGAAAGAAAACAAAAATCCCACTGTAATATTGAAATTAGTACATACAGTTATATTTTTCTGAGTGAGCTGGAAAAATAAATGAGAAGGCAGAAGGCAAAGGGGTATGGTTGTTCATTTCGAATTACCTATGGAATGCTAACAATCATAAGGAAATATCTATAAATGATATCACCTTGATATGCAGAAAAAAGTTAGAGAGTGAGGTAAGATAATACAGAGCATGAAGAATTGAAGCAGAGAATATAAGAAGAAGGAGAGTTGCAAGAGATGCTATAAGACAGATTTGAAGACTGGAGGACAGCTCAAAAGAAGGTACAGAAGAGAGCTGATATCCAAGGTAAATCAGCAAATGTTTTCTTTTGATAGAATGAGGAAGTTGGAGCTTCCCTATCAAGTTGTAGCTTGATAGATGTCAATTGTAGCTGACTAAGGTTGGAGCCTCCTGTAGGTTGGTGCCTGCAGAAAATTGATGGGATTTGGAGCTTCCTTGCAAGTTGTAGCTTGCAGAATTGAAGTTGGAGCCTCTTGTAGGTTGGTGCCTACAGAAAATCAGTGGTGAGAGGGAGTTGGAGCTTGCCTTTGCATCACAACAATAATAAGATGTGGTTTTCTCCCTTTATGGGTTTCCACTTATATCTGGTGTCTATGTGCATGATGTCTATGTGTTGATATGATATATTTATTCTGCTAATACTTACTGCTCACATATTAAGACTGCTGGTACATTATCTAATCTTCTTATTAATTGCTGCTCATAAATAAATATTGCACACACATTATGTTGATCATTAAATGAAGGTGTTAATAAAGTTAATGACAAGTTTTAAAAGTCCATGAATGTGTTACACCGATTCACCCACCCCCCCCACCCTCTCACTTAACTAAGGGTTCAACACATACCACATACCCGAATATGCCCGCTAGTGGTCTGAAATGCACACTCCCTCTCAACCTCTATGGCAGGTGATCTTGCACTAGTGGACTCACAAGAAATGAACCCAAACTCCCGGTCAAAGCTATCCGTAAAGTCCTCTATCTCTGCTGATGCTACCATGCTCTGGTTCTTCCCCTTCTTCTTCTTCTCCGGACACACAACTGCATAGTGTCCCATCTTCTGACAATTCCAACACTTCACCTTGGAATAGTCCTTCTACGTGTTCACATGTTTACCTTTACCTTTGCCTTTTCCCCCACCACCACTTGTGGAAGCTTTCTTCTTTCCCTTGCCTTTCTTTCCTCCTACTAACAGTGCTAAATTTTTATCCTCCTCAACTGGTTTGGCTACCCCAAGCTAGTTATTTCTGATTTCATTCTGCATGCAATCATGCCACAACCTCTTCCAAGAGGGAAGGGTCTCCCGTACAACAATCCCATTAGCAAAGTTCAGCCATGTACTGGGAAGGCCATTCACTGTAATCTGCACCAACTCAGTGGGTGGAATGACCTCTCCAACTACTTCCAACTCATCTCTCACATTAGTGATCTTTGTGAGGTATGCAGTAACACTATCAATCTTTGCCATCTTAATGGACTTCAGCTTCTCCCTTAGGACCATTTTTCTATTTTCATTGGTACTCTAGTAGAGATTGGTCAAGGTTTTCCACATCTCATGAGCAAGTCTCTTTCCTCTAACATGAGGGGAATGCAATGGTCTTTAATACCATCCAGAATCAGTCTCTTACCCTTGTTATTCTTCTTGTTAAAATCTTTGAACTGAACAGCGTCAATAGGCACATTCACAGGGTGTTGTTGGGTATGCACCATTATACCCCAAACTTCAGCCTCCTCAAAGAGGCTCTGCATTCTTTCATTCCATGTATTGTAGTTGTTATGCCCATCCAACCTATCATCCACCCTCAAGCCCAAAGACATGTTTGTTGTCCTAATAAACTGAAAATTTCACTGTTGTGGTAAAGGTTCAATTTTTTCTATATAAAATCAACTCGCTGTAATTTTCACTTGTTGTCCCAAACCGCACTTTTCAACAAACTAGCTCTGATACCATGTAGAAATTTTAGCCCAACCTCGGTTATCAATTTCTCCTTATTACTCCCATGTAGTTAAATGTTCATTACCATAACCATACATTCAACACGCTGGAAATAATAAATATTTTTTGAAAACGCAAATTCTGGAAATTTCAAAGTGCTGGAAAATGCAGAAATTAAACACATAAATAATTTCAGCGACACACACAGAAAATGACACGTTGATTTTTGCCCAACATGACCATGGAAAAACCCCCTACAACTCTTGGAGAAAACTAGTTCGAAATCTCTCTTTATTTCTAATAAATAGCTTTTACAGTGAGATAGAAATACACAGAAAAATTCACCAACCAAACGAATACAACTTATCTCGTTTTCCGTGCTTAACCATCGTCTCAGAAATTGTGCAAACAGTGAAACAAGAACATCAATAAATGTTGTACGGACTTCCTTATTTTTCGTGTTCGGAAACACAGCATTAAATGTTGTTGTACGGCCCTCCTCGATTTGCGTGTTGAACAGCAATAAATACTGTTGTACGACCTCCTCAAAATGCGTGCAGAGGAACAACAATAAATGTTGTAGGGAATCAGCCTCATTTTCTGTGCACAAGTAAAACAGCAGACTGTACGATCTGCCTTGAAATATGTGCCACAAAAACAACAATCTCCTTTCCTCGAAATCTGTGCCAAAAACTATACAGCTGCCTAGGAATGCATACCCAAGCTTATGTATGAAAACTACCTTGAAAAATATGCCCAAATCTGCCTTGAACAGTGTGTCAACCTTGATGTATGGATTTGTTAAATGTTGCCTCGGTATGTGTGCCAAGGTTCTACTCTCCTTCACCTCATTGCTCAGAAACTCTCCTTACTCTCTTCTCCTCCTCTCAATCTACTCATGAAAGACTAAATGATATTTTCCCTCGTTTCCTCCTTCAACTTAACTCTAAGTGACTTTTGGGGAATCCCTAAATCCAATGGCTAAGATAGTTTTAGATCTAGGGCTAAGATTAAATGTGCATTTAAATATCACTTCCTATTTTTTAATTCACCCCACTTTAATAAAGACCCTCTTAGCCATTTATTTCCAAAGTCACTTATTGAGAGGTAAATCCCCTCTACGGACGGGGCGATCCCTACTAGCCCGACCCGAAGTCTAGCAACAAAGTTAAATGCTACGTTTACAAGTTCCTAGTTGAGAAAAACAAAGATGAGCTTACTAGCCACAAATGCTATGATCCGAAGAAGAGAGCGTTCCCATTCCTCAGCCTCGGCAGATCACGATCCTCTACGATCTCCGTGGATGGATACCTGCATGTGCAAGAAACAAACAGATACAAGCATAAAATCCGGCATACGTAACTAAATATCAGTCAAAAAGGATATTACTCATATTAACATAATCGATAACAGAGTGGAACCATAATCATAATCATTCATTAAATAACAATCGAAAGAGATTACAACCAAAGTTTTGACGTCGTGGTCTCCTTCGGATGGGTCTCCAGTCGTTCATGTCTCGCAAAGATCACCAGGGAAAGGGAAAACCTCTCCTGAGTCTCTCGACAATAGTCTCTTGATCGGCAGAACGGTGAAATGTTACGACGCAAGTTCCTAGTTACGAATCAAAAGACTAAAGATGGAAGCCTACACGGAATCTCCTGCTAGAATACGAAGAAGAAACGTCCCATTCCTCGACTCGACGAATCCTAATCCCCCCACGATCTCCGCGGATGGACACCTGCACATGCAAGAAACAAACAGATACAAGCATAAAATCCGGCATACGTAACTAAATATCAGTCAGAAAGGATATTACTCATATTAACATAATGGAAAACATAGTGGAACCATAATCGTAATCATTCATTAAATAACAATCGAAGAAAGATTACAACCAATGTTCTGACGTCGTGGTCTCCTTCGGATGGGTCTCCAGTCGTTCACATCTCGCAAAGCTCGCCAGGGAAAGGGCAGACCTCTCCAGAGTCTCTCGATGATAGTCTCCTTACTTGAGTCAGCCTTAAGGGAAGAAAGAGGGCTCTTACAGCACAAAGGCTCTTGGGAATATGGAGATTCAAAGCTTAGGCACTTCAAGACTAGCTTGCTATGGAATTGAGCAGGCTTTTATAGATGGAGAAGGAGGGAGTTGGGATCCCTATTATTGTGGGATTGGCCCTATCAACAAGGAAGGTTCCATGGGAGGTGGCAAACCATCCCTTCCATAGAACTCCCGCAGCCAAACCTCCCAACTCAAGATAGGCAATGGTTTCAAGATAGGCAAGGATTGTCTCGTTTGATTGTTTTATGATTTTCCTTGCTTGGTTAGCCTTCTGGGTTGGGTTCTTTTGTTGTTTTTGCTTCTTGGTTTGCTTAGTTTACATTGATCTGCTTCTGGAGTAGTTTTTTTTTTTTAATTTTGGCTGAGAAACTCGACTGGCGCACTTTTTAGCCCGACAGTCGCGCCAATTGGCGCATGTGGCTTTTGTTTAGCCCGCGCCAATTGCTTTCTGGCGCCAGTTTCAGCCTTACAGTCGCGCCACTCCTGTAGGGTTTTTGAGTTTGCTTAGTTTTGAGCTCTCTGGATCTGGTCAGTGCTTTTCTTCTTGATTTTCCGACTACCTGAGTGTGTTGGAGTCCTGTTTGACTGGGAATTCACCTCTGTCCTTTGGTTGTTTGCTTTTATCTATCGATTTCACGTTTTGAGCCCTAGGGCATCTAGTGGCTTAGTGTATCGAGCCCTCCTTGGGAGTTTTGGTGTTTCGTTTGTCCGGTCAACTTTCTGATTTCTCCTCCGCATCCTCTTAGTAGTTGTTCATTGTTTTGTTGCGATTTTTGGGTGATTTCTCATTCCTTCATTCAGATTTCGTTTGGTCTTGCTTTGGGCCTAGATCACATGGTCCATTGGAGCCTTTGAGTCTTTTTCTTGGTTTTGAGAGACTTTGGTCGATTTGGGATCTGATTGCTTGTGTCATTGAGTGAAATTTGTTTGTTTTTGCTCTCTCAAATATCATTTCTCAAGTTGTTCCGTTTGTTTTCAGTTTGTTTAGTGCATTTAGCTATCAAACGTTGAAAATTAAAAAAAAAAAGTTCTCTTTTGCTTTTTGTTAATTAGTGCAAATTGTAATCTTTTCAATTTTGCTAGTGATTAGTGATTTGAATGAAAAGTTTTCAATTTCATTAGTTGCATTAGAGGTCTCATTGTTTGTCTTCCGTTCATTTCGTTTGTGTAAAAGCTCTCAACTCTTCTGTAACTAGTTTTCATCGAACGAAATGTTGGACTGTGGCATGTAGCTTTGCATTTAAGAGTCTTTTAAGACATTACATACGATAGGGCCTGAAAATTGAAACTTAATTGAAGATCAACTGTAAAATTTATTCAATTAACCTAAGGCAGCATTGGAATTTAACGAAACATTTTTAGAGGTCTAGGCTAGAGACGTGTTCCGGCGTCTTTAAACCTAGCAGTTGTCGTTCGCCGTTTGGCTTTAGACAGCGCTAGTACGGACTTGTGCTCCCCGTACCGTCGCTTATATAAAGGGAGACCCCTCTAGGTTTTCAATCCTTTATCCACGGGAAGCCGAGTCTGCCGCCCTATACCCGTGATACACCGAACACAGCATTCGGGGAGACTACCTGCACGTACGGAAAGTCCTTGGTCGATTTCTGTTTCATTATTGAAACCAAGGTGTATATTGCAATTCACGGATATTTGGTACACCCTTTGTGCCTAGTATTTCCTGAGCAGTCATTTGGTCTTTTCTGACTCCCTAAACTTGAAAAGACCGTCAAGCGCTTGTCCTTTCACGCTTGTGTCAAATATGAAAGAGATAGAGTCATCTTTTATCGTTTCTCGACTCTTAAAACATGAAACGGTAAAGTTTCTTACTTTTCAATGTGGTAAAAATTAATCACCCACGATTACACGCCCGCTTAGATATTGCTTGTTGACCGTTTGATCGTGTGTCTTTACTCGTTTTCAGCCCGTGTGTGTGTTTGTGTCTTTTTCTCTGGTCTTTTGCCACAGTGGCGGAACCTTCGGTTTCATCTACTGGTAGTCCTTACACGGACGATTCTTTAGAGGCTTCCCAATCCTCTGTTGAACCACAGCAGCCTGTTGTTTTCGAGTTTCCTGACGGGGGACCGGTTCTCGCTGAGCAACCCTTTGGAGGACCAGTTGAGTTCAATTGGCCCTTTTCGGACCCTGTGTCTGAATTGAGATTAGGAGCTGATTTCCTTTCTCTTACATCGGGTTCGCCTTTTGTCGCTGTTGTATTTCCTCCTAGTCCTCGCCGTCTCTTGCGAGATTTAACGGCAGGATCAACCATGAGTGATTCTGGTGAGGAAATCCCAACGTCTGGTGAATATTATCAGCTCTTCCCGCGAAGATTGTTTCAGGGAGACAACTCTGAGCTAGCTAACATGTCAACAGCCAGTCCTTCTTTACCACAGGGATACAGATCTCTGGGTCAGATCATTTCCGCTGCAGCCTCTATGGGAATATCATCTCCTACTTCGAGGCCAGCTGCTACTACACCCGGGGTGTCTCCTCAGACGCCCGTCACTTCTGTTCCCTTCCGGCCCACTGTCTGTGTGGCCGCCTCTTCTCCTGTTGTCTCAGCATCTGCTAATAGGGCTGGGCCAACTCCTGAAGATGTTTATCTAGCTACTGCTATACCGGAGAACATCTCTCCGGAGGAGTATCGGTTGTCCTTGCAACAGCCGAATGCCGAGGTTGGACCGTCCTCCCAAGATCCCTACCGATCTTACTTTTCGCACTATGCACAGGATGGTACTCCCGTGTATGCTTTCCCAGGTCAGTATGACGAGCACGGGGAGATTTTGCGTCTACCCGCTCCTGAGGCTTATCTCTATGCTCAAGGTTTACCTTATAACCAGGCTTGTAACCCGCAAGGACAGCCTTTCCAAGGCCAACCTACGGGCCAACCTGGCTATCTTTATGATCCACAGGGGCAGCCCATTCAAGGCTATCCTGTCGGCCAACAAGGGCCATCGTACGGTCCGCAAGGACAGTATTATAGCCCTTTTGGTCAACCTGTTCAGCCTCAGCCGGGGTATCAACCGGGACCGGTCTATGGTCCTGGGGGGCAAATCCAGCCTTCTTTACCGATGCAACCGCAGTACCCTATTGTTTCTAACGTTGCATATCAGCCAGGACCATCCTATGGTTCTGCTTCAGGTCAAACCAATTTTCAGCAAGCACCTGGTCCTGTTCCACCACCGTGCCAACCGGTTCATCCGGTACAACCCGGTGTCCCGCCTCCAGGCCAACCGGCCCATCCAGTACAACCTGGGGCTCATTTACAACCAGGTCAACCTGCGCAACCGGCGCCACTTGTCTATCCGGGTCAACCTGGTCATTCAGGTCAGCCCTTGCATCCGGGTCAACCTGTTCACTCAGGTCAGCCCTCTCGGTTGGGTCAACCTGTTCATTCAGGGTAGCCCGCCCATTCCATTAACCCTGCTCAGTAGCCTGTTCATTCAATGCCGCAGCCAAATCAACAGCTGCGCCCTACGTATCAGGCTCCGCAGGGTTCCACTTTTCAGCAGCCTACTCATCCTCAGGGTGGTTATTATCCTCATGGTCAGTCTCAACCGAACTATAACCACCCTAGAGGCTCTCAGTATTATCCTCCTCCACCCGGTTTTACCTACACTCAGCAGCCAGATCCAAACGCTGCTTATACGGGGCCAACACATAATCAGGGTCCGTACCCTGGTTATCAAGCCCCACACTATGGTTACCAGCATCCAAATCAGTCTGGTTATACGACCTACGCCCCCTACGGTCAGAATCCTGCGGGACAGAACCCGTGGGGGCAAGGATATTCGCAACCATCGTGGAGTATGGGTACCGGACCTCATCCTGGGCCTGGCATGGCAGTTAACCCTCCATTGCCGTTCCTGGCTACCTTGGAACTTCCGGACGTTTCAAAGTTGACCAATGATCCGATTTTACATAATCCATATTGGCCTCCGGTTCCCACCAAGATACCAGGTGATTGTCCCAAGTTTGAGGGAAAAGCTGGCGAAGACCCCCAGGCGCATGTGATGACGTATCACCTCTGGTGTTCGTCTAACTCTTGGGTCGACGATTCAATCCGTTTGCGTCTTTTCCAGCGTACTTTAACAGGAGCTGCTGCTAAGTGGTACATAGAATTATCTCGTGGCATTTTCCAAGATTTCAACTCTTTAGCCATGGCTTTCCTCACGCACTTCCAGTTACCGGTCCGGTATGAGGCCGGGACACACCTCCTGACTTCTCTAAAGCAGGACAAGGCCACTCACATCTCGGATCACATTCATGAGTGGCGGCGCCGTCGTCGACTGATCAAGTTTCACATACCTGATCAGATTTTGACTCACTGGTTCACCACCTCCTTTGTGAATAAAATCGCTCAGGATATCGCGATGGGAGCGTGTGTGACGGAGGAACAAGCTATCACGCGTGCCCAGTACCTGGATCTTGTCTATTCACAGTCTGGCACGCTTTATGACATCTTGACTGATGCTCCACGGCCCGGAACCTCTAAGGCTCCACCTACCCCTGCGGTGGACGGTGTCATTGGTTCCGTCTCTCAAAATTCGAAGAAGTCTTCGAATGGGAAGCAGAAGGCTAATTCTTCCAACAATACCTCTGCTAATCCCACCTCATCCGATTCTGGTAAAACCGCGGAGGTGAATGCCGTCCAGGCCAATCCTGCGGACAAATCCTCCAAGGGGAAGAAGAAGGGCAAAGGCAAATCAAAATCTGATGCCCCAAAACCAGAATCTAAAACTCGAACTGAGGATGGCTCCCAGCGTAAACCGAAGTTCCCTTGCCTCATCTGTGAAGGGGACCATTATACTAAGGATTGTCCACGACGATCCGAGGTTAGTCAACTTCTTAAGGGCCCTAAAGGGACTCCGGTTGTTTTAAAAGAGCCATTTCCATCTCAGCAGACCCAGATGGTCGAACAGCCGTCACCATCTGCACCGTTTGGGTCTCAGGTTTTCATGGTGAAGAGTGTTGCACCTATCTCTGTCGCTACGCGGTCGAAGGATTACAATGAATCGCGGCAGGCACCCGGGAAGGCAGTTGCGGATGGGCCGCCTCCCCCACCTGTCTCCGGTCCATTGGAAATCGAGAAGCCGACTCTCGAACCCGTTGTGAAGCCACCTCCCAAAGGTGTTCTTCGAAGATCCTCTTATAATCCAAACGCTCGTGCCGCTCAACATTACAGTATTGTTGAGGATCTGGCACAGGCGCCATGTGCTATGTCTGCACTTGAGGTTCTTCAAAGTTGTCCTTCACAACGGAAGGCTTTACTGTCTGCAATCGGTGGCATCGATCCCGCCGACTCGAGCCTTCTCACCTTCGATCTGGAGAATTTCACTCCCCGGCTTCCACATCAAATCGCTTTGGTTATTCAAGTCGGGATTAACGGTCTGAACATTCATAGGGCCGTCGTGGATGAGGGTGCATCTACCTGCGTTATGTCCTCCGCTTGCTGGAAGGCCATCGGCTCTCCAGCCTTGTCGTCATCTCCCAATGCCCTTGAGGCATTTGATGGTCGGGAATCTAAACCCCTGGGCGTTCTCGAGAGTCTTGCGATCACATTACAGGGAAAAACTGTCAACGTAGAAGTGGAAGTAGTTGACGCTAAACTCAACTACAATATACTTCTTGGCCGCAGCTGGACCCATGCCATGCTCTGCGTGCCGTCTACCGTCTTTCGATTCATTAAGTTCCCTCACGAGGGCAAGATTGTCACGGTGGATCAGTTGTCATTTTTCACCTCTAACTCTGAGAACAACGTGCCATACGTGGATCAAATTCCGAATCCCCCGGATAGTATAGGACCTGGTCTCTTCAAAGACCCTGTGCTCATGGGTATTTTCCCCGCACCACCCCCTGAGCCTCCTCCAGGGAGCTCGTTAGAGCACAGTTCTTTCTCTTGTGTCAAGCTCTTCGAATAATGAAACAAGACGCTACGAGGATAGTTCTTTTAAGTGTGTCAACCTCGTTAAAACAATGAAACATGAGCATATTCAATTCGAGTTTTGATAGATTTAGTTCAAATCTCTTTTGTTTTCAACCTTCACTCCATTTCCTATGGACTGAAGCTTGGGGGGCATGCACCTCGAATTGAGACACCATGCTGGGGGGCATGCCCGTCTTGTGTGTACATAGGTGTGTGATTGTCATTTGTGTGCATGTATAGTGTGGTGTGCTTTGTAAACATCTTTCTGCTGATCGGGTCTTCCTGGTTGTGCAGATGTCTATTCATCCATTTGTTGGTTTCGCGGATGGTGCCTCCCGCAGTACCATGAATCTGTCTTCAGCAGCCTGGGTAATCTATGATCCTGCTAGTGAGTTGGTCAACCTGCAAGGAGTGTGTCTAGGACGTACCACAAACAACATCGCGGAGTATAGTGCTGTGTTAGAATTATTAACCGAGGCAGTAAACCTTGGTATCCGTGAATTGCTCGTGTATCTAGATTCGCAGCTTGTAGTGTTACAACTGAATGGACACTATTCGGTAAGGAACCCATCCATCTTACGTCTGTATCTGCGTATTCGATTACTGGAAAGAAATTTTGACTACATTACATATCATCATATACCCAGGCATTTGAATACATTAACAGATGCAGTAGCAAATTTGGTATTAGACAGACATTTGCGCAATTTATAAATCATCATCACATGTAAAGAAAGATCCATCCAGAAATAGATATGTATATATATAGATATCGAAATGTTTACATAGAGTGTGTCACATAAAAGTCAAAAATATACATAATCGTCTTAAGTACATCCGGAGACGATACGTCTCTCAAAAAATAATTTTGGTATAAATCCTAAGAGCTAATCCGCATGGTGCTCATGATAGCACGTGACTGCACGCACTAAGCATCTCCGGATTCGGTGGATCCGACTCGGAACTCCCACCGTGTGGCGCTGGTATGCCATCGGTACGTCTGCCAGCCGAGCATAGTCTGGGATCCCGTGGGCAATGCCCTCGAGATTCTGGATCAACTCCTCTCCTCCGGTGCCCTCCCCCTGAGGATCAGGGGCGAGTTGTGTCCTCCGTGAGATTGGAGACATCCCAGCTGGTCTCTCGGGTCCCACATCTGCATACATATATGAAATGTGTTAGGACGAATGTGTATTAACAAAAAAAAACATAAAACATATAAAATCAAAAATATGAGGTCTTACCCAACTCCTCGTCCCAGTCATCTCCTTCTGGCAGTGGGAGATCTGGGTCCCCAGTAGAGTCGCCAAATTGTTGAGGAGGTAAATCCCCTCTGCGGACAGAGGCGATCCCTACTAGCCCAGCAGGGGTCTAGCAACAATCAAAAATGTTACGACGCAAGTTCCTAGTTACGAATGAAAAGACTAAAGATGGAAGCCTACCTGGAATCCAATGCTACGATCTGAAGAAGAAAGCGTTCCCGTTCCTCAGCCTCGGCAGATCACGATCCTCCCACGATCTCCGCGGATGGACACCTGCACATGCAAGAAACAAACAGATACAAGCATAAAATCCAGCATATGTAACTAAATATCAGTCAGAAAGGATATTACTCATATTAACATAATGGAAAACAGAGTGGAACCATAATCGTAATCATTCATTTAAATAACAATCGAAGAAAGATTACAACCAATGTTCTGACGTCGTGGTCTCCTTCGGATGGGTCTCCAGTCGTTCACGTCTTGCAAAGCTCGCCAGGGAAAGGGCAAACCTCTCCAGAGTCTCTCGACGATAGTCTCCTTACTTGAGTCGACCTTAAGGGAAGAAAGAGGGCTCTTACAGCACAAAGGCTCTTGGGAATTTGGAGATTCAAAGCTTAGGCACTTCAAGACTAGCTTGCCATGGGATTGAGCAGGCTTTTATAGATGGAGAAGGAGGGAGTTGGGATCCCTATTATTATGGGATTGGCCCTATCAACAAGGAAGGTTCCATGGGAGGTGGCAAAACCACTTCCCTTCCATAGAACTCCCGCAGCCAAATCTCCCAACTCAAGATAGGCAATGGTTTTAGAGTTTGTTGGAACTCAACTTCCGCCATCTTTATTTAAAAAACAGTCCCTAAATTGGGTGGCGCGACTGCTGCTCTATGACAGAGCGCCAGTTGGCGCGACCTCTTTGCAGGATTTTCCCCATTGGCGCGAGTGCTGAACTTCCTGCCCGCGCCAATGCCAAAAGGGATGTTTTTCATGATTTTTGCAAGGAGATGTCTCAAGGGCAAATAAATCTCATGCTTAGAGGAATGCATTGATGATGTTTTCAAGGCATGACAATGTTCACAGGTCACGAAATGGGTCCTCCATTGTGCGGGACGGGGAATGGTAAGGACGGTGACAAATTGCGTAGCAATCACTTTTCACTTTCTAATTATTTCACATTGACTTTATTAAAGCCACTTTAAAATTAGACTTAGTAACTGTATCACTTAAAGTCACTTTTAAATTAGATTTGACTTTACAACTTATAAAGTCACTTTAGGAGAAAAAGTTAAATACATTTGGACACTTTTCCCTAGGCCAAAGATCAAAGCCTTAGAGAACCACTTGACCTCCGGTACCCAAATTTCAACATCACTTTTGTACTAAAGTTTGAAGTCATGTCCAAAGCACATTTTTGAAGATTATTATAGACATCTTGTATAAGTCGTTTGAAGTTTTGATCACTATAGTGTGGAAGTTTTGAAAAGGTAATCAACACATATTCGAGCTCCTTTGAGGTACCTTCCAATCAGAATTTTGGTAAATTACAAGTGACATTCTCTAGGCATGAAACCTTATTTTTAATGGCATCTTAACTCAGCATTGTGGTAAGACTTGGTTGATCTGGACTGGTGTAAGGGTATACATCCTTGTGTTTCTTTTGGCATTCTAAGGATCTCGATGGGTCACATCTAGCATACTTTTTATGGATCTATGTGGATAACCCTTAGACAGTTTCAATATTTTGTGCAAGTCTTCTAGACACAGATCCTAGATTTAGTAGCTCACGTGCAAGAAAAAGCAAAGCATCTTTGTGGTTTGATCATCTGACATAGTTTATATGGGAAATCCTTAAGCAAAGACACCTCTATTGTGATAATCTTGATATTATAAATAGACGTCTCTCTCACAATGATTTAAAGGACAAATAGGTAATCAATCTATTTCTATCTTTGTTTGAATAATAGAGCAAGAATGGTTTTGATCTGTAGCATAGATTAGAAGTCATTGAAGCAGACATTTAAATGGCATCTCAAGAATAGGTTTCAAGACCTTGCAGAAGTATAACAAGTCATGAAAATAAAAGTAGATTGAAGACATCAGTGGCTAACAGTGGCAAAGGAAAAAAGGTACATGTATCTCTCAGAAGTAATAGATGAATTGAGGACTATAAATTTCAGTTACGTTGTTGTCTAGAAGCAGTTCTAAAGATTATGAAAACGTTTGGGGTATACATTGGTAGAAAGAGTTTATTGATTTTTTCTTGTAAGTCAGTCATTTTCCCTGGTACAGGAGCTAACAGTGGTTTCTATGTTTTATCATTATATTCAGGGTGGTTGGGTGGTGCAAAGTAGGAGAGTGGAGTTGTCTTCAAGTTGTAGCCTGGAAATACTTCAAGGTGGTAGGGTGGTGCTAGGGAAAATGGGAGCTTGTAGGGTGTTGGAGCATCCTATCAGTTGCAGCTAATAAAACTAGGGTGTTAGAGTGTCCTTCTAGTTGGAGTTGAAAATCAGGGTGCAGGAGTATCCTTTCAAGAGTTGGAGTTGCCTAATAAACTTGAATGCTTTTCTAGACTACTAGGAAGTTGGAGCTTCCCTTTCAGTTGAAGCAAAAAAAATTTACTCACAAAATTATTACAAAAGCGTTTGGTGGTTTTTCTCCCAGAAGGGTTCCACATAAATTTTGTTGTGTACTACTCTTGTGATGTGTTGATGATTATTGTTCTATTGTCTGTGCTCTAAAATTTTATAATTAACTAATTGTAAGTCAAATATTGATTCACCCCCCTCTAGTATTTCCAACAGATGTTTGCACTTTGTTCTTTAGTGTTGACATATTCCATTATGATGTTTTGCTTTGTAACTTGTTTTCCAAGAAAGTGGTACTTGATTGGAATTTGTTTTGTCTTTGAATGCATGACTGGATTTTTTGAGAGGTTGATCGCACTAGTATTGTCACGGTAGATGGTGATAAGTTGATTTCTTTCTATTTTGACATTCTCCAAGGCTTCATCCATAGGATTTGTGTACAACAATTAATTGTTGCTATTTACTAGGCTTCAATTGTGAAAAGAGATATAGATGATTGTTTCTTGCTTAACCAAGATACAAGACAGCCTCCTAAGAAGAATGCATTCCCCATTGGTGCTCTTTCTATAATCAATGCTTCATGCCCAGTCTATACCGGTATATGTTGTCAAAGTAATATTTGTGCTCTTTGGTGCCATAGTTCAAAATCAGAGGTTCCCTTTAGATATTTGAACATCCTTTTTACTGCTTGCATGTGAGATTCCTTAGGGGCTTACTAGAATCCTGCCACCATACCTAATGTCTGCATGATGTTTGGTCGTGAAGTAGTCAAATATAAAAGGCCTCCAACCATTGATCTGTAAATAATTGCATCTATTGTAGGAGATTCATCGTCTTTACTCAGCTTGCAACATGTAATCATAGGTGTGCTTACAACAACACATTCTTCCATCGCAAATTGCTTAAGCATTTCCTTGAGGAAATTTGTTTGTGTTATGAACATTCCAGCATTGGTTTGAGTTACTTAAATTCCAAGAAAGAAAGAAAACTCTCCAATCATTGATGTTTCAAATTCTTTTGACATTTCTTGGGAAATTTTGCGATTCATTTCATCATTGTTGCTGCCAAAAATCAGAGCATCCACGTATACTAGTGTGATCAACAAACAGTCTTTGTCTATTTTCATGTAAAGATTACTTCCTGCAACTCCTTTCTTGAACCCTTGTTGTTGAAGATAGTGATCAAGTCTAGCATACCAAGCTCTAGGAGCTTGTTTTAGTCCATACAAGGCCACCTTCATCTTGTGTATGAAGTCCTTACTTTCTGACAAGTCAAACCCTTATGGTTGTTCCATGCATACTTCTTCTTTAAGTCACCATTTAGAAAGGATGACTTTACATCCATATGATAGACTTTGAACCCCTTCTTTAAGTCACCATTTAGAAAGGATGACTTTACATCCATATGATAGACTTTGAACCCCTTTGAACATGCAAATGCTAAAAACATCCTTATGGCCTCCAGTTTGGCAACGAGAGCAAAGGTCTCATCAAAATCGATTCCTTCAATTTGAGTGTATCCCTTACACACCAATCTTGTTTGTTTCCTAATGACTTGTCCATCTTCATTCATTTTTTTCTAGAACACCCACTTGGTTCCTATGACATTTTTATCCTTTGGATGTGGTACAAGTTCCTATGTTCCATTCTTTTCCATTTGGTTCATCTTCTCTTCCATTGTTTTTATCCAATGTGGATCCTCACTTGCTTGAGTAAAGTTTTTTGCTTCTATCTGAGAAAGCAAAGCAATGTCATTCTTTTTTGGTGTGTTTGTCATCTTTCTTCAAGTTTGTATTCCTCCATCCACATCTCCAATAATTTGGTCTTTGAGATGATGCTTTTGTACAAACTTTAAGGTTGTCTTTGATGATCTTTGAGATGGTTCCTCTTTTGATTTTTTGTCTCCTCTTCTTTTGAAACACCTTCTTGATCTACAAAGATAGGGTCTTCTTCATTTGTTTGAACAAATTTTTTCAGGAAGAGCCTCATTTATCTTTACATCAATGCTTTCAACTATCTTCCACAAAATATTGTTGTAGTGTTTGTAGGCCTCACTTCTTAATGAGTATCCAAGGAAAATTCCTTCGTCAACACGTGAATCAAATTTTCCTCATAAATCGTCATTAATCTTCATAAAGCATTTGCTTCCAAATATTCTGAAGTGTTTCACAGGGGCAGGATTTCCTATCCATAGTTCATTGGAGTCTTATCACTGTTTAACCAGAGTTGAGCTATGTTTATGATGTAGATTGTTGCCCCAACTGCCTTCCTCCATAATTTAGCCTATAAGTTAGCTTCCAACAACATTTTTCTTGCAGTTTCTTGTACAGATATGTTCTTTATTTCTATAACATTTTGTTGTGGAGTCCTAGCAGCAGAAATTTGCCTTGTGATTCCATGGTTTTCACCTTTATCTATCCTTAAGCATTTGATCTTTAAATCAATTTCATTTTCAATTGTTGCTTTGAATTTATGTTTCCTCATGATTCCATGGTTTTCACCTTTATCTATTCTTAAGCATTTGATCTTTAACTCGCTTTCATTTTCAATTGTTGTTTTGAAATTTTTAAAGTGCTTCTGAGTTGTATCTTACGAAAAAAAGCCCGCATCACTCTAGTGTAATCATCTATAAATAATATAAAGTACCTTTCTCCTTGTAGAGCTCAAGTTTTGGTTGCACTGCACATATCTGCATGAATGATTTCCAGGGGCATTGATGTTGAGCATTCCTTTGTTTTGAATTTGGCCCTGGTTTGCTTACCATATTGACATGGTACACAAATAGCATTTGTTGGCTTTGAGATTCTGAGGATATATCTTACTGCTTGGGTTTTGCTAATCTTCAACAAGTTATCAAAGCCTAGGTGTCCCAAACACTTGTGCCACAACCATCTTTCATTTGATTCACTCATGTAACATCTTTTTTCTTGGATTTCACTGAGAATGTATACATTATTTGTTTTTCTTACTCCTTTTCCTACCAGTTTTCTTACAGATGGCCTTCTTATCTCACATTCCTTGGCACGAAAAATGAGATCATGTTCTTGATTACATATTTGGTTGACACTCAAAAAATTGTGCTCAAGCCCTTCAACATACAGTGCATTATGTGCTTTTCCCTTGCCATTGATGAGACTCATTGTGCCTTTTCCAACAATTTTAGCAAATCCATTATCACCAAAGGCCACATTTCCATCCTTTTTTGTGCTCAATGAGGTGAAATTTTTCTGGTCACCTGTCATGTGCCTAGAACATCCATTATCTACAAACCATAGATTTTCCTTTTTCTTAGCATACAAAGCCAAACCACATTTCTAAGAGGTAGATTCTTTAGTCTTCTTTTTCCATATTGCTTCTTTTGGCTTTAATGGGAAATGTTGTGCTTCATGACCTGAATTGTTGCATTTGCAACATTTTAGACTATACTTTGAAAGAGGGGCAAAGGAATTATAAGTCTTGACTTGATTTTGCCTCTTGATGTCAACAATATTGTTTTGGTGATTAGCCCTATATGCCTTGCAATGTTTTTCCTAATGACCAAATTTTTTACAATAGAAACAGTTGCCAAGAAAAATAGTTTGATACCTGTTGGTGTAGTCTTTCCTTGATGAGACATTCCTTTCGTGGAGGGACTACTTCTCATTTCTTGGATGAAATTTTTTTTTATAGAATTATTGAGATGAGCTCCTTTTAACAACATTAGCAAAATCTTTAGGCTTTTCTTCATGATGACCATCCATGTCTTCTTGAGAATTCGAGGGTTTTCATGTATAGCCAAGTCCAGATTTATCATTTGGTGGCCTTTGGGAGTTGAGTATGTTGTCCAAGGTTTGGGAACTCTTCAAATTCTTGTTGCCTTTGTCCAACTCCCTTTTTCAAGATGCAACCTCAACTTCTAATTTTCCACAAATTTCTTCCTTTTCCTTTAGTTTATTGCTCAATATTATTTTAGCTTCTTCCTTCTCAGTTTTGAGAGAGATGATTTCCCAATATAAATTTCCATTCTTTTTCTTAAGTCTCTCATTTTCTTCTATGGCACTAATCAATAGTTCATACATATTTCCTTCTACTTCTTCTGGACTTCCTTATTCTTCTTTCAGATTATTTGTTTCATTTAAAAAATCCATTTACAATACTTCTCTGCTACCAACATATTATTCTTCATCAGAATCATCAATGTCTTCCTTAGAGAAGAAATTTTTTTTCCTTGAGCACATCTTCTTGAATGTTCTCCTCTTGGGTTCATCTTCATCATCACTCTCATCCTTGAAATGACACTTAGTTGCATATTGTCCTAGTTTACCAAATCTAAAACAAATGAGAGGTAACTTACTTACCTTTGAGTTTGGATCCTTTTTTCAACTTCCTGACAAATTGCGCCATTTCATTATTAGAATCATCATTGTTGCAATCAAAATTCTTCCCTTTTCTTGATGTTTTTGACGCCTTGAATGCGGTTTCCTTGTGGGTTTAATTTCTTGTCCTCATCTCCTATGTTGTTGAGATTCCATGAAGCTCACCCATTAATAACAAGTCCAAATATTTTAGCTATTCTCTGGCACAAACTTTAGCATCAAACCGGTTTGGAAATGATCTTAAAACTTTATGAACGGACATATTTCTTTGACATCTTCTTCTAGCCCTCTAAGAGAGTTAACTACTTCATCTACTTGGAGAGAGTAATCAGCAATATCGTCTTCATCATTCATTGTGAGACTTCCTGTTAAATTTAGATAACCATGCTATGTTCTATGCTTAATGCAGTTTTACTTCAATCTTTCTTATAGGCCCAATTCAATTTAGCAATCACATAAACATGAAAGCAAAATGCCGATAGAACATATTAATTGATCAATAGAAGACAAGCCAAATAATATATCAGAATTTGTAATTCTCCTTGTCTAGCAAATGAATAGATAAATTTTTGTTACAACAGTCAACAGGATGCCTCAACTAGCAAAGTCTTGAGTTGGTCAAACCAACTTCTACAACAACCAATTCAGCCTTCCATAAGTGTCACACACACACTTAAAAGACAGCTCCAGAAGTCAACGCTACAGTCAAAGGGGCTTCGATCAAAGTCAACGTTCAGCCTCGAATTTTGTGCTTGACAGTACAGCCTTCAAAAATCGGAATTTATGCCCAAAAAACGCAATCAAAGTCCAAGTGTTGACCCAAATTTCGTTGAAATTTGGTACCGGAGGACAGGTGGTTCCCTAAGGCTTTGATCTTTGGCCTAGGGAAAAGTGTCCAAAAGAATTTAATTTTTCTACTAAAGTAACTTTATAATTTTTTATAAAGTTAAATCTAATTTAAAAGTGACTTAAGTGATAAAGTTACTAAAGTGACTTTATAAAGTTATAAAGTCAAGTCTAATTTTAAAGTGACTTTAAGTGATAAAGTTACTAAAGTCTAATTTTAAAGTGACTTTAAATAAAGTCAATGTAAAATTAGAAAGGAAAAAGTGACTTTGGAAATAAATGACTAAGTG
The DNA here is from genome assembly GCA_034641835.2 of Pinus albicaulis. NCBI lineage: Eukaryota > Viridiplantae > Streptophyta > Pinopsida > Pinales > Pinaceae > Pinus > Pinus albicaulis. The sequence continues at coordinate 353,135,801 of CM076571.1, read as the reverse complement.
GGTCTTTATTAAAGTGGGGTGAATTAAAAAATAGAAAGTGAGATTTAAATGAACATTTAATCTCAGCCCTAGATCTCAATCTATCTCAGCCATTGGATTTAGGGATTCCACAAAAGTCACTTAGGGTTAGGTTAAAGGAGGAAAAGGAGGAAAAGGTCATTCATTCTTTCATGAGCAGATTGGGAGAAGGAGAGCAAGAGAGCAAGGGAGATTTCTGGGCAGTGAGGAGAAGGAGGCAGCAGCTTGGCACACATTCCAAGGCAACATTTCAGCAAGACATTTCAGCAGACAAGTGCAGCAGATTTAGCAAACAGCAGGCTGATTTTTGCACGGTTTCCTAGGCAGGGAGGCCGTACAGCAGGGCCGTACAGCAGCCGCACAGCAGGTCGTACAGCAGCCGTACAGCAATATTTGGCACAGAAATCGAGGCAGCTAGTGGCTGTTCCGTACAGCTGAGTTTTGCAGCATTTTTGGCACGTTTTTCGAGGTCCGTACAGCAGCATTTATTGCTGTTTTGGCACAGATTTCAAGGTGGCCGTACAGCTGCATTTATTGCAGATTTCTGGGCACGCAAATCGAGAAATCCGTACAGCATTTATTGTTGTTCCTGTTTTGCTGTTTGTGCATTTTCCGAGGCGGTGGTTAAACACGGAAAAAGAGATAAGTTGTAAAACTCTGTTTGCTGATTATTTATTTTGCTGAATATTTCTATCACTGTAAAAAGCATTTTTCCAGAAATAAGAAGGAGCTTTCGAACTGGTTTTCCCCAAGAGTTGTAGGGGGTTTTTCCAGGGTCACCTCGACCAAAATTACTGAGTTATGATGTGTTGAATGACTGTTTTTTACTGCTGTTATTTTATTTCTGCATTTTCAGCATTCTGAAAAATTTCCAGAATTTGTGTTTTCAGCAAAATTTATTTTCCAGTTTATTAAATGTATGGATATGGGAAAGGGCATTTAATTATTTTGGAGTAATAAAGTGAAAACTGAAAACCGGGGTGGGAAATAGAATTTTCTACATGGTATCGGAGCTTGAGTGCTGAAAGAGCAGTTTGGGACAGCAAGGAGAAAATTACAGCCTGCTGATTTTTTACTCAGAAAATTCCAGCAAGCTGATTTTTCACAAACAGCAGATTTTTACCTTTACTACAGCAGTGTTATTTTTCAGTTTTAGGACAGCAGGATGTCTTTGGGATTGAGGGTGGAGGATAGGCTGGATGGGCATACAAATTACAGTGTTTGGAAGGAGATAATGCAGAGTATTTTTGAGGAGGCGGAAGTCTGGGATATCATGGTTCATACCACACAGCAGCCTGTTAATGTGCCTACTGATCCTGTTCAGTTGGCAGCATATAACAGAAAGAACAACAAGGGTAAGAGACTGATTCTAGACGGAATCAAGGACCATTGCATTCCTCATGTGAGAGGAAAGAGAAATGCCCATGAGATGTGGTCAGCATTGACCAACCTCTACCAGAGTACCAATGAGAACCGGAAAATGGTCTTGAAGGAGAAGCTGAAGAACATTAAGATGGCTAAGACTGATAGTGCAGCTGGATATCTCACAAAGATTACTAATGTGAGAGATGAGTTGGCAGCGATTGGAGAGGCCATTCCTCCCACTGAGTTGGTGCGGATTGCAGTGAATGGCCTCCCCAGTTCATGGATGAACTTTGCCGATGGGGTTTGTGCACGTGAGACCCTTCCCACATGGAAGAGGTTTTGGGATGATTGCATTCAGACAGAGATCAGAAAAGGTCAGCTTGGGGCAGCCAAGCCAGTTGAGCAGGATGAGGATGTAGCACTGTTGGCAGGACGCAAGAAAGGCAAAGGGAAGAAGCAGGCTTCCACAAGCAATGGTGGGGGCAAGGGCAAAGGTAAAGGTAAACAGGATAACTCACAAAAGGACTATTCCAAAGTGAAGTGTTGGAATTGTCAGAAGATGGGACACTATGCAGTTGTGTGTCCGGAGAAGAAGAAGAAGAAGGGGAAGAACCAGAGCATGGCAGCTTCAGCAGAGGTTGAGGACTTTGCAGATCGCTTTGACCGAGAGTTTGGGTTCATTGCGTGTGAGTCTTCTAGTGCAAGATTATCTGCCATAGAGGTTCAGAGGGAGCATGCATTTCCCTCGATTAGCGGAGCATCTTCGGGTATCTGGTATGTGGACAGTGGGGCTTCACGTCACATGACAGGAGTCCGTGAGTACTTCTCAGAGCTTTCAGAGAGTGGCACCGATGTAGAGGTAGTACTCGGTGATGACAGAGTTGTTAGAGCAGTCGGTGTGGGAACATTGACATTTCAGAGGGAGTCCAAACCTCCCTTGAAGGTGTCAGATGTTCTTTATGTGCCAGGGATGAGGAAGAACCTCATATCCATCTCATATTTGGAGGATAGAGGATATGAGGTACTGTTCAGGGGAGGACAGGTGTTGATGTACCCCAGGGGCACTCCAGCTGATTCAGCTAGAGTGATAGTTGTACGCCATGCAAAGGTGTACAAGTTTGCATTTCAGTCCCTTTTGGCATTGAGCAATAGTACCGACAGCAGAGCTAGCAGTTCTGAGCAGTGTGAGATTTGGCACCGCAGGATGGGGCACATGCATCATGGAGCCTTGAGGACTTTGCGGGAGATCACTACAAGTGTGCCAGAGTTCAGTACTGATCACTTTGATACTTGCAGAGGATGTGCGATGGGCAAGTTTGCCAAATCCCCTTTTCCCAGCAGTGACAGCAGAGCGACTGGGATACTTGATTTGATTCATTCCGATGTGAGCGGTCGAATGTCTCATGTTTCCTTGAGTGGATATGAGTACTATGTGTTATTCATTGATGATCACTCCAGGAGGACCTGGATTTATTTCTTGAAGACCAAGAGTGAGGTCTTCAAGCGTTTTCAGGAGTTCAGAGCTCTTGTGGAGACACAGACAGGTCGGAAGATCAAGTCCCTGAGGTCGGACAATGGAGGAGAGAGGTGAGTACACCCTGGAGAGTTTGTTGACTATTGTGCGGCTGCGTGTATTAGGAGGGAGCTCATCATTCCTTACAACCCCTGCCAGAACGGGGTTGCGGAGAGAAGAACAGATCCATCGGAGGGGCTGCCAAAGCCATGTTACATGATCGTAGTTGCCATTGTTTTTGTGGGCAGAGGCTCGCAACACACCGTTTACTTGCGTAACGTATCCGCATCGTACCAACACATGACTCGGAGGAGGCTTTTTCATCTTTGGGTGTATTCCATACTCCTACATACCCAAGGAGAAGAGGACCAAACTAGAGCCCACCGCAGAGAAGGGTATCTTTGTGGGCTACAGTGAGACCTCCAAGGCCTTTCGGATTTACATTCCCGCGCAGAGGAAAGTTGTTGTCAGACGGGATGTGAAGTTCGAGGAGGATAGGGCCTTTAGGAGGTCACGGGAGTTAGAGTATCTGGATCAGCCAGACCCTCAGCAGCAGTTGAGTCAGTCACAGGGATCCAGTGGGCAGGGATCAAGAGGATCCGGAGGTACATCTATGACGATGTCAGGTCCGTCAGTGGGGAGTGGCTCGCAGAGTCAGAGGGGTGGAGCTATGGGCAGCACGCAGAGCAGTCCACAGAGCAGTTCACTGGGGAGTCCACTGATGGACAGTTCACACGGTACCTCAACATCTACAGGTTCAGGTGCAGGCAGGAGGACAGCAGACAGACAGTCAGGAGTTCAGGCTCCTGATGTTGAGGAGGAGGAGTTTTATTCTCCGGCGGGAGAAGTGCACTCAGGGAAGAGGAAGCCCAAGTGGCTTCAGGACACCTTGAGAGATGCCACATCCGTTGCTGAGCCTAAGAGGCCGGTCAGAGAGAGCAGACCACCTGAGAGGTTTTGTAGCTATATGGCAATGGCTACCAGCATCCTTGACTCTGAGCCTTCTAGCTATGAGGAGGCTGCTAGCCAGCAGGTCTGGAGAGAGGCCATGCAGGAGGAGTATTCTTCTATCATGAAGAATGATGTTTGAGAGGTGGTGCCGAGGCCTGAGGGCAAATCCGTGGTTACTTCCAGATGGCTTTACAAGGTAAAGCATGCTGCAGATGGCAACATTGAGAAATTCAAAGCGAGGTTTGTGGCTAGAGGGTTCTCCCAAGTAGAGGGAGTTGATTATGAGGAGACCTTCGCTCCCGTGGCTCGATATACTTCGATCCGCTCCATTATATCGATAGCAGCAGAGATGGGTTGGAAGATCCACCATATGGATGTGAAGACCGCATTTCTCAATGGCTTCATACAGGAGGAGGTGTACATTGAGCAGCCACAGGGCTTTGAGGTGCATGGGAAGGAGTCCCATGGGTGCAGACTGAAGAAGGCCCTTTATGGCCTGAAGCAAGCTCCCAGAGCTTGGTACTCCAGGATAGATACTTACTTGCAGAAGATGGGTTTCACAAAGAGTGAGGCAGATCCGAACCTTTACTATATTGTGATAGGTGAGGAGCCTCTCATTCTGGTGCTGTATGTGGATGACTTAGTCATTACAGGTGCAGAGAGACTCATAGAGCACTGCAAGAGAGATCTTGCGGCGGAGTTTGAGATGAAGGACATCAGCTTGATGCATTACTTTTTGGGTTTGGAGGTGTGGCAGGAGGAGGGGCATTTCTTCCTGGGACAGGGGAAGTATATTGTGGACATCCTTGGCAGATTTCACATGGAGGATTGTAGACCCATGTCGACACCGATGATCACCAACTAGAAGAAGCTTCATGCTTCGGATTCCGAGTTGGTGGATCCCACATTGTACAGACAGCTGATTGGTTCCTTGATGTATTTGGTCAACACTAGGCCAGATATTTGTTTTGCAGTCAACACGATGAGTCAGTTTATGTGTGAGCCTAGAAAGCTTCACTGGTGGCTGTGAAACACATTTTGCGGTACTTGGTGTGGGACAAAGGATTATGGTCTCGACTACAAAAAGTGTGAGATGGAGTGAGATTACCGCTGGAGTTCGATTCTCGATTGGGCAAAGTTGTGGCTTCGACAGGAAGACTCCCTGTGGTGTCGTTTTTGGGTTGGGTTCGTAGTGTCATGGTTCACCGAAAGCAGCAGCCGCAGTACTGAGTCTGGCTGGAAGCGCAGTATATGGCAGAAGGGCCTAGCTAGTTGTAGGGCCATCTCGGCTTCGCAAGATGTTGTTTGGCTTATTTGTCACTGCTGAGACCTTTTATACATTTACCGTGATAATCGTAGCCAGCATTAAACTCACTAGAGAATCCAATATTTCATGACAGTCAAAGCATATCGGGATCAAATATCACTTCATCAGAGACTATGTTCAGAAAGGAGCTGTGAAGCCTGAGTATATTCCCACTGATGAGCAGGTTGCAGATATTCTTACCAAAGCCTTACCACGGGGCAAGCATGTCTACTTCAGAGACAAGATGGGTGTGGTGAGGAACACCTTCCTCGGTAAGAGGGAGTGTTGAAATTTGGTACCGGAGGACATGTGGTTCCCTAAGGCTTTGATCTTTGGCCTAGGGAAAAGTGTCCAAAAGAATTTAATTTTTCTCCTAAAGTAACTTTATAATTTTTTATAAAGTTAAATCTAATTTAAAAGTGACTTAAGTGATAAAGTTACTAAAGTGACTTTATAAAGTTATAAAGTCAAATCTAATTTTAAAGTGACTTTAAGTGATAAAGTTACTAAAGTTAAAGTGACTTAAATAAAGTCAATATAAAATTAGAAAGGAAAAAGTGACTTTGGAAATAAAAGACTAAGTGGGTCTTTATTAAAGTGGGGTGAATTAAAATATAGAAAGTGAGATTTAAATGAGCATTTAATCTCAGCCCTAGATCTCAATCTATTTCAGCCATTGGATTTAGGGATTCCCCAAAAGTCACTTAGGGTTAGGTTAAAGGAGGAAAAGGAGGAAAAGGTCATTCATTCTTTCATGAGCAAATTGAGAGAAGGAGAGCAAGAGAGCAAGGGAGATTTCTGGGCAGTGAGGAGAAGGAGGCAGCAGCTTGGCACACATTCCAAGGCAGCATTTCAGCAAGACATTTCAGCAAACAAGTGCAGCAGATTTAGCAAACAGCAGGCTGATTTTTGCACGGTTTCCTAGGCAGGGAGGCCGTACAGCAAGGCCGTACAGCAGGGCCGTACAGCAGTATTTGGCACAGAAATCGAGGCAGCTAGTGGTTGTACCGTACAGCAGAGTTTTGCTGCATTTTTGGCACGAATTTCGAGGTCCGTACAGCAGCATTTATTGTTGTTTTGGCACAGATTTCAAGGTGGCCGTACAGCTGCATTTATTGCAGATTTCTGGGCACGCAAATCGAGAAATCCGTACAGCATTTATTGTTGTTCCTGTTTTGTTGTTTGTGCGTTTTCCGAGGCGGTGGTTAAGCACGGAAAAAGAGATAAGTTGTAAAAGTCTGTTTGCTGATTATTTATTTTGCTGAATATTTCTATCACTGTAAAAAGCATTTTTCCAGAAATAAGAAGGAGCTTTCGAACTGGTTTTCCCCAAGAGTTGTAGGGGGTTTTTCCAGGGTCACCTTGACCAAAAATACCGAGTTATGATGTGTTGAATGACTGTTTGTTACTGCTGTTATTTTATTTCTGCATTTTCAGCATTCTGAAAAATTTCCAGAATTTGTGTTTTCAGCAAATTTATTTTCCACTTTATTAAATGTATGGATATGGGAAAGGGCATTTAATTATTTTGGAGTAATAAGGTGAAAATCGAAACCGGGGTGGGAAACCAGGTAATTTTCTAAAATTCAACGTTGGTCAACGTTGTCCAAACCCCAAAACAAATAAAAAATTGCAAATGAGGACTCTTCAAGTCGATTCACACGTATGGAGGGAAGCCTCTCCTAGGCTTTACGAACCAATCAGATCACAAGATGAATGTGTGCGATGAGTTGATGAAATGGACATCATCTCTCTCCAATTTATATCAATCAATGAGGGTGTTTGACACATCTGTGGGGCTTGTGAGCTTACATTACAAATCTCGCTGACCTTGCACATGTGTGGAAAATAAAATCAAAATATATGTTATGCTCATTGTAGGAATTTACAGGGTAAGTTCCTTAGATCAAAAACCGTTGTCACCGCTCAAAACGTATCACAAATCAAGACACCGCATTATCACGTGGTTAAAACCCTCGAATAGGGAAATAGTCCACGACCTGAGCCAACACGGTCACTTCAGGCAATTTATTAATATAAAAAGAAAATTTAGATATGTTTCTCTCATAAACTGTTACCAGAAAAATGACCCTTCATGCTATTTGAATAAATATCATGGACCAATCAGGTGTTAATCCACAGATAAAGTGTCGTTAATATCGAGGAGAGAGAGAACCATCGGATCACGACAAATCATGACCGTCAGATTATAAGTTACAAATGCACATAGTAAAGAAACACACCGTACCTAACTCTACACTAGACTAAGTTATTCTTAACTATTTCCTATGTGTCTCGAATATCCTAACATCCCCCCTTAAGAACAACTTGGGATAGGATTTAAGGATTTACAAAGGTGACACAAAAGGAGCCTATTTCCTATGTGTTGAAATATCCTAACATCCCCCCTTAAGAACAAATTGGGATAGGATTGAAGGATTTACAAAGGTGACACAATAGGAGAAGGAAGGAGGCATTAGAGCCTATCCCCCCTCAATGATAACTTTCTTGAACTCCAAGCATGGATCGAAGTTTGGTAAACTTCACTTCGGTGAGAGCCTTTGTAAAGACATCGGCTACTTGATCATAGGTTGGACAGTACTGCACTTCAAGAACACGATCATGAATGAGCTTTCCGATGAAGTGTATGTGGAGTTCAATGTGTTTCATACGCTGATGTGGAACTGGATCTTTACATAGCTAAATGGCACTATGATTATCACACCAAAGTGTAGTTGGATGTTGCTGATGAAGACCAAATTCAGACAGGATCTGACGAAGCCACATGGCTTCCTTGTTGGCTTCAGCTGCACCACGATACTCTGCTTCTGCTAAAGAAAGAGAGACGGCACTTTGTTTCTTACAAGACCAAGTAATAGGTCCTAAACCAAGAGTGAATACATATCCTGCAGTAGACTTTCGATCATCAAGGTCACCGGCCCAATCAGAATCAGTGAAACCAATCAATAATGGAGATATTCCTGCATTGTAATGAATCCCAAATTGAACTGTACCTCAAATATATCGAAGTATTCTTTTATCTGCTTTCCAGTGACTTTCATGAGGTTGGTGCATAAACCGAGCGATAAGACCAATGGCAAAGGAAAGGTCAGGATGAGTATGGGTTAGATACAGAAGTTTACCAACAAGTTGACGGTATAAGGTAGCATCAACTTTAGGGGTAGTACAAGTGACTGAAAGCTTGACTCCAGACTAAAAGGGAGAAGGGGTTGGCTTACAGTCTTCCATGTGAAAGTGGTGTAGAAGATCACACGCATACTTGGACTGAGAGAGGGTAATGCCTTCTTTGGATTGCAAGACTTGAAGACCAAGGAAATAATGCAAGTGTCCTAATTCTGTCATTTCAAACTTCTTTTTTAGGCTAGACTTCACATGGTTTATATAGTTGGGATCACTACCAGTAAGGATAAGATCATCAACATAAAGAACAAGAATGGTGAAGGACTTTCCCACTTTCTTGGTGTAGACAATGTTGTCAGAAAGACACCTAGAAAATCCATTATCTAATAGAAATCTATCCATTTTGGCATACCAAGCCCGAGGAGCTTGTTTGAGACCGTAGAGAAACTTCCTAAGGCGACAAACAAGTCTGGAGTCGTTTTGGATAAAGCCAGGGGTTGTTCCATGTAGATTTCTTCATGCAAATATCCATGTAAGAAGGCGGATTTAACATCCATCTAATGGACTTCCCATTTAAAGGAGGCAGCAAGGGAAAGAACAAGGCGGATAGAATTCATTTTCGCAACAGGGGAGAAGGTTTCAGTATATTCAATATCTTCAACTTGTGAAAATCCTTTAGCGATAAGACGAGATTTATGTCTATCCACTTTTCCATCTGGTCCAAGCTTGGTTTTGTAAACCCATCTGCATCTAACGATTTTTCTTCCTTTTGGAAGAGGAACAAGATCCCAAGTATCGTTCGCCAATAAGGAACGATATTCTTCATTCATAGCTTTATCCCAATCTGGATGACCGGAGGCTTCTTCAAAGGTTTCTGGATCAAGATTTTCTGGAACTTGAGCCAATAAGGAAGAGGCTCTTTCGAACTAAGAATGTGTACGTCGTCGATCTGCAGGGTCACTTGCAAGAGAACCTGTTGCATCCCGAGTAGAGCGGACCCATCTTGGAAGCTGTGGAGTAAAAGGAATAATTTCAAGAGGTGGAGGATTTATATCCTCGATGTCATCATCTGAACTAGAAGGAATGCTATTAAAAATAGAAGAGGGAGAGAGAGGTGGCACATATGCCGAATCAGGCTCGCAGGCCAAAGGTGGCACACCCACCGAACTAGGCTCGCAGGCCGATATATTTTCATCAAATTTTACATCTCTTCTAATGATTATATTTTTGGATTTTGGTTGAAGAAGTCTATATCCTTTGAAATCTTCAGAATATCCAACAAAAATGCATCTTTCACTCTTAGGTTCTAAGGCTTTATGTTTCGCATCTGGAATATGGGCCCAAGCATCTGGTTTGATTGAGCTCTAAGCTTCTTCTGGAGTTATATTCTTTAAAACCTTAGTAGGAGTGCAATTTACTATGTAATTTGCACAGTTAATTGCTTCTGCCCAAAAATTGAGACTAAGTCCTTTAGATTGAAGCATAAAATTAGCCATTTATTTTAAGGTGTGATTCTTCCTTTTAGCTACACCATTTTGTTGTGGAATATATGGAACTGTATGTTGCAATTGAATGCCATGCTCAATGCAGAAGTTGATAAATTTGTTGTTAACATATTCTCCTCCATTGTCTGATCTTAACTTGAGAATTTGATGTCCAGATTGTTTCTCAACAAAGGTCGTAAAGGCCAAGAACATGTTAAAAACTTCACTCTTGAGTTTTAAGAAGTATACCCAAGTGCGTCTAGAAAAATCAAATGAAAGTTAAGAAGTACTTGCAATCAGAGAAAGAAACAACAGGAAGTGGACCACATAAATCATTGTGCACAAGCTGCAAAGGGGCTGAGGCGTGCCAAGAGGCACGTTTGTCAAAACTATCACGATGATGTTTTCCGAGTACACATCTGGAGCAAACACCATCTCAGCGAGATACCATAGGAAGACATGTCACCATATTTTCTTTACATAGAGTTTGAAGAGAGCGATAGTTTAAGTGACCAAATCGCTCATGCCAAAGTTTGCTCACTGCATCATTATGAGCAACAAAAACGGAGGGAAGACATGATGACCAAAAGTTGTCAAACTTATACAACCTTGTGGAATCATCAGTAATGCCAGTAGCTAAAATATGTCTAGGATCTTTAAGGTCCTTGATTACAACATCATGAGGTGAGAATTATACTATTTTCCCTTCACTTGAATGAGTTATCTGATAAACAAAGAGAAGGTTTCATGAAAAGGTAGGAACACCGCTTGCAGACATCATTAAACTGGCCATTATCTAGATGAATGGTTCCAGATCCTACAACACTAAGAGATCTATCATCACCTACATAAATATGTTTGGTGTTACAATCATTTAAAGAAGAAAACATGGCTTTATTTTTGGCCATGTGGTAAGAAGCTCCAAAATCAATGAGCCACTCATGAGAATCAGAAGAAGAAGATACATTTAATGCATAACCAGATCTTGATGCTTAACAACCACAAGCAGAAAGTGCCATTCCTGAAGATGAAGGTGAAGAGTGCTCCAAATTGATGTTGTGCTTCTTCATTGTTGCTTCTAAGGCTTCCATCTTGTTAAAACATTTACACTCTATATGGCCATCACGATTACAAAAGTTGCAATGTCTATCTGTCTTCTTCCCTTTGTTTTTATTTGCCTTATCATTTTGGTAAGTTGTTTTTTTAGTTTGCAGCTGAAATTGCTTAGGACCCTTGTTTGGTTTCGGACCATACTTTTTAGGATACTTGTTAAAATTGGACAACTAGGTCCAAACTCCATGTTCTGATGCTCAGATGAAGATACCAATATTTGTATTGGGTTCCTCTTTCGGAGAGGTGTAAGATCGATCTAAAATTGATCTTAATATGATGAGCAAAACATTTATTTTGAATTTATTTTTTATAATTTCAAATATGTGCAGGTCGGCCTTAAGGTTTTACACCCCCAGCAGATGTGTCACACACCTCAGTGATTGATATAAATAGAGTCAACATTGGAGGACTTTTTCACTCATCTCATCCTCACACATCATCTCCTCCTTTGATTTAGTACGAGCTCCTTGGAAGCAGTTTCGGTTCACACGTGGGAAGGACGAATTTACTGCAGCTAGGGTTTGGACGAATTTACTACAGCTAAGGTTTCCACGCAAGTTTGACCAGCGTTGACTTTGGTCAACGCATGGTCCAAATAGGCTGAAAATTGGTGGAGACTTCGATTTTGGAAGGCCGTACATATTGGCACAAGAATCGAGGTCAAAAGGTTGACCGAAGACCGAGATGCGTTGACTTTCTTGCTATTGTCTTGTGTTGACTTTTCTGGACAGCGTTGACTTTTCTAAGGTTGACTTTGAGTTGACCATGTGGTTGTTTTTTATGTGATTGTTGTAGTAAAAATTAAAGTTGCATCAAGCATAGAAAATCTACATAAATTTACATGGTATCAGAGGTGGGGTGAAGACAAGCCCTATTTGTTGCAATCACCAAAGAGGAAAATGGGTTCCACAAACTATGGCTTCAAGGAGGATGACAAATTGACTGGGAAGGATGACTTCCATGCTTGGAAGATGATATTGGATCTCAAATTGGAGGACCAAGATGTCATGGACTATGTGCAGGGTAAAATCCAAGAACCTCCATCCACTGCTACTGCTGCTGCCAAAACAAAGTACAAGAAGGGGGAGATCAAAGCAAAGTTGATGATCAGGGAATCCATTAATAAAAGTCTGGTGGCCTACATCTCTGAGTTGGGCACATCCAAAGAGATGTATGATAAGTTGGTCCTCATGTTCAAGGCCAACAATGCAAATCAAGTACTATTCTTCAAGAATCAATTGAAGAATCTGAAGAAGGGCGGGGATAAGTCTATCCAATCATACTTTCTGAAGTTGACCGAGATCAAGAACAATCTTCTGGCTATTGGGGAGACAATAGTTGATCGAGAGATGGTACTCACCGCACTTGGAGGGCTCTCATCTGAATGGCATGTGTTCAACACTATCATTCTAAATAATAATGTGATACCTGACTTTGACAAAGTACTGTCAAGATGTGTTCAAGAAGAATCAAGAATGAAGGAGTATGGAAATGAAGGAAATGTTGCATACACTGCTCATTCTAGAAAGGAGAACTCTAGTGGCCCAAAGAACAAAGGAAAAGCAGGGGCTCAAGGAAATAAGGGCAAGTGCTTCACTTGTCATAGGCCTAGTCACTATGCTATAGAATGTCCTTTCAAGAAGGATTCTCCCAATGGTGATGACAACAACAATAACTGGAGGGATGGCAATCAAAAGAACAACAGGTTCCAAGGAAAGAGGAAGGCTCCCTCTGGCGGAAATGATCAACCTTTCAAAAGGTCAAGAAATTCCAGGTATGAGGAATCAAAAGTTGTTGATAAAAGAAATGAATTCATTCTTGTATCTGCCCTCTCTGTTGCATCTCCACCCGACACTATGGATGTCTGGTTGATAGATAGTGGTGCTTCAAGGCACATCACTGGGTTCAAAGAAGCACTTTCTGATATGGTTGAGAAGGATACTAATCTGGAAATTATCCTTGGAGATAATGCCACATATCCCGTGAAAGGGACAGGGACTATGACCCTCCACTTGTCTCAAGGTCAAGTCCTCCGCTTGCAGGATGTACTCTATGTACCAAATTTGAAGAAGAACCTTGTGTCTATATCGGCCATGGAAGACAAAGGTTTCAATGTGGCATTCATGGATGGAAAGGTGCGCATGTGGAAGAAGAGCTTCAAGGAAGCTATCACGTTTGGGTCTAGAATTGATACACTCTACCAAGTTGGAGGAAGTCCACTGGGAGCAATGACATGAGATGCTATCCGACAGACCGATAATGGCACTGAATATGAGACGAACGAGTTCAAGAACTTTTGCAGAGGAGCTAGCATCAAGAGGGAGACCACAATGTTTGTGGGCTACAACGAAACTTCAAAGGCCTATAGATTCTATGTGCTTGGTCAAAGGGAAGTGGAGATATGCCATGATGTCACCTTTGATGAAGATACTTCCCTGAGGAAAGTAGTCAATCTTCCGAGATTTGAGGAAGGTCATGAAGCAAGGCCTGGAAATCAAGAGGAACCGAAGGATGAGACAATGCCTGATGTTGAAGGACCAATGGACCCGATTGATCCACCTCCTTCACTGGGAAAGAGACCATCATGGCTCAGGGACACTCTCGAGGATGCTGAGGGACATATGGCCCCAAGGGGGACATTTCGTGAAAGCAAGAAGCCGAGTAGATACCAAGGGTATCTAGCAGCCATGAGTACTATTGTACAATCCGAGCCTGGATCTTTTGAGGAAGCCATAAAGCATCAAGTCTGGAAGGATGCTATGCACGAAGAGTATGAGTCCATAATGAAGAATGATGTCTGGGATGTGGTTCTAAGACCGGAGGACAAAGCAGTTGTCACCTCGAAATGGCTCTACAAGATCAAGCATGGATCTGATGGAAGTGCTGAAAAGTTCAAGGCAAGATTCATTGCCCGTGGCTTCTCTCAAAAAGAAGGCATAGACTATGATGACATATTTGCACCTGTGACCACCATCCGATCTATCATAGCCCTTGCTGCTACACAAGGATGGAGTCTTCATCAGATGGATGTGAAGAACTTCTGCATGGTGCAATAAAGGAAGAGGTGTATGTGCAGCCACCTCTGGGGTTCGAAGTCTAGGATCATGAAACCCATGTCTGCAGGTTGAAGAAAGCCCTCTATGGGTTGAAGGAAGCACCCAAAGCTTGGTACAAGAGGATAGATAGCTACCTGATGAAGTTGGGCTTCACTCATAGTAATGTTGATCCGGACCTTTACTTCAAGGTTCATAGAGAGAAGCCTCTCATTCTGGTGTTATATGTGGACGACCTCTTCCTGACAGGTGCTGACCCTCTCATTCATCAGTGCAAGAGGGAGCTCGCTGCTGAGTTTGAGATGAAAGACCTAGGACTGATGCACTACTTCCTAGGCCTGGAGGTCTGGTAGAGACCTGGCGAGATTTTCCTTTCTCAAGGAAAACACATTGTGAAGCTTCTGGAAAGATTTAGTATGGTGGATTGCAAGTCTGTGTCGACACCGATGGAGCTCAACTTCAAGAAGTTAAGTGGCAGCGCTTCTGGTCCCGTATTGACAAATCCTACTGAGTATCGTCAACTCGTAGGGGCTCTGATGTTCTTAGTGAACACACATCCGGATATATGTTTTGCAGTGAACACTTTGAGTCGACACATGGTTGATCATAACATTCACTGGGTTGATGCCAAGAAACTCTTGAGATATCTCTGGGGCACAATAGACCTTGGGCTGAGATACTCTGCCAGGAGCATGACACTCCTTGGTTATACTGATGCTGATTGGGCTGGCAGTGTGGTGGATTGCAAGAGCACATCTGGATGCTACTTCACACGTAGATCTGCTTCGGGCAGGAAACTGAAGTCGGTAGCCTTGAGCACCGCTGAGGCCGAATACATTGTAACATGTATGGCCTGTTGTAAAGTCACTTGGTTGCGAAATCTCTTCAGTGAGCTGTTCGAGCATGTGCTAGATGCCACCGTTATCCTTTGTGATAACTAGAGGGGGATTCGTTTGTCATAGAATCCCGTGTTCCACGATCGATCCAAGCATGTTGATGGCTGGTACCACTTTATCCGGGATATGGTACAGCGAGGCGCCGTAAGGCTCGATCATAGGAACTGATGAGCAGGTCGCGAATATTCTCACTAAGCCCTTGGGGAAGGTCAAGTTCCTAACCTTCCGTGAGAGTCTTGGTATCGTGGAACGACCCTATGATGTGGGTCCTGTTGGACGATGAGCTCTGGGAGCTCTGGGGGGCTTTGGGGATAGCTTCTCGGAGCTATAAGCAACCACAGGGCTAGGCTTGTCGAACCTTGTTGGTGTGCTTGGGCCCCACCGTGATGATTGAGTTGGTTCGCCTCTCATGATTTGTGCCCCGTATGCATCCTACCCATTTGAGTTCTGGACTCATGGGAAGTACCTCTCATTTGGCCAATGAGGTGGGAAAAGCTAGAGACTAGTAGCAAAAACTGATGGACGCATCAGAGATTGCCGTACTCTCTATCTAAGATGACACGTGTCCAACCACTTGATCTGGGATCAAGTCTAGTGAGGTTTCGGACCTCCTACCTCCTACTGACTTCAGGTCAGATAAACCAACTTCGGGTATGTGACTCTTTGAGTCCATGTGAAGTTTTGGACCTCCAACTAACTTCAGGTCAGTGAGACTAACTTCGGGTTAGTATATATGACTCTTGAGTCCAAGCAAGGTTTCGGACCTCCTACTGACTTCGGGTCAGGTAAACCAACTTCGAGTTGGTATGAGACTCTTTGTGAGTCCGATAGAGGTTTCGGACCTTTAGGCTGAATCTGTCAGCCGGGGAATGATGTCTTTGTGACTGACCCACTTCTGTTTTAAAATAAAGAGGCCAGCAAAGCAAGTTACGGCAGGATGATGCACGATGTTTGATTGCACAGGTGGATGGAGTTCTCCCTAGTTGAGAGGGAGTGTTAAAATTGGAAAACTAGGTCCAAACTCCATGTTGTGATGCTCAGAGGAAGATACCAATATTTGTATTGGGTTCCTCTTTCAGAGAGATGTAAGATCGATCTAAAATTGATCTTAATCTGATGAGCAAAACATTTATTTTGAATAATTTCAAATATGTGCAAGTCGGTCTTAAGGTTTTACACCCCCAGCAGATGTGTCACACACCTCACTGATTGATATAAATAGAGTCAACATTGGAAGACTTTTTCACTCATCTCATCCTCACACATCATCTCCTCCTTTGATTTAGTACGAGCTTCGGTTCACATGTGGGAAGAAGGACGAATTTACTGCAGCTAAGGTTTCCACGCAAATTTGACTAGCGTTGACTTTGGTCAACGCATGGTCCAAATAGGCTGAAAATTGGTGGAGGCTTCAATTTTGGAAGGCTGTACATATTGGCACAAGAACCGAGGTCAAAAGGTTGACCGAAGACCAAGCTGCGTTGACTTTCTTCCTGTTGTCCTGCGTTGACTTTTTTGGATAGCGCTAACTTTTCTGGGGTTGACTTTGAGTTGACCGTGTCGCTGTTTTGAGGAGGGTTGTGACACATGTTGGGTTGGCTGACCAAGGAGACTTTGTTGGTTGAATCATCCTATTGACCATCGTAACGCACCACCACATTTTTCTGTTTCTGGTTTGTCTTCTGTAGATCCACTGGTATGTTCTATTAGCATTTTACTTGATTGTTTATGTGATTGTTGTAGTCAAAAGTAAAGTTGCATCAAGCATAGAACATCTACATAAATTTACAATACTGCTTCTTGGGATTCTTTTGATATGATTTTTGTTGGGCTGCTAAGGCTTTCTTAGAAGCGTTTCCATAAGTGATAAGACCAAGGAGTAAGAGTTTTTCTTGTTCTCTTATCAAAGAATCGCAAAAGGCATCAAAAGAGGGGTTCTTGTAGGTGGTTCCTGAAGAAATGATGGCTTCTCTAGTGGAATGGAAAGTGGAAACAAAAATAGAGTATGCAGGGCCAAAGTTAGCAAGAATGCAATAAATGAGACTATCATCTTCCTTTTTATCCTTACAACCTTCTAAAAGAAGTCTAAGGGTCTTGAATCTGGACAAAAAGCCTTCAATAGAGGAGAAATTATTAGGGTCCAAAGTAAGCAGCTCATTTTCAAGCTGGTGGGCCCTGATTTGATTTTGAATGCCAAAGATAGTATTTATCTTTTCGAGGGCTTCATGAGGGGTGTCAATGTCAAGGATATGAAATCGAAGATCTTGAGCAATGGACATTCCTATCAACTCTCGTGCTTGATCTTGTTTATTTTCCCATTTAGCGACTTTATCATCATCGGAAAGTTTAGTTTCTTGTCCTATGGCTATTCTATAAAGCCCTTTACTTTTAAGTATATCTACCATATGAGGTAGCCATTGGAAATAATTGGTGTTGTTAAGAATAATTGGACATGCACTTTCCATTTTTTTTAAAACTGAAGCTGAGAAAAGCTGAAACTAACTACTCCAATGGAAATATCTCGAAAAATTAGGCTTATTCGAAAAAAAACGACTCGAAAAACGGCTTCCGGATGAAGAAGTTATGCCTTTTTGAAAAAACTGAGTTGAAGATGCCGAATAGTTACGGGAACAGTTTGAAATTTGATGCTAAAGTTCAACTTTTAAAAAAAACCTCGCCCCTTTAACAAAAAAATTTTACAAAAAGAAGCTTGAGAAAGAGACTTGAAACCAAGACCTTTATTCTCATAAACTAACTTCTCACCAAGTGAGATAGTAAAATGATTCTGTAATTGTTTGAAAGGAGGAAGGGGGGTTCGTGTGCGTGCTTTTTCGTGCACAAAAAACACAAAAAACCAAGCCAAAAAAAAAACAAAATACAAGCCTTACGACAGAATGTTAGATTTACAGCTAGCCTTACCGGCAACTATCTATTTTTTCACTATTTCCGATTTCCCGAGATCGCACAAAGACATAGGGAGAGAGCATACATATCAAAAAAAATCCCTTCTTCATGTTTCTGATTTGCCAAGATCGCACACAGCGCATAGCAAAGAGCATAGACAAAAAAGAGGGTATAGATCCGGCAAATAAATAAAACCTAAAAACTGAAATAAACAGAGGGAAACGAAATAAGCAGAACTATTGACAAATATAACTGCAAAACAGATACTTTATACCTCCAAATCTAAACTGACATAACTTGGGAAATCGGAAACCTTTTCGCATGAAACGAAAGGCGTTCCTCACTGTAACAGAAGCTCTGAACACAACAAAGCAGATCTCCAGGCCCGAAAATGTTCAGGCAGTCGCATGCAGTCAAACCGGCTTCGGATTTGGATCAACGTATGTGGCCCTCAAAATAGCTCAGATACCATGTAGGAATTTACAGGGTAATATCCTTAGATCAAAAACCAAAGGTCACTAATCACAAACATATCACAAATCAGTACACCAGTATTATCACGTGGTTAGAACCCTCGAAGAGGGAAACAGTCCACGGCCTGAGCCAACGCGACCACTTCAGGAATTTATTAATATAAAAAGAAAAGTTACATATGTTTCTCTCATAAATGGTTACCGGACAAATGACCTTCCATGCTCTTTAAATAGAGATCATGGACCAATCAGGTGTTAAGCCACGGATCAAGTGTCATTAATACCAAGGAGAGAGTGAACCATCAGATCACTACAAATCGTGACCATCGGATTTTAAGTTACAAATGTACATAATAAAGAAACACACTTTACCTAACTCTACACTAGACTAAGTTATTCTTAACTATTTCCTATGTGTCGGAATATCCTAACACTCATTCAAACAAGATGATCTTTAGATCAATCTTGCACCTCTCCAAAAAAGGAATCCAACAAAAATATAATCGTCATCATTTGAGCAGTGCAACATGGAGTTTGGACCTAGTTGCCCAAAATTAACGCTCCCTCTCAACTAGGGACACTTGTGCCATCCAGTGATCTTTCCATGATTCCAAGCTTCTCACGAAAGGTTAGGAGCATGACCTTCCCCAGGGGCTTCATGAGAATATCTGCGACCTACTCATCAGTGCCTATGTGATCGAGCCTTACGACGCCTCGTTGTACCATATCCCAAATAAAGTGGTACCTAATATCAATATGCTTGGATCGATCATGGAACACAAGATTCTCATAAAGACGAATCCCACTTTGGTTATCACAAAAGATAACAATGGTATCTAGCACATGTCCAAATAGCTCATTGAAGATCTTTCTCAACTAAACAGCGTCACAACAGGCCATACTCGTAAAGTATTCGGCATTAGCGATGCTCAAAGCCACCGACTTTTGCTTCTTGGTCATCCAAGATATCAAAGCAAAACCCAAGGTGAAGCAACATCGAGATGTGCTCTTACGATCCACCACACTGCCAACCCAATCAGCGTCAGTATATCCATGGAGTCTCAAACTCCCAGCAATGTATCTCATCCCATGGTTAATTGTTCCCCGAAGATATCTCAATAGATTCTTAGCACTAATCTAATGAATGTGATTAGGCTCAACCATATGTTGACTCAAAGTGTTCACTGCAAAACATACGTTCGAACGAGAGTTCACTAAGAACATCAAGGCCCCTACGAGTTGTCGATACTCGATGGGATTTCCTAGCTCGGGTCCAGCAGCGCTTCCACACGACTTCTTAAAGTTGAGTTCCATCGATGTCGACACAGACTTACAGTCCACCATACCAAATCTCTCCAGTAGTTTCACGACATATTTTCCTTGGAAAAGGAAAATCTCACCTAGCCTTTGCCAGACCTCCAAGCCTAGGAAATAGTGCATCAGACCTAGGTCTTTCATCTCAAACTCGGAAGCTAGCTCCCTCTTACATTGATGAATGACAGGGTCGCAACTATTAGGAAGAGATCGTCCACATAGAGAACCAAAATGAGAGGCCTTTCTTTATCAACCTTAAAATAAAGGTTTGGATCAGCATCACTTCGAGTGAAGCCCAGCTTCATCAAGTAGTTATCTATCCTCTCATACCAAGCCCTGGGGGCTTGCTTCAACCCATAGAGGTATTTCTTCAACCTACATACATATGAATCTCTATCTTGGACTTCGAACCCAGAGGTTGCTCCACATAAACCTCTTCCTTTATTGAACCATGCAAAAAGGCAGTCTTCACATCCATCTGATGGAGACTCCATCCTTGTGTTGCAACAAGGGCAATGATAGATCGGATGGTGGTATAGCGGGCGACAAGTGCAAATATATCATCATAATCTATGCCTTCTTTTTGAGAGAAGCCTCGGGCAACAAATCTTGCCTTGTACTTTTCCGCACTTCCATCGGTTCCATGCTTGATCTTGAAGAGCCATTTCGAGGTGACAACAGATTTGTCCTCCGATCTCGGGACCACTTCCCATACATCATTCTTCATAATATACTCATATTCTTCGCGCATAGCATCCTTCCAAAATTGATGCTTTACAGCTTCTTCAAATGATCCAGGCTCAGATTGTACAATTGTACTCATGGCTGCTAGGTACCCTTGGTACCTATTCGACTTCTTGCTTTCACGAAATGTCCCCCTTGGGGCAATATGTCTCTCGGCATCTTCGAGAGTGTCCCTGAGCCATGAGGGTCTCCTCTTATTTGAAAGACGTGGATCAATAGGATCCATTGGTCCTTCAACATCGAGCATAGGTTCATCCTTCGATTCTTCCTACCTTCCAGCTTCTTCTTCTTCTTCTTTGTCTTCCTTTGAGCTAGGAAGATTTCTTACTTTCATGAGGGCAGCATCTTCATCGAAGGTGACATCCTGGCATATCTCCACTTCTCGTTGACTGGGCTCATAGATTCTATATGCCTTCGAAGTTTCACTGTAGCCCATAAACATTCCCTTCTTTCCAGAAGCATTCAGCTTGCTTCTCTTTTCTTTCGGCGCATGAAAATAAACAGGACTTCCAAAAACTCTAAAGTGGGAGACATCAGGTTTCTTACTAGAGAAGACTTCTTTGAGAGTTTTGGAGTCCAAATCGGAATGCGGGCATCTATTTTGAACGTGTGCAACAATGTTCACAACTTCTCCCCATAGAAACTCCGGAAGGCCTTGGTCATATAGCATGGCATGGGTAGCTTCCACAATGGTCCTCTTCTTTCTTTCAACAACACCATTTTGCTTAGGAGTATATACAGTTGTGGTCTCCCTCTTAATGCCAGCATCCCTGCACAAGTCATTGAACTCATTTGACTCATACTCGGTCCCATTGTTGATCCTCAAAATTTTGATTTTATTCCCGGTTTGATTTTCTATCAAGGCCTTGAAGGTACAAAACCATTTGAATGCTTCGTCCTTCTTCTTCAAGAAATATATCCAGGTTTTGCAAGAGAAGGCATCTATAAAAGTCATGTAATAGGTACATCCTTCCAAAGATGTTACGGGCAACATATCAGATAAATCAGAATGTATCAATTGCAAGATATTAGATGTCTTTGTGACACTTGAGGGGAATGGTCCCCTTGTATGCTTCCCTTCCGCACAACCTTGACATATACCTTCATGATCATCGTTAAACTTGGGCATCCCTATCACCACCTCCCTTGCTTCAGGAAGGGCTTTGTAATGAAGGTGTGCAAACCTCCGGTGCCATAGCTCGGTTTGAAGAGTTATATCACATGACATAGCCCCCAACAGACTTCCTCCAACCTGGTAGAGTGTATCAACTCTAAAACCAATAGTAAGAGCTTCTTTGAATTTCTTCTAGATACGTACCTTTCCATCAACGAATGCCACCTTGAATCCTTTGTCTTCCATTACCGAAATAGAAACAAGGTTCTTCTTCAAATCAAGTACATACAACACATATTGTAAGCGGAGGACTTGACCTTGAAATAGATGAAGGGTCACAGTCCCTATCCCTTTCACGGGATAGGTGGCATTATCTCCAAGGATAATTTCTAAATTAGCATCCTTCTCAATCAAATCAGAGAAGGCTTCTTTATAACCAGTGAGGTGCCTTGAAGCACCACTATCAATCAACCAAAGATCCAGGGTGTCGGGAGAAGACGCAGTAGAGAGGGCAGATACAAGAATATATTCATTTTTCTTATTATCAACAACATTAGACTCATCTTACCTAGAATTTCTTGACCTCTTGAAAGGTTGCCCATTTCCACATCGATCAAAGGGAGCCTTCCTCTTTCCTTTGAACTTGTTGTTCCTTTGATTTCCATTCCCCCTAAAGTTGTTGCTGTCATCATCCCTGGGAGAGTCCCTTCTATTGGGGCACTCTCTTACATAGTGACCAGTCTTGTTACAAGTGTAACATCTTCCCTTCCTTCCTTTGGGCCCCGCTCTTCCATGGTTTTGATTTCTCGGGCCACCATAGTTATTCTTCTTTGCATGAGCGGTGAAGGCAATAGGGTCACCTCCATTTCCATTAGAGGGATGATCTCTCTCCATCATTCTTGTTTCCTCTTGAGTGCATCTCGTCAACAATTCATCAAAATCAGGAATTGCATTATTATTAAGAATCGTAGTATTAAATACATACCAGTCTCGTGGAAGTTTTCCAAGAGCAATCAGGATGAGCTCTCGATCAGCTACTTCTTCTCCTATGGCAAGGAGATCATTCCTGATTTCTGTGAGCCTCATAAAATATGATTGGATGGATTCATCTTTGCCCTTCTTGATATTCTTCAACTTGTTCTTGAAGAAAAGCACTTGATTAGCATTGCTAGCCCTGAACATGCTAACTAGTTTATCATACATCTCTTTAGATGTGCTCAGCTCGAAGATGTAAGCAACCAAGTGCTTATGAATGGAATCCCTGATAATCATCTTTGCTTTTATTTCCCCTTTTCTACACTTCGTCTTTGTGGCAGTGAGTGCATTTGATGGAGGCTCATGGATCTTCCCCTGCACATAGTCTCTGACATCTTGGTCTTACAAATCCAAATCCAAGGACATCTTCCATGCATGATAATCAGACTTGTCAGCCAACTTATTATCAGACTTGAATCCCTTGTATGTGGAGGCCATTGATCCTTGATAGGATTTCCTCTTTGGTGATTGTTTTTCACACTATCTTACGCTTTGTCTTCAGCTCAAGCTCTGATACAATGTTAAATTTAGATAACCATGGTATATTCTATGCTTAATGCAGCTTTACTTCAATCTTTCTTATAGGCCCAATTCAATTTAGCAATGTTCCGCCAAGTACCCTGGAGGTGGGGGTGAGGGCGCGGGGATACGCGAGAACGGCCTATGCAAAAGCTCCCCACCAATTTTTAGGAAACGTGGGGGAGACGTCAGGGTATTAAAAACTTATAAATATAAAAATATATGATATATCATTGAAATTTTAATATTTATAGTATAAATGTCTTTATCATTATATAATATATAACACTTACATCATGAAGGATATCATACATATAATTTTGTAACTGTGATCATTTAAAAAACTAGAGACCATGGCCTTTATGTCAAATAATAGAAAATAAGAAAGGAATAAAAATACATTATATTCTTGCGAATTTTGACAATGCTTTCCTTTCTCATAACTAAAGGAGGCGGGAACTTAAAAGAATCTACTTCTCAGCAAAACAGTTTCATGTTTAGATCTAATCGAAAACTACTCATGAGCAATTTGTGCGTGAGAATGATTTAAATGTTCAGCATTGCCTTCATGTTGTAAGAGGGGTTGATTAATGTCAATGTTAGACTCTTTTGTTGTTGTAATTATGTTGTTAATGTTGGATTCATTTTCAAGTCCATTATTTTTTGTGCTTGTATCCAATTTGGATTGATACTTTGCCTTTCCCCACAATACAACATAAAGTCGGGCAGCGGCGACAAACTTCATCGTAAATGAAATGTGAAATGAACAATGAAACATTGAAATAAACTTTTAAGTTGACTCAAACCTTAGAAATTCGGAAAGGAAAAAAAAAAGTTGCAATTTTTTGTTGGGGAAACAACCCCTCATGTCCCCTTTTTCCTAGGAAACGACCCCTCACGTCCCCTCGCGTACCCTATTTTTTTGTGAGCTTGGGGAAACGTCCCCCAATCGTCTCCAAGTTCGCGAAGTGGAAGGGAGCTAGGAAACTCGACCCCCAGGTGGGGGGACGTGACCCCGTGGAACACTGCAATTTAGCAATCACATGAACATGAAAGTAAAATGTTGATAGAACATAATAATAAATCAAAGAAGACAAGCCAAATAATATATCAGAATTTGTAATTCTCCTTGTCCAGCAAATGAATACATAAATGTTTGTTACAACAGTCAATAGGATGCCCCATCCAGCGAAGCCTTGAGTTGGTCAAACCAACTTCTCCAACAGCCAAATCAGCCTTCCACAATTACCACACACACACACCTCAAAGACATCTCCAAAAGTCAACGCTGCAGTCAAAGGGGCTTCGGTCAAAGTCAAAGTTCAACCTCAATTTTTGTGCCCAACAGTACAGCCTTCAAAAATCGAAATTTCTACCCAAAACGCAGTCAAAGTCCAAGCGTTGACCCAAAGTCAACGTTGTACAGAATGTTGAAATTTGGGTACCGGAGGACAAGTGGTTCCCTAAGGCTTTGATTTTTGGCCTAGGGAAAAGTGTCCAAAAGAATTTAACTTTTTCTCCTAAAGTGACTTTATAAGTTATAAAGTCAAATCTACTTTAAAAGTGACTTTAAATGATAAAGTTACCAAGTCTAACTTTAAAGTGACTTTAATAAAGTCAATGTGAAATTAAAAAGTGAAAAGTGACTTTGGAAATAAATGACTAAGAGGGTCTTTATTAAAGTGGAGTGCATTAAAAAATAGAAAGTGAGATTTAAATGCACTTTTAATCTCAACCCTAGATCTAAAGCTCTCTCAGCCATTGGATTTAGAGATTCCCCAAAAGTCACTTAGGGTTACATTAAAGGAGGAAAAGATGGAAAAGATCATTCAGTGTTTCATGAGCAGATTGAAAGAAGGAGAAGAAGAGAGTTAGAGACATTTCTAGTTTTGAGAAAGTGAAGGAGAGGGGCAGTTTAGCAAATCCGTACAACAGGGAGAGGCTGCATGCATTTCAAGGCAGCAGTCCATACAGCAATAAATCAGCACAGTTTTCGAGGCAGATTTCCGTACAGCAGCATTGGGCACATTTTTTTGAGGTACGTATAGTAGCAAGGAGGCACAGATTTCGAGGAGAAGCAACAGTGGGCAGCACGCATTTTGAGGCTGAAAGAAGTTGTGATTTCCGTACAGTCTGTACAACAGTATGAAATTTCTAGCATGATTTTCGAGGACGTACAGCATTAAATGTTGTTATCTCCTGCTGTAATAAATTTCTATTTTTACTGTGTTGCTGATTTGGCACATTTTCCGAGGTGGAAGCAAGCACAGAAAACGAGATAAGTCTGTATTAAGTTTGCTAGAATTTTTCCTGTATATTTCACTTCTCCCGGGAGTTTGGTTTCATTGCTTGTGAATCCACTAGTGCAGGATCACCTACCACGGAGGTTGAGAGGGAGTGTGCATTTCCCTCCACTAGCGAAGCATCTTCAGGTATTTGGTATGTTAACAGTGGGGCTTCACGTCATATGACAGGAGTCTGTGAGTACTTCTCAGAGCTTTCAGAGAGTGGCACTGATATATATGTAGTACTCGGAGACGACAACATTGTTAGAGCAATCGGTGTGGGGACATTGACATTTGATAGGGAACCCAAACCTCCCTTGAAGGTGTCAAATGTTCTATATGTGCCAAGGATGGAGAAGAACCTTATATCTGTCTCAGCATTGGAGGACAAAGGGTATGAGGTATTCTTCAGGAGAGGATAGGTGCTTATATATCCCAGGGGCGCTCCAGCTGATTCGGCTAGAGTGATTGGTGTACGCCATGCAAAGGTGTACAAGTTTGGAGGCAGCTAGCTAGCAGGTCTGGAGAGAGGCCATGCAGGAGGATTATTCTTCTATCATGAAGCATGATGTTTAGGAGGTGGTGCCGAGGCCTGAGGGCAAATCTGTGGTTACTTCCAGATGGCTTTACAAGGTAAAGTATGTTACATATGGCAGCATTGAGAAATTCAAGGCAAGGTTTATGGCTAGAGGGTTCTCCCAGGTAGAGGGAGTTGATTATGAGGAGACCTTCGCTCCCGTGGCTCGATATACTTCCATTCATTCCATTATATCGATAGCAGCAAAGATGGGTTGGATGATCCACCAAATGGATGTGAAGATTGCATTTCTCAATGGCTTCATATAGGAGGAGGTGTACATTGAGCAGCCACAGGGCTTTGAGGCGCATGGGAAGGAGTCCCATGTATGCAGACTGAAGAAGGCCCTTTATGGCCTGAAGCAAGATCCTAGAGCTTCGTACTCCAAGATTGATACGTACTTGCAGGAGACGGGTTTCACAAAGAGTGATGCAGATCTGAACCTATACTTTATTGTAATAGGTGAGGAGCCTCTCATTCTAGTGTTGTATGTGGATGACTTGGTCATTACGAGTGCAGAGAGACTCATAAAGCTCTGCAAGAGAGATCTTGCATCGGAGTTCGAGATGAAGGACATTGGCTTGATGCATTACTTTTTGGGTTTGGAGGTGTGGCGGGAGGAGGGGCATTTCTTCTTGGGACAGGGGAAGTATATTGTGGACATCCTTAGCAGATTTCACATGGAGGAGTGTAAACCCATGTCGACACCTATGATCACCAACTAGAAGAAGCTTCACGCTTCAGATTCCGAGTTGGTGGATCCCACACTGTATAGACAGCTGATTGGTTCCTTGATGTCTTTGGTCAACACTAGACCAGATATATGTTTTGCAGTCAACACAATGAGCCAGTTCATGTGTGAGCCCAGGAGAGTGCACTGGGTTGTTGCAAAACACATTTTGCGGTACTTGCAGGGGACAGTGGATTATGGTCTGGATTATAGACAGGGAAATGGAGTGAGATTGGCATGTTACACTGATTCTGATTGGGCAGGTTGTGCTTCTGATAGGAAGAACACTTCAAGGTGTTGTTTTGGGTTGGGTTCAGCAGTTGTGTCATGGTTCAGCCAAAAGCAGCAGTCAATAGCATTGAGTTCAGCGGAAGCAGAGTACATGGCAGCGAATCTAGCTAGTCGTGAGGCCATATGGCTTCGCAAGATGTTTGGCTTATTTGGTCAGCTATTGAGACCTTCAGTAATATATTGTGATAATCATAGTTGCATTAAACTCACAGAGAATCCAGTATTTCATGACAGGTCAAAGCATATCGGCATCAGATATCATTTCATCAGAGCCTATGTTCAGAAGGGAGCTGTGAAGCTTGAGTATATTCCCACAGATGAGCAGATAGCAAATATATTTACCAAAGCCTTGCCACGGGGCAAGCATGTCTACTTCAGAGACAAGATGGGTGTGGTGAGGAACACCTTCCTCGATAAGAGGGAGTGTTGAAATTTGGGTACTGGAAGACAAGTGGTTTCCTAAGGCTTTGATTTTTGGCATAGGGAAAAGTGTCCAAAAGAATTTAACTTTTCTCCTAAAGTGACTTTATAAGTTATAAAGTCAAATCTAATTTAAAAGTGACTTTAAGTGATAAAGTTACTATGTCTAGTTTTAAAGTGACTTTAATAAAATCAATGTGAAATTAGAAAGTGAAAAGTGACTTGGAAATAAATGACTAAGAGGGTCTTTATTAAAATGGAGTGAATTAAAAAATAGAAAGTGAGATTTAAATGCACTTTTAATCTCAGCCCTAGATCTAAAACTATTTCAGCCATTGAATTTAGGGATTCCCCAAAGTCACTTAGGGTTAGGTTAAAGAAGGAAAAGAGGGAAAATATCATTCAATGTTTCATGAGCAAATTGAGAGAAGGAGGAGAAGAGAGCTGGAGACATTTCTGGTTTTGAGAAAGTGAAAGAGAGGAGCAGTTCAGCAACCGTACAGCAGGGAGAGACTACATGCATTTCAAGGCAGCAGTCCGTAGAGCAATAAATCAGTCGAGGCAAATTTCCGTACAGCAGAAATGGGCACGTTTTTCGAGGTTCGTATAGTAGCAAGGAGGCACAAATTTCGAGGAAGAGAAGCAGCAGCGGGAAGCAGGCATTTCAAGGCTGAGTTGGCATGGTTTTCAAGGCTAAAAGAAGCTGCTATGATTTCCGTACAATCCGTACAATAGTACGAAATTTATGGCAAGATTTTCGTGGACTTACAGCATTAAATGTTGTTATCTCTTGCTATAATAAATTTTTGTTTTTACTGTGCTGCTGATTTGGCACATTTTCCGAGGTGGAGGGAAGCACGAAAAACAAGATAAGTTTGTATTAAGTTTGCTGGAATTTTTCTGTATATTTCACTTCTCTGTAAAAGCATTTTCCAGAAATAAAGAAGAGCTTTCGAATTGGTTTTCCCCAAGAATTGTAGGGGGTTTTTCCAGAGTCATATTGACCAAAAATCAGCGTGTCAAATTTCTGTGTGTGGCTGATTTATTTTCTGAGTCTTTATTTCTGCATTTTCAACACTGTGAAATTTCCAGAATTTGTTTTTTCAAAAAAAAATTATTTTTCCAGCTTGTTGAATGTATGGTTATGAGAATGGGCATTTAACTTTATGGGAGAAATAAGGAGACACTGAAAACCAGAGTGGGTTATTAAAATTTCTACACAAAAACCCTAAAAATAGTCTGAAAATTGCAGCAGCTTCTTTAGGTTCAGATTCACACGTGTGAAAGAGGGAAGCCTCTCCTAAGTTGTACGAACCAATCGGATCACAAGATGAATGTGTGTATTGATTTGATGATGAAATGGACATCATCTCTCTCCAATTTATATCCATTAATGAGGGTGTGTGACACATTTGCAGGGCTTGTGAGCCTACATTACAAATCTGGCAGACCTTGCACGAGTGGAAAATAAAATCAAAATATATGTTCTACTCATCCAAACAAGATGATCTTTAGATCAATCTTGCACCTCTATGAAATAAGAATCCAACAAAAATATAATCATCATCATATAAGCAGTGCAACATGGAGTTTGGACCTAGTTGCCCAAAATTAACACTTTCAAACTTCCTTCTAATGGTTTGAAGTTTTGGCTTTCTTAACTTTATCATCTCCTTCATATATGTTGATAAGCTTGTCCCGCATTTCCTTAGTTGATTCACAATTCATAACCTTGGTGAACTTTGAATCTGACAAAACACTTGTTATAGAGTTCAAGGCCTTAGCATTTGCTACACATGCTTTCTTTCCATCTATGTTTATTGGCAAAGGATATGGGATCTTATATCTATCCATCTCTAACTGCTTGTCATACTTCCACTCCAAGAGACATCAAATAGAACTTCATCATGATTATCCAGAAGGCAAAATTTGTTCCATCAAAGAGGGGGGCCTTAGTTGCTTCCTTACTGGCCATTGTGAATCAAAAATCCTTCTTCTAGTTGTTAGGTTGATCTTGAAGAAGTTGGCTCTGATACCAATTGTTGGAAATGTTGAATGGGGGTGATTCAGTGTTTCTTTCAATTGTTATATTATGCCAGTTGTAAAGTTTTTCACAATAGGAAGCACAAGATATACCCAAACACAAAAAACAAAATGTAAATAGTTTATATCAATATAATTCAAATCATGAGGACAGCAATCCTAAAATTCTGGCTCCAACCATTAAAAATTTCAAGTCTTACAAGGCTCCAACCTTTACAAATGCTTTAGTTCTTCAAGGCTCCAACCTTGAATGGTGACACCAATCCACTTAATCAAATCCAAGCACCAACCTGGCCTATATGAGGACACCAATCCTCTTACGCTCCAACCTATACAAGTACTTCAAATATACTCCAAAACTTTACCAAAACACTTCTTCAAGATGTCATCTAGGTGGCTTTAATACTCCAAAATGCTCTCCAAAGTCTGCTCCAAAGATACTTTAAAATCTGCTCCAATTGGTCTTCAAGATCTGTCTCAGGTCTGCTTCAAAAGGGGGGCTTCAATATCTGCTCCAAAACTGCTTCAAGAGTCTCTGCTCCAAAAAGGTCTTTGCCTTAGGTCTGCTTCAAAAGGGGCTTCAATATCTGCTGCTCCAAAACTGCTTCGAGAGTCTGTTCCAAAAAAGGTCTTCAAAATCTTTCGAGAAGGTCTTCAAGTCTGCTCAAGGAGGTCTCCAAGTCTGCTTCAATAGTCACTTCAAATCTGAGATCTAAAATCTGCTCCAAAAGGACTTCAATGTCTGCTACAAATCTGCTCCAATTCTAATTTAAAGGTCCTCAATAAAGTTCAAAAAGGACTGCACTCAGGATACCTTAACACATGCAAGACTGCTCAAAAAGGTTGAAATCTCAAAAGCAGAATGTACTGCTTGAAGTCTGTCACAAGAGGTCGAATTGCAGACCCTCTGACGGCCAAGTTTCTGACCTCAGGCCCGAAATTCGACAGGTTACAGAGGGGCCAAAAATTTACAGTCCACACTGTGACAGAGAGACGAGTTCCACAGGGCCAAAATGCCACAGAGGGGCCAAATTTCAGAGCTGTAAGGAGGTTGAATTCTGTATCAAACTCAGGCAGAGTCTAGGCTGAGTTTCGTCCATCAAAAGGGGCTGACATCAGGCTGTAAGAGAGGTCGAAGTCTGCTCCAGAAGTAGACAAGTTTTTCACTAAAATTGGTCAAGAAATTGCCAATAACCATAACCCAAAACCAAGGAAACCAGAACCCAAAAATTGCTTCTTTAATTTGCCCTGAGGTTCATGAGGTATGAACCACTAAATCTCCTTCTACAGACCCAAACTTGTCTCTATTGCTTACTTGGACAAGCTGGAGGTCAAATGGAGGAGAGAGGTCGCTTATTTATACTTGTTTAGTCACACGAACTTGACCACAAGGGGGCCAACTTGTCCTGGGAGTGAAATGATTGATACTCGATGGAAAAGGCTTAAACAAATCTTTAAGCCTATCTTATTCTCCTTTTCAGTCGAACATCCTTTGACATTAATAACAATTATTTCTCAACAAGAGGGTTTTCATAAACATTAAACTAAGCTAGGTCATGTAGTTAGAGGGGAGGCTCTTCTAGCTAGGATTGAAGAAGGCAACTTGATATCCATTCTCAAGATGAAGGGAATGCTAGTGCAAGTATATAAAATCACTAATGTGAACAAACTCAAAAGTGCTTAATCTATATCAACAAGTGCTCGTTTAAAATTGAATGCTTGGAAGAAAAGTGGGTCTCACTCCAGATATCATGCACAAGTGTTTCGTTTTCAACTTGAAACTCAAAACATTACCTCAACATCATATCTATCCAGTGGCCAAATAGATCAAGTAAATGATAAAGTCATAGATCTTATATTCACCATAATTGTGTACATTACATTGAAGCCGAGTCATGAGAGATCATGAATCAATGTGCAACTCTTTTTAAGACAGCAAGGTGGTTACATGTTTGAAATCATGAGCCAAAGAAGTGTCACATGTATAATTGTGAGGACAACAAATTTATCCACAGCGAATTTTTAATGCATCATTATGATCAATAACCATGCTCAAATAATGTTAACCAACAATGCATCCTGCCACAAAGTGTTTGAAGCAGAGAACAAGTAATACAGCAATGAGCACACAGTGTATTACCAGAGTTATGTTTATTATGGCAACCCAGATTCCAATACCCAAAAGTGTAAGTATTCGCAATAAGTCCTATGAGATTGTGAAAAGAGAATGCCAGCAGTGGAATATTTTCTTAAACACTTACATGCTTGGGCTCATTATACTTCATCATAAGAGTTAACCATTACAATATGACAACTGAGCAGTACAAGGACCAAATGGTGGCAGTCATGTCAGAAATCAACCACTCGGTAATCTGTGTGAGATAACGCCCCAACAATCCAATGTATCAGTTTCAGATCACGTACCAGAGGTGAAACCATTCAGATTAAATAGACCACGTTTCGGAGTGGGCAAACCTTCAAACAACCCATACAATGATTGGGCTTGACCCAGAAAACTAAGTCACTTCAACAGATATTGCAGTGATTCAATCAAGGAAATGTTTAAGATGTTGAACGAATCAAGATTCAAAACGTTACCCAAAGATCATGAATCAAGTCATACATTTAGAAAATTATGCAGATCTGTAAACCCTTATTGTTAGTGCTAGAGAAATGAAATATTAAAACGTTCATAGCATGGGTACAAAACATCCACTAGAAAAAGGGTTCAGATCTGAGAAATGAAATTTAGGAACCATACGTCAAGCGAATCATCACCTTACTGGTACCATCAATCAAGTGTATTAGTCATAAGATGAACTTCGTGCCGGCCACAAAAACCAAAGTGCAGATCATTTAGGTGAATGCCCTGAACATCCCGATTTTATCTCGAAATCATAATTTTTTGGCCTAGCCAATGTTTACCGATTTTTAAAGATAATTTTTTATGGTATCTTTATTTTGCCGATGTTTGCCGATTTTTACGGATAGTTTCCCAATTTTTACGATTTTTTGGTTTTCCGGACCTTTGCCAATTTTATCCCGATCCCGATGTTCGCAACATTGATAAACTATGCATTATTAGTGTTTAAACTTTAAACCTCTAAAAGCAAGGACATACATTTGACCCTTTTTTTGTCAATAACATACACGTGACGTCAGTACCATACCTGAAGTCATTGGGGCAACACTTGCATCGGTTGATTTAAAGGAAAATTTTGAACTGAAAATATGCCATAATACTACATAAATAACGTGTTTAAACCACAGATTCTGTTTATACACATTGGAGTAAACCCTTGTCACATACATCAACTAATCAGAGAGGAGAGTCGTCAGAGGTTATGCACAGCCATATGCCTACGTGAATGTTTAAAGTTCTTGATATGCAATGAAAGAGATACCAGCATAAACAAAGACAGGAGCAGACCTGAATCATTAACTCAATGTTTTGGACATCTCACCCTTAAGGTACAAGTAGTCATACCTGACCATACAAGAAAATATGTGATCTAACAGTAACAAGCCTGAATATTGTGTTTGCATTGTTAAGTGGGTCATTGGGTCATTGAGCTCATGGCGCATCAATTTATTTCAAGAGGATTTCAAACCATTCTAGAAACCAAGCGCTGTGGTTTAAGTGGTATCACAGTTTCAGATTACCCTTTATGCAGACCTTATTGAAACAGTGCTCAAAGAAATAAGTTCAAAGATACTGTTTCAAAGAAACAAGTTCAAATCTTACTTTGGTGAGGGATCAAAGCTTCATGTCACACAACATTTAACATGCCATACATAGATTTAGATCTGAAACAGAACCCAGGTACTCTGGACATCAAGCTTTAGATGAAAGATTAGTGCCCATAAATGCAAATCATCTAAGCGTTGCAATCATTACAGCATCTGTTCACTTGTTTAAGGCACATAGTCCATTATGACAGCACATCATTGGCATAAATCATTTACAAAAAGATTAAAATAAGAGCAATCTTAAGGCCTTCCATAAATACCAAATATTGATTTTGAGTAACCCGCTAGATAAGAATTTTCAAACCAATTCCAGCTTCTCTTTCTTAGGGTTAGATCAAGATATTTGCATGGAAAACAAATCAAACCCTAACTGTGCTACTTTCAAATGATGAATCCCGAAAATTTACTAGCGTTGATGAGATATAAAACAATAAGATATAGCAAAGAAACACATTAGATCTAGCAACCTAGGTCAAGGATTAAATGATTAAAAACCCTAGGTTGTAAAAACAAACATCAAATAAATAAAAGGAAATGTGAGGAAATTTTGGGTTTTTGGTTGAAGAAATGATGTACTGGTGCCTTAAAGGGAGCTATGGATTAACTACACCAAATCCAAGTGAGGTTTAGGGTTTAGGATGAGACAATGTTGACAGCATCCACGAGATTGCCTCTCAAGCATTAACTAGGTCTACTAGATCTTCTACATGGATTCGGGATTGATCCACTAGGAATCCTCTCCAAGTACAATTAAGGTGATCCCAAAGGCGGCCAAAGCAAGAGGGAAGAGCTCTAGGACGTCCTACCTCAATGCAATGGAACAAGTCTTTAATGGTCAAAGGAGAAAGGCAAGAGAATTATACCTTGAGGTACCCTACCAACTAGAGCATGGTGTCCTCCTTTGGCCTTGTTGTAGCTCTGTCCTCCAGCAAACCTGCAAAAAACCTAGCATAACCCTTCAAAAATATCTAAACCATCATTTCAAAAAAAATATCTTCCCAATAGCTCTTCTAGCAAGTTTTTTCATTGATCTCCAACAAATAAAAATGGGAGATGCCTCCTCCTCATATAGATAGACATCCTCTTCAATACATTGTGTAATATATGTGTTGAGCTCAAACTATAGGCATAAACCATGGGGACCCAAGTCAAAAATAAAAATAGGCCCCATCAAATATGGTCCACGAGTAACAAAAACCTCACACATGTGAGATTCAGGAGCTCAAACCAAGTGTGCCTCCATGAAAAGTGGCCAATATCCCTCAAGGTTGATAAGGGGTCAACCAAAGGGCCTATTACCCACCAAAAGTGGCGTGACCCCATAAGAGAAATTTTCTCCTACCATCTCTTCCATCCGGCAGCCCCTAACAGCCACTAGTAGCCGAGGATGATGTGCATATTTCTACCACCTGCATCAATCATATGTTTCCTCGCCCATTTGGCAAGAGTGCACATTGGAAGGTGGGCTTCCGATCAAAAGGAACTTTATTCATTTTCCAATCAAGTGCTTATACTTGTTTGTATTTTGGGCATTGGGCATGGATTATGGGGTAACCTAGAAGGAAGAGGGGTTTTGACCGTCATTTTGTTCCCTCACCTTAAATGTGGGGTTAATCCTTCATCCTAGTCCAGTAGGAGGTCCCCCTAATGGCCCAATGGGTATAGGAGGGGCACTACTTAGGAAACCCCAATTGAGATAGCGTAGTCCCATCTCTCCCTATTCCATACCAATTTCCATTTTACATTACAAGCCCCATATTCCACCTCCCTTCTTCGGGTTCAACTAACTATTAGTTCTCTGGGATTTGGCACCATATGTCCTCATACTTGGGTAGGGCCCCGAAGTTGTCCCTGGGATGCAGCTAAAAGAACAAGAAAAAGCATATGATGGCCTCAAACGAAGAAAAAAAAAAGAAGATCAAAATGCAAAAGATGGTCGGGACATACACATTATCATGTGGGCAAAAGCCTAGCATGAGCTCTACCTCACTCATTATGTAAATCACCCGGTTTGTGAGCACATGTTGCTCTTCATATTATGAGAAGGAACCCTTGCATGTCCCAACCCCTAGTGGTCAATGAGTTGCCTCACACTAAAGGGGGTAATCATTATTATACATCATACTAAGCAAGCTCTAACCCTTGAGCTATGAGTATTGATAAAAAGAAAAAATCAAGAAACGATAAAAAGCGCACAAGATGAGTGGAAAAACAAAGGTCGAGTTGGTAATTCATGCATCCACAATTTCTCCCTCCCCACATCTATATGCTTAAGATGAGGAGCCCATCATAGTTGGTCTCTTTGACCATTGGCACTTGGCCATGAAGTCTTCCCCCCTCTATTCCATCATTATTCACATGACACCTATCAATTGAACGGTGGACTACGGACATGTCATTTCCACTTAAGGCCTGCAAATACCTAATAGGGTGGTTTATTAGCCACTCCTACCTAGGGAGGTAACACTATTACGAGTTGAAAGCCTTAATTTTGGAAGGGAATCCTTGTTTGAAGTGTCAAATTTCCCATTACTTGCAATCTTGGTTCACTTAGATGCAAAAATGATTAAATGTACCTGATGATGTAGATGATAGCATTGGATATTGTGTGTAATTATCAGGTGGTTCCACATCCATGGCTTGGGCAACTTCATTGGGGCTCAAGTCCTTCAAAGGAGCATATTGACACCCACAGGGGAGGCATTGAGAGCCATGGGTCTCCAAGTTGTAGCAAAGCATCACACATAGCCATGAGCACCTCCAACACCCACATTCCAGCACTTTTCTCAACATTGGTGACTTTTATGGGATGATGTACTTGGACCAGGAATTCCCCCAGCTAACTTAGCATTTCATGAAGGATTGGTGTTTGAATCTCGGGCCCAGAGGAGTGTTGGAAATACTGAGGGGGGTGAATCAGTATTTCTTAGCAATTACTAACTTATTAATCTTTTCAGAGCATTAATTAATCTTCAACAATTATTTAAAACCATACATAAACAGTACACAGTGAACACAAAGATTTTTAGGTGGAAAAACCCCTCCGGATCAAAAACCACCGAACACTTTTCTAACAAGTTCTTTTAATCTTCAACTCCAACTTAAAAGAAAGCCCCAACTCCCTTGAACTCTAGAAAAGCATTCATTCAACAACTCCCACTGGAAGGACACCCAACGCCCTGGTTTTATCAGAAGTCAGCTAAAAGGATGCTCCAATACCTTAGCAAGTTGCAACTTTCCCTAGCACCACCCTACCAACCTAAAAAGACAAAAATTTAATACAATATTGTGGACTCTCACTAGGGACAATGTGTTGAAAAGTGCAACTAGGATCGGTCTTCATATTGACTATGTAATTATGTATTTATGTAAAGAAGAAGACAAATAAAGTAAAATGTATTTTTGTTATGCTTGCTTCATATGTTTCATGAGCAAGGTTTTATTATAGGTCAATAGACTTCTTCTTGATGTCTATTAGGATTTGTCTTCCAGTTATAAATGTAATTAAGAGTCATGAATATGAAGAGTCTAGTCAACAAATATGCTCCAAGACCTTGTCATTTATCTATGGAGGAATGGCTCATGACAACCCTCATTAACACTAGAATAAATGCTCTCCATGTCGGCCTATATACAGTGATGAAGTCGGCTCTCAAACATGTTGAAGGGTCGGCCTAAAATCAGAAGTAATGAGCACTATATATAGTGATGTGTTGCGGCTCATTTGGACACAGAAAAATTGCGGATAATTATGAGATACTACAGCGTGACAAAGTATAGAATATTTGTGAGTTAAATGCAGTAAGGTGCAGATCTGTTTTGCGTACTGTGCTAATACAGTGGATGTGGATCATAATGAAGGAGTTGCGGTCAAGTATAATACGGTCAAACCTATAATGAATACGTTGATATACACCTGCAATCTAATGACGGAGTAAGGTCTATGTTCTATGCGTTGTAAGGAATGTGACTAGAAGCATTCGGATGTCATGTTATGTGAAGGGCTAAAAGATTGATGATCATGGTGTGATATGAAGTCTAAAGGTTATTGCAGTGTGAGAAAAGAGGAAGGTAAATTTGTGATTTACCTTCCTAATCACAGTTTATAAGAGAAAGTAATATATCTCCAGATTCAAGGATATGTGAAGTGAAAGATAAGATCTTGAATGATCTTGTCTCCGATAGCTGAATAAACAAGAAGAAGTGTTTGAAGATAAACTTAGAGACCACGATCTCTAATGTTGGTGCAGGACGGTGCAGGTTGGTGCAGAAAAGAAGGATCAGCATTGGAGGTCGACAAAGAAGCAGTGACAAGGTCTTGGAGGCATACATAGGTCAAGGGTCTGAGTCTTGGTCATAGTATTTGTCATATGAAAGTCTACAAGAAGAATTTATCATGGGTTTTCCTCTCCAAGAGGGAGAGGTTTTTCCCTGGCTCGAAGAGCCTAATTTTGTGTCTCTTGTATTTCGATAATTGACTTGATGAAAGACTAAATAAGCTAAGAAGAGAAGACATAAGTAAATCAAGTAAGCTCACAAGTAATTATCAAGAAGAGAATTTGAATTAATCACTGGCCCTCCAAATTCTCAACATGGAATCAGAGCTAAGGTGCAAAAAGACAAGGGCTACTTAGCAAGGAGGCACTTAAGGAAACAAGAATGAAAGTCAAGGTCAAAGTTTGCATTGAAAAGTCAAATCAGTTTGCAAGGAAGATTCTCAAGCTATTTCAAGAAAGATCTTCAATATCACTCAAAGGATCAACTCATCAAGAAAATAATCTTTGCCATCAAAGATCACCTACATTGGAGATTTCAATCTTTAGAAGAAGCTCCTGACTTCATCTTCATCATCATCAAGGAAGCTGCAAGTCACTCTACTCAAGTAAGTATCTATGACCTTATTTAAATCTATCAAGATGACTTATTGTAAAGAGAACAACAAATTGGTTGGGTCATCAAACTTTAGTGCTGGAAGAAAAGGACAGATTTGAATCTAATTGAAGACGAAGTTATGGACTACATCAAAGGATCTACCATTCAACGCTCAAAAGAAGATGCTCCAGCTCATTCTAAGTACATGAAAGGAGAAATCGGAGCCCAAAGGATTCTCATAGAATCCATTAAGGACCCACTCATTCCCTATGTATCAAAATTGAAGTCTGCAAAAGATATATATGAGAAACTGGTGGAGCTATTCTCTGTGAGTACTGCAGGAGAAGCAATCTCTCTGAGACAATAACTATACAAAATGAAATGGTCAAGAGAAGAAGGATCATCTAAATCTGTCAAAATGGCTTATTGCAAAGAAAGCAACAAATTGGTTGGGTCATCAAACTTTAATGAATGGAAGAAGAGGACAGATTTGAATCTAATTGAAGACGAAGTTATGGGCTACATCGAAGGATCTACAATTCAACCCTCAAAAGAAGATGCTCCAGCTCATGCCAAGTACATGAAACGAGAAATTAGAGCCCAGAGGATTCTCATAGAATCCATTTAGAACTCACTCGTACCCCATGTATCAAAACTGAAAACTGCAAAAGAAATATATGAAAAACTTGTGGTAGCTATTCACTGTATGTATTGCACGAGAAGCAATCTCTCTGAGACAAGTGCTAGCATAGCTCTTTGCTAAGTCATGAGTCCATTTTTATTTTTATTTTTAGGATTAGATTTTGTAAATTTAAAAAATAAAAATAAAAAATTGAACACTACCGAAATTTTCGGTAGTGCCTTTTTTAGCCCTTTTTTCGGACAATCTGTCTTAATTTTGTTTCTGTCTGTTTTTCTTTAATCCGATGCTACCAAAAATTTCGGTAACTTCCCCTATTTTTAGAAAAAAAAAGTTACAAAAAATAAAATAAATAAATAAATAAAGTGCATCCGCTTTGTGTCAAGCCACGTGTTTTTGTTTAAAATACGTTTTAAATCTTTTTATTATGATTTAAATCACGTGATAGGAGTGGTATGCGGTCAATCATGTTAAGTTCAAGTTGTGGTTATACATGTAGTGTCTAGGTGTCAATCCGTAGTAACACAATCAGTGGTTGATCTCGTCCTATATGTCAGTCGAGTTGGTTTAGCTTCATGTCAAAGTACATGATTATCGATTGGAAAAGATCGTGGATTCGCAGTCTTATTGTGATGACTGTTTGGTTGGTCACGCATACACTGTCGAAAATTTAGGCCAATAATCAGCATATAGTGGAGGTGACTGCCAGTCACAGATCCGCTCATTTCAAGCCACCTGTAGCATGCCATCTGAAGCTACGCAACCAACTGAAGACCATAATTGCTATCACATGGTGCATGCTACGGTCCAGGATACTTACCATAATGAAAATCTCTTGCATGGGAGGGTGAACTAATGTAGTTGTTTTAAATCATCGAGAAAGAAGGAAGACTATCAGTTCTGAGCTTAGCTGTTGAAGAACGAGATTTTATGGTGTGCAGCTTGAGGAAGGAGTCTTAGATTTCAGACAGGATCTCATAGAAGACATAGCAACATGTAAAATTTCTGAAGATGTTCTATGCTAGATGCAAATTTACTTTAATCTTTTAGGGCCCAAATAGCAATCACATGAAAGTAAGATGTTGATATAACATACCGATAGATCGATGGAAGACAAGCCAATAAAAATAGAGATGAAGAATGGTGGCATTATGGCGATCAGCAGGATGCTTCAATCAGCGAAGTCTCCATTAGGTCAGCCAACCCAATGTGTCACACAACCCCAAGACGGCTCATCAAAACGCTGCACCAAGAAGCCCTAATCGCAGCACCATTCGTGAGAGAAGAGAATGCCTCTAAAAATGTGCATTGAAATGAACTCCAAGTCTCTCCAATATATAGTCATCTGTGGGGGTGTGTGACACATCTCTTATGCATGTGGGATAAATCTAGCCGACCTTGCACATGTGGAATAAATTCAAAATACATGTTCTGCTCATCCGATCAAGATGATCTTTAGATCGATCTTGCACCTCTCCGAAAGAGGAATCCAATAAAAATATTGGCATCATCATCTGAGCGGTACAATATGGAGTTTGGACCTAGTTGTCCAAAATTAACACTCCCTCTCAACTAGGGAGAACTCCATTCACCAGTGCCATCCAAACATTATGCGTCATCCCGCCGTAACTTGCTTTGCTGGCTCTTTATTTCAAAACACAAGGTGAGTCACAAAGACATCACTCCCAGCTGACAAAATCAGCTCAAAGGTCTAAAACCTCTATAGGACTCAAAGGAGTCTCATACTAACCCGAAGTCAGTTGGAGGTCCGAAACCTCACTAGACTTGATCCCAGATCAAGTGGTTGGACACGTGCCATCCTAGACATAGAGAGTACAACAATCTCCGATGTGTCCATCGGTCT
This sequence comes from Pinus albicaulis, assembly GCA_034641835.2. NCBI lineage: Eukaryota > Viridiplantae > Streptophyta > Pinopsida > Pinales > Pinaceae > Pinus > Pinus albicaulis. The sequence goes on along the minus strand of CM076571.1, from coordinate 353,095,386 downwards.
TTGCTATTGGTCTCTATCCACATTTCCCACCTCATTGGCCAAGATGAGAGGTACTTCCCATGACTCTGGGACTCCATGGGTAGGATGCATATGGAGCACAGATCAAAGAGAGGTAAACCAACTCAATATCATCACAGTGGGGCGGAAGCACACCAACAAGGTTCAGCAAGCCTAGCCATGTGGTTGCTTATAGCTCCAAGAAGTTATCCCCAGAGCCCCCCTGGAGCTCCCAGAGCTCATCGTCCAACAGGACCCTCCAAATACGGTCGTTCCACAATTCCAAGATTCTCACGGGAGGTTAGGAACATGACCTTCCCCAAGGGCTTCGTGAAAATATCCGCGACTTGCTCATCAATTCCTATATGATCGAGCCTTACGGCGCCTCGCTGTACCATATCCCGGATAAAATGGTACCAGATATCAATATGCTTGGATCGATCGTAGAACACGGGATTCTCTGACAAACGAATCCCCCTCTCGTTATCACAAAGGATAACGGTGGTATCTAGCACATGCCCAAACAGCTCACTGAAGAGCTTTCGCAACGAAGTAGCTTCACAACAGGCCATACACATTGCAATGTATTCGGTCTCAGCGGTGCTCAAAGCCACCGACTTCTGCTTCCTGCTCGAAGCAGACCCAAGTGTGAAGCAACATCCAGATGTGCTCTTGCGATCCACCACACTGCTAGCCCAATCGGCATCAGTGTATCCACGGAGTCTCAAACTCCCGGGAATGTATCTCAGCCCATGGTCTATCGTGCCCCAGAGATATCGCAAGAGTTTCTTGGCACCAACCCAGTGAATGTTATGAGGATCAACCATGTGTTGACTCAAAGTGTTCACAGCAAAACATATGTCCGAACGGATGTTCACTAAGAACATTAGGGCCCCTACGAGTTGTCGATACTCGGTAGGATTTGCTAGCACAGGCCCAGCAGCAATTCCACTCAACTTCTTAAAGTTGAGTTCCATCGGTGATGACACAAATTTACAATCCACTATACCAAATCTCTCCAGTAGCTTCACAGTATATTTTCCTTGAGAGAGGAAAATTTCGCCAGATCTCTGCCAAACCGCCAAGCTTAGGAAGTAATGCATTAGTCTTAGGTCTTTCATCTCGAACTCAGAAGCTAGCTCCTCATACACTGATGAATGAGAGGGTCAGCACCTGTCAAGAAGAGATCGTCCACATAGAGAACCAGAATGACAGGCTTTTCTCTATCAACCTTGAAGTAAAGGTTCGGAACAACATTACTTCAAGTGAAGCCCAGCTAATCCTCTCGTACCAAGCCATGGGTGCTTGCATCAACCCATAGAGAGATTTCTTCAACCTGCATACATGAGAGTCTCTATCCTGGACTTCGAACCCCAGAGGTTGCTTCACATACACCTCTTCCTTTATCGAACCATGCAGAAGAAGCAATCTTCACATCCATCTGATGGAGACTCCATCCTTGCGTGGCATCAAGTACAAATATATCATCATAATTTATGCCTTCCTTTTGAGAGAAGCCTCGGGCAACAAATCTTGCCTTGTACTTTTCAGCACTCCCATCAGATCTATGCTTTATCTTTTAGAGTCATTTCGATGTGACAACAGCTTTGTCCTCCGGTCTCGGGCCCACATCCCAGACATCATTTTTTCATAATGAGCATAGCATCCTTCCAAACTTGATGCTTTACGAATTCTTTAAATGATCCAGGCTCAGATTGTACGATTGTACGATTGGCTGCTAGATACCCTTGGTATCTATTCGGCTTCTTGCTTTCTTGGAATGTTCCCCCTTGGGGCCATATGTCTCTCGGCATCTTCGAGAGTATCCTTGAGCCATGAGGGTCTTCTCCTCTTTCTTCCAACAACTCCATTTGCTCAAGGGCATACACGGTTGTGGTCTCCCTCTTAATGCCAGCTCCCCTTGCAAGAGAAGTCATCCATAAAAGTCATGAAATAAGAACATCCTCCCAAGGATTTCACGAGTAGCATATTAGATAAGCCAGAGTGTATCAGATGTCTTTGTCACACTTGAGGAATGAAGAAAGTCCCCTTGAATGCTTTCCTTCGTCACAACCCTGACATATGCCTTCATGATTATTTTGAATTCGGGCATCCCAGACACCAACTTCCTTGCTTCGGAAAGGGCTTTGTAATCATAGGCATGAATCTTACTCACCCACTGTTAAGGCTTATTTTATGGAATTATAGCCATACAAGTATCATAGCCATATACTGCCATACATTTGTCATACATCCATACACTGTCATATCATTGATTACAACGTTGCCATAATATTATCATACACATCACTATCATCTTCATCATTGTCATATTGCCATACAGTACTGAAGATATCAACCTTCATGGTCATAAATATTTTTCCATGCCACTGAAGATACCATAGATCAAGTTCATATAGAATCTGCCATATGTCATATAGTGAGGTCATATATACTCTGCCATATGTCACTATTCTGGTTAGGGCACCCACAAATTTTGTTACAGCCCTAAACACTCCAACAGCTACCTAGAAGACTGCGGCTTCACCTCCACAAGATCCTCCTCCCTTCGCTGTTATAAATGGAACTATGTTTTCTTCTTTGAAAAGAATACAGGGTTGCGGCCAAGTCTTCATTCAGAGATAGTGTTGCTCAATACCGCTGTACACCCAGATACAAGAGTTCTGCTTCTTCAAAACCCTTGCACCCTTCACGCGAGGCTTGCTTATAAAATGTTGACTCGGTCTACCTCACCCTCCTTGCTGTCCACGATGGAAGCTTTCATCTGGGCACTCAAGAGATTGCATGCAGATACAACAGATAACTCTGCTCCTGTCAATGGTGTGTGACCACGTGCCAAAATTCACTTGAATTCTTCTCTGTCTCTTTTGTGTTATGGTCATAGACATCACTGTCATAAGTATCACTTTCATAAAGCACAGCCACACATCTCGGTCATTAGAACATGAGTAGCTTTGTCGTACATAACTGAAAGAGCAGTGATGTGTTCATGAATCTTTTTTCGACATCGGCGGTGAATACTGACAAGATCACATTGTGACTTGGGCAACAGCTTTGTGTCCTTAACCTCCCAACACCATAGATGGGTTTCAGATTCATCCTCAAGAACATCAACATCTGCATTTGGAATGCCATAGAAAGGACGTTGTCCAATAAGCAGCACTGAGCTTCTTACAAATGCCAGCCTGATCTCTGCTCCTCCACTTTGATCTATCTTCTTCTTCAGCTTCTCATAAATCTGTTGCACTAGTTTTGAGTATGGAAGCCTACTTTCTTCCAAATATCGTGCAACAATCACATTGGTAGTGTTGGTCCCCATATCCACAACTTCATCGGAGCCTTCAGAGCTATTATTTTCAAATCCTTCATTGAAATACTGGAACAATGAAGAAATTTCCTGCTCAAATTGGCGAACACAAGCTGCTTTAGACTCTGAGTCTAAGGTTTCTAGAAATAATGAAAGCTTTCTCTTCGATCCCCCTCCCTTTTTCTTTCTTTCTTTTTTGTTGGAGGTGTACATGACGTGGATGAAACCCGTATTTTACTGTCGCTAGTACCAGATGCCTTTACAGGACTATTGGGGTTTATAGGGGTCATAACAATGTCATCGATGCATAAAACGTTTTGCTCCTCGCATGCTTTAGGCTCATTTAAATTCCACGATTTCTTAAATTTTGTAGCTCCAGTACAAGGCTTTACATCTGGTTTAACAACACAAGATTTCAAGGGCAACAAATCCAGTTTCATGTTTTTAGACTTTGGCAGCGGCCATTGTAGTAGATTTTGCATCTAGACCAGGAGAACGAGATGAAGTTGAAGGCGAGAGATCAGGTTTCACGCCATCAGAACTCGGCAACAAAGTTGCAACATTTTTCGGTGGCCGGCCACGAGAACGAGATGAAGGACTACAAAGTTGTGTCTTATTTCCAAGAGCCTCTAGTTTAAAAGGCTTTTCGTCGGTGCTCGTAGTAGAGAAAGGTGCAGCATTCTCATCATTTTCCACCTTTCCCCCCTCTACGATGCTGCACATAAGAGCCACTTCAGTCATCGTGCAAAGGCCTGATATTTGTAATTTATTGTGATTCAAGGGTGAATCCTTTCAAAGCGGTAATGAGTAGAATCGCCAGAGTGTCGAGGACTCAATAGATAAAATCAAAATCGACGAAATACCAGAAACTCGCATCAACAGCCAAATTGAGCGATGAAACACCCAGAGAGCTCAAATTTCATGACACTGCTTGCGACCTCGGCCCTTCTCGTGAATAGACCTTGATTAGGTAAAATGGTCGTTCAATTTGTTCACGCTGGCTTCTAGAGGGGTTGGTCCTCCTTGAAAGCCTTCTACACAGCTCTAGCTGTGTGCTAAGGCCTACGGCCTAGCACAACAGCATTAATCGTGAGACAACCCTAATACACATGCCCAAACACCAACGTTAAGTCCCTCCGCTCCTCGACCTATATGCCCACCAACCTCGGCCCTAGAACAACCCTACGAACCTGTCTTTTAGCTGACAAACAGATCCTCACTTTACTAGCTGTCCCTCGACACAAATCGGGCTTTGTCTTCCCCTTAGCTCTAATTCCATGTAAATTTCTGAAGATGTTCTATGCTATATGCAAATTTACATTAATCTTCTAGGGCCCAAATAGCAATCACATGAAAGTAAGATGTTGATAGAACATATCGATAGATCGATGGAAGACAAGCCAATAAAAACAAAGATGAAGAATGGTGGTGTTACGGCAATCAATAGGATGCTTCAACCAGCAAAGTCTCCATTAGGTCAGCCAACCCAATGTGTCACACAACCCCAAGACGGCTCATCAAAACACTGCATCAAAACGCTGCACCAAGAAGCCCTAATCGCAGCACCATCCGTGAGAGAAGAGAATGCCTCTAAAAATGTGTGTTGAAATGAACTTCAAGTCTCTCCAATATATAGTCATCTGTGGGGGTGTGTGACACATATCTTATGCATGTGGGATAAATCTAGCCAACCTTGCACATGTGGAATAAATTCAAAATACATGTTCTGCTCATCCAATCAAGATGATCTTTAGAGCGATCTTGCACCTCTTCGAAAGAGGAATCCAATAAAAATATTGGCATCGTCATCTGAGCAGTACAATATGGAGTTTGGACCTAGTTGTCCAAAATTAACACAACACCTGTTAGGTGAGCTCCTCTAGGCTTGCCACCTATCAGATTGCAGTAGACAGACTTATTAATTACTGAAGATGAATAAAAGAGGAGGAAAGCTAAAACGAATTGAACCACAAGGAGCTAACCTAGTGGATGCAAATTCGAATGTGAGAAGGTTGTTTGTTCAAGCAGGGTGGTATTCTCTATGCTCAAGACTGGGAAGCTCTCACTTAGGAATAGCTCAGGAGTTTGCAAATTCTTTCAATGGACAGGAAGCAACCATCTATGGTCTTAAATTGCAAGTACCATCAAATTCAATTGTTGAGGCATTCAACCTTCCATAAGAAGGAGAAAAGTGGTTTAAAGGTCAAGTCATCACTGGAGGAGACCTCAACAGTTTCCTCAAAGATGGACACAGAGATCTCAACTGGGCCAAAGGAATTCCCAACAGTATCCTTAAAAATGAATGGGCAGAAGTTGTTAAATTCATCAAAATTTACCTCACTTGTGAGAGGAGGTATACTGTAGTGTTTCTTTATCATATGAGATTTTTGTTTCATGTTGCAAGTATGAAGACCCTCAACTTGCCATACTTTTTGCTGAAGAGCCTGACAAAGATGTCAGCCAGGATTCAAACACACACTACTGCTTCAGAATACAACTTGTATCATCAAGCTCTCATTAAAGTGTTAGTTGAAGAAGAGCTAAGAAAAAGAAATAAAACATGGGACCATTTCTTGTTTTACAGTGCAGGCCAACCTGCACCTACACCTCCAGCTCAACTATCTCCAGCTTCACAACAATACCCTCAACCTGCAAAAAGAACAAAGAGAAAAGCTAAGAAAGAGAATATCCATAAGGCCAAGAGCAGAAAAGAAAAGATTCCTTCAGCTACAGTTGAGAGGAAGTTGGAGAAAGGAGAGAGCTCATCAATTAATAAGCCTAAATCCATGAAGATGGTGCCCCCCATTTCTCCTTTTCCTAATGTCTATACCAGAACTCGAAGAGGAAGGTATGCAACTGTAGAAAAATCTAAAGCACAGGTGCTACCGAAAATTCTAGAAGCAGACATTCAACAGAAGATGCAGAAAGAGTATCAGCCCACAAAGTCTGATGAAGAGCTCCTCAAAGATGCGGGGTATGAAATAAGTAGCAAGAGAAAGAAAGAGGAGACCAAAGCTAGTACCAGAAAAAGACATACCAGAGACAGCAACAAGTTCAGGCTCAAGTCTAAGGCTCTGCACAATCCAAATTTGTTGACAGAGGTCATTGATGTAGAAGGAAAATCTGAAGGGTTAAGGACTAATGAATCCAAGAAGAAAGATAAAAACAAAACCCCTTCAGAGCAGCAAACAGAACCCTCAAAAAGAAGAAAGATCCAAATGGGTTCAAGGAGGAAAAGGCCATTGTCAAATAAGCAGCGACAAGAACCACAAGATCAAGATCAGTTGTTGACAGCAAATCAGACTTGGACAAAATTGTTGAAGCTACAACCCACATGGAGGAAAGGTAAAAAGGTTTCCTAATAAAACACCTTTTTACTTATCAAGTGCAATTTTGAAGAGCATTTCAAATTTCAAAGTGTATAAGTCTGCACAGGTTTTTCAAGTGTTTTCTGTGCATTTTTGAAAAAGAAATAGAACGTTACAGGAAATTTACAGTTTTTGTGCAGTTACAGGTTTTTACCGAAATTTCCGATAGCGTTGTTTTAAATTATTTTTGACATTTGTCAACAAAATTTTCGAGCCAATTCAAGAAAGATAAGGACTCATAACAAAATGGATATAACAAGTGATGGTGATAAGTGTTTATGAAGTTGTTGGAGGTCATATTTATTGAAGATACATGGTTATTTAACAACCAAATACATGAGGAGACAAATCAGCAGAAAAAGGGGCAGCATGTCAGCATACTCAACAATTCTGCCCAAATTCTCTTCTCTTCTTTCATCTACATCTGTCTTTTCAGTTAGATTTTGTTGGGATATGGTTTTAATGTCCTATGACACCTATGTTAGGAGTTGTGTTTCTTTCTTTTTAAAAGAGATGGAGTCGGTGCCTCTCTTTCTATATATATCATTTGTAAATACCATTTCAGGGTTGGATGTTGGTCTACGTGAAGACTTAATATAATAAAGAAAAGCCTTTTTGCACTTCATGTTGGAGGATTTTGTGACTCAAGAACTATCTAATGTATGGTGTGTTTCTCTCTTTGTTAATTTCTTCTAATGTATGGTGTGTTTTCTCTTTGTTAATTTCTTCTAATTTATGAGTTGCAGCATCTAGTAAGGTGTAAGTAAGAAACTGTTAGGATCTAATAGTAAATTATCTGCTTTCCAGCTTCTTGCAAATCATATATATGTTGTATAACATGTTAGTGAAGATTTCATAAAGGATTTGTGAAATACTTTATGCATGTACTCTACTTTCTGAATGTTGTTTACTTTACATAAAATAGAGTTTGTGTAAAGAGCCATCATTATAGCTATGTGACTGATTTAGGATATGAATATTTCTTAGGGTAAGTACTAGCTATCTGTCTCCTTTCATTTATTACACTCTGCTCCCTATACTACCAATTTACCCATACAGTTTATACTTGCCAAATGCATGAAAGTCTTAAAGAATAAAAATCATTTCAAACTCTTTGAGAAGCCATCCCACCACTCAAAACCTTTAAACTTGAAATGAACTATGATGTGTAAGGCTTACGCCTTTTGCAATCAAGGAGTCACTCCTTGCGCCAACAACAAGAACTATACAAGATGAAATTGTCAAGAGAGGAAGGAATCACTTCATATTTTATGAGGATTTTTGAAATAAGAGACCAACTGCAGGAATTGGGAGAAGTAATGTCTGATAGTGAGATGACTACAGTGGTGCTAAATGCTCTGCGGGAAGAATGGGGAAACTTCACTTCAAGCTTATATGGGAAGAAAGAAGTGACACCATTCCAGGATCTATGGTCTCTATGTAAAATAGAGGAAACAAGATTAAAAGCCAAAGCTGATACAGGATCAAATGAAGGGAGTCAAGCCTTTGCAGCCATGTCCAGGAAGAAAGGAAAATTCGTCAAATTTGGTCCTCAGAATAAAAGAAGAAATATGGATAAAGTATGATGCTTTGAATGTAATGAACTTGGGCATTATAAAAGGGATTGTCCTAAATCTAGGAAGGATGAGAGAAAAAAGGAAAAAGCCCATGTCATAGATGAAAGAGAAGAACCCGATGCAAAGAGATCTAAGAAAGAAGAAGCGAGAGATTTCTATTATGATTAATATCATCTTCCTCTTTAAGTGATTTATGTTGGTTGTAAAATAGTATGATAGGAAGCAGTGTATATTAATAGCATCATGATAGAAGCATGGAAGGAGCACTTGAAGAAGTAGCTCCTGGAAACCTCACTGATATCTACATTGTTGGAAGGAAGTCATCAAGATCAAAGGCCATCATTCAAAAAGCGAAATGGAAATAGGTGCTGACATTTTCTAATGGAGTTCTCTATGAATTCACTGGTTAGAAAGAAAGCAAAGGATTTCATCGAGAACTCTATGTTACAGAATTTTGGGATTAGAATATGATGACATATTGATGAAGCAGGTCAAGGATATGAAGTTCTTCATTCTAGTAAAATTGTTGCAGGATGACTCAAAAGGAAAAGGATGAGGTACATATATCTATGTGCTGACATTGGATGTTGTGAAGTCATGTCATATGGTTGCAGGTAATGAACTTCTATCTTTAGAAGTATATGGAAGGAGGATCTCTTCTAGTGCACATGTTGCCACTAACAGATGAAATTAAATATGTCCTCATATGGAATATGAGGTGGTTGTATACAATCAAAGAACTTGATACTGAAATTTCCTGGGATGAAGTTGTGTGGAGAAAGAATGGAAGAGATCATGAAGTGTAACCATGTAAAGAGGCGGTTATAATCCAGAAGCCAAGAAGATGTGACAAGGAGATCTCCTGGGAAGATATGTGGACTCTGATAAAAGTATGGTAAAGAAGAAGACCCCTAACAAAAACATATCGTTAAGAGATGTGTCAATCTGAATAAAGGATGTCGATGCCTACAGGAAGATGTCATGGTGAAAGATCATCACTGAGGTAACTTTTGATTTAAAAATTCTTATGTATATGTTTATCTATATAACTTGATGCAAGGTTGCCAATCATGTGGAAAGATGTAAGATCCTTGGGAGATGTTTCGAAGGAAAGTAGCATGGCATAAAGGTGGACCAGATGAGAAGGACTGATGAATCACTTTCAGGGGGATGATATGACTCATGGATAAAAGTGATGGATGATCTGTGCCCTATGAAGCCAAAAATTGAAGATTCCTTAATATCTAAATCCATGACATCGAAGAGAGGAATTCTTCATGACTAGTTGGGTGTCTCACCATTGCTGCTGCAAGTCCTTGGTTAAGAGGGAGCCTGGTGATAAGTTTCTTACTTGGAAGAAACTTGAAGTATGTCCTTCCTAAGTTAAGAGGGAGTGATGTATATGATTCTCTAATACAAGTGTCATGCACTAGACCAAGACTAACAGTCGTAAGTCTTAGTGAAGGCCATGTGGAGAGAATAAATCGACACATCATTCTGGTCTTCACCTGGAAGACAAAATGGAGGATTGGGTAATCATCTGGCATTCGATACTCTTTGAGAATGTGATAGGGCATTCGAGATAAGAGTAGTTGGGGACCGATATTCTTTGAGGGCTGGCTACCCAAGAGAAGAATATTCCAAAAAGGCCATACTTTGGGATAACCTGGGTGGAGTATGTACCTTGGAGAGACAATGACTATGGTGTCTATAAGTCATGTGTCTTGCCAGCATTGTAGCCGATTGTCTCGTTTGGAGATGGGGTTGTCAGTCAAGGCCTTGCACTAGGACAGTGCTGGTTGATATGATGCTATACAGATGCGATTACCAATCTGATTCTTCTTATGAGATTCTTTAGTTTGAAAGTGACCATGTACCTATATGAATACCTCCCTAGATAAGAGGGAGTGTTGGAAAGTGTAACTAGGCTCAGTCTTCATATAGACTGTAATTATGTATTTATGTAATGAAGACGACAAAGATAATAAAATGTATTTTTGTTAAGCTTGCTTCATGGGTTCCAAGAGCAAGGTTTTATTATAGGTCAAAAGACGACTTCTTGATGTCTTTTAGGGATTTGCCATTGTGTCATAAATGTACTAATTAAGAGTCACGTATATGAAGAGTCTAGACAAAGAAGTATGCTCCAATACCTTGTCATATAAGCTTGAAGATATAGCAATGTTCAAGATCAGCGTTGAATATCTCCTCTAGACAGTTTATGAAGCAGTGGACAAGTCGGCCTACATACTCCTGAACAAGTCGGCCTACAAACAGTTGGAAGGGTCAGCGTAAAACAGAGGAAGAGTACACTATATAAAGAAAGGATCTGCAACTCATTTAGGCAGAAAATTTCGGACAATTCTGAGATCAATTCAGTGATATACACCTACAGTTAGAGCAAGATTAGGACGGTGGTTAGTGCATAGAAGGGATTGTGGTTAATATGAAGAAGGAATTGTGCTTAAGTGCAGAGAACAAGATTGCATTTAGTACGAGCTTCAGGACTGAAGAAAAGAGCAAGGAAGAAAGGCTACAACTGCAGTTTGAAGCATATATGATAGACAGTTCAGCAAAGAAGAGATTCGGATCAAGGACCATGATATAAGTGAAAAGAAGGTCTAAAATTAATGTAAAGATCAGGGTTGCAACAAGAAACAGTGCGTAGAAGGAAGGATCCAAGGTACAAACACATGTACCATTGTCTTGGGTATAAAGAAGCCTAGAAGGATCCAAAGTAAAGAAGAAATCAAAGTCTAGAGACCGAGCTTTCTAAGGCTGGTGTTGAACGGTGCACATCGATGCAAGAAGGTGCAAGAAAGGAGGACTCATTTAAGAGGCATTAACAAGGTCTTGGAGGCATATAAAAGTCAAGGGTTTGTGTCATGGTCATGGTACTTGTCGTCTGAAAGTCTATAAGAAGAATTTCTTGTGGGTTTTCCTCTCCAAGAGGGAGAGGTTTTGGCCCTGGCTTGAAGAGCCTAAATTTGTGTCTCTTGTGTTTTTGATAATTGACTTGATGAAAGACATAATAAGCTAAGAAGAAAAGACATAAGTAAAAGAAGTAAGCTCACAAGTAATTATCAAGTAGATAACTTGAATTAAACCTAGCCCTACCAAATTCTCAACATTAAGGGGAGATTGTCATCAACTTAAGAATCCGAGAGGCCTCTAAAAATTAGCCACATCGACAACCTGTGGGGAAATTCAAGGCAAGGGGCTTTGAGGAGCAGTGTGTGATGTAGGAATCCCTCTCTAATTCCATCCATTAAGGAAGAGATTAATGGATGAATGGTTGGTTTGATGCATTGCCATGCCAAAAGAGGAACTAAGACAAAAATAAGAACTTGGTGTAGATATAAGGGGATGTATGCACATGGGGTTACCATGTCAAAACCTTTGGAGTAATGAGGGGCACTGACACTAAATTAGACAAATAATTACCTTTATAGAATTTGGTTTGCACAATGATGGTGTCTCATAGCCAAGTTTGGCAATCAATTTTTAATTCTTTTTGTTGAGTTTGTTTGAGTTCACTTCACTACTTCACATCTTCTAAAGATAAGCTTATTGTTAAATCTCCTAATTAGGGATTTTGCACCATCTCCATTTTACCTTTTTCTTTTCCCTTTTCACATCTTTTCATTTAGTTGAAAGATGCAAGGTTGATAGTTACTATAATAAAATTTGATGATCAATCTACTTTTAGATTAGTCTAAAGGATTGTTTCTCTCTTTGAATATGAGTTGTCTAATTCATGTTTCTTCTTCATTCCCTGAGGAGTTATTACTGGTAACAACTTGCATGTGAGTGATGGCTTCTTTTGACATAACAAAAACCATGTCATCATATTTGTGCTAGATAGAAGGGTTAGGAATTGTTGATATTCCATGCTTCAAGTACAATGTATTTGCTTTTGGAGTTGCATTTTGGTTCAACTGACAATGATCCCAACCTCTAGGTCTATGGTTTTCTTTCTTTCCCTATAAAGGACCTTACCCTTTGGACAAGCATCTTGTAATATTCTTAAATTAGCTTGCAGCTAATTGGAATATTAAAGTTTTGTTTTGTCACTTAGATAGGTGAATAAGTGGGTAGGGAGATCCACAAATCTCTTTATGAAGAATAAAACCACTTCTCATGTGAAAGTGGATCATCTTTCCAGCTCAATAAAAGCACCCTAAGGTATGAACAGGGGCTAGAATATGTGGACTGGGTCTACTTTGACCAAATCAACAGCGTTGCCATGGAGCAGTGGACATTAATGGAGGGACAACGCAGTTTTAGATGGAGACACATTGCATGGAAGTAGTGTCATTAATGGATGGGGCTTAGGGTTTGGAAGCTCATATCTTATAAAAGGAAGAGGATGGCAGCCATATTCATTATGTTGATATATTTTATGTTTTGATATATGGTCAGTTTAGACATATAGCTTTCTTCAGCTGTTTTGCTAAGATTGCAGTGTTGTTTAGAACAGGGTGTTCCTGATCGGGAATGTCACCTCTTCCATTGAAAAGCTCTTGGAGGAGTTTGCACTATACTTCCACATTCAGGCATTTGGCCAAGCTTCAGTCTCATGTACAATGCAATTATGTTTAGAGTTGGGTTGTGTTTTAGGGGGATAGCAATGGAAGAGAGAAATCTCCAATTTTTGAGCTAGTTTTCCATTGGAGAAATCATCCTTTCATCCGAGAGCCTGTGAGGAAGTCATCAGGTCTTCATTACATATTTTGGCATCAGGCCAAGTAGCAGTCATCAGCTATAGCGCAGTTTCCTTCAAGCACTGTGTTATTTTGAAGAGCAGTTGTAGCAGTGAGTTTATTGCCCTATTTGGAGTGTTTGGGTTTCCTGTGTGGGGATCAGCCCTTCATTTAGGAGATCTGTTGGAGGAGGATCAACCATCTTGTATATCAGATCAGCCATCTCCCATCAGTGATTCAATTGCAGAGATTATTCAACCCTAGGGCCAAATCTGCTATATTTTGGATAGTGTGTATTTCCGGAAACCTTTTCTATGTTGTCCTGGAAATCTGTTTTGGGGCTTGGATCTATATTCCTTGCACTATTGGAGCATTGCAGTAGCATATACATGTATTTCCATTCTCAACTGTAGCTATCCCCTTGTAGACAGGGCAGTTTTGATATTCCAGCTTTTATTGTATTAACAGCATTTCAGATCTAGGTGTATGCTTTCATGGGAGACTTGTTTGCCGAACTTGAGTGATCTTTTCCTCAAGTCTTTGTACCTATTTTTGCTGTTATAATCATAATGGAATGGATCCATGGTTGTATCATGTCTTAATCTATTGATATTGCTGCTATTTTCCATTATTGTGAACTATATTGCTGCTTTCCCCATTTGGGAACATTACAGATCTTCCAATTCAAACCATGGAACTAACAAAAGTTATTCTGTTCTAAAACTATCTTATATGGTAGGCCTCGACTCAAGTGAAGCTCTACAAAAATTTGGGGACAAGGACATACCCTTTTGAACCTAGCTTATGTCATCCTTAAGATATTTTATTAAGTATTTTCAATTCTTTTCAAAAATGGAAAAATCCACATGTAGATGAGGTGACTCAACATTCTAATCCACATTGGGGTTGAAATGATGGAGATGGTAGCCAAGTTGAAATCCTAAAACCATGATTCGATGAATAAACCAGCTCTACCCCAAAACCACAGTCCCTCTTCTAAGACTTTTCTGTGATCTTTGAGATTGGTCGAAAAAACAGTAAAAAATGCCTTTACAACAAAAAGTTATCCAAGTTCCCTATGGTGTAGATCGATTTAATCCATTCGACAAGAGATAATGCTAATCGGCACAACCCATCAAAGCATGGTATGTATGATAATGATGAGCTTGTTAATATTTGGGATCTTCATATGTACCGCTAGATTAATGTCTGATCTCTCGACAATGAAAGCTCTTGGTGGACAAAACTCAGGATCCAAAGGGAAAAAGGATTTATCCTTGCCTATATCTTTAAAAGAATGACGAGGTAAGGAAGATGTCACACAGCTAAGGAAGATGTCACGCCTTTGCTATGAACTCCTCCATGAAGCCATAGCACCAGGAAATTTTCAATTCATCTGGAGCATTGTATCGATTAAGTTACACAAAACCTATGCATCCAAAAGACACGAGAAAAAATAATATGGTTAGTGAGAGCAAGCAGCACAGTGAAACTGACGATTACAAGTAAGGGAAGTGGCCATTATTCTGAGTATGTGAGGCAGTCTTCAATACACTGAAAAATAAGGGAAAATGGAATACTTCGTCAACCATTAAGACCAAATAAGCAAAGAAATGTAATTGGATGTGGAGTGTTCAAGATTGATCCCAAACAGGAGATTTATAATGTAACTATCTTATAACAACCAAGAATGTTTCACAGCAATATTTTGGCCAATCTCCAAATCTATAATGTCAAGTACCAATATATATTTAATACAAAGAAGCTTACAACCAAGCATTAAAGCTGGACCACTTTCTGTTGAAGAAACATTAAAAAATGCTACAATTTTTGCACAAATATAAAATGATTACAAAAAGCGCATAATATGTGTCTCTATTAAAAAGAATGATATTGACTGCACTAACCTGTAAAACAGCAAGTCACGACAATTACTATCAAAAATAGAAAGACACATCCGTCAGGCTGTTGTCCAGTGGTTGAGAAGATGCATTGCCATGCAAACAACCCAGGATCAAAATCTGGCAGGTGTAAATCCCTAGGTTGCACATTGATCAAATCGGACGACACCTCAGGTTAGAGTGGGCCACGAAAAATGCTGATAATGGGATTCACAGCTCCCCATTGATCAAAAATGCGTTTATCCAAGCCAAAAACAAAGATGCTCACTGGCTTCTGCCCTCTTTGTTTTACAGAGTAAGCACACGAAAACTAAAGATTGTGTCTACAAAAGGAAATCTGGAATAACAGGTGTTTGTGGAGCCACGTTTAGGGGGCTATCTGCTCTTTGTCGATTCCGATGCTTTGAATGACGATGATTTTCTTTTTTGGAATGTCCTCTTAGATGCCTTTCCGAATGTTCATCCTTCTCTCCGGAATTCAATTCAGAACGTTTATATGCCTCCTTCTCATGCTTTGAATGTTTGTGCCTGCTGGAACTCTGCTTTTCAGTTTTATTTCCTTTCGTGCCATCAATATACCCCTCTGAAACATTAATGGCCGTATTGTCCACTTTTACCTCTTTCCTGTCTTCTCCCCTGGAAGAAGTTTCAGAACGGCGTCCTGAACGATGATGATGTTCAGCAGATGGAGCTTTAGCTAGTTTTTCCTGACCCCTACCAGACCCCACTGAATGCTTATTTTTATCGCTAGACAGCGCTTCTTTGATGGCATTTGAAATATAATTTTCTTTCAAATTCTTTGCCTGCTTGGTGGCTAACACTGGTTCATCATCTCCCTCATCCAACCTTATCACTGCAGGCCGTGCTTTAGTCCGCTGTAGTTTTGTGGCAAGAAAAGAATGCTCTGCAAGCTTCAAAATATCATTGTTTACATCAGACACTCCAGAAGGGACATCGAGTTGAGGTGGAGGATAGTCATCAGTTTTTGTTTCATCTTTCCCTGTAGGTAGATAGAACACACCATGTCGCTGCCGATGTTGGGCTAAAAGTGAAGTTGATTCTCCAATTGATAGTGACTCTTCCTTAGTGCGCTGATAAAACACAGGAGCATCATCCCACTCTCTGTGCTGAGGGATAGACCACTCCCTCACTCCATCATCTAAAACCTGCTCATCGCCTAGAATTTTGACCAAATCATCAAGATTCTCCATGAGGACAAGCCCATCTGGTAATGGTACTCTTCCTTGTGCAAGCACAGAAACAGGACTAAGCTCTTGCGCAAAAATACTATTCATGTATGTGATAATCTGGGCAGCGCTAGAATCCCGGTTTATCCCCATATCTTGAATTTCTTTAGGGTTTTGATTTTCCAAAAGACACCCTGGAATGCCTTCTAGTGCCGTTATAAGGCCAAGCAAATTGCATGCCCTCTCCTGCACCTCCACATCTTCACTTTCTGAAAGGGGACTGACATTCAGTTTAATTAGCTCAACAGCATGATGAAGTGCAGAATATGAGTCGAGATGTTTTCCTGAATTGACAGATAAACTTCCATGCACTTCGGACAAGGTGAAGTCTTCACCATCCATAATCGCATCCACACTTGGTCTGCTAGGAAGTTCAATATTTGACCTTGGGTCAAAAGTTTCTTCATCTTCAATATCTACCAATCTTCTCTCGTTTTCGAAGTCTACATTTGCTGGCGTGCTACTTTGAGGCACAGTACTTGAAGCCTCTTCCTTCTGGCCCCCGATGCCACTTTCTCCCTTTAAACTGGACAGACCAGATATAGCCCGTTGCAACGATTTCTTAGGCTTTAAGTCCACCCCTTCAATTGCAGACTCAATTACCAAGGAAAGAAGGTGAGCTTCCTGCACTCCCGCAGAGTCTTTCACGGAAGATTCAGATACAAAAGGATTGCTTCTCTTCGTGTATGAGTAATAGCAGAATACAAGAACTTTGAGTAAAGACTGGAGATAAACACATCTCACAGACGGTGGCAAAAGATTTGTCCGAGGCTGCAGAAGAGCTTCTATAATCTCAAAAGGATTTTGTGAGTGTTCAATATATTCCCCTGCAATCCAAGCAGATGCAGAAAGTACTGAGTGGAGAAATGGATACTCAAGCAAGGCAGGATCAATAAGGAGACTGCGAGCAACTTGCACAAGTTCTGGCCTGGCATCTTTAACCCTCATTCCAATATCTACAAGCTGCCTTTCTACTTCTTTGCCATGCTGACAATGAGGGAACCTTCCAATGTCACCCAGAACAGAAACATACCAGCCAAAGTCAACAACCAATTCATACACATTCTTGCTGCAAGTGGAAAGAATAGCACGCAAGATTTCATTAGAAAAATCAGGATGCAATACAAGACTATAATGCATCAATACTCTTACAGTATCAACGAGGTTGTTCTCAGATATAATCCCCACAACAAGGCGGAGAGCAGCCACTTGGATACTAAGGTCTGGATCAATCAGAGCCTTTAAGATTACTTCTTTGTTTTCAGATACAGCCCATATATGCTTCGGCATTAAAGCAGCGAGTGCCTGCAGTCCAAGATACTTGAGGTTAGGATCATCTTCCATCATCAAATCCTTCAATTTCTCCACAGACAATTTAACTGCTGCATCATAATCTGTCAAGCCTGAGATCACAGTCCGTATACACTCAAAAAGCAGAGACTTCGCCGCTGTCTTATGCATATGCTGGCAAATGGGTTCCACGATCTTCTTCCCCAACCTAGGCTCCAGCGGCGCCAAGACCCCAAAAATCTTCACAACCTTAATAAGCATCCAATTGTTTGTAGAAACCACTAAAAGCCGGTAAAATTCAGGTGCGAGGGGCAAATAGGTTTTGGGGTCTCTCGTGGCCAGTTCACAAAGCACGCCAACCGCCGCGCAAGCTACTTGGGGATCGGAATCCTCTAAGTTTTCCACCAATCTCTTGAAGGAAACCCTAACAGCATCTGGGTATTTGTCGAAAACCCTCAGAAGCACTATGGTGGCCTTCTTTTTCAACAAAGCCTTACTGCTTCCCAACATGGTGAAAACCTCCGACATTAAATCCCGTGCAAGATCTGAGGTTGCAATTCGAGATAAGCATTCTAATGCCAAACCAGCTTCATACTCATTAGTACTTATTAAATCTTTTCTCAATTGATTAGTTATAAGTAGCAATACTTCTGTATCCTCATGAAAGCTCTGGGATGCAGCTAAATACCCGATTTTCTTATGACAGAATCTGGGCATGCTCATGACCTCAACAACATGAAAAGCAGCCCAAGACATGTCAAACCCTTGAAGCATATTCAGATATGTGAGCTTCTGTAATGCAACTGCCTTTGTGTCATTATCAGTCGATTTAATTTCCTTGTGGATTTCATCCATTGCTTTTGCTAGATACCGAGCTTCTCCTATCATCTGTACACGAAGACCCTTCACCAGGTCCTCTAGTGTTTTCTGGAACAAGGACTCCATGATTGTGGATGCCATCGAATATATGTTTTTGTTTGGGTAATGTTTTTTGTGAATTAATATCAAATAAAAAACTGAAACGCTATTCTAGTAATGCAGATTTGCAGAAGATGCAATTCAATACAACCTTGGGGAGACTGAAGCATGCTAACGGACCAGTGCTCCGACATCGACAGGAAGAGATCAAAGAATGAACAGCTGTCCCTGTACATTGCCACGTCTAAAAAGGAGCCCGAAGGAAAATAAGCACTTGGTATAGATCTGTGGGATCATGTAAGCGCGCGGGGTTTACCGTGTCAAAATCTACTGAGTAATGACATTAACGTAGATCGATGGGAAGATTGGATCTATAAAGTATTGAAGGGGTTTATTTTTGTAAAGAGTAAAATTTAAATTTGAAATTATTAAAAATGCAATTTTTTTTATTATTTAAAATTGATTAAATTAGCGGTTGTTTTTAAAAGTGCAAAGATACACTGAAGGTACTTCATCTCGTTGAGATTTGGGAAGATTTGTCTTTCATTGTTGTGCTTGAAGTAGTAAAATTATGCAAATTTCATGTGAAAAGCCAGCAAACTTCTCACGAATCTATATACACATATTTTTGTGTTAACCTCTGACCAACCTGTATACACATATTTATGTGTTAAGAACACAGAAATTGGGAACCATCAATACCAAGGACAATCTTACCATCAAAGTAGTGTACCATTGTCTCGCTCTATCAGATTTTTGACCCAACTAATCAATAACATGGCATTAATCAACATGACAAAATCCGTGAAATCCAATTTTCATTGCTTTACTGTTTCTTGCAACATTGGATTGGCAACAATCAAATATGCCGAGTTGTTTGCTCTAAAATTAGTTCTATAATTGGCAAAGTTCCTTCACTTAAATACCATGCATCTATATGGAACTTATGCCGAGTTGTTTGCTCTAAAATTAGTTCTATAATTGGCAGAGTTCTTTCACTTAAATGCCCTGCATCTATATGGAACTTTTTGTAGGCAATATATGGATCAATATGAACACTCGGGAACAGATTCTTGAAAACGAAATAGTATAAAACAAATATTATAAAAATCTTTGAGTATCTTCAGATTTGATTTTAGAGAAATCCTTGATGGGCTTAGAGAGATCACAAAGAGGACAAGCTTTGAAGGTATATAGACATAATCAATAGCTATGCTCCAAAATTTCTTTAAGAAAATAAATAAATTGGTTGTTAAGATGGTAATTTCCCTTTGCATATAAATTCAATACTAAATAATTCTACAGTGACACAGAAAATTAAATATATGATACACCATCCTCGTATTCACACAAAATCTCCATATTCACATGCTTATAAAAAAAAATTTGCACGAAAATTACAACACAATTTTCACAAGCTGCTCAAATCTTTTCACTAATAAGAAACACAATAAATGAAATCCGTGAATTACTATCCATTTAATCAATTTGATTTCCAATATACTGGTTATAAATCTGATTTCCAATATGCTAGTTATAAATATGTGAATCATATTAACCGTATTAGTCACTTACTATAATATCTTTATATAAATTTAAAGAAAATAATGGGAGACCACCAGCCAAAATTACAGAAAACTTTGAAAGACAAAGAACAAAAAAAAATAACCACAAATTTAAGAACAACACAACGTAAAATCGAAAGGGATCATCAAATTCAGAGCCCTAAAATATGATATGCAAGTTACAAGCAATCAAGCAAAAATATCAACTTCAATTGATGAAACAAAATCCCGCAATATTAGAACACTTTATATATGTCAACAATTTTGCCTGATAGACTTGACATCTTTGCCTAGCAAAGCTATCAGCCAAGTCCCTTCAGATCCATATTCCTCCCATACAAGAACTGGTGACAAGATTTGCCTGGTTTGCAAACTATGCAATAAAAATTATGCTGGATCTACAGTAGTTCAAACACATCGTGGTTGTGACTTTCATTTGCGGAAGGTGCAAAATCAAGTTACTAACACTGGTTGTAAATCACTGATGAAATTCAAGAAGTATTGGATCTAATAATGAACATAGATTATTCAGTACTAAAACTAGTTTTAATTCAAAAGGGTTTCATATTTACTGGCCCTTTGACTCAGTGTTTAACTGATTAAATCTAAACAATAAATATCCATACAGTGGCATCTAGAAAATTAAATCCCTGAATTGCATAACATTAATACAATTCATATATAGATAATCATTCTTCAAATTCAAATGATTCTAAAAATCATGTAACACAGCAAACACAATCCGTCGACTCTGATTCCCAACTACTTAATCAATTTGATAACAATAGTACAACAATTTTAAATATGGTAATTTGCAACCTAAAATTCAAGGACTTAGAATCGGACTTAGTATCGGAAATGAATTCAAAACTCCAACTAAAACTTATTTTCTAAGTTGAGAAATTAAATGACATGTTTCATAGTAAAAACAATAACAATGAAATTTTAAAAGGCACCTATCAATTAAAATACTTGAATTACAATAATATAAATCTTAATCATTCACGGAAATATGTTTTTAAAAAGTATAATCACACTTCCAAAGTTGACATTGCAGTACGAGCAAAAAAAAAAGTGTAGGCTTCCACCAAGAGCACATACGCTAACACAAACAATAACAAAGTCCACACAATATAATAAACACGAACAGATACTTGACACACCTTTAAATCATAGCCAGCTATGTCACCTCAACAGACCAACATATTTTAACAATTAAAAATCACAACCACGAAGACGGAGCACCAGATGCAAAGTAGACTCCTATTGAATGGCTTTTTAAATTATTAAAGAAAACAATCAAATTAAAAAATTTCTAAACAATCTATATAAAAAATAACTTCCAAATTTCAAATTCAAGATTTTCTTTCCTGATTCTCTAAGCTTTTTAGCTTTTTAAATTATTAAAAAAAACAATCAAATTAAAAAATTTCTATACTCAAAATTAATTTCCATTTCGTGTGCTGTAATTTCCATTTCACTTACTAGTTTCCAATTAGTTTCAAGTTGGCTTGCAATTAGTTTCCATTTCTATTAATTAGTTTCCAAAAACACTACACAGATCCAACGAATGGACAATGTGACAATTGTTTACTTGAATCAACGACAAAATAAAAAAGTCGACTATGGTGAGCAGTGGAATGATTCAAAAGTAAACACCTTCAGTGTAATAAAAGGCTTTATAGCTTATTAAAAATCTTCATTATGATTTCACAACCAAGTATTGTATAAAAAGAATAATGGAACTACTCACCCTTTTAAATTTTCCAATCAAATTATTAAAATTTGATAAGATAAATACATAAATGCTTATTAAAAAAGTATATATTATATAAATATAAGAAAAAACAATTATTATACTTATTTAAATATGAAGTTTTACAAGAAAATTCTAACTCATATAGTTAAGAAAATAATCTAGTTCTATTGAAATTTTGGAATTTCTACATTAAAAACTTTTTTAAATCTTTTGATTATGTAGATGTCATTTTGAATGTTCATATAAAGGATTATATATATATATATATATATATATATATATATATATATATATATATATATATATATATTTTAAACATTGAGTTTTGGGGTTAAAAGTTTAGCTAATGGGAAAGCTAAGGATATTGAAGGCTACCAAACTGGAATTTTTTAAAATCGGAGGGCTGATCTTTAGTGTCCACATGCACAAGCTCTTCAATTTGGTAATGAACCAAGGTTTTCCTAAGCCTTTGACACAACATCTCATTGTGCATATCTTTAAAAGCATGGATAAAAGCACTCTCTAATTATATGACCATTATGATTAATTGCACATTAGCCAAGTTGTACAAAATTATTTTGGAAAAGAAAATTAGCGTATGGCTAGAAAGCCATAGTAAAATAGATAAATGCCAAGCTAGGATTAGGAGATATCGTTCAACTATGGACCACCTTGTTACACTTGGTATCATTGCAACGGAATGTCATAATAATAAAATTGATCTTTTAGATTGTTTTGTTGACTTTAGAAAATCTTTTGACATTATTCTTAGGACAAATCTATGGAAGAAGTTGGAGGAGATAATGGTTCCTCTCAAGTTAAGGGTTGTTGTGAAAATGTTGTACATGAATATTATTGTCAATTTTAGATCTAAGAAAATAAATCAAAATCTATACTATGAAAGGATCAATTATTTTTGTATTCCAAAATTGTTATTATTCTTTTTTTTTTTTACACATGCAATAAATAATATGTGGAAAGTAGAGAATAGTAAAAAAATACGCACCAATCACAATGAACATCAAGACATGCTCTGAGAAACCCTTTCAAGAGAAAACCAAGTTGGAAAGTGAGGTTGTTTTGCCCTCTTTCATCTAGGATGGAATGGAGAAAATACAAAGGAGAAGGCAGTGTCTGTGGAGTTTCCTAAAGCATGTGGCCCATAGGATGCTACATAACACAAACCCCCTTTGTTTTATTCTCACTCTATCTACCTTCAACTACTTTGTTGTAATATGGAACAAAATGCACTCAAATACAATGGAACCCCTTTTCCTCGTAGTGGCCCAATTATAAAATAGCATGATAACCAACTAAGGGTTGAGTTTGACTCCTTTAATTCTCAACTAGAGTCTTCTTCATAGTCTCCACATGGCTAGTCCATTTTTTATGAATAACGAGGCTGATGTGGCATGCTCTCAAATCATGGTGGACAGAACAAGAACGTCAACTTTCAAGTGGCATAACTTTTGCATACAAACTTCATTTGACATATTCTTACACCATTGGGAAGGTCTCTAAGTGTAGAATGGAGCCAAGGGATTTATCATATTAAAGAGTTTTTGGACTCAAAAAACTTCATTTAATGCATTAAATTTCCTCCAAAAGGTTTCAACCCCTGATTCACCAAACTAGGACATGTTAATAAAAATGGCCCTATAAGTTAATTCCTTCAATTTTTCCACTCTAAAAGCATCGAGATGGATGATAGATAATATAATGATCTAATCCAAATCATACCTCCCCATTTTGGAATGTTTTGGGTTCCCAAAATATTTTATTATATTAGGTGGAGAAATTTTTCCTCCTTTACTGCCTTGCCTAGAAGTTTTCCTTTCAACCCAATCTTCCAAAGGTTGTGTTGTATGTGTCTTGTACTTCTAGACCTATTTCACAAAAGTGTATCCTATGTCAACTCTACCTGAGCATCTAAAGCTAACTCCTCTATGTAATGTAGGATGTGTTCCTTTTCCTAATCCAACATGGAAGGCTCATAGAGTTTAAGATGTTCCACATTCACCACTAAGTAAATGTGTATGTATGGGGGTAGACTGAGTTTGTAGGCATTATCCAATACCTTGAAAGGATAATATCATAAAGCCTTGGTTTTCTTACCAAGACCTTGTCGACTCCCTTTGTTCAGTGTAACCATACTATGTGTCCCACACTAAACAACATGGTTGTCACATGTTGATCATGCATGGCCTTGTATTTTTCTTGTGACTTCTTTAGCACCTGGTGTACATACAAATGGATATGTCTGATATTCTCACCAAATTTTTCTACTCTTAAAGCATCCCTTGTGAGATCTAACGAGCGCCAAATTTGGCATATTTCCAACACCCGTCTAAGACCTTTTTGCATATCTTTTTTCCCATTTTCAACTCATTCCAACAACCTTCTTTCCCATATGAATACATTTTAGTCAAGGTATAGTTATTATTTTAATATGTCATTTTAATGCTCATTCTTATGCATTTAAGGATATAATTACCTTTTTATGCTAACCAGTGGTATTCAGAAGGTAGAGCTGCAAAAGTTCCTTAGGACAAGAGTAGGATACATGCATTACAACTCACCATGGATAATTGTTTTTTTTTAACAAATTCGGGTATTTGATATTAATTCCAAAAAGGAGGAAGCAAAGCTTCCCGATACATATGTGCTCAAGAGTTCAAGGAAATAGAGGAAAACAAAAACCTTGAACCTTCTTTTACAACTATTTGATTTACTTCATAACTTCCTAACTTTCCTACAACATCTAACTTGAAGAACTTGACAAATTGTTGCAGGAGCAATATACATTTACATCTCATATCTACTTGAATGCATAATATAGATATCTAAAGCTGGATAATTTCTTGTAACTGTAAACAAATTTCTAATGCACAATGAACTTGAGTCTTTGTTATTCCTGGTTAATTGTCTTCTCTTCGTGTGGTTGAATCTTGTTGCTACGATCTAGATTGTTTGAACTTTCCCCTAGATTCTTAGCAATGACTTATTGAAGGAAATTAATTATGTTCTCCAAGCGGGCACACTTGATATTAAGCTTTTTGAATTATTGTCTATGCTCATTGAGCTTCTGCAAAATGTAGGCATTCTTCGATCTAGTTTGGGTCTACTACTGGTTATGCATGGATTTAATTTGGTCCAACACGACTTTATGAGACTTATAGTGCATACACAGATTATTATTTTGAAAATTGTCCAGAGAATCCATTATGAAATGCAAAGGAAGGCAGAGGGAGTGTGATAGGAAAATATGCATTGCTTAAAGAAAGAGGACTGCCACCCTTGGGAGATCACTGAGAAAGAGGAGCGTAGCTCTGGGAGGAAGGGGCGAAAAACAGGGGAGATAGGAAAGTAGAAGGAAAACGCATCACGGAGAAGGAGGATAATAATACATGAGGAGATCCCTACACGTAAGGGAAATATAAAAAATCGGGGAGGGGATGGGGGGCAAGAGAGGACAAGGAGGAGGGAAGATCGAGATGCGAAGAGGCCAAAGAAGGAATGATTACAAGGAAGAAGGGAATCGAGAAGATCAGTGGAGAGGATTTGAAGGGAGAGGCTAATCTGCATGGAGCAGAGCATTGTGGCAGAGGGAGATTTTATAGGGATTTTGAAGTTGAATATTGCAGGGAGGTGCGGGAATCTAAGTGAGACAAACCACTGCGTGAGGTGATAGTACTGAGGGAAAAAATATGAAGGAATATTTATGGAGTACCTTGAGTGAAAACTTCATTACCAATTTTGATTTTTCCCTGAGGTCGATCTATAGTGTTATTTGCAAATTTATCAGTTGTCTTGTTATTTTATCTCAAAATATTGTAGAAAGTAACTTTTCCCGATTTTTTTAGTTGGAGATGAATTCGAAAAATAATTTGTCTGAGATCTGCATTCTTCGGCTTTGATTTATTGACCATTTGTTGAATAAGAATGGAGGAGTCTCCAAAGATGATTGGATTCAAATAGTTTCCCCTCTTTAGAATCTGAGATCCCATAAGGAATTCGCAGGCTTCTGCGTTATTGTTGGTTTTGACACCAAAACCCCATTCGAAGGCTATCAAATTTCTCTGATCTTGATCTATTACGAAGCCTACCACTCCAACTCTGCCCGGATTATATTTTGACGAACCATCAAATAATAAACAAGGCCTCTTTAAAGTACTTATCCATAACAAGAACTCCTTTTATTTCAATCAAAATTTCTATTCTCTGTGTTTGATAGGGACATTTCTGAGTGGACTTCAAATGATATGAGACTGATCTCATGCAGAAGTGATCCAAGTTTTTTTCCTTCCTGTTGGAGAATACTGAAGTCCAAATTTTTAACTCCTTTTGCAAACAAAAACTTAGCAATTAATCCCCATGTCTTGAAAATAGTCTTTCTTATATCTGGTTTGATGTTTTGGAAGATTTGTTTGTTTCTAGCAAGCCAAATATGCCAACATAAAAGGAGGGTAAACTAATCCAGAACCTCTTAATCATATTCTTTCTTTTGAAGGAGTATGGATACTTAGTTTTCCAATTCATGTAGAATTCAAAAATGTTGAGATAAAAATTAATATTGGCTTCAATTGGAAAGATAAAGTAAAGTCCAACACTCTTTAGGAAATTCGAAACCTATGAATAAGTGTTGGATGTTTTCTTCTTCCTCCAGACACAAAGGGAATCGAGAAGGACCAAGAATGCCTCTTTTTTTTAGGTTTTTTGCTGTTAGGATCTTCCCCTTTAACAAGATCCAAATGAATTTTTTTATTTTTCGAAGACTTTCAATCTTCAAGGCTGCTTTCCAAAGAGGCCAGTCTTGATTATCTCATTGCTCTTGGAGCTTCAAATAACTTTTTTTAACACTAAAACCTCCTCCATTTGGATTCCATTTGAAGGAGACTTGTTGACAAAATCTGATAGGGGCATCGCCTTTAAGATGACTCAACAATATATCTCATTGTGATTTCAAATCTGGGGTGAATGTTGGAGGTTTCCAACTTTCCCAAAAGTCATCATTCTGATTCTACTTTGAAATTTGATCCATATTGCATACTCCATTTTTAATCATCCAAGACTTTAGAGGTTGAATTCCTTGGAGATTTTGAACAAGTGCTTAAAATTATGCTCAAAAATAAAAGTTGTCGGATTGGTGTAGAACCTGAACGATCACATAGACCTCGTCGTTTTGAATCCGGCGCAACTCGTTTCATGAAAAACCGACACCATATGCTCCTAGAAATGCGTTTTGCACTTTGTCAAACAAGCAAAATTTTGGAAAAAAAAATTGCAGGGACATCTCAGTGAGAAGTCCGTACTGTTGACTAGGAAAGGAATTCTCTTCAACCAATGGTTTGGTGCCTAGTGGCACGATGGTATTGGTTTGTTTGTGGGAGTTTTTGATTGGTGGTATGGTGGCCAACTATAGTCTGCCACGTGGCCAGCCAGGGGCCGCCACGTGGCAGCCTAAGGGCCACCAAAATTTTTGGGGTCAAGTCCGAGCAATAGCAGGGGTCGAACCCGCAACCAACTAACACCAAACGCCAAGCCAAACCGTTGCGCTACTACATATGTTTCTTAACTATGTATGAAGTCTGCATGGCTTTGTATTAACTTCGTTTCCATGTTGGGGGAAGGGGGTTGGGTTCTAGCCCCAGCCCTGGTCACTGCCGAAGACAAGACCATAGGCTGGAGGCTAGCCCCATGCCCCTGCTCGTAACCGTAACATATAATGTTACTGCCAGATGTGACCATGCCGAGACCAGATGGAGCCAAAATCGCTAGGTGCCAACACCGTCAACGAAGACCATGACTCCACCACATGTGCCCATAATTGGAGTTAAGTCCAACGGTTAGCCTAACCATCGACGCATATTTAAAATATATATATATATATTAGTTTTGTTGTGCTAAGATCCAATTCATAATATAAAGAAAGTGCTTGAGGATTGAGAGGTTAATTTCAAGTTTAATATGAGTTTTATGTGTTTTTATGTGATTTTCATGAGCAAATTAACATAAATAAAACACTGAATAAAAAAATATAATATACATGAACATCACCATAAACAGTCACACAACAACACATGATGAAGGAGTTCTCGCCTCGGTTATGTCTCCTTGGTCCATCTTCTAATGCCTTGGCCCTCTTCTATCATGCTCAAAAGTGTGATTACATGTGTTTATAATGCTCAAACAACTCTAAAACTTGTTCCATGAGCTCCAGAATGCCCAAAATTTCATGTGTAGCCTCTTTCTGCATTGAATTTGGCCAAAAACTGGAGAAGTTATGACTTCCCCTAGTTGTTGCACTATTTGTTCCACAAATTCCTCAAAATCCGGCACGATCCTACAAATACAGCTAGAATCCAGCTAACTAAGAGCTAATTTTGCCCAAAATCAGGCGAAATTTTCGCCGCGCTAATTTGCCCAATGAGGCCTAAAAAACATATTTCAAACCATACGCAATATGGTTGAATAAATAAATATATATTGGGCAAATTAGCGCGGCGAAAATTTCGCCTGATTTTGGGCAAAATTCGCTCTTAGTTAGCTGGATTCTAGCTGTATTTGTAGGATCGTGCCGGATTTTGAGGAATTTGTGGAACAAATAGTGCAACAACTAGGGGAAGTCATAACTTCTCCAGTTTTTGGCCAAATTCAATGCAGAAAGAGGCTACACATGAAATTTTGGGCATTCTGGAGCTCATGGAACAAGTTTTAGAGTTGTTTGAGCATTATAAACACATGTAATCACACTTTTGAGCATGATAGAAGAGGGCCAAGGCATTAGAAGATGGACCAAGGAGACATAACCGAGGCGAGAACTCCTTCATCATGTGTTGTTGTGTGACTGTTTATGGTGATGTTCATGTATATTATATTTTTTTATTCAGTGTTTTATTTATGTTAATTTGCTCATGAAAATCACATAAAAACACATAAAACTCATATTAAACTTGAAATTAACCTCTCAATCCTCAAGCACTTTCTTTATATTATGAATTGGATCTTAGCACAACAAAACTAATATTCCCATTCAAATCAAGTTGGTATCATAGCACTAGGTTTACTTGTGCAAGGAGGATTAATTTGTTTTGCAGGTGTTTAAATTCTTACAAGGTTGAAGCTCAAGAGAGGAGAAGGCAAGATTGTGGATGCAGGCTCTCTAGTTGGAGCAAGGAGAAGGAGGGCACAATTGCCACAAGATTCACCTCCAGTTGTTGTAGAAGCTTCAGTAAGCATGTCCCATGAGGAAGGAATTGCTCACATGTCAAAAGATGAGAAGGATTGTAGGAACGCTTTCTTTAACATGACAGAGATGGCGAAGGTCATCTATGAAGAGAGGAACACAAAGTTGCAGGGTGAAATCTCCAAGCCTCCAAGAGGAGAGGGTTCTCCAGGAGGATGAGGTAATAGAAATGGTGATAATCCCACCATCTACTCCACCATCATCCTCACAACCATATTCACCTCCATCTTCGTACTATTCCACTACTACAACCCTTACACACACTCATCAACCTACCTTAAAAGGAATTGGTAAACAACCCTTATTAAAACTTGATATCAAATTTGAGCTACCTATGTATAATGGTGAAGTGAATGCAGAGAAGCTGGAAAAATGGGTTCATTAGTTGGAGGTCTATTGAAGAATTCAAAACTTCAAGATGATGATACAAAGATACAACTAGCTTCCTTGGGATTGGAGGGTGCAACACTAGTATGGTGGGAAACCAAGACACAAGATGAGATAAAGAAAAATGGTAAGATCTCACTCTATTGGTCTAATTTCATTGCTGCAATTAAAAGACAATTTTACCCTCTACAATATATGAAAAAATTCATCATGAATTGGCAGAACTTCAGACAACTTAAGGGTCAAAGTGTACAATATTACACCCAAGAATTTAGAAAAAGAGCTCTTACGTTAGGTGTTGATTTGCATTCACAAGACACATTGTTGAAGTATCTAGGGGGTTTACATAACTGCCTAAGGCATATTATACTTATGTTAAATCCCACTAACCTAGATGAGGTTTGTGTGCAAGGCACCCACCTTGTGGCAAGAGGGAAAAATATTCCAGAAGAAGGTAAAAAGAAGCCATTTAAGGGTGGAGAGAAAGGAAAGGGTTCCAAAGGGAAGGGAAAGAAAAATGCATCCGTTAAAAAGGAAGGAGAGAAAGTGACATGCAAAGATTGTTCTAAATAGGGTCACGATGAAGACCAATGTTGGAAGCTTCATCCAAAGATGAGGCCCAAGAAATTCAACAACAAAAAAAAAACAAAAAACAACTGCAACCACTCAACAGGATTTGGGATCTAACTCAGGTGATGAAACTAAAATTTCAACCATGAGTATGAAGGGAAAAGAATCCATTGCTAGCCCTAGTTCATCAAATTGTCACACTATTACTCCAAATGAAGAAATAAGAATTGAATTATTTCATGTGAGGGTTATTTCAAAACATACAAAAATTGACACATTAGTTGATAGTGGGTCTCAAGCCAATTTGATATCTGAATAATTAGTCAAGAAACTTAATATTGAAACCATTTCTCATTACAAACCATATCCATTGGGTTGGATATGCAAGAACACAAATTTACAGGTTACAAGAAAGTGTATTATTCGGTTTGCAATCACAACAAACTTCATTGACGAAGTTGAATTAGATGTTATATCGCTTGATATATCACGAATTGTTTTGGGTAGTTCTTGCCTCTATGATAGAAAATATATCATCTATCACCATGAAAACAAGTACCACTTGTTCAAAAATGGCGTGGAGTATATTGTGAGAGCTCATCGGAAGAAACTAAATCTTTCAATAGTTAATGCAGGGCAAATGAAAAGACTAGTGAATTCAAGCAAGAATTTTGTGCTTCTTATGATTAAAACAAAGAATGATGTTGATTATGAAGCATTCCAAGGTTGTGATCCAAAGTTGAAATATTATTTGATTGAATTTCTTAATGAAAATAATGAGATGTTTCAGGACCACCTGCCTTTCCACTTGGACCCCACCATTGTTACTTTTAGTTCTTCCTTTTCGGAGAAACATTTGGTGTTGCAAGTACCGCAATTGTCTACACAGATACATTCAGGAGGAAATTGAGTTCCTCAACATCTCCTCACTTGGTATGACATACCAATATGCTGCCAAGATTGAGCATAAATTCAAACAAAAGAAGCGAGACTTTGGATCTGCGAATCAAAAGCAATCGAAAGGTTCCCCAAACCGCAGAACAAAGGAAAAAGCCAAGGCATGGCATCCCAAGACAACCTGCCAAAGCCCCAAGAAAAGAACAACACCGCGCAGCCGAAGAAGGACACAGGAAAGTGGTGTGATTTCCAAAAGAGCTCCACTCACAACACAAGTGAGTGTCGATCCAAGAAGTCACTGGTGGCCGAGATGAAGGCTTCTGAATCAAATGCATGCTCTGACACTGAATCAGAACCCGAGAAGGGGAATGACAGAGGGAAGAAAATTATCGATGCGAAGCCCAACGCCACCATTGCCACCATGAAGATCCAAAAGGAAGAACTGGAAGATCCAGAGGAGGAGGAGTGTCTCTTCCACTCCCATATGTGGGTACACTACAGTTCATTGTCGACAGTGGGAGCCAAAATAACCTTATTTCAGCAGAGGTCCTGAAGCGGTTGGGCTTGCCAACCACAACACACCCACAACTGTACACCATCGGGTGGCTTCACCAAGGACGAGATCTCTGCGTCAGCTAGCAGTGCTGCCTTCCCTACAACATCAAGCCCTTCACCGATGAGGTATTATGTGACATTAATCATCTTGATGTTTGTGATGTATTATTAGGCCAACCATACTTGTGGAAGCGACATGTTGTGTATGAGTCTCGACCTCGCGTTTTTATTGTTACTTTGGGAAATAATTTGTACAGGATACCAGAGGTACCACTGCCTACCACTATCTCTTTGGTTACTGCAAAACAATGTAGCAAGCTCATTTCCAAAACCGGGAAATTTGTTTTCCTGGTGATCCGCCCTCAGGGCAAGAAGAAGATTGTGGCCACGGCCTCTAGACAAGGATCCTCTGCACGACAACAAAAAAATGGACAAGGTCGTGGAGGAGTACCGGGACATCTTCACCTCACCTGCAAGGGTGCCTCTGCACTATCAGGTCAAGCACCCCATCGATCTGACCCCAAGTGCGTCGTTGCCCAATGGACTGATCTATTCGCACTCTGTTATGGAGAACGATGAAATCAAGAGGTAGATTCAGGAGCTGCTGCAGAAAGGTCACATCCAGCCAAGTTCATCACCCTATGGGAGCCCGATCATGCTGATGCAGAAGAAGGATGGGACTTGGAGACTCTGTATTGACTATCGGGTGCTGAATAAGATCACTGTTCAGAATAGGTACCCGATCCCACGGATTGATGACCTTCTGGACCAACTCAAAGGGGAAAATTATTTCAACGAGATTTACTTGAAGTCTGGGTATCACCAGGTACCAATCGAATTGTCTGATGTGTGGAAGACTGCCTTCAAAGCCAAGGAGGGCCTTTTAGAATGAGTGGTCATGCCTGTCGGGTTGACAAATGCTCCTGCAATCTTCATGAGGTTGATGGATGACATCTTGCGGCCATTCACCAACTCATTTGTAGTAGTGTACTTGGATGACATCTTGATATTTAGTGAGACTTGG
The DNA here is from genome assembly GCA_034641835.2 of Pinus albicaulis. Classification (NCBI taxonomy): domain Eukaryota; kingdom Viridiplantae; phylum Streptophyta; class Pinopsida; order Pinales; family Pinaceae; genus Pinus; species Pinus albicaulis. The sequence continues at coordinate 353,063,054 of CM076571.1, read as the reverse complement.
GAAGAGCACCTCCACCACATCCGACAGGTCCTCCAAACACTGTGGAAACACAAGTTATGTGCCAATTTGGAGAAGTGCACTTTTGACATGACCTAGGTTTAGTATCTGAGATACATTATTGATTAGTGGGGGGTGCATATGGATCCAACCAAGATCTAAGTCATTCGGGATTGGCCAGACCCAACCCCTCTAACAGAGCTTCGCAGCTTTCTGGGTCTTGCTAATTTCTACCGTAGGTTTGTGTTGGGATTCTCTCATATGACTTGGCCCTTGATTCAAGTCACCAAGGGAGGAGTGAAATCAAAATTATTTTGGTCAGAATATCAATAGAAGGTGTTCGTAGAATTGAAACATCGCCTCTGTTGTGCCCCAGTGCTCACATTACCAAAATTGCAACAACCATTTGAGATCAAGACTAATGACTCTGACTATGCTATTGAGGCATTTATTACTCAACAGGGTCATCCAGTGGCATATCACAGTGAGACACTGTTCGACACAGTCCGAAAGTATCCCAATTATGACAAAGAGATGTATTCCATTGTGTAGGATTGCCGATAATGGAAGCATTACATTTTGGGTAAGGAAACAATCATCCACACAGACCACCGACCCCTGCAGTTCATATAGACGCAAGGGAAGTTGTAGAACGATCGCCATCAGAAGTGGTCCACATATTTGCAACAGTTTCATTTGAACATCAAGTACAAGAAGGGCAACACCAATAATGTTGCAAACTGCCTCAGTCGACCACCGATCTTGGAGATAACCATTGTGCTCAACTCTTGTGGGCACAAGACTTCTAATTGGCTGCTTCTCTACAAGAGCAATCCAGAATTCGACCACACATACAAGACGCTCTTTGAGGGCAATCGAGTTCCAAATTTTCACCTCCAGGATGCACTGCTATGTCACCTGGGACACCTTTGTGTTCCTTCAAGTGAGCGTGCCAAGATGATTTGGGAAGCGCACTACAATCGGTTCGTTGGGCATTTCGGGGTCGAGAAAACAGTGGTAGTACTGCAGAATTATTTCTATTCACCAAACCTTCGACAGGACGTCGGGAAGTACATCAGATCCTACACTGCCTGCGTCATTTCCAAACCGACCATCAAGAATAAAGGCCTCTATACTCCACTGCCTACCCCTAGTCGACCTTGGGAACCCATATCCATGGATTACATGTTGTGCCTTCCTTTTACTAAGCATGACAATGACTGTGTTTTCATGGTCATCAACAAATTATCTAAGATGGCCATTATGGCGGCCTGCAAGAAGAATATCACAGCAGAAGCCACTACTAAACTCTTCTTTGAACAAGTGTGGGTACACTTTGGGATCCCACAGTTTATGATCTCAGATCGGGACATCAGGTTCCTTGGTACATTTTGGTCCAACCTCTGGTCAATGCTGGACACCAAGCTCACCAAGTCCACAACTTTCCATCTCCAAATTGATGGCTAAACAAAGGTCGTCAACAGGATGATCATACAAATTCTGCGCATGTACAACTCAAAGAATCCATGTACATGGGATGAGAGCCTCCCCTATGTAGGACATAGCTATAACCGGTCCCTCCAGAGCTCAATCGACTATAACCCCTTTCAGGTGGGTTCGGGATTCCAACCACTATGTCCCATTGACGTAGCCATGCCATTTGCAGCTACTCAAGCTGATTCGGCTCATGTCCAGTCTAAAGCTACCAAGGCGAACAACTTCATTGAGCGCATTCAACACATTTTCCAATAGGTTCATGACATACTGGACAGATCCAATGTTAAGTACAATAAACAACATGATCAACATCGGGTGCAACATGACTTCCAAGCGGGCGACAAAGTGTGGCTACATTTGCAGAAGAAGCGCCTTGCTGGACCCCACCGCAAGCTTTTCCCACTCCAATATGGGCCATACACCATCACCAAGGCTGTAGGGGACAATTCCTTCGAGCTTAGTATTCCAAAATTCCTTGGTCTGCACCCAGTGTTCAATGTTGACTGCCTTCAGCCCTACTTTCCACCTCTACTAGACACATCCGACATGGCAGAACAACTCACACCAACATAGTTAAACCCATACTGCATGGAAGAGCCACAACTGATCGGATTATGGACACAAATATCAAGAACACCCTCCAGTAGAGGATCCAGTTATATCGAGTTGTCAAAGCAGACCAACTCCTTCACCAAGGCAAGTGGCTCACCAGGGAACAAGTTCAACAGAAGTTTCATCATCTCATGGAGGAACTCAAAGCAATGGGGACCATTGCTTCCTAAGGGGGAGGAATGATCCAAGTGGATATTGGTGGACACTGTACTATTCCACTTGGACTCCCACCATTGTTTCTTTCAATTTTTCATTTTCCTTAATTGTAGCACAATTTACTATTTTTGGCAGTTTTTCGGGTATTGAACTTTCAGAGCCGTTTTGAGGCCCTAAACGACGTTTTTTTGGCATCAAACCTTCGGCAAAATAAGTCCATTCCAAACTTGTCATTTGTTGTTAGTAGGTGTAGTCCTCGGATATATCTTTCTAACGATGTATCATGTGCGTCAAACGAAGATAATATGCCAAAGTTACAACCTCGGGAAATTGATGTACCAATTTACCTTGTCGGGGCCCATATTCTGACGTTTCATCTCCTAGGGTTAGGTATTTGGATGTTGAGCGTTTTCCATTGTTTCTAAATAATATATAGGCCTTCGATCCTCATTGTAACACAAAGTTCAGAGGCCTGTAGCCGCCACATGTCTTCTCAAAGATAAGCTACTAGCGCCCTAGCTAGTTTATTTCCATTCTGTCTGTAAACAAATTTTAGTTATTTGATATTAATGAAATGAAGTGTTATTTCCACTGCATCTTTTTATTTATGGTTATATGTGTATTATGTTGCATTCCTTCGTAAATTCAGATCACAAAGGGGTTACCTACCAAGAGGGGAATCTAGCATGAGATACAGTTGCAGCAAAATTGTCCTCTTCTTAACATTGGCATATATGTAATATTTCCAATTAGTCATGAGATAATTGGAATATTCATTTTTGTTTTATTACCTTGTTTAAAGAATAAAAGAGAAAAGGAGGTCCATAATACTCCTTAATAATGAATAAATCAATGCTAAATGTGAAAAGGCTAAATCTTGGCTGCTAAATCAAGCACCCTTAGGTGTGAAAGGGGCTGGAACATTTTGACTGGGTCAACCTTGACCAAATCTACATCGCTATCATGGAGGAGTGGCCATCAATGAGGCACAATGCAGTTTTAGATGGAGATTCCTTGTGTGAAAGAAGTGATCTCATTGGAAGTGGTTTAGGGTTTGCAATCTCTTGGCTTATAAAAGGAAGGGGATGGCAGCATTAGAAGGTTGTTGATGTTTATCATTTTTTCTGAATATATGGTATGTTTAGACATATATCTTTCTCTTGCTGTTTAGTTGAGATTGAATTTTGTTTAGCATTGGGTGTTTCTGATTTGGAATCCCACCTCTTTCCATTGAGTAGATCTTGGAAGAGTTTGTATTGAATTGTCCACTATCTAGCTTAGGGCCAAGCTTCTTCTTTCAACTACAGTGCAGATCATGTTGAGGGTTTGGCTGTTTTTGCAAGTTGTAGCAAGTGGAGATTATATCTTTCAGATCTAGTCCATTTCAGTGCTTCTTTTCAGTGGAGGAGGTTTCTACTTCATTGGGAGGACAATATTAAAGACATTGAGCATCATTTTCAGATCTTGGCATGAGGCCAACCTCATTTTGATCCCTACAACGCAATATACTTCCATATCTGTGTTATTTTTGTAGGTGCAGTTGCAGGGTGGTTCAGTACACCAGTTGGAGAGTGATTTTCTGAGTGTTGGGGATCTTCCATTCACTTTGGAGATCTGTTGGAGGAGACTATTCTATTGTTTATACCAGATCAGCCACACTTTCCAGATCTGAATATTTCAGTAGATCTGCAGTCTTAGATCTCGTATCTACAACTTGTACATGGTTTTTTGCTGAAAACCCCAAGGGGGTTCTATAGAAGAGCTTGTATAGTGCATAGATCTGATATAGATCTAACTTTTTATGCACTTATTTGCTCTAGATCTGATGTGTAATCTATAGCTGTACAGAAGCAATAAAATATCACTATAAAGCCTTTTCTAGTCTTAGTATATGGTTGTAGCACCTCATTTTGAGGGTTTTCTTTCATTGGAGACTTGTATTTCCTATTATGCATCTTATGGGCCATCTTTTACATATATTTTGCTGCTGTAAATACATATGAAAGGTATCCATATTGGCTTCCTGCTTTATCTATGATGATCTGCGTTATTTTCCTATCTTTCTACATTGTATTGCTACATTCCCCATTTGGGAATATTACAGTGGTATCGGAGCATCATCTTGGCACAGCCTGTGCTTTCTAAAAAGCCAATATGTCTTCTGAAGAAGGAGAGCCTCTTACCGACAGAGAGAAGAGGTATCAAAAGAGAAGACACAAAAATTTTGATTACACAAATGATAATGAAGACAAGGGTAAAGCCCCTTTATCTGGAGGTGAAGATGAAGAGAAGGATTTCCCTAAGATCCTTCTTAGAGCCATGTAAGACCTTGCTAGAGAGATCAAAGAGATGAGAATGGACAGTATAAAGGAATCCCCTAAAAGATTTCATCTTGGAGAAGGCTATGGCATGTCTCATCACTGGAATGATTAACCAGTGCATCAACCACAAGTTTCCCAACGCTCTACCATGCCTACATTTTTGGCTTTGGGAAATGAAGGGTTTCAAGAGCATGAATCCCTTGAAGACTATTTTGAAGAATATAAGTCTCAAAATCAGAGATTCAAAGATCACTTGTGTTTTCGAGAGTTTTTTCAAATAAAGGACAATAGAAGACCAAGGCATCATCATAGAGGTGGTGGATTCATTCAAAATCACGATCGACACCACATATGGGCAGATTTTTTTTACCCAATTTTGATGGGTCATCCAAGTGTTTTTCCAAATCTTGGGTAGAAAAACTGGACATCTACTTTTAGCTGAACAAGGTTCCAGAGATGGAGGCTATCAAGATTGCAGCGCTGCACCTTGAAGGTGAAGCACATGACTAGTGGTTCCATGGCTTGTCTACATTGGGTCATGCCAATGTGACTGCTTATTCAGATTTCTCTAGGAGGCTGGTGGAAACATTTGATAGAAGAGATCCAAAGGCACCATTCATGAGCCTTGCAAATTTGAAACAATCAGGTAGTACAGAAACTTACATCTCTGAAGTTTTAAGACTTTCTGTTATGGTTCCTGATTTGTCTGCATCAAGAAGGGTGTACATGTTCATTGATGGTTTAGATGAACCTCTTCATGGGTTGGTTAAATATACCAAGCCCCTTACCCTAAATGATGCTATTGAAAGGGCTAGAGACCTTCAAGACGCCTTGCCAAAAGAAAAGGCAACTTTTCAGCATAAGCCCTATTTTCCTTCAAAGGGAAAGGAAGAAAGGTTGCTCCTTCAAAGGAGAGCTCATACAAGAAACCTCTTGATGATGATGTCTGGAGAGATCTAAGAATAAGGAGGCTTTACTTCACTTGCCAAGAATCATGGGCACCTAGACATAAATGTGTAGCTGGAAAAGCACATTACATAGAGGTATTCTCAAATGATGAGGAGGAAGAAGAAGATGAACCAAGAAGAGGTCACAAAACTGACACTACAGGAGAAGAGGCAACACCATCAGGAGACGAGAGTGGGGCATTTGCTCCTATTAGAGGGGCTCTTGCATCTTTGAGAGGATCACTTAAGTACTTGAGCTTAAGAGTTCAAGGCTCCATCTTGAATCAGAGGATTTCTGTTTTGATTGATAGTGCGGCTACCCACAATTTTATTGATGCCCAACTAGTGCAAAGGAGGGCAATACCCACTGATGCTTTTGAGGGATTCTCTGTTTGGTCCCAGGAGATAGGAAAATACAATGCATGCATTATGTACCATCCTTATCAGTCACCATGGGGACATATACATTAATTGATCACTTCTTTGTGGTTGACATACCTGACACCAATGTGATTTTGGGTGTTTAATGGTTGATTACATTGGGGAAAGTCACCACTGTTTGGGAGGCTTTGCAAATGGAATGGGCAAATAAGAAGAGTGGTGAGACTCAAATTATCAAAGGCATGCATACATATCCCTCACATACAACTTCCACACATAAAACAGAGATGGATTTGCGCAATGGAAGCAAGGACCTTACAGTCCCATCTATCATGCTCATGAGATTGCTGCATGGAACACTATTATATAGTGGCAAACCACCTGGGAGGCCACCTAATTCAAATTTTGTGGGATATGTCTCACAACATGATGCTCCAAGCATAGATCTAGGAGGGATGGGAGCATTGGAAGACAATGATACAATGTTGGGAGTCTTGTGTAGGCTCAAGGAGGAGGGAGATCTTCTCACAATATCATCATTACCCACTCTCATTTTAGATTCTCCGCTGTGGGAGGAGATGCATGGAAGGAATGACCTTCCAACCTATACCTTTGGCATGGGAGATGTCAAGGAGGAGAGAAGCCATATGATATACATTTATGTTGGTATATCATCAGCGCCATCAATATGGGATATTGATCTATATTGGAAATCCCAATTGTTGGTGGATTACTCCAAGGATCTTCACACATGCATGTTACTTGATGACCAGCTACATGAAGAGGGCTATTTAGTCCAAGAAGGAGTCAGCTATTATCATGGTAGGATCTTCTTATCTAGAGCCTCCAAGCTCGAGGAGAAGTGACTACAAAGGGCCTATGAAGAGTTCTGTTTCAGCCACACATATTCCACGAGATTCTACAACATCATCATGAGAAGCTACACTTGGAAGGGCTTTAAAGGAGAACTATATTAGCATTTTCAAAGATGCATATACCATTTGGAGATGGGGCAGCAACATAACTCTATAAAGGAGTTAATTCAACCATCTCTTTCTCTTTTTGAGGAAGGGGATAGATCTATGCACCACTCCATTTTTTAAGGAGGAATTTTGGTGAAGAATATGCTCATGTAAATAATGTTTCATTTGGTTATTGTTTGCATTCTTTCACCATGTATATGCAGGCCATGAATCCAAGAGGAGTATTGTACCTTATAAACTTCATGGCCAACTTTGGGCCACAAAAAATTCTGAACATGGCCACTCCCTTGGAGGACAAAGGGAGATGTTGTTTCATGATGGGTGCATTCCAAAAGCACCAAATATATCTCACAACTTCAACCATAGTGAGATGACATGGACAACAAGTAAGTGGTGGGGAAACCACTTACCACATCTTGATCTGATGCAGTCAGAAGAAGCACTGTGCTGGTTCCACATGTGGGACTATGACCCACCACCATATGCACAAATTTCGGTCTGTATATATGTAATTTTGATCCCATACATTGATGATGTGCTTGTACTTTTTATGGGGATGTATGGAGGGAGGATGGGAGGTATGTATGTTCCCTATGGGATGGAGATTATCCATGTATCTTATGCTACATGTTTCAGGGAGAACATTGGGCAAACCATTTTTGTGTCATTTGAGCTATTGACTCCTTATGGGATGGATACTTTACATATCATGAGAACTTTGGAGGAGCAATTCATGGAGGGATGGATTGGTGAACACTTAGCTTATAGAGGAAGTTTCTCACATGTTGGTGTCACCAATGGAGGAGGAGAAGAGTTACAACACTCGCCTTATAGTTGCTTGAGGATAAGCAAAATTTTGGAGGGGAAGACTATAATATTCCCAATTAGTCATGAGCTAATTGGAATATTCATTTTTGTTTTATTACCTTGTTTAAAGAATAAAAGAGCAAAGGAGGTCCATAATACTCCTTAATAATGAATAAATCAATGCCAAATGTGATGTTATCACTCAGATTTTCCTTGAAGTTGTTGGAAGAGGAAAGGGGTCCGAGGTAACCACAAACCAACCTTCAGGTACAAAATCTAGCCAATCTGTACCCAGAGAGGGCTCTCTCTGTAAAATTTAACTTTGTTTTAGAAGATATTAGGCTAGTTATAAAGTCCAGGGGTTTTGATTTTGTTTGGGTTGATGGAATTCTTTAGCTGAGATTAAGATCAAGTAGTTTCAGTCCATTGGGCTAATGGAGTCAAAGGATTGGCTGCACTAGCTTAAGTTTTTTAACAAAAGATGGTTTATCAGGGCAAGATAATCAAACTAAAAATAATTATAGATCTAAAGTGAATGAAATGGAATTCAAACGGATGAAAGGCAACGAAGAATCTTTCAACACATTCAAGAGAAGAGAAATAGATTGATTATCAATAAAGAGCAGTTAAGTATTCTTTACTAAATAATCAAATATGTATGAACTAGACAAACAGGAGCAATTAAGAATTCGTTGTTTAAACTAGTTTAGAAGAAAACATTTAGAATAATAACGACTGAATTCAGATTACACCTAAGTACTTTCTGATTTAATCCTTTTCGTTAAATATTAATATAATGAAACACAGATGATATTGTAAACAAATATAAAACTTCAAAACATGAGATAGAGATGACTTATTGATCCTTCATTTGACGCATGAATCCTGAGAAAAGTCTTCTACCTCAATTCCTTGTCCAGTTTTGCCACGAAAATTTTCTCCAAAGCTCTTTATTCCAAAATATTCAATGTTACATCAGAGTCTAATAATCCACCCAAAATACTTCCAAGAGTGAAGTATTTATACAAATTCTAAACTAAAATATCTTGAAAAAATATTAAGATTAGTTCACAAATCTCTCCAACTATTTTACATAAATAGAACTTAAGTAAAGGACACTCAAGACTAATGCATATATTTGGCACTATTTCTTATGGATAGGTGATGACTAAGAGGAGAATTCGAATTTGATCCAACTCTTAGTTGATGATGAGGCATCCAAGTCACTAACTGCTTCCTTTCTTTGTGCATTCTGCTCCAGCGATTCTGCAAACTTAGGGTCCAATGATATCTTTGTATTTCTCAATCCGTAATAGATATGTAAAAAGTGAAAGAGGTTATTGTATATAAATATGTTGGTGAGATAAATGTCTTTCATTTTCCTAAAATTCCTCTCCAGATGTTCACAATAGGCTCTGCAAAAATATGTGTAAAACAGAGTTTTACAGAGTCTGAAAAATATCATGTAAAGATGTGCATGTATCTCTCATTCTGAAATCACTGTGCAAAAAGCGAGATACGTTTTTGTAGATGGGTCTCTTAGGAACAAACACCTCCTTCAGTTTTGTATGATGTATTTCGGATTGGCCACAATATTCTCTGCAAAATGATGACTTAACTGGAATTTTCTGCAAAAAGTGCTTTCCAAGATTGTTTAATATTTCCAAAACCATAATAGTTGTTATAAAAGTGAGAGAGGTTTTTGTAAATGGTCCTCTTAAGAACATAAACCTCCTTTAGTTTTACAAAATTCATCTTGGATTGATCACAATATTATTTTCTGCAAAATAATCACTAAAACATGCAATTTCTGCAAAAAATGTTCCCTTTTTGCTCTAATTTCATCTTTTAACATTAAAACTTCTTTTGACTGTTTTTCACTTTTACTTTGGATGAACTTCATTGTGGCTGGTGAAAGTGTTTTCATCTTTGTTTAACCCTTAATATCTTAATGTTTACTTTCACTGTTTACTGTTTACTTTTTACTTTTTACTGCTCTATCTTTTATCTATCTTCACTTTGTCATGAACTTGTATGTTCTGTTTTGTAACTGTCTTCCCTGCTGTTTATCTTCATGCTAGCTGATTTACTTGACTTGGTCTTGAATCTGATACTCTTTAACCCTGATACTCTTTGACTGTTCTTTATTGTGTCCTTTTACCTTCAATGTGTAGTTTAGGTTTTTACTGTCTGTTTCAACAGTAAATTGTTTAATATCCTTTTTCCTTTGCTTGTCTTTCAATTGTATGTTTTATCTTCCATCTATGTTTGAATAGATTTGATAACACTCTTGGAGTAAACAAGTCTTATGACTAGTATTAAGAGTGTTTATCCAAGGATGTGGTCTTCTGATTACCTGTAAAACAAAACAAATTGTTTAAGAAAGCATTGGTTTGCAGGGGAGGTCGAAAAGGTTTCATTTGATTTTGAGAGGTCTGCGGAGTGAATCTAGAATGATTTTTGGGAGGTAAACCATGCTCGAATTGGTTAACAGAGGCTTCAGGTGGCGCAGCTGGGTTACAAAGAGTTTTACTGCACAATCAGGTGAAAATGAGCAACACTAGGGTGTTTGTGTTTAAACGGGTAAACAGTTGATATTGGCGGGTAAGATTTGAATGAACAGTAATTTGGACAGGTATTGGTTGAAGCGGAAGAACACTAGAATACTTCACTTCAATTCTCTTCAGCAAGTTAATGGTTGGCAAGGTTCAACGGTTTATTTTTGAAATTGGTTGCATGGAAGATTGATGAGTGCATGAGATAATGAAAACGACTTGGGCACATTTGTTTTATTCACAAAGTCAAAAGGTTGGCGGGTTTTTTAATGATGACATCAGCAGGTACGATGGACGTGTCACAGAGGATAGGCGGTAATCAGTTTTTTTTCTGCACCGCTTTTGAGGGAAGGCGGTATTGAGCGGATGGGCAGCGATTACACAGAACGAATGACGCGTGGCCATGGTACTATTTGAAAACCATCGACATTTCGCGCGTTATTGTTCGGATAGGGGATGGCTAGCGGAATTATCAACATCCGTTGATCTTGGAGCGGGTGATCGAACGGTGGTCGGGGCGTGAAGTTGATGGGGAGTTAAGAGGAGGGCCCGACGCAATTAATTATCAATTAATCGTTTCGGGAGCGTTTTGATTGGTGGGTGTCGGTTATTAACTAATCATAAGGATTAATTAATCCCTTGCACAGTGGATGGTCGGGCAATGTTTGTTTTTCTTCTAAACACATATAAATATATGTTTAAATGTTTTTTATTATATGGTAATTAAATCAATGCGACTTATTTACCATAGGGGGCGGGAATAATATATAATGATATATTTTAACCAAAGGGGTATAAAGTGGGTTTTTATTTAAACAAGTGGGAATTAAATACTTTGGTTAAAACTATAATATATGGGTTTTTTGGGATATTATATAAAATGAATTATATATAATAGGAGAAGGTCATTTCTATAAGGAGTTAATAAATAAAATTAATGTTAATATGACAAGGGGACAAGGTAAACTTCAAAATACATTAATCTAAGTAAGAAAGTGAAGTTTTTAGAAGCAAATTGCATTATAATCACTTCATCACTTAAACTTAGGATAAAATGTGATTTTGAGGGTTAATTATGAAATATCTCATGATATTCCTAAGTAAAATGGGATTTTACTTAGGAAATAATTTTTTGAAGTAAATGAGTGTGATGATGAATGATTTTTAAGTACTTAGGTTTTTTTTCAATTATTGAGCCGAGGGTCCAGTCCCTCCAAAAGTCAAGGAAATGCCTTGAGCCCCTTTAATTTTCAAATACCTTAGCACTTAGGGGAAATTAGTGAAATCTTTAGGGAAAAATGAAGGGGAAGTTAATAATCTTGACTTTGCTTTGCTGTGAATTTTTTCCAATGTAGTATCTGCCTTTGCACTTGTGATGAAAGTACAATTGAACACATTTAGAACCATCATTCATCACATATAATTATGCAACAACATCTACCTACCCTACCTACTTTACCCTATTATTTTCTCTTCTTTATTAGGGTGCACTTAGACTGGAAAACCCTTATCAATCTTCTTTTTCTTTTACATGGCAAACCTATCTAAGTCTACACTTATTACATCCAAGGGCTCAGATTAAACTGTTGAGCACTTTTTATTAACTCTACCTATCTACTTATCTGCTAAGATTACACTGTTTGGCTAGATATTTATTCTCTATTCTACAACATGAAATTGAAAAATGAATGAGTCAAGTTTAAACAGTTTGACTCTTCATAAATTGTGGCAAAAGTTTGACAAGCTGCACACAATTGTTTATTACAGAAAATGAAATAGTAGTGGCATTTAGACTTGCACACTTTCCTTGGCCTTTCTTTTGGTGGGGTTCATTTTCTTTCACTTTTTTGGCCATTTTTATTTTTTCACCCTTTTATTTTTCTTTTAGGGTATACCCTCGTTACATTTTTTTAAATTTTTTGATTTTTTGAGAATATGGAAAATCTTTGCAACACGAAAAGGTATGAACATATTACAGAGTTCATCAAGTCAATCATGAAATATGACACCTATTGGTATAGAGTCTAACATGTGAAAAGGCTAAATCTTGGCTGCTAAATCAAACACCCTTAGGTGTGAAAGGGGTTGGAACATTTTGACTGGGTAAAACTTGACCAAATCTACAACGCTGTCATGGAGGAGTGGCCATCAATGAGGCACAACACAGTTTTAGATGGAGATGCCTTGTGTGAAAGAAGTGATCTCATTGGAAGTGGTTTAGGGTTTGCAAGCTCTTGTATTATAAAAGGAAGGGGATGGCAGCATTAGAAGGTTGTTGATGTTTCTCATATTTTCTAAATATATGGTCTGTTTAGACCCATATTTCTCTTGTTGTTTACCTAAGATTGAATGTTGTTTAGCATTGGGTGTTCCTGATCGGGAATCCCACCTCTTTCCATTGAGTAGCTCTTGGAAGAGTTTGTATTGCACTTCCCACTATTTGGCTTAGGGCCAAGCTTCTTCTTTCAACTACAACATAGATCATGTTGAGGGTTTGGCTGTTTTTGCAAGCTGTAACAAGTGGAGATTAGATCTTTCAGATCTAGTCCATTTCATTGCTTCTTTTCAGTGGAGGAGGTTTCTACTTCATTGGGATGACAATATTGAATACATTGAGCATCATTTTCAGATATTGGCATGAGTCCAACCTCATTTTGATCCCTACAATGCAGTATATTTCCAGATTTGCGTTATTTCTATAGGTGCAGTTGCAGGGTGGTTCAACACACCAGTTGGAGAGTGATTTTCTGAGTGTTGGGGATCTGCCCTTCACTTTGGAGATCTATTGGAGGAGGCTATTCTATTGTTTATATTAGATCAACCATACTTTCTAGATCTAAATATTTCAGTAGATCTACAGTCTTAGATCTCAAATCTACAACTTGTACATGGTGTTTTGCTGAAAACCCCAAGGGGGTTATATTGAAGAGCTTGTATAGTGCATAGATCTGATATAGATCTAACTTTTTATGCACTTATTTGCTCTAGATCTGATGTGTAATCTACAGTTGTGCAAAAGTAATAAAATAACGTTGTAAGGCCTTTTCCAGTCTTAATATATGGTTACAACACCTCATTTTGAGGGTTTTATTTCATTGGAGACTTGTATTTCCTATTATGCATCTTATGGGCCATCTTTTACATCTATTTTGCGACTGTAAATACATATGAAAGGTCTCCATATTGGCATCCTGCTTTATCTATGGTGATCTACGTTATTTTCCTATATTTCTGCATTGCATTGCTGCATTCCCCATTTGGGAATATTACAATGTATAAGATGTCAGTGGCGAAGAGTGCTAAAATAAAAAAGCAGATGTAAGAGTTGTTGGACACAGGGATCATCCGACCAAGTACTTCGCCATGCGGGTCACCGATTGTGTTGGTGCCAAAGAAGGATGGAACATGGCGCATGTGCATAGATTTCCATGCATTGAACAAGATTATGGTAAAGAAACATTATCCACTTCCTGTAATAGATGATTTAGTTGATCAATTGAAAGATGCAAAGTATTTTACTAAGTTGGACTTAAGGAGTGGCTACCATCAAATTAGAATTGCTGAAGGTGACATTTGGAAGACGACATTCAAAACAAAGCAAGGTTTGTTTGAATGGCTTGTTATGCCTTTTGGTTTATGTAATGCTCCTGCTACCTTCATGCGTGTGATGAATGATGTTTTAAGGCCATTTATTTATGAGTTTTTCATCGTCTACTTAGATGATATCTTAATTTTCAGTAAATCACTTGATGAACATGTCATGCATGTAAGAAAAGTACTTGATGTATTAAGGAAAGAACAGTTGTTTTTGAAGATGTCAAAATGTGAGTTTGGTAAAACTTCTTTGGTGTACTTGGGGCATATTGTTGGAGGAGGTGATTTGAGGATAGAACCATCTAAGGTTGAGGTCATTGTGAATTGGCCAATGCCCAAGACAGTCACTAAGGTAAGAAGTGTTTTGGGAGAATCCCAATATTGGAGGAAGTTTATTGCTAACTTCTCTTTTATTGCAACTCCTTTTCATGCATTGAATAGTGTGAAAAAGGACTTCCAGTGGGCAGGAAAGCAACAAAAATCATTTGATGCTTTGAAAGAGAAGATCAATGCAGCCCCATTAATTGCATTAATGGACTTGAGACAACCCTTTGACATTCAAACTTATGCAAGCGACTATGCCATGGGTGCACTCCTTATGAAACATGGTAAGCCCATTTCATTTCATTCAGAAACTTTCAATGGTGCAATGCTTAACTATCATAGTTATGACAAGGAGCTTTATGCATTGGTTCAAAGTGTGAAAAAATGTAAAGACTACTTGATGGATGGGTTTCTTACAACAATTCCACTTGGTCATCAAGTATAATAAAGGTATTTGCAACAAGGTTGTTGGTATGTTTTCTAGGCCTATTATAAGTGAAACTACCTTACTCAAGCATAATTCTGTTTTTCATGAACACTATGTTGAGCAATATGCCTGTGATAATGACTTTTAATATGTTAATGCAAGATTGAGTCAAGGCAACTAGGTAGAGGAATTGGATCACCATGTACATAATAAATTGTTGTATCATTTGGGAAAGCTTTGTATTCCACAGGGGGAGAGAGTAAATGTCATAAGGGAAGGACACACTTCTCTTATTGTTGGACATTTCTATGTAAAAAAAATAGTGGCACATCTTCAGATGTATTTTTATTGGCCTCATATGCTTGAAAGTGTGTCACATTTCATTAAATGTTGTTCATTATGTTGAGTCAGTAAGCCTAGCAATAGGAAGTTAGGATTATACACACCACTTACTGTACCTTGACGTCCATGGGAGAGTGTTTCTATGGATTTTGAAGGAGGTCTTCCTTTGTAAAAAAGAGGTCATGATTATTTGTATGTAGTTGTGGATAGGTTAAGCAAGGTGTGTATACTAATGCCATGTAAAAATAAAATCACAGCTGAATAAATAACTCACTTATTCTTTCAACATGTTTGGGTTCATTTTGGTTTGCCCACATCCATTTTTAGTGATCAATATTCTCGATTTTTTGGGAATTTTTGGTCAGGTTTGTGGGACTCGATGGACACCAAGTTGAAGAAGAGTACAACCTTTCATCCACAAATAGATGGTCAAACCGAGGTGGTCAATCGAATAGTCATACATATTCTTTGAGGATACTGCAGAAAGCATCCTAAGGTGTGGGATGAAAACTTGCACTACATTGAACATGCTTACAACCGTGCAAAACACTCCTCTGCATTACATCGCCATTTGAGGAATGTCTTGGATGCTTGCCTAGATCACCATTGGATTTGATCTTTGGGAAGGATGTTGCTATTGATGGCCATAGCAACATAGACAAAGCCAAGAAGTTCATAGAAAAAATCTAATTGATACATCAAACAGTTCAAGAACAACTTGAAAAAAGCCAAGGCAAGTACAAAGCAAGGCACAAAAAACATCATGTAGATCACAAGTTCCAAGTTGGTGATGAAGTTTGGCTTCAAATTAGCAAAGAGAGGCTTCAAGGGGAAGGTAAAAAACTGAAACCAATCTGTTATGGTCCTTTTAGAATTTTGGAAAAGATTGGTGAAAATGCCATCAAGTTAGATTTTCCTTCATACATGCAAATTTACTTTGTTGTTAATGTTGAGAACTTGAGGTTGTATGAGCCTCCACTGATTGAAGATCAAGGAGAACGGGTTCAGATTCCTTCTATTGAATACTTTTCTCTTGAATACCTTGATGAGCTTTAACAAGACACCATTCTTGACAGAAGAACAAGGACATGAAAAAGAGGGAGTGTCGACTACCTTCGTGTGGGGCTCGAAGACACAAATCCTTCTAAGGCTAAATGGATCAAGATTGGAAAGGCAAGGGAATTACACCCTCATCTGATAAATAATTGAAAGTGATATTTTGGGGTCCAAAAGCTTCCAATGGGGAGGAGTGATCAGGTGCTCAAAATTATGCTCAAAAATCAAATTTTTTTGATTGGTGTGGAACTCGAACGACCGCGTAGATATCTTCATTCTGAATCCAGCGCAACTCATTTCGAAAAAATCCGACACCGTATGCTCCCAAAAACGTGTTTCGTCCACTTTGTCAAACAATAATTTTTTTTTTTTAAAATTGCAGGGACAGCCATGTCAACAGTCCATATTGTTGACTAGGAATGCACAGCGGCAGGTTGACCAGTCAATGAAATTTCCTTCAACCTATGTTTAGGTGCCAAGTGGCATGATGGTATTGGTTCGTTTGTGGCAGTTTTTTATTGTTGGTTTGGTGGCCAACCACAGGTTGCCACCAAAAATTTTGGGCTCAAGTCTGAGCAACAGTGGGGGTCGAACTCGCAACCAACTAACACCAAACACCAAGCCAAACCATTGCGCTACCACATATGTTTCATAAATATGGATGAAGTCCACATGGTTTTTTATTAACTTCATTTCCGCATTGGGGGGAGGGGGTCGGGATCTAGCCCCAGCCTTGGTTACCATTAGAGTCAGGACCACGAGCCAGAGGCTAGCCCTGTGCCCCCGCTTATAATCATAACATATAATGTTACTGCTGGATGTGACCAGGCCGAGATCACGATGGTGCTAGAATCGCAGAGCCCTAACCATCAGGTGCCAACATCAACAACGGAGACCACGACTTTGCCACATGCGCCAACGACCGGAGTTAAGTCCGGTGGTTAGCCTAACCATCAACGCATATTTAAAAATAAATAAATTATTCAACCATATTGCGTATGATTTGAAATCCGGCTTTTAGGCCTCAATGGGAAAATTAGAGGGCGTGATAATTTCGCCCGATTTTCGGCAAAATCAGCGCTCAATTAGGTGGATTCTAGGAAGATTTGTAGGCTTGTGTTAAATTTTTAGGAATTTGTGGAACGAATAGTGGAGCAACTAGGGGAAGTCATAAATTCTCTATTTTTTGGCCAAATATGATGCAGAAAGATGCTACACAGGAATTTTTGGGCATTCTGGAGCTAATGGAATAGGTTTCAGAACTATTTGAGCATTACAAAGACATGTAATCACACTTTTAAGCATAATAGAAGAGGCCCAAGTCATTGGAAGTTGGACCAAGGAGACGTAGCCCAGGCGAGGTGAAATCCTTCTTCATGTGCTATTGTGTGACTGTTTATGGTGATGCTCATGTATGTTAGATGTTGTTGTTCATTGTTTTATTTATGTTAATTTACTCATGAAATTCACATAAGAACATGAAAAAACTCATATTAAAATTGCAATTAACCTCTCAATCCTCAAGCACTTTCTTTATGTTCTGAATTGGATATTAACACAAAAAAACCAATATTCTCATTCAGATCATATTCGAAAGAGGAGGGAGACCCATAATATTGTCCCTCCAAAGATGAGTGTCCTGGCCTCCTCCCGGGATTCTAGAAATTTTCTCTATGACAAGAGGGAGAGATTTTCTAATTAATTTCCACGTCTGGGAGCAAGGCCTGATAGGAATTTTCTCGTCGAGAAAGGATTTTCGATAAGTATTTAAATATTTAGCATCTAATATTTGTTTCCACCAGTTGGAATCCCATGTTATAAATCTCCAGATTATCTTTGCTCCTATTGCCATATTCATTAACCCGGGGAGTCGAATGGAGATCCCTCCTTTTTCAAAAGGAGAAGTAACTTGATTCCATCTTACAAGACTAATTTTTTTTGTCTCGTTTTTACCTCCTTTCCATAGAAAATTTATGATGATGAGTTCAATTTTCTTATGTACACCAGCAGGGGCATGAACAATTGCAAATTGATAAAGTGGGAGGGCTGATAAAACAACCTTGATCAAGGTAACCCTTCGTGCAAGATTGAGCCATAGAATGCCCTAGTTATGAATTTTATTTTCCATTTTCTCTACGGAGTTGTTCCATATTTCTGACTTCATATTTTATTTTGTGAATGGAAGTCCCAAGTGATTAAAGTGTGTCCAATTTTCTTGATATGGAACTCCTAAAATTTGAGATATGCATTGAAGGGTTATAGAGAGAACATTCCAGCCATATATGTTGCTTTTCAAATTGTTTAAGAGGCAACCAGATACCTCTAAAAATTTGTCCATGATGTTTTTAAATCTTCGTGCCATAATGCAGGAAGCACCTCCTAAAAATAAGGTAACATCCACAAATAGAGAATGGTTAATACTTTTGACACCTTTGTTGAAGGAGAGACTATAATAGTTCCATTTCTCCCCCAAGCACAAGCGTGAATATTTTCCTTTAGTTCACTTTTTTCCATATACATCCCCAAAGCATTTCCTATTACTTTTACATATTCATCTCCCCAGCAGTGAAGAGGAAGGTGAGGAAGATGAACCCATATTGGAACGGTGTTTGGAACATCAAGCTCTGGGTCAAAATATGGAGTCCATTTGTTCAAATATAAACCTCTTGTATCCACGAAGTAAGGACTATTTTTGAATATTAAGTCTCTGTCTTTTTTCATTTCAAAGTAGAAGGTGAAGAATCCTCTTCCACATAATCAAATAGATATTTTCCCTTCAGTTAAGGGGTAGCAGTTCCTCTCAACCCATTTTTGCATTGTTTTTGGAGAGGGCCAGAGGTCAGTGAAATATCCGACCAAGCCTTTATGAGATGGAGATATAGTAGTTCTATGGGGAAGAACAGGAGGGAGAACTATTTCAGGGATATCCTCAAATTTTGTAACAAATTTCGAAACAACAGGTCGGTCGCGAGGAGGACCAAGAGAGGAGACGAGGCTATAAAATGTGATGGTAGCCACATATAAAGGGGATGCAACTAAGGAGCAAACCTTCTCAAGATCAGACTCTGTAGGGGCCATGCAAGAGAGCACCAAAGGGGGAGGGTTGCGGCTTCAGCAAGAAGCACAATGAAGAAAGGAACATGATTTTAAAATCAAGGTCTCACCATGAGTAGTTGTTGCAACTCCCTGTTTCCAATTGTTGCAACTCCTGGTTGCCAGGTGTTGTAACTCCCAGTTTTTAGGTGTTGGAACTCTCAAACTTGTTAAAGCATCTCAAATTATTTCCCTGTGACACTCACTTATAATACTACAACTAAAAATTTTACTAGCATAGATGGTGCATGAAAATTCGCAAGTTCTATACAAACCTTGGTTGATAATTAAATGTTTTTCTTTTTCTTTTTCTTTTTATGAATAATTATAAAGGTAATTAAAAGTGTCATCAAGATCCTCCCTCACTCTTCCCTGGTGTATAGATACAAGTCTCAAGTCTCAAGTCCCAAGCCTTTTTATGCTTTGGATTGTAACCCCTCAAAAGTTATACCGAAGACCTACTGAATACTGATATTTTCCCATCTATATGTGGATGGAATGTTGTAGACCTTTTCAATTTTGTGTCCATCTTCTGCTATAACGTGGTTCAAAATGAATTGAGAATTTTTGTGTCCCTATCTTGAACAATGCTCTTTGCTATCCCGAAGTGCACGAAAACCTATTCAAAGAACAAGTTTTGCTTCTTGCCCCATGATAGTATTTTTACAAGGCATGAATGCAGAGATTTATTAATACTGATGTATTACCGGATCCTTCTGATCTCACAATATTTATCTTCTTGCAAAATACAGAATCCTTCCATTGTTAAACTTGCGGAAATTTAAAACTCAATTGCAAACACATGTGAATAAATTCAATCGCACATAACACAGTTGTTTAACAATAAAGCTTAAAGCTAAAAACCCCAACTATAATATATTATGTATATCAATGGAATCATGTAATAATCTCATACAAATCTTAGTACATCAAGCTCTCAGTGAAATGTAGATTCATGACACACTGTCATGCAGAAATTTGCATCTCCACGCACCAATTTCTTGCCTCCTGACAGCCTGCCTCCACTGCGCAATCCCTACTGAAGAAGACCCCTGAATGAATTGGAATTGGCCTTGCCTTGACTGCGCAATCCTCATTGGCAACTCCAATGTGTGTCATATGCATCGAATGCATCACTATAGTCACAACGGATAGTCCATCTCACCCTTTCACCTATCTCTCCACTGGGTCTCCACTAGAACTGACATGCACTGTAGTTAACTGTTGTTTCTATTCAGTTGTTAGTGAGTTATTAGTTGTGAATTAATTAACTAATTAATTCACTTAACTCTCACTAGTGTATATTTCAGTTAGACTAGATACAACTAGCTCAACTGAGTTTAACTCACTTAACTGAGTTAAACTGAATAACAACTCCATAAAATACTCTTCCAACTTTCTCATAACTTTGCCACTTCAGTTCTAACTGAGTCCTCCATGCATGAGCCACCAATAAACCCTAGGAATTGCGTAATTCCTTCAGCCCACTGATTTTCCAAATCTGTTCACTAAAATAAAGTGCTCCAAGAGAATAAGTTGATGTTTATTATCGGTTTATTATTAAGGGTTAATAATAATCGACATGCACCTATTTTTAGATCGACAATCTATAAATAGAATTCGCCCAATATTCTAAAAATAGGATTTCATCTATTTTTCACATTTGATCAACCATCTAAAAATAGTATCCTGCAACTTATAGAATATGCTCACCATGTCTAAAAATAGACATACACCTAAAAATAGTTTGCGAGCCCCACTTAGTGAAGGTGCTTACTTTTCACTAAGCTCATCATCTTGTTGAATCTCAAAAATTAAAACACACATCTTCTTGAACCTATCAACTACCACGAACAAGAAGTCACGTCACTTCCTGGTTGTTAGTAAAACTCCCACAAAATCCATGGAAATGGTTTCACATAGATGAGTGGTTACAAGTAAGGGATGGCATAAAACTTGTTTCATGTTAATGGGCTTGCTAATACCACATAATATACATCCTCTAATTAACCAAGCTACATATTGTTGCATCATGGGCCAATGCACATATTGTGGCAAATTGGCAATTGTCTTTCAAACACCAAAATTCCTTGCAACCTTGGAGGTGTGAGCCTCTCCAATCAACTTCAGTCGATCACCTTTTGAAATGTTGGCATTCTTGTCCCATGGAGTAACCCATTATGGAGACAATGTCAATTGCGATGTTGGCATCGTCCACATGACCCTATCCCTATAGTTGTTGATACACCTCCATGAAGTCATCATCTTCTGTGTATGCTTCTCTGCATGCACCATGGGTGAAAGGATCCATGTGCATCATAGATCTAGAAGCTATGAATTTTGATGTGGGCCGTCTTGAAAGCATGTCAACCAAATTATTTATGTCTCCATTATAGTACTCAAACACTAAATGGAACAATTGTAAAAACCCCATCTACTTGTAGTATTTGATCTATTGTATCTTAATTTTGGCCTGCAAGTACTATAGTGGTTGGTGATCTATGTGGATTTCTGTCTCCTTTCCCATCAGATAGTGTTTCCATTTTTTGATATCTTATACTAGTACATAGAGCTTTTTGTAGTAGGTGCAATAGTTAAGAACCACCCCACGAAACAATCTAAAATGGTAGTATACATGCCTTCCTGTTTACACCAAGACCACTCCCATAACATACCCACTCACATCTATCTCCACTTTGAAAGGAAATTGCAAGTTTGGTAATGTAAGAACCAGTGCCTAACTAGTTTTCTTCTTCAACTCTTCAAATACCTTTTGTTAAACCTTCCCCCACTAAAAACTCTTGCTACTCGTTGTTATGGCCTGAAGTGGTGTAGCTATTATTGAAAACAAGGTTCTAAATTTCCTGAAGTATTATGCTTGCACACAAACCTCATCCACCATTCTTGGTTTGAACAACATCACTCATTTTTTTAGATGGTTTTGTAGACCCCCAAGATATGTGAGGAGTACATCAAGGTTCTTGGAAGAGATACCCAATATTATTTCCATCTTCCTGAATTTGTGGTGTACTCCTATACACTCTCCCACTGTATTTCCGTGAAGTAATGTCATCAAATCCGTTGGTCCTCTACATACCTAATAGGGTAGAATTGGGACATGTTGAGAGTTTTAAAATCCTTCCACCTAGTGACTAGAGGATCTCCCTCCAATAAACAAGTTTTCATTTGGATTTCACACTAGGTCAGGGCATGGCCCTCTAATTTCAAATGAGAAAATGAACTTTTCTATTCTTTCTCTATATGGTGAACACAAAAATAAACCTATAACTATTCCAACAATGATATAATTTCAAAGCCTCTCGATTACCTTGATGTGAATTGATACCCACCTTGATTCCATCTTAAAGAGAGACTATGGATGGTTCGTAATGCTTGAACTTGACTACTATTTTTTCGGTTTCTTGGAATCCTTCTCTAGTTCTTCTTGGTCCTTCAATTTTCTCTCTCATATAACCTTTGAGTTGGAATCCCCATATTTTTCAGTTGGTCTGAGCTTACTAGTTAGGGTCGCCACAAGGAGGTTCACAATATAGTTTATATTTGTGACTTGTGGTTCCAGCCACACAAACCTCTCCTCTATCAAATCTCTGAGGTTATCATAAACTAATTCATCAGTGATGGCTACAATTTTATGACTTTATGCTTAAATTGATCTAATACCTTAAAACTTCCCAAAAAATACTCAAATAAACTTACTTGTATACCAATATGATCTATAAACTGCTAGGGATATTCCACTAGATAGTTTGTCAAAACAAATCAATGAAAATAAACTAAAATATATACTATGAAGGGTTAATTCCATTTAGATTTAAGATTTGTTATTATTGTTTTCTATTTATACATGCAATAGATAACACACATAAATTAGAGAATAGTGAAATACAAACAGACACCAATCACAATGAACACCAATATATGTTCTGGGAAACCCTTTCTATTAATTTCTAATTGTAGATCTTGGTTAATTACTTCCTAGCATATTACACAAATTTACTAAATAATAACACGACCAAAGTTTTAACATAAATAAAATAATTAGTAGAAGGAAATTAAATATAGCAATCACACAAACATATGCACATAGATTTTTTCCCTTCAAATAATTTATTCACCGATAACTCTTAACTTACTAGGGATCCCTTCTTGGGGTAATAGTCCACTGAGGAAAATGATACAAGAGGCACTTGGATCTAATCTAGTTGATCAAACCCTGATTGTTAGATTTGGATCTCCCTTACTTCCCTATGCACCTTTCTTGAACCTGACACACTTGAATGGAAGTCCTTCTCCACCCAATCACTAAGATTTCCTTCTCGAACTGTATTATGCTCACTCAATGTGTCTTCTCCCTTAGCCTATCCTTTCTTCCATAGGCTTGAGTTATGACTAAATCCACTATCCTCATCTCCAAAGTGATCGATGCTTGATATTAGATATCAGTATCACTTAATATTAACGATTTAGAATCATCGAATTTACAAATGCAACAACCATTTTATTTCATTAAATTAACTCATTATTGTCTTGTGCACACCTGAACAGTTAGGTTTCTGTAGAAGTACCTAGCCAAGCTACAAGTACCAACACTCTCTCTTAGCGAGAAAATTATTTCTTGAAGATACATCTAGAACTGGTTATACCCATAGTTGTGGAAGAATGTCCTTCTTCAAAAGCTTGCTCTCCTTGAATGTGCTCCTAGGAGCCTCCACATGCTCCTAAGCATCCCTCAACATGTGAACAAGTTTTCTTGTTAACCTGTATAAGTTGATTTATATAATCTTGATAGCCATCATCGTGTCTAGGCTAGACTCCTTTACATGAATGAGCATTTGCCCATTCTTGAGCATGACTACATATCCTATGTTCTCCATGTCTGATATTGAGAGAAATTTCTTATTCACTCTTCCCAGTATGAATAACACATATTTGGCTTCCAATGGCCTTCCTGAATCTAGTTGGAATTTAATTGTTCCACCCCCTTTCATTTCATACCTAGCATCATCACCAAGATATACATGTAAATTTGATTCTCTCTTAGATATATTGCTAAATAGGTCTTGTGCATTTTCTGTAGGGTGTTATGCAACAATATCTAGGTACCAATCACTCCTTATGATGGTGCTAATAAATATACAATAAAAAAATTAGAAGTCCTTCTTGAACTTCATTGCAAACTCATCAAGTTGAATGTTCGTTGATTTTTTTTGCTATTGCAACTTCCCCTTCCATTTATTCTTCTCTCAACACTATTATGTATAGTGTCGACTCTTCTGGCAAGTAAAGCACTTGATCTTACTCAATTCCTTCTTCTTCCCTAGTTGAGAGGTTACCCCTCGTTGTTATCTTTATAATCTTTTCCTTCACCATTCTTGGCCATTTTGGCCAAGGTTAGTTTCTCCTCTTCATCTTCTTGTTTGATGATCTTAGACTTCTCCCAAGTCTCTTCCTATATGCAATCATCCCACATCCTTTTCCAATTGGAAAGGTTCTCTTGGGCATAGATTCATTTGACAAATGGTTCCCATGACTTGGAAATTCCATTATGTGCCACATTCATGAGCTCTACGTCCTCCATTTTCTCCCCACTAGCTATACGTTGATCTCATCTATGATTGATCCTCATGAAGTAATTGACAATGTTATCAGAATTTGACATCTGGATGGAACTGATCTTGTTTCTTAATATCATGTTCATGTTCATGTTGTTTCTATGGAATAGGTCCATTGGAGATTTGAACATCTCACTTGATGTCGTATTTTATACAAAATGAGGAATCAAGTGATTCTTCGTGGCATCCATGATGACATATTGAGTTATAATGTCATGGGTTTCAAACTATGTTGGACCTATTAATGATTAGATATCCTTATCCATGATCTCTCAAATCTCATTCTCTTTTAGCAGCAAGGTAACCCTTACTTTCTAAGGTAGCAAATCAAATTCTCAACCCAACCGATCCTCAAATATAAGATTGTGTGTTGCCATCTCCAGATCTAATAGTTTGAATTATGATAAGTCCTTCTAGAACCCACAAGAATACATGTTGGTTTATATATATGTTAGGATATTTAGTGAATCTTTGTTTTGGTGCTTTGAAACACCCACAAAGTTTCTTAATTCGTATGATTCCCCTCTGAAGGTTAGCCTCCACCAATATAGTGAATTTTTCCGCACTGTAGGCTCTTGATACTATCCTTTATACCCCTACTACTGACATCTATTACAACTTGGATTTCCTAAGCATGGGAATCTTGTACAACCCTCGTACAATTTTGTATGTCCAGAATTTATGTTCATGATACTCGTAGCTTATGTTAGTTTCTTAGACCTATGAAGTTTCCCCAATGCTATTAGTGGCATTACCCTACTTTAAAACTACGCCTTTATGTGCAATTGCATGACCACACAATTTTTTCCTTTTCCTAACTAGTCTCCTAGTGGTTGTAGCACCCTACCCACTCTCGTGTCAGTTCTTTTGTGGATGAACCAACTAGTGTTGTTGACTTGCGCTCTTACAATGATTATTGTGCAACTACCAGATCCGTTCCTCCTACAACTTATGTGTACTACTAACAATTTTGTCTCCCTACATGTGACTTGTGTGTATTGTTGATAGCATTACCCCCTACTTATGGTTAGCTAGGTTCACTTCAGCTCGACTTTCTTTTTTCATTCAGTCATCGACCCTTTTAGATACATCTTACATTGATGAATTATGATTTGAATTAATGGCTATCAAATAGTCTCCCATGGGTCCTAATGGGACATACTTTCCACTCAACCAAAAAATATTTTCCAACTACAATTAGCTAAGATCCCTACATAGTTCTTACCTGTCCTGGCTACTAACGTATATCTTGGAGCTAGCCCTACAAACCACTTAACATTTTCATTTTATTAGAATTTTCTACTTGCTATTGTTAGCCACCAACTCTTATCTTTAACCCCTCGCATCCCCCACCCCCCAATTTCTATTTTGTCCTTACAACTACCTCAGTTTTTGTATGGCCCAATCCATACTCTACACTTGCACTTACAAAAGAAATATCTACGTTGTACGGTCGTAGGTTGAACTTGGCCTCTATGACACATGTATGAATATGACCTATATGTGATTTAGAAATTAGTCTCTCATAAGTTAGAGTATGCTACCATGTTAATTTCCAACCCTAACATTTAGTTAATTACTTCATATCACATTACACAGGCCTATGAAATATTAACATGTGTAGGTTTTAACCCTATACATAAATTACGTGAAAACTAATTCTTAAAACAAAACAAAAAAAAAATGGCGAGAACATAAAATAAATATACACAATTATTTTCCCTTGGATCCCACAACCAGGACTACGAGATTGATTTTTCATTATATTCCTTTCAATGTTACAATACATATATATACACGTTGCAGCATTCATAAACCCCAATCTTTTAACCCTAGATAAGAACATAATTGTAGTTCCCTTGGCCAGATCTATAGAATACCATGGCCAGAAAACCATTATGCCAAAAACCATGAGAAAAACCCATGCAAAAAACCATGGGTATGTCTTCCCGCCATATTTGGGTTCGCCCCCCATCCTTGGGTCCACATATATATAGGAAAAAAAAAATTCTTGGGCCGTTGCCTCGGACCTCGTGTAAGGGGGCTACCGCCCCCTGCAAACCCCCTAATAGGGGGGCGACACCCCCTGCTACACCAAAAGCAACAAACAAGGGGATTTTCGCCCCCCTTGTGACCCCCCCCTCCCAACCTCCCTCGCGCCTGTGACTAGTCGTGGAAAGAATATAAAACACACCCAACAACATGCATAGAGTTTTAACAAAAACAAAATAATCAACATAAGAAAATTAAATACACCATTCACACAATCACATTCACATATATTTGTGCCCTTTAAATTAGTTCTTCATTAATAAGTTAGAACTTACAAGGGTTCCCTTCTTAGGATAATGGCCCACTAAGGAAAATACATACAACAATAACTTCAATCTATTCTAGTTGATCAAACCCTGCTTGCTTGATTTGGATCTCCCTTGCTGCCCTTTGCACCTTCCTCAAACCTAGAACACTTGAATGGAAATTATTCTCCACCCAATCACTAAGATTTTCTTCTCTAAATATATTGTGCTCACCCAATGTGTCTTCTCCATTATTATATACTTTCTTTTATAAGCTTTAGGTATGATTGAATCCACAACCCTAATTTCCAGAGTGATTGATTGTTGCTTTTATCAAAGATGGAAATAGTGCATATACAAAGGAGAAATTTATGGAGTTCCTCGAGACCTATGTCCCGTGTAATACAAAAAAATGCAAGCCCATCCTCTTTTATGCTCTTAATCTCTATCCATCCTCAATTACTCTACCATACAATTGAAAAAAATGCAATCGAATAGAATGGAACCCCTTTTCCTCCTGGTGGCCCGATTATAACATAGTATGATAGCCAACTAGGGGTCAAGTGTGACCTCTTCAACTCTCAACTAGAGTTGTAAATTTGACTCTTATAGAGTCTTCTTCATAGTCTCCACATGGATAACCCCCTTTATATGAGTAACGAGACTAATGTGTCATACTTTCAAATCATGGTGGACAAAACTAGAAGGTCGACTTTCAAGTGGCATACATTTTGCATACAAAATCTATTTGATGTATGTCTTACATCATTGGAAAGGTCTATGAGAGTAGATTAATGCTAAGGGTTTTGGAAAAGTGAGAATTTTTGGACCCCAAAAAAACTTCTTTTAATGCCTCAAACTGCCTCTGAAAAGTTTCAAACCCTAATTTGTCAAACTGGGATCCGTCGATAAAAATGGCCTTGTAAGTTGATTCCTTCAAATTTTCCACTCTGAAAGCATTGAGATGGATGATGAATAATATAATGATCCAATATGGATTAAATGTTGTCCCTTTTCCCCTGCCCTTTTTGGCACATATAATGATAATATAGAAGAGTGTTTGGAAGATGAAGGTTATGTTGGACCCATGTTGACAATATTGTACTTTTGGTAAGGAGTAATTATCCCTATAAGCCATTTAACCTTTTCATTTTAATAGAATTTTCTACCTGCTATTGTTAGCCACAAACTCTTGTCTTTAACCCCTCACATCCCCCACCCTCCAATGTTTATTTTTTCCTTACTACTACCTCAGTTGTTGTATGGCCTGATCCATACTCTACACTCGCACTTACAAAAGAAATATCTACCTCGTACGATCGTAGGTTGAACCTGGCCTTTATGAAACATGTATGAATATTATCTATATGTGATTTAGAAATTAATCTCTCATAAGTTACACTGTGATACCATGTTAATTTATAACCCTAAAATTTATTTAATTACTTCATATCATATTACACAGGTCTATCAAATATTAGCATGTGTAGGTTTTAACCCTGTACATAAATTATGTGCAATCAAATTCTTAAAACAAAAAAAAAACAATGGCGAGAACATAAAACAAATATACACAGAGATTTTCCTCTGGATCCAAAAAGCGGGACTACCAGATTGATTTTTCATTATATTCCTTTCAATGTTACAATACATATATATACATGTTGAAGCATTCATAAACCCCAATACATTAACCCTGGATTAGAACATAGTTGTAGTTCCCTTGACCATATCTACAAAATACCACGGGCAGAAAACCATTATGCCCAAAACCATGAGCAAAATTCATACACAAAACCATGGGTGGGTCTTCCCACCATCTCTGGGTCCGCCCCCCATCCTCGGGTCCACATATATAGGAAAAAAAAAATTCCTGGGGCGTTGCCCTGGACCTCGTGCAGGGGGGCTACCGCCCCCTGCAAACCCCCCAACAGGGGGGTGACACCCCTTGCTATACCCAAAGAAATGAACAAGGGGGGCTTTCTCCCCACTTACGATCCCCTCCCCACCCCATGCGTGCGTGTGACTAGCCGTGGAAAGAATATAAAACACACCCAACAACATGGATATATTTTTAACAAAAACAAAATAATCAACATAATAAAATTAAATACACCATTCACACAATCACATTCACATAGATTTGTGCCCTTTAAATTAGTTCTTCATTAATAATTTATAATTTACAAGGGTTCCCTTCCTAGGATAATGACCCACTAAGGAAAATACATACAACAATAACTTCAATCTAATCTAGTTGATCAAACCCTGCTTGCTTGATTTGGATCTCCCTTGCTGCCCTTTGCACCTTCCTCCAACCTAGCACACTTGAATGGAAATTATTCTCCACCCAATCATTAGGATGTCCTTCTCTAAATATCTTTTGATCACTAAATGTGTCTTCTCCCTTAGTATAACCTTTCTTTTATAAGCATGAGGTATGATTGAATCCACAACCCTAATTTATAGAGTCATTAACTGTTGCTTTTATCTAATATGGAAATAGTGCATATACAAAGGAGAAATTTGTGGAGTTACTCGAGATATATGTCCCGTGTAATACAACAGAACATAAACCCCTCCTATTTTATGCTCTTTCTCTCTATCCATCCACAATTACTCTACCATACAATTGAACAAAATGCGATCGAATATAATGGAACCCCTTTTCCTCCCGTGGCCTGATTATAACATAGTCTGATAGCCAACTAGGGGTCACGTCTGACTTCTTCAACTCTCAATTAGAGTTATAAATTTGACTCTTATAGATTCTTCTTCACATTCTCCACATCTCTAACCTCATTTCTATGAGTAACGAGACTAATGTGTCATCCTTTCAAATCAGGTTGGACAAAACTAGAAGGTCAACTTTCAGGTGGCATAACTTTTGCATACAAATTTGACTTGATGTATTACTTACATCGTTGGAAAGGTCTATGAGTGAAGAATAACGCAAAGGGTTTTGGAAAAAGTGAGATAGTTTGGACCCCAAAAAAACTTCTTTTAATTACTCAAACTACCTCTAAAAAGTTTCAAACCCTAATTCGTCAAATTGGGACCTGCCGTAAAAATGGCCTTGTAAGTTTATTCCTTTAAATTTTCCACTCTAAAAGCATTGAGATGGATGATGAATAATATAATGGTACAATATGGATTAAATGGTGTCCCTTTTCCCTTGCCATTTTTGGCACATATAATGATAATCTAGAAGAGTGTTTGGAAGATGAAGGTTATGTTTGACCCATGTTGACAATATTGTAATTTTTGTAAGGAGTCATTATGATCGTGGAAAGCAACTAAGTATCCTCCAAGATTTATGCTCCATGATGGGTATGAGAATTAATATTTACAAAACTAAATTTATGATAATTAGATTCACAAATATCACATATTATACTTTCATATATGACAACAACTACTTGAAGGAAGTTCCTCCATACAAATATCTTGGAATTGATATCCACCACAAAGTCAATTGTAATTATAACATTGAGAAAAGGATGAACGAAGTAGCTCTTTTTCAGCTTGAAAACAATTGTAAGTTAACAAATATTTGGATATGAGATAAAAGGAAAATCCTCTTTGAGACTTTTTTCACTCCTGTTATTTTATATGGTTGTGATGTTTTGGGATGCAATGTCTTAAGAGAGTCATGGAGGACGATAGAACATATAAAAAAATAGTTTATAATTTATAATATTAATACTAAAGGTAATACTCCTCGTCCTATCCTCCTGATTGAAACAAGCCTCCCCCATTGAAAGCATGGCTATGTGATCCAAGGGATAACAAATATGCTCAAAAATCAAAGTGCTCAAAATCACTCAAAACCAGTGCCAAATCATAATGTTCGTCGTTCTGATTCCAACGCTGCTTGAATTGCCTCAATCTGACATTATCGCATTTTGAAGTTTTTGGAAAACAAATAAATTTTAACTTTAAGGGTTGATTAGGCTACTGACTAGGCAGGTCATTTGATGATGTCATCAATTGACTATGTAGGGTACGGTATCAAATGGGCCAATCTTGTGCTGGCACATGGTAGGGTTGTACAAGCTAGGTTGGCAGTTTGTGATTGGTTGTTTATTGTTGAAGTGGCTCAATTATGAGGCACCACATGACCCAATTACGAGGGCGCCACATGGCCCTCTATTTTGGCAAAAAAAATTGTAACAGGGTCGAAGGTTCTCAGCGGGGTTCGACCCCTAGACCTCCTACAGAAAAATACCACAGTTTATCGCCATGCCACACCAATGGTTCTTAACATGTTTAGAAGCCTGGTCTTATTTGAATTAACATTGTTGGTGCATTGGGGGAAGGGGGTGGGGCACCTAGCCCCAACCCCAGGTTTTATGGATTGACGTGACTAGGAGTGAGGCGAAGTGGGTCGAGGCGGGAAGTTAGCCCTGACCTCGAGCCATATGGGAACCCACATGATCACAAGCAGAGGCTACAACGGAGGGGGCAAGAGGATAGGCCCTGACCCCTGGTCCTCAGTAACAGATATGACCACCACCCATAGTTAACAACCGAGGGTTGACGCGTGGTGACCATGCCTGGCCATATTGTGCCACATGACCAAAAAAGGGGCAATAGTTGGGCCTATGGTGCCCAACTAACTATTTGAAATTTGGCATATTTTGCAACAGGTTTCGTTCCGAAAACATGAAAATTTTTCACTTCACTGAACTACCAAGGGAAGGAAGTGTTGCTTGGTTGGACAATTTTGTCAATTTGCAGGACAAATAGCAGGGAATTAGAGAAAGAGGCCCAACTTGGTGATTTTTGAGTCTTTTTGAGCCCAAGAAGAGCCTAGATAGGTGTTTATGGGTGTCATCAAGCCAAGTACATCTCCTCGTGGATATCCTATTGTATTGGTTCCAAAGAAGTATGGTGCATGACACGTGTGTGGATTTTATAGCTTTGATCAAAATCACGGAAAAGAATCACTATCCTCTTCCTCGTATTGATGATTTGCTAGACCAATTAAAGGGTGATGTCTATTTTACTAAGTTAGATTTGAGAAGCGGTTATCATCACCTCAAGATCGCTGAAGGTGATATTTATAAGACTACTTTCAAGAAAAAACAAGGTTTTTTTGAATGGCTTGTCATGCCATTTGAGCTTTCCAATGCACCTTCAACATTCATGAGAGTTATGAATGATGTGTTGAGACCATTCATTAATGACTTTTTCATATTCTACTTAGATGATATTTTTATTTTCAGTAAGACATGTAAAGAGCATGTCAAGCATGTGAAACAAGTTTTAGATTTCGTAAATAAAGATAAATAGTATTTGAAAATGTCTGAGTGTGAATTTGGGAAAAATTATTTGGTTTAATTGGGTCATATTGTAGGAGGGGGTGAATTGAAGATTGATCCCTCAAAAGTTTAAGTCATGGCGAATTGGCCTAAACCCAACAATGTAACAGAAGTTAGGAGCTTTTTGGGAGCAACCTAATATTGGAGAAAGTTAATAGCTAACTTCTCATCTATTGCAACTCCACTACATGATTTTACAAGTGTGAAACAAGGTTTTCAGTGGGGAGGCAATCAGTTGAAGGTATTCAATACATTAAAAGAGAAAATCAGTTTAACACCAGTTCTAGCACTTCCAAAACTTAAACAACCATTTGAGATTCAAATTGATGCTAGTGATTATGCCATGGGAGCAGTTTTGGTAGAGCATGGTAAGCCTATTTGTTATCAGAGTCTGAAATATTTACCAATGCAGTAATTAACTATCCAAATTATGATAAATAATTGTATGCTTTGGTACAAAGCATGAAGAAATGGAAGCATTATTTGATGGGTAAAGAAACAATTGTTCATACTGACCATCAACCTTTGCAATATTTACAATCGCAAACCATGCTACAACAAGCTAGACATTTCAGGTGGATGGGATTTTTACAACAATTCCATTTGGTAATCAGGTACAAGAAATCTGGATACAACAATTTTGTTGATATGTTGTCAAGGCCTATAGTTAATTCATCTATAATTATTAAGCATAAATCAATCATGCATGAAAGTTATATTGAGAAGTATGCTCAATATGACGATTTTAAAGATGTTTATGTAACCTTGATTCAAGACAATCGCGTTCAAGAGTTGGATTATCATGTTCATAACAAGTTGTTGTATCATCTTTGCAACTTATGTGTTCCGCAGGGTGAAAGAGTCAATGTCATAAGGGAAGCCCACACTTATCTTATTGTTGGTCATTTCGGTGTAGGAAAAACAATTGCACAAATTCAAAGGTATTGTTATTTGCCTTACATGAATGAAAGTGTTTCAAGATATGTAAGAGGATGCCCCACGTGCGATACTAGCAAGCCTAACAATAGGAAATTGGGTTTGTACACTCCATTTACTATTCCTTCTCCTCATTGGGAAAGTATTTCTATGGATTTTGTAGGAGGACTACCAATGTCAAAGAAAGGTCATGATTATTTTTATGTTGTTGCGGATATTTTCAACAAAACGTGTGTGCGTATTCCATGTAAAAAACATGTTACAACTGAATAAAGCACAAAGATGTTTTTCCAAAATGTATGGGTTCATTTTGGGTTGCCCACTTATATTATTTCTTATTGAGATTCTCGATTTGTCGGGATGTTTTGGTAAATTTTATGGGAACTCAAGGACACCAAGTTGAAGAAGAGCACAACATTTCATCCACAAACCGATGGCCAGACAAAAGTGGTAAGAAAAACAATAGTGCATCTCCTTCGTGGTTATTGTGGTAAGCATCCTAAACCTTTGGATGAGCATTTTCATTGCATCCAACATGCCTACAATCGTTCCAACCATTCATATACACAAGTATCTCCATTTTAATCTTGTTTGGGTTATTTTCCAAAGTCTGCTTTGGATTTCATCTTTGGTAAAGATATTGTAGTAGATGAACATAGTGATGTGGACAAGGCCAAGAATTCCATTGAAAAAATTGAGCTAGTGCATCAAAGAGTACAAGAGCATCTTGAGAGAAGCAAAGAAAAGTACAAAGTAAGGCATGATAAGCATCAAGTTGATAATGATTTCCAAGTGGGAGATCAAGTTTGGTTGCATATCATCAAGGAAAGACTTCAAGGTGAAGGTAGAAAATCAAGCCAATCAAATATGGTCCTTTCAAGATTTTGGAGAAGATTGATAGCAATTATTTCTGATTAGATTTTCCAACTTATATGCAATTTTATTATGTTGTGAATGTGGAAAACTTGAGATTGTATGAGCCTCTAGTAATTGATGATCATGAAGAGAATGTTTAGATTCCATCTATTGAATATTTTTCTCTTGAATACTTATATGAGTTGTAGGAAGATATAATTCTTGAAAGGAGAATCAAGACTTCACGTAGAGGCAATGTGGAGTATCTTCGAGTGGGGCGTAAAGGTACCAATCTAAGTAAAGCAAGGTGGATTGAGATCAAGAAAGTGAGGGAGTTGTACTCTCACTTACTTGTTGAATAAAAATATACTTTTGGTGGTCCAAAAGATTTAAGTGGGGAGGAATGATCCAGGGGATAAAAAATATGATAAAAATAAAAGTGATCAGAATTTCTTAAAATCAATGTCAAATCGTAGTGTTTGTCATTCTAAATCCAACTCCACGTAGATCGCCTAAATTCCACACCGTGTGCGAAAGTTATCGCATTCTGAAGTTTTTGGAAAACAACTAAAAGTTAACTTGCAGAGTTGATAGGGCTGCTGATTGGGCAGGCGATACAATGACATCATCAGATGACAATTTAGGGTATGGTGTCATAGGGGCCAATCTAGTGTTGACATGTGGCAGAGTTGTACAAGCTTGGTTGGTAGTTTGTGATTGGTTGTTGGTTTTTGAAGTGGCCCAATTATGAGGTGACACATGGCCAAATGAGAGGGCGTTATGTGGCCCTCTATTATTGGCCAAAAATTTTGTAATAGGGTCGAAGGGCCTCGATGGGGTTTGACCCCTAGATCTCCTGCAGAGAAACACCACAGTTTACCGCCACATCACGCCAATGGTTCTTAACATGTTTAGAATCCCGATTTTATTTGAATTAACATTATTAGCACGTTGGGGGAAGGGGTTAGGGAACTTGGCCCTAACCCCAGGTTTTATGGACCCACGTGACCAGGAGCACGACTAAATGGGGTGGGGCAGGTAGTTAGCACTAGCGCCGAGCCATATGGGAACCCACATGATCAGAAGTAGAGGGTATGGAAAAGGGGGTGAGTGGATAGGCCCCGACCCCTAGTCCTTGACAACAGATATGACCACCACCCGAAGTTAACGACAGAGGGACTGGCATGTGGCGACTAACCCTGGACATATTGTTCCACATGACAGAAAAAAGAGGCGGTAGTTGGGCCCGTGGCGCCCAACTTGTTAGTATCCTATAATTTACAGGATCTCAAGGTGACTAATTATTTTTCATATATTTTGAAAATAATATTCCATGACTGTCATCTATTTTCAAGGAGAAAATGGAAGGGAAATCCTGATTGCCAGAGCTTCAAAATAATAAATCTGCCTTCTTAGTCCAATTGAAAGAGGAAAGTGTCGCTGATAAGGAGTAATGGTGAGAAAACTTCATTTACCCCCTCATTCATCTCATTCACCCTCTCTTTCCATTCATTTTTCCACTTTATAAAAACCAAAAATTCCTCTTCCTTCAAAACCCATTTTTTAAACTACTGAAATTTAAGTTTTATAAGCAGCTCCGCCCACCCACTCGCAGCCGCATCATATATCTCTTAAACTGACCACTTATGTCATTTACCGCGACTCCCCACCATCTCCGCTTCCCACCTCCTCAATCGACGGTTCGCATATGTTCTTGGCCCCCCACAACCTTCAAACTTTAACCATAAAGGGGGGTCCAAAATTTCCCTTACCTATATCCGCAATCCGCTTATCACCGTTAAAACTTCATCACCTTTTTGCATCACAAATTGAAAGTCTCAAAGGATAAGTGTGAAAGGATCAAGTATAAATGCCGACGTGTGATAGGCGATGCGGTGGGACCTAATCGCATTATCGCAAATCACAAGTTTTAAAGGATAGGCGCAAAAGGGTTATTTTACAATCACTGAAATGCAATGTGCGATGTCAGGTGGGACTCGATCGCAAATTGCAAATTGCAAGTTTTAAATGATAGGTGCGAAGGGATTATGTACAATCGCCAAAATGCGATGTGTGATGTTAGGTGGGACCCGAGCGCATAACGCACATCGCAAGTCTTAGAATATAAGTGCTAGAAGAGAGGTTAAAAACAACGAAATGCGAAGCACAATGTTGGCGCGGATGCGATGTGGTTCCAAGCTGAAATCCAAAGGATTTCAAGTCTAGGCAGATGAGGTTTGTGCACTATTTTATGAGAAAGAGCTAGCACGACAAAAGAGCCTAGGTAAGACCCGACAAGGAGAAAAAGACAGAGTAAGGGTAAACGTCGCGGTAGCCAGGAGTTAAACAGAAAAGGTTGAGTCGGGAAAAGGCGTTTGTGCAAAACTAATTGTGATACAACAGAAGAAACAGAAGAGGCTGCATACACATCTTCACAACCACCGATTAAAGGGGTAGCATCACATCATCTTTAATGATCCATCCAAGGTGGCCCAAAGTAGAGCCAGATATCAGAAGTCACCCATCGTTGCATCTTCGCAACCATCTCAACCACCTCAAAGCCACTTTGTGGATTCACGAAGAGCCGCCTAAGTTTTTCATTCTTAAAGAGATGCTAAAATTAATTATAGTGGTGGTGCTCCATTAGAGATTTTATTTGTTCGGGCCTTGAATGGCCATACTTGTCTAATTTTAGTTTGATTGTAATTAATGAATATTGCTGAAGTAGATTAGGGCAACCGACGTAGTTGTTAGTTAAATATTGCTTGAATTTTCATTATCAAGGGTTGGATATTGTTAGCCCTGCATTGTAAGAACTAATGTATTGGAGCACTATAATTTTGGAGTTGGACACCAATAATCAAAGACCATTTACAAGATTCTTGAGCTGTGTAAAATGGTGATGTGCTAATTCTTTGTTTTAAATGTTTTTGTTGTTTTCCTTGTTTTTCATCTATTCATCTAATTGTAAATCATAAATTTTAGATTAAGATTTGCCGTTGGAGCACCTTAATTCTGTCTGCATTTACAATCTTAATGTTTTTTGCTGAAGTCTAATTAAATAATTCTTAATTGCTCTTTAGTCACTACTGAACCTTACTATTTCTTTCACCTCATAATTCATACAACTCTAAAGATCCATTTAGCATAGTTAGCTTGCCATGTGATGCTCTTGAATGTTGATGTGCCAATCCAAAATTTGACTCCATAGCCCAATGGATTAGTCCCTGCAGATATTCTCATCCAACCAACAAAATCAATCAAAACAACCAATACTACCATCACTGTAACTATCCTAACATCAGTATTCGTGATATTAAAGATAAATTCAAATCATAGATATATAGAGCCCTCTCTGAGTCTAGGAAGGCTAGGTCTTAGACTCCAAAGCAGTTTGATGTTGTCCTCTGTCATTTATGCTTGCCAATATTATAAATGATAGGGCGATAACATACTGGCGACCATACTAGGGATGAGTTATTGAAAAGCTTATTATTTCATCAGAACTCAGAAACCCAAGTCAAAATTGTATGATTCGAGTATTTTCCAAGATTGGTATCTGGTTGTTGATGGTGGACAACAGACATACACAAGAAAGTTGAAATCATCCACCTGGCGACTCCAATTCAGATAAGTTCCATTCAAGTACTCCACTGGAGGAAGGAACTGAAACATGACCAGTCAGCCTGGAAAGAGAAAGTATTCAAGCCTAAATTGGATTCAAGAAATTGTTGGTTTTATTTGTAACTATGTTCTATCCTAATTTATGCCTGATCAAGAGTAAACTACCGAGGTTTACATTGATCATTTGCAAATTTATGAGCCTCAAGAAGCTAAGCCCCAAATTGTAGATCATGTACATACTCATACACCTGTGCACATCCCGGATGAACTTGTGGAAAAACCAGTGAAACATCAGTCTCATGCTACATCTCCTGCTCTTGCTAAATTCCAAAGTGGTTATAAGCCTCCTGCTTTACCGCCTATACCTATAAAAGTACCAAACATATACAAGTCTCTGGTTTTGGCTCCTAGTCTCCATGACCTCCCAGCAAATTTTAGCAATAATATACCCAAATTTGATGGAGAAAATGCAAAGATCACTTTCGAAGAGCACATCCAAAATCTTAAGGATTTTCTTGATCTGTTTGAGGTGGGGGAAGATGATGTGTGTATCAAAATGGTTTCCCTATCATTGCAAGGTAAAGTTAGAAATTGGTTTAAAGATCTTCCAGTTGCAAGCATTAGCAATTTTCATAAATTCACTCAGGTTTTCCTGGATAGATGGGCAATCATGGGAAATGTTTTTCTCATCATAGAAGAGTATAACCATTTAAAAAGACAGCCACGGGAGACAGTACAACATTTTTCAGCCAGGTTTAATAAGGTATACCATTTGATGCCTTCTAAGATAAAGCCACCCCTAGGATTAGCTCTCTAGCACTACCCAGATGCATTTGACCCAGAGATGGAATTCCAGTTAAGAGAAAAGGACCCTGCAACCCTTGAAGAGATGCAAAATAGGGCAGTTGATGTGGAAGCGAACTTGATGAACAGAGAGGAAAGGTTAAAGGCTGCGAAGAAGGAAAATTAGAAAAAGAGAAATTGATATCTTCAGAGATAAAACTATATGTTTTTACAAACACAGCAATGAAATGATGCATATGATTAGCAGGAAAGAGGAACATGTTGTTTCAAGACCTCATGTTGCATTAGTTCCGGAAAAGAAAAGCATCAATGTACCCAAGCAGTTCGCAGCCCATCCTGGACACCCTAAAACATAAAATGATTGTTTCATGTACTCTATCCACAACACAGCTAAAGATGAAGTCCAAAATCAGAGGGAGGCAGGAAAATCCTCAGCAAAAAGGTACATAATAGATGACCTTGCATACAGAGATAACCATCTTAGATATTATTATCGAAAGGAAGACTATATGGTTGAGATTGAGGCTGACAGTATTGAGAAACCATCACTATCTTTAGGGAAAGAAGAAGCCAATCATCACAATTCAAAGATGAAAATCAAACTCTGCATGCTAAGCAAGATTGTAAAGAGGGAAATACAGAAAGCCTTCAAGTAAGTGTCGAATGCGTTCCTCTCTTTTTTGCCTCATTCTTAAGAGAGCATTATAAGCAGGTGGTTAATATGAAAGAGGAGGAATGCTCCAATGAATCAGTCGAGGAAAAGAGGGATGATACAACCTTGTTTTAGATCAAGAAATTCGGTCCCTGAACCATCTTGAAGTCATTGAATCTAAAACGGGTGATGAATTGATCCAGATTGATTCTTTTCCCTTATGCTTTAATGCATTTTAGATTGTGAAAGGAAATCTGGTTCACATTTTGGTTGATAATCACAAGAGAAGAGGACTCCCTCACCAATTAGATGAGGAAATCATGGATGATAAAGAATTTGTTTTAAATCCAGGGGTTCGCCCCTTGAGTCCTTTTAAATGTCAAGTATCAGATGAAGTCATAGAGTTTGAAACAAATGATGAATTGATCAAGTTTGATTCTTTACCCTTATGTTTAAATGCGTTTCATATTATGAAAGGGAATCAAGATCACATTTTGGCTGATAATCATAAGAGAAAACATGAGGTCTTAGAAGAACCAACACTACCATATAAAGCACCACATGACCCAATAGCAGACGCGTGGGATGGTTTCAAATTTAAAAGTCAATCTTGCTATATTCATAATGTTCTGAAAAGCTGCTATGATACGGATAGGATCAGACAATTTGCCCCATTGTCTGATTCAGTAGAAGTATTGACACAACATTCATCATATAACATGTAAACATGTTCCGAGTTGATTGAATACCCAGAGAGCACATCTGTAGTACCAAGATATGAAATTGGGTTTTTCTGAGTCAAAATACCCAGACACAAGTCAAGAGTATCTCGATCTAGTGGTTGTCTATGGGGAGGAATTGTTATTTGCAAAGCCAACAAATATTTCTGGCATGTCAGTTGTTTTTTGAGGATACCAAGAGCCATGTAAATAAGATCATGCTGGGAATTTATATCAAAAACCATTATTAGGTTTGTCTTTGAACATGATGAAGATCAATGAAAGAACAAATATATTAGAGCAATTTCTTAACTGGGTGCACTGAAATTATTGTATTATTTATAACAACAGTGATTTCAGTAGAGTAGGGTAGGTATGCATGCAAATAAGCTCAATTTTTTGAGCATTTTTCCAGTTTTAGTTTCAGATTGCTTTCTAGTTTTTAGTTCAAGTGTGTTCCATACTTCAATTCACAGAGAGGATTGATTTTAGCTTGAATATTTTCATCCACAGAGGTTTTTGTAGCAGATTAAGTTGCAGAGTTGGGATTAGGACAATGGATCAGGCTACTAGTCTACAGTGTTCTTGACACCTCCTGAAGGAGTTGCCATCCCCAGCTGGAGCCACTATTAGTATCCTATAATTTACAAGATCTCAAGGTGACTTATTATTTCTTAGATTTTTATATTAGGAATTTGGCTTCTGTGATCCATAAATTGTGTATAAAATATTTCGGTAAAAATCACATCAAAGTAAATTAGGTTGACGCGTTTCGAACCAGCGAGTGATATTTACTTTGATGTGATATTTCTTAGATCTTTTGAAAATAATATTCCATGGCTTTCATCTATTTTCAATGAGAAAAGGGAAGGGAAATCCTAACTATCAGAGCTTCAAAAGAATAAATCTACCTTCTCAGTCCAATTGAAAGAGGAAAGTGTCGCTGATAAGGAGTAATGGTGAGAAAAAATCATTTTTGCCCTAATTCATCTCATTCACCCTCTCTTTCCCTTCATTTTTCCATTTTCTAAAAACCAACACTTCCTTTTCCTTCAAAACTCCTTTTTTAAACTACCAAAATTTAAGTTTTATAAGCACCTTCGCCCACCCACTCACAGTCGTATCATATATATCTTAAAATCACCACTTATGTCATTTACCGTGACTCCCCACCATCTCCGCAATCGACGGCCCGCATATATTCTCAACCCCCCGCAGCCTTCAAACTTTAACCATAAAGGGGGGTCCGAAATTTCCCTTACCTCTCTCCACAATCCGCTTATCACCATTAAAACTTCATCACCTTTCTGCATCGCAAATTGCAAGTCTCAGAGGATAAGTGAAAAAGGATCAAGTATAAACGCTGACGAGCGATGGGCGATGTGGTGGGACCCAATTGCATTATTGCAAATCACAAGATTTAAAGGATAGGGGCGAAAGGATTATGTTACAATCGCCGAAATGCGATGTGCGATGTCAGGTGGGACTTGATCGCAAATCACAAATCACAAGTGTTAAAGGAGAAGAGTGAAAGGATTATGTACAATCGCTGAAATGCGATGTCAGGTGGGACCCGATCGCATAGTGCACATCGCAAGTCTTAGAAGATAAGTGCTAGAAGAGAGGTTAAAAACAACGAAATGCGAAGCGCAATGTTGGCACGGATGCGATGTGGTTCCAAGATGAAATCCAAAGAATTTCAAGTCTGGACGGATGAGTTTTGTGCACTATTTTATGAAGAAAGAGCTAGCACGACAGAAGAGCCCGGGTAGGACCCGACAAGGAGCAAAAGGCAGAGTAAGGGTAAACTTTGTGGTAGCCAGGAGATAAACAGAAAAGGTTGAGTCGGGCAAAGACATTTGTGTAGAAATAATTGTGATACAACAACAGAAATAGAAGAGGTAGCAGACACATCCGCATAGCCACCGATTGATTAAAAGGGCCAGCGTCGCATCATCTTTAATGATCCAACCGAGGCGGCCCAAAGTAGAGCCAGATGTCAGAAGTCACCCGTCGTTGCCTCTTCGCAACCATCTCAGCCACCTCCAAGCCTCTTTTTGGTTTCACGAAGAGCCGCCTAAGTCTTGCATTCCTGAAGAGCTGCTAAAATTAATTC
Source organism: Pinus albicaulis (assembly GCA_034641835.2). Lineage (NCBI taxonomy): Eukaryota > Viridiplantae > Streptophyta > Pinopsida > Pinales > Pinaceae > Pinus > Pinus albicaulis. The sequence goes on along the minus strand of CM076571.1, from coordinate 353,021,002 downwards.
TACATGCGGTGCTACGTTATAGATTTTCTTTGTTCGGACCTTGAATGGCCACAGTTATCTAATTTTAGTTTGATTGTAATTAATGAAGATTTTCGAAGTAGATTAGGGCAACCGACGTAGTTGTTAGTTAAATACTGCTTGAATTTTCATTATCAAGGGTTGGATATTGTTAGCCCTTGTAGTGTGAGAACTACTATATTGGAGCACTGTAATTTTGGAGCTGGACACCAATAATCAAAGACCGTTTACAGGATCCTTGAGCTGTGTTAAAATGGTGATGTGCTACTTCTCTGTTTTAAATGTTTTCGTTGTTTTCCCTGCTGCGCATCTGTTCATATAATTGTAAATCAAAAATTTTAGATTAAGATTTGTTGTCAGAGCACCTTAATTCTGTCTGCATTTACAATCTTAATGTTTTCTGAAAGTCTGATTAAAGAATTCTTAACTACACTTTAGTCACTATTGAACCTTACTATTCCTTTCACCTCATAATTCATACAAATCTAAAGATCCATTTAGCATAGTTAACATGCCCTGTGATGCTCTTGAACGTTGATGTGCCAATCCAGTCTTTGAATCCATAGCCCAATGGATTAGTCCCTGCAGATCTACTCATCCAACCAAAAAAATCAATCAAAACAACCAATATTACCATCACTATAACTAGCCTAACATCAACATTCGTGATATGACAAATAAATTCAAATAAGAGATAGAGAGAGCCCTCTCCGAGTCTAGGAAGGTGAGGTCTTAGACTCCAAAGCGGTTTGATGTTGTCCTCTATCGTTTATTCTCACAAATCTTATAAATTATAGGGCGATAACACAACTAACTGTTCAATATTTTGCACATTTTGTGGCAGGTTTCGTGCCGAAAACACATGAATTTATCGCTTCACTGAACCACCAAAGTCTAGAAGCGTTGCTTGGTTAGACAATTTTGTCAATTTGCAAGACAAATAGGAGGGAATTGGAAAAATATGCCTAACTTGGTCATTTTCAACCATTTTGAGCCCAAGAATAGCTTAGACAAGGGTTTTAGGGTGTTATGGCCATAATGGAAGCAACAATTTTGTGATTTGAGCTAAAAGTGATGCAATTTCATATTTCAACATATAATTAAAAGGCCCAACATTAGAAGTTAAACCCAGAGACGTAGCGCATGAGGGGTGAACTCCGTCATCAAATTGTTGGTTGTGTGATGTTGTTCATGGTCTCTTTTTCTCTGTTTTATTTATACAAAAATTAAATAAAAACACTAATTTTATGTGCTTTTGCAACTTGATCCATTTCCCACAAGACATAAACTTGCTTGCAAGGTGTTTCCAGAAACCTTCAAGTTTTTAATTTGAGATCACTATGACTAGGTATCTTATGTATAAGAATAAGTTAAACAACATGGAAGCCAAGAGGTTTCCTAAAATTGCTTCTAACTCTAGCCAAAACTACAATCTTTGACTCAAGTAAGAATGGCATAAGGATGTCTAATCATGGCTAGATCATTAGGGGATAAATGAAGAGATTATTTTGTAGAATAAAGATAATATTGTGGGGTGAAAAAGAGTTAGAGGGAAAAATGAAGCTAAGATCATATTACAAGGAGGTGATTAACCCCAATTTTGAAAATAAAAAATATTTCTTTATCTTGATTAATGATAGAAGAAAATCGACATTACTAATTTAAGTACAAATTCTCATGAAATTCATGTGAAATTGGGGCTTTGGCCAATTCCCAAAACACATTGGGATGAAAGTGTCTCTCACTTTTGTGACACTATGAGGGTAGAAGAAGAAAAATACACTCTTGGTTTGCCCATATTATACTCACATTCAATTAATTTTAAAAACATTTGTCACACTACCAATCTTATTGACCTTTTAAGTTAGAATAACTATATTGATATTGGAAAGTTTCTCCCAATGCTTTTCGAGTATAGGAATAAAATGCTAAAGAATTCCAAGTAACCTCTTACCTTCTCAATGTCTGATAGATCGACCAGTCTTAGTGGAAGTTAAACATCATTATCATCATCATCAATATATAAATATGATATTATTTTATCAAATTTAGAATTCAAAATTTATATAAATATAATATTTATATTTATATTTATATATTGTAATTTTTTTCATTTATATTTTGTATTTTCTATATTAAATATATTTATCAATTTACCATTATCATATATAAAGATATAATTTTATTTTAGTTTATATTTATATTTGATTAACACAATATTCTCTCTACAATCTAGTATGGACAAATGTTATAGTGAAATGTTAGATAAAAAATATTAAGAACAAAACATAATGCTGTTTTAATTGAAAAAAATAAAAGGTAAAAAGTAATAAAAGTAATAATAAAAATAACAAGTACATTCAATTTAATTCATTTTTTTTTTTTTTTAAAGTGGGAAAACCTATCATAACTCAGTTGTCACACCAGCAGTGGGGACAACCATCATTGGCTGCTACTTGTGAATGTAGGTTGACTCATTATTGTTATTAAAGGAAAACCACGCCACCTCGAATTACCCACCAATTGACTGTAAGGGGCAGGCTTTCACTCATGCTAGATACTTCTAGATCTTGGGTTGTTAACCTATTTCCTTACGTCTGAAGAAGGCAGACTCTAAGCTAAGAAAAAATGGTTTTAGAGTACATTCAATTTAATTTGTCATATTGCAGTTTTATTTTTATTAATAAAATTACAAACAATTTCTTTAAAACCAGCCTAGATCCATCTTAATTTCGTATCGTAAAAATGCCTATTTACAAAGCCTATTTATAAGTTAATAATATCCATGGAAAAATGTGTTGAATATCCATGGTTATGAATCTTGTTATATTGTAAGTTTACTGTAAGTATTAAGTTTTTATGGCTTATTAAATAAATCCATACAGTTTTCCTTTTAGATTTAATTTAAAATTTGTTATTAAAAAAATTAAAGTAAAATATTTAACAACTATTTTGATTTTAAAATGAGTTATGGGTTTTGGGCATTTGGTATTCATGATAAGCAATGGTATGGGCCCATGATATTGTAAGAGAGCCTATTTATAAGATAATAATATCCATGGTAAAATGGGATGAATATCCATGGTTATGACATATATTCTTTGACACTGTGTAAAATCCGGGTTCTTCTTCATCAATTGATAACCACAGAAGCTTGAAAACCAAGTTATACTATTATTTTCCACCAATACCATTCCCCCATACCTTTTTGCTTTTAGATTAAATTTTAAAATTGTTATAAGATTAGACTAAAATAAAATATTTTAAAAATGTTGACATACAATCTTTCTTACATTACATCTAACAACTACACATCTCTTCCATATGTGCAAAAAATCATAATATGCATGTCACATTTAAAAATGACGCAGGGCCAACCCTGTAAACCCAGAATCTTTAACTACTGCGTCTTTAAAAACGCATCTCCAAATTTTTCTCTCTTGAGCAATTTCTTATCCTGACAATTCTACAAACATTTTTACACGCCTTAGTCGAAAGCCATAGTATATTTTCCCAACACCCATTCAATTTTGGAAATCATCAATAATCAACCCAAATATTTAAACTCAGAACCTGGTAATTAGCTCACCTTCTTTATAATCGGACTGATAGCATTCACACCATATCTGCGTTCCATTTCATTCAACACTTTTCTTCGGCATCGACATCCAACATTGGATCATTGGTTCAATAATCTCCCTTTAAATTTCCGATAGCATAACCGAAGTCTTTATTTAAAAGGAATTCTTTTAATCCCCTTCCGATCTCGATAGAAGCCTTTCATACATCGCTTGAACGCCTTTTTAAATAGCTACTGCAATAGTACAAATATATGTTAAAACCCCGTGCCTACTCATAATACATACAGAAATATTATATACATTCTGCTCCAATCCAAATACTCCGATGCGATGTAAGTCTTCACAGTGCTCCGATCCGATTCAATCGGATCGCACATCGCACAGACTTGAATACTAAAGCTCCGATTGAACCACAGTTCCGATCCATATAATCGGCGATCGGAGATTAGAGATCGCCGATCCGATGCCGATTCAGTTTTCCACCGTTCCGATCCGATTCAATCAGAAATCAGAAATCGACAATTACAATGTGCTTTCAATATTGGTCTTCCAACTTTCCGATGCGATCCAATCGGAAATTGGAAATCGGAATGTTTACCATGTTCCACCTGTAAATTCAGTGATATATCACGGATCCGATTATTCCCAAAACTTATATATATATATATATATATATATCAATTCACCTCCGCTCAAAAGTTCTGTGAAGTCGAGATTTACCCATTTTTCTGTGTTAAAACTTTTTCAACGCATCAACTTCAATAACACCAGATTTGACTTAACACAAGAATTCAACAGTTTAAAATAAGATCACATACACCGCAGCCATTCCAAACAATTATACAAAGTCATACAATACTCATATTCCCACCAATTTTCATTCGATGTGCACAAACCACAATTTCATTCAAAGAATGAAACAGAGTCTCGGCCTTTTGCCCCAATCACACAAGGAATTCATATAATTGCAATTACACTACGCACAGAATCGTGACTAGATCCATCAATTACACAGTCAAGCGATGATCGTGTTTCCACAATCCATCATTCGACAATGCATAAATTATAATTGCATTCATAATATTCAGAACAATAAAACAGAGCATGTGTTACACAAAATTATACAAAGAATGGTCTCTGCTATCCACAAAAACACAGTTCTTCTCTCCTTCTGAGCTTTCGCTCCACACCAAGATCTATCCTAATCTAACTCGTTCTACCCAAAACCTCACACTAACTCTAACAAATCTAATAATCTAACTCTCTCCTCTCGCCTCTCGCTCTCTCCTTTTTAAAACAAAGGAGATTACATGTATCGAAGTTAACCATCTCCTCCACATTTGGAGGAATAAATTATATTTTTAGAATTCACACCCTATCCTAATCTAAACAAACTGGACTACTTGGCTTGATCTCCACGCAGGGAGGATCACTTGCCATTTATTCCCAATTTCTGTTTTTAATTAGGCCACTCTTAACTACTTACATTTAATTGAAATTAATACACAATTAACACCCAAGTCTTCCTCCAAACTTGTATTAGCCACAACATGTGACCATTCCATCACATTGCTGGCTAGGTCTAGATGCTCCTGCATCAGACTCCCAAAGTTTAAATTAACCATGATCTCCTGATCATGCACTTCATGTCTGTGTCCTCTTGGATCCCATACTTGGTTTGATAGTCTGTCCTTGATTACTGCTGTTGTTGTTTGTTCCTCAAGTCTTCCGCCTTTGTGCTGCAATGCCTCACTATCTGCTGCTGTCCTTTTCACATATTTCGCTGTTGCTTTGCTCACTCTAATTTGAAATTTTCCATTCCCTTCACCTGTACCATTTCTTCCAGCCAATCTTCCCTTCTTCGTTTGTCCTGCATCTGTTTCACTGGAATGCTGTAGTGTGAGTTTCCACAACTCATTCAATTCTTTGTCCATTTCACTTCTTATGTATTGAATACTATTCCCTTGCAACTGTTTGTGTTCTTGATTTAGAACATCATAATTTCTGTGCCAATAATCTTCAATATACATTTCTGAAATGTACAAATGCCTTTTCCCAGGTTCTTCTTCCGGTTTCTCATTTATGACTTCATCATTCCTTACTTCAAATTCCAGCATACCTTCCATTAATCCGATTTGTTCTTCTTGGTTCAGATCGACTTCACACTGCTCTTTTCCTGCATATAAATCTTCATTAAAATTAATCAACTTAATAAACACAAATGCTTTACCTGGCTTCCTCATCAAAAGATTCGACTTATACAAATCTGCCATCTCATTTGGAAGTTCTCTCAAAAGTTCTGTACCATCTTTACTAACTGCATTGTTTGCAATATCTGTCTTTAATTCTCCTGCACTCTGGCTTTCTTCAAGATCAATGATCTTCAATGACTCAGTGTATCCTTTGAATTTAAAAATTCTTTTACCATCCTCCTTATTCTGCATATGACTATGAGTAGTCATTTCTTCAATAGTCTTCAATAACTGTTTGTCTTTCCTCAAGTCAATGTAACCTGCAAACACACAACAACCTTCAGTTTTCAAAATACAATACCTTCCATTTTCCTTTGATGCTTCAAGCACCAATCCTCCATCATAATTCTTTTGGATTTCAGCGGATCCTTCTTGCTGTGACCCCATTTCTCTGAGTCTTTCCTTATTCAACAAATCAATATGAATTTGCCCAAGTTTCCTGAACTTATTCATCAGCTTGCCATTCCACCTCTGTTGCAATAGCTTCCACTTCACCCTTTTCTTCAGTCTCCATTTGTATCTTTGATCTTCATTTATCTTTCTTTGTACTACCAGACCAATTTCTGGTTCTTCATTATGTTGCCAGCTTCTATACTTCTGCAATTTAATGCCTTCCTCAAATTCATTCTCATGTAGCTGATCATTCTTTCCAAATTTCTGGTTACTTCCATATTCAGCTTGCTGAGTTAATATTTCTGTCTCCTTCATGTCTCTGAGGACATAACTCCCTTGTTGTTCCTGATCCTTCATCTCACCTTCAAATAATCGCTGCTCGATTTCTTTGATTTCAGCATCATATTTATTAATGCTGTCTTCGACACCTTTTCCTCCATCAGGTTCTGTAAGCTTCGTTTCTCCTTTAGGTTCCTCGAGTAATCTTTCCAAGAATTCTATCTCCTTGTGAAATCTCTTCAACAGATCATCACAATTTTCCTTCTCAGCTTCGTTCTTTTCTTGGCAATCCTCCTGAGTTGACCTGTTTTCTACATCATCATATTGCAAGCATCTCTCATCAATTCCATTAAACAAATTCATTGGTTTACCTTTTTGTAGTCCCACTATGGAATTGTCTTCAAACTGCTGGTCTATATCAATCTCATCTGACTGTTTCACACCAAACAGGATTTCATCTATGAAATCCTTCTGTTGCAAAAGATCAACGCCTTCTTCCTCTAAAAAGGATTCTCCATCATACTTCACCTGAAGTGCTTCATTCCTGTTTGTGACAATTTCATCCGAATGTCCATCATCCTCTGCATATCCTGCAAACATACACAAACTGTAAGAATCACAAGGCTTCATTGCCTCATCTGCTTCCTTTGTCAACATATCTTCGAATTGTTCTGAACTCTGCCAGTAGTCCATGAGATCTTCAGCTGACCTCTCATTATCTTCTTCCCCTAACATTTCACCTTGTTCTGGTCTGCAAATGGAAACTTCCAATTCTACCTCTGCTTCTCTAAGTTTCTCTGATTCCTCTTGAGCACTCAATATCTGCTCAATCTTTCTCAATTCTTCTACTATCTCTGACTTCACTTGCTGATTTCTCCTTTCTCGTAGCCTTGGCCACTTTACTCTTTTCCTGATGGTCCAAACACTTTTCTGCAGCATCTTCATCAATATTCCAATCTGGAAATCTATCTCAGCTTTCTCTCGGTCAAACTCTTCTTGACTCATCATCATGCCATTTGCTTTGGCATCTTCCCTTCTGCTGTGGCTTCTTTGTGAACTTCTGCTATGACTATCTGTAGTCATTTTCTGCTCCTCTCTTTCCATGAGCTCCTTGCACCTATGCAACAAGCCTCTGCAACAGTAAGTCCTCCTTACTGCAATCTTACCTCACTAAGCTCTCCTCACTCAGTCTTTTGGTAAGCACGATCCCCTATCCAGAATCTTCTCTTGAGCAACACCTTTGCTCCCTCTAGGCTTTTTCAATCTCTCACTCTTTCTTTTGAGAACACCTCAATTTTCCTCTCTGTCCAATCTCTTGTTGGATTCTTCAGGTTCACTACCACTTCTGCTTTAAGAACGCATCTGGTTCTTCTTTCACAGCTTCTCTTGATTTATATTGCTGCAGTCTTTATTCTTTCTGATGCTGTCACCTGTGTTTTGAATGGATTTCCTCACTGCTGTAATCTGATACTGAACTTCATTCAGAAAACAAACTTATTCAATTTCAACAGAGCCAAGCTCTGATACCAAAATGACGCAGGGCCAACCCTGCAAACCCAGAATCTTTAACTACTGCGTCTTTAAAAACACATCTCCAAATTTTTTCTCTTGAGCAATTTCTTATCCTGACAATTCTACAAACATTTTTACACGCCTTAGTCGAAAGCCATAGTATATTTACCCAACACCCATTCAATTTTGGAAATCATCAATAATCAACCCAAATATTAAAACTCAGAACCTGGTAATTAGCTCACCTTCTTTATAATCAGACTGATAGCATTCACACCATATCTGCATTCCATTTCATTCAACACTTTTCTTCGGCATCGACATCCAACATTGGATCATTGGTTCAATAATCTCCCTTTAAATTTCCGAAGGCGGAACTTGTGCGGTCGGGTTGATTCTTAATTTAATAGAAACTGAGGCGATGAAATCATGGTGATTGAAGGAACAGGGGTAATTGAAATGGGCAGAATGGAATTTCTCAGTGGAGGAGAGGCGAACCTGCGCAGCAGAGGTAGAAGGGCATCTGCCTCGGCCACGACCACGACTTCTTCTGGGAGCAGCGGTCCGACCAGCCTCAGAATCAGAAGAATCTGACGAGGAGGCAGAGGAGGGGAATGCAGGTGGCCGAATAACCTGCCCACGAGAAGAACCCCGCCTACTAGTCATTCTTGGCCTCAGACGAGGCATAGTGAGATTGTCAGGAAAGTCAGGACGAGAAAACAAGTAAGGAATGGAGAGCGAGTTCAGAGACGGCTTGAAACCAACAGAAGGGCAGCAGTAATTACAATACTGACCAGAAGAAACGTGAAAACCTTCTGAGAGCTCAATGCAACAGCTTAAACGACACCTTTTCCCCGTAATGGTGCGTGAACAGGGTTCAGAATCTACCTGAGAACAACAGGAGCTCAACGGAGAGACCCACAGCATTGACGGAATAGGCGCCATTGCAGTGGAAAGGTCGAGATAACAAGGCGGAAAAAGCTTCATTAATGCAGCATTTACTGTGTTGGCTGGCTTAAATGGAGTAAGCTCGGAGCGCAGAGGGGTGGCGGTGGTAGACCACGTGCCCACCCGCCTCATTGTCAGCGAATTATCTGCCTTCTCGTACACCCGCATCCGGGAGTATTTTATTTGTTATTTTATTAGGTAATATAACTTTTTTTTGGAGAGTTTGTTTGGAAGTAATGTACATGTTTTAATCACACACTTTCAACCCTCCAAGGACATCCATTATAACATATTATAGTGTTAATTTGTTTTCACTTTTGGATCATAGTTACACTACCTTTTGAAGGGATATTCAGTACACCTAAATATTACATTTTGTTTGGTATTTAGTGCTTAGTATGGGAATTAAGAGAATAACTTATAACAGTTTATTAGTCATCTAGGGCACTAAAAATTGTAGTAAGACATTGACATCCCATTGTCAATACATGACATTGCTTCTCACCATAAGACAGTTGTAGTAATCTCACTGTATTAGTGAAAAATTTCAAGGATCAGATGCACTAATCCAATCATTGACTTCAGACTCTCTAATTTAAGCTTGCAGTAAGACCTTAATGTTGAATATATGACAAGCCTAATTAGCTTAACAAGTTTTGAAGAAGTCACTTATTTTATATACCTCTTACTATCACTATCATATCATTAGTCTATAGAGTAACCAAAACATTGCCTAAAATCCCTAAAGTTTGTATAGTGACCCTTTTAAGATCATACTGAGTGTTGAAGGGAGTGTTCAAGGCAACATATGAAATTTCTTGCAACATAGGGATTCCAATATATCCAAATAAATAAATTAAGTTGACTTTTGTGATATAAGGTTGAAGGCGTGAAAGCATTAGCGTATATAAAATTTTGGTATTTTAAGAAAAATCGAGGTATGCTTTCATAATTGTTATAAGTTATAGATCTAATACCTGTAATTGTGTCAAATGTTGGTGGCTTATATGCATTGATAAATTCATATCGAAGTATTATTGAGTTTGGTAAGAAAACCTTAAATAAATACCCAGTAACGTTATCTTCAAATTATCATTGAATACTAGTAATGTAAGAGTACTTCAAAAATAAGGAAATCCATTATCTGTTGCAACCATCTAAAGAGTTATTTTTGAAATTTATAAAGGTCTATTCATACCCTAGTTAGTAAAAACTATTATTATTATTTAGGGTATTTATCCTTTCCTAAAGATTACTCCTTCTACACATATTTGTACATTGACTCTTGATCTACTGATTGACACATTAGTAGCATTTTAGGTATTCATTGATTATACACTACTTGAAGTCTTTACATGTTACAAATTTATATGCACTAAAGTTATCCTTGAAATACAACCCATCTATTTCTGACACGTTGGTCTTGAGAATCTTCTAAGGTAGTTGAAAGTGACATATAGACTTTACAGTGACACATAAACTTGATATTATACTAACATATAGATTTGAGAACATATAGACTTTATAGTGACACATAAACTTGATATTGTCTTGACATATATATTTGAGAACATATAGGCTTATGGTATTGACAATAATTTGACACATAAATGATACATGAAAGAGATCTAAGTGATATTTCAACAACCTTCATGTGCATATAGATACGTTGCTTCAACTATGAATTAACATGACTAAACATTGAAACATATATCACAACATTGCATGACAATAATATGGAAGGTACTTCATAGCTATATATGAGCAGCCATAAGACATATGTTGGTAGCCCTCCTTGGGGAGAGTTTAATAGCATTGCAAGCAAGTCATAGGGATGACCTGAGGCACCTAGGTTTGAGCCATTATTTGACAAAAATGTTTGACACTTGCAATAGTATAACCAATTTGGTACAATAATGTGGGTTGACTACTTCATGTTTATATGAAGTCATATTTATACGTGAGCAATACAGTACAATGCAGCAACAACAATGATTAATGCGAGAAGCATTGTGTAGTGATAAATTTGAGAAGTGTTGTGCAGATAATGCTTAGAGAAATGTTGTGCAATGAGGCTACCTAAATATTGATCAGAGCAACATTATTTTCATTACAACTTTCCTATATTTGATTTAGAGCACAGGGGGATCTGTTGTGAATATTGTGAAATGTGGTGGACCTTACCTAGTTTCAATTTTCAACACTTCCTCTAAAATAGAGAGGTATTCATACATGGTACGAGGACTCTCAATCGTGAATCATTATCATAAGAAGATTCATATTGATAAGCCATATTTTTCAAGCATATTTATCATAACCAACACTTTCCCTGAAGGCCTTAACTGGACAATCTCATCTTTATTTGTGAGCATTGTGTTGGGAATATTTATGTGAGTTTCCACACTACCTCTCAAGGTACATACCCCATCCAAATTTACACAAGGTATGTCCTTTTAGGCCTATTGATATCTTGGATTCCCAAACCAGGATCCTCAAATATTATTAATCCTCTTCGACTACTCTTATTTGGGATGCCCTACCTCATCCTTAAAGAATATCGGTCAACAAATTATTTCCATGGATTCTCTAATCCATAAGAAGTTTCAATATAAATACTTATCCAATCCTCTAGAATCCATTATTTCTTTATCGCCTTCACTGAGACTTACAATTTTTAGTCCCAATCTAGTGCCTGACCCATAAAGACAATAACTATCCAATATCACTCCCTCTCAATTGGGGAAGAGATATCCACCAAACCAAGCTTGTCTCTCAAATACTCAAGCTTCTTGTTTGATAATGCTTTAGTTAGTACTACTTGTTCATCGTACATATATAGTGCAACTCTACGACCCCATCATGTACTAGGCTTCTGATGTAGTGGTCCTTATTGTTTATATGCTTCGTCCTAACATGAAACATTAGGTCTTCTGTCAATATGATACAACTTTCATTGTTAGAGTGTATATTTGTGGGGATGATGGGTCCTCCAAACAAATTAGTTAATAAATTCTTGAGCCAAAAAATTTCCCTACAAACTTCACTTGCAATACCATATTATGCTTCAACACTACTTAAAGTGATAGTGTCCTACTTTCTACTCATCCATGAAACCATGGTTGATCCAAGGATGAAGCATCCACTTGTTGTGCTTATTCCATCTGTCTCACTGCCACCCCAATTTTAATTTGTAAATCCCATGAGTTGGATTTCATTATTAGTGTACTGAAGAAAGTGATGTATAGTCCCACACAAATATCTTAGGATATTCTTGGTTGCAATCCAATGATCATGCTTTGGCTCCATTTGAAATTGACTGAGGACATTTACTGCAAAAAAAATATTTGGTCTTGTATTTACCAAATACATCAAGGACCCAATCAATTGTTTGTAGCAAGTAGGATCCATTGCAATAGACTCTAAACTAAAATTCTTCAACTGTAATCATGGGAGTCATCATAGGCTTTCAAACCATCATGCCAAATTTCTGAAGAATTTTGATCGCATATTTACCTTGACTAAGATATATCTCACATGACTTCTGCCAAACTTCTAGTCCCAAGTAATAATGCATCATCCCAATATCCTTCATTTCGAACTCGACTGCTAATTGTTTCTTGCATTCCTGAATATGACGCTCTACTCTTGTGGTATGTAGATCATCCACATACAAAATTATGATAATTGGTTCTCCCTGGACCACCATGATGTATAGGTTTGGTTTTGCAGTACTCTTGGTAAAACCAAGTTTTAAGTGGTATGCATCCATTATAGCTTACCAAGATCTAGGTTCTTTCTTTAGGCCATATATATATTTTGTCAACCTACAAACATGAGTCTCCCTATGATTTATTTCAAATACTTGAGGTTGCTCAATGTAAACCTCTTCATCAATAGTCCCATTTAGAAAATTTGTCTTGACATCCATTTGATGGATTTTCCATCCCATAGTAGCAATTGACGAAACAAGAGATCTTATGGTTGTATACCTAGTTTTGGGAGCAAAGGATTCCTCGTAATCAATTCCTTTTTTCTGTGAGAAGGCACTTTCTACAAATATTTCTTTATTTATTGATGCTCCCATCTGCAATGTGTTTTATATTGAAAATCCATTTTGAAATGTCTGTAGATTTGTCACTTGGCCTAGGTATGTTATGAAACCAACTCCAAAAATAGAAGAAAAGAGAGATCAATGCCTTAGAAATTGGCCATTTCGAGGGGGAAACCTTATTTACATTACATAAATGAACAATTATTGGATGATTCAAATGAAAAAACCTCCGTTTTATATATAGGAGTCCATGGGGTCACAATTTAATACTAGTCGACCTAACAATAATAATGTAAGGGCACAAAAATAACAATAGTGGGGTTTTATGGGGCATAATAATAACAATATGGGGACTACAGGGGTATAACAATAACAATAAGGGGGCGACACTAACAACAATAAGGGACTACACTAGTAATATAGGGACATAACATTCCCCTCTCCTTCAAAAAAGTGTTGTCCTCAACGCTTTAGTAGCTGTAGATGCTTCTGTATAAAATTCTCATCCTCTAATGTGGAACCTTTAGTGGGTAAGTTCTTCCACTTGATGAAATACTCTGAAATTGATCGATTTCTTAGCTGTCGAGTTCTTATTTCTATGACTGCTTCAGGTTCCCATATGAATTTTCCTTCCCCATAAAGTTCCGACAATATTGTTTGAACTGGAAGTTTGTCACCTATAACCTTCTTTAAGCATGAAACATGGAAAACTGGGTGCCCTAGAGAAGAAGCAAGAAGCTCCAACTTGTATGCCATAGTACTAATCTTTTGCAACACCTTGTAAGGACCATATTACTTTGGTGATAATTTATTATCCTTCTTAGCTTGCTTGAGGGACATTTGTTTGTATGGTTTTATCCGTAAAAATACCCAGTCTCCTACATCAAAACTTATCTCGTTGCGATGTTGATCTACCTGTTGTTTCATTCGATTTTGTGCCAAATTTAGGTTATCCTTTAAGAGTTGGAGAACTTGATGTTGATGCTTGATGTGATATTCCATTGCTTGAACCTTAGAATTTTCTCTTAAAGATGATGTGATGGACAGTGGATGATATCCATAAAGTGCCATAAATGGGGTCATTTTTTCTGTAGTATGGAAGGAAGTGTTATGTCACCATTCAACGAGAGGTAAACACTTGACCCATTGTGTTTGTTTATTAGATACAAAACAACGAATATATCCTTCCAAACATTTGTTCACTATCTCAGTTTTCCCATCGGATTTAAGATGATAAGATGAGCTATGGGCTAGTTGAGTACCCAAACAAGAAAATAATTCCGTCCAAAAATTTCCAGTGAAAATGGGATCTCTGTCGCTTACAATAATCTTTGGGTTTCCATGTAGCTTTTGATTTTTTTCCATAAATGTAGTAGCAACTGTACTTGCTTTAAATGAATGAGATAATGCACAAAAGTGTGCATACTTGGTAAGTCTATCAACTACCATCATGATGACACTCTTTCTTTTGGACTTAGGTAAACTTGTCATAAAATCCATTGAAACCTCCTCCCAACATTGACTTGGAATGTAGCAAACCCGTGGTCTTAATTGTCTCAACTTTATTTAGCAAACCAAACATTCTGCCACAAAATTTTGAATATCAGATTTAAGGCCATTCCAAAAAAATTCTTTGTTCACCCCGTGGTAAGTTTTTAAAAATCCTGAGTTTCCTCCTACGGGAGAGGTGTGCAATTCCAAAAGAATTTTTTGTTTTAGTTGGGAATTCTTACAAAGATATAAGCGATCTTTATTCCATAAGGAATCATTTTTCCAACTAAATGTATCATATGTACTGGGATCTTGCTGCAACTTTTGAATGGGTGTCCACATTTCTTCTTCATTCTTCCATTCCTCCCTTGCTTCGATTATCCGATCTTGTTGGTTAATAGAAATGGCACAAAGCAACGCTTCCACCTCCTCATCCTTTCTTGAGAGTGCATTTGCAACAACATTTAGATTCCATTTTCTGTAGATGCTTTCAAAGTCATAACCCAACATCTTTGTCACCCGTTTTTGATACTCTTCTGAAGATATTATTTGTTCCGAAAAGTATTTAAGACTATCATGATCAATTTTTACCTTGAAGTGTCTTCCCATTAGCTAAGGTCGCAATTTATTTAGTGGATGTAGTATTGCCAACATTTCCTTCTCATAAATAGATTTCTGTAAATACTTTCCTTTGATTGGACGACTTTCAAAAGAAATGGGTCTTCCTTCTTGCATTAAAAAACACCAATTCCATTTCCTGAGGCATCGCATTCCACAATAAAGGTTTTTGTGAAGTCTGTCGTAGCTAAGACCGATGCTAGGCACATTGCCTCTTTAAGATGTTCAAAGGCTTTAGTTGCTTCAGGAGTCCATGAAAATGCATCTTTCTTAAATAATGTTGTTAGAGGTGCTTCTATTCTCCCATAATTCTTGAAAAACTTGCGATAATACCCTGTTAACCCGAGAAATCCTCACAACTCCTTTATGGTTGTGGGGACTTTCCATTCCATAATGGCTTTAATTTTGTTAGGGTCTACCTTAACACCCTCCTGAGATACAATATGACCCAAATATTCCACCTCTTGTACTCCAAAGAAACATTTGGAGGTTTTTGCATATAATTGTTTCTCCTCCAATAGTTTGAGCACCGTGTCAACATGTTGAATATGATCCTTCCAAGATCTGTTGTAGATTAGTATATCATCAAAAAATACCAACACAAATTTTCTAAAGAAGGGCTTAAAAAATGGAATTCATCAACCCTTGAAATGTAGAAGGTGCATTGGTAAGGCCAAAAGGCATGACCAAAAATTCATAATGACCCTCATGAGTTCGAAATGTTGTTTTCGGAATATCTTCAGTCTTCATTCTAATTTGATGATATCCCGAATGAAGATCCAACTTGGTAAAATAAATTGCTCCATGTAATTCATCCAATAATTCATCAATCACAGGAATGGGAAATTTGTCTTTAATGGTGAGCTTATTGATCTCCCTATAATCCGGACACATTCGCCATGATCCATCCTTCTTGTGTACCAATACTATAGGAGCAGAGAAAGAACTTTGACTAGGTTGAATTATACCCGCCTCTAACATTTCTGCAATCATACGTTCAATTTCGCTCTTTTGGAAGTAAGGATATCTATAAGGCCTGATGTTTGGAGGAACACTTCCTGGAATCAAATGAATAGCATGATCAAGATCACGAATAGGTGGGAGTCCTTTGGGAGTTTCAAACACCTTGGAATGATTGTCCAAGACTTGTTGGAGATCTGCAGAAATAGATGATTTTGATGTTGGAACTTCTAGTGAGCATAATTGTGCAATTACGCCTCATTGTTATTTATTTAGAAGCTTTGTCATGACATTAGAGCTTATTATCCTTCCTGGCTTCCCTATGATTATTTATGTAATCCAAATTCATTTTCCGAAAAGTTCAAGAAAATTTTGAAAATTAAAAGCTACCGTCCCCAAAGATTGTAAACATTATACCCTAGTACAACATCAACACCTCCTACCGGAATGGAAATCATTAATTATTCAATACATATTCCCCCATGGTTAACTTGATATTGCATGCTATGCTCCCACTTGAAACCATCACTTACCTCGGTGCTAGGTATAGAAGTGTCTAATTCGCTACCTTACAAAGAATAAAATTATGGGTACTACCTGAATCAATCAACACTATTACCTTTTTCTTCTTGATATTTCCTTCTATCTTGAGAGTTTGAGGAGTGGTAATTCCTGCCAATGCATTACACGATGTGGCCAGACTCATTTATTCCTCTTCTAGGGTTGGTTCCTGGTGTATATCCTCTTCTTGTTCATTTTCTTCTTCCTCTTCACAATCTATGTAAAATAATTTCTTCTCAGCACACTTATGACCTTTAGTGTATTTGCTATCACAACTGTAGCAAAGCCCTTTTGCTCTTTTTTCTTCAAATTGTTGTGGTGTCAACCTTGTAGGTTGTGGAAATCTAGGAGTAGCAACACTTCCCTCTTTATAGAAGTGAGTGGTAGGCTTCCTTGTCGCCATAATTTTACATTCAATTTTTCTTTCCAACCTTAATGCCTTCTCCAATGAATCAGGTTCCAAAACGCGAACTTCATGTTGGATGTTATCCTTTAAAGTGCCTATGAAGAGATCAATCCTGTGTTCCTCTGGAATATCAGTTACCCTTATATTCAAATTTTGAAAGTCCTCAATGTGCTGCCCCACTAAACCCTTTTGTTTGAGATTTATCAATTGGCTAAAGAAGGTGTTGCTCTTTGTATCCTCATAATGTGCTATCATTTCCTCCGTAAAAATTGACCAAGTGACAATTTTTTTATGAGAGCAAAGCCATCGATACCATACAAATGTATTTTGTTCTAAATGTAAAGTTGCAATGCGTACCTTTTGTGTGTTTTGCACATTATTGAGATCAAAATATTGCTCCATCTTTAGTATCCATGTTACGGGATCCTTGCCATCAAACTTCCTCATATCCATCTTTGGAATATGGTGGTTCTTCCATCCAACATTAGAGTTTATGAAATCACGATTAACATTTATTTTTTTCTCATCATTAGTTTCCTCTACTATCTTTTCGGCATTAGGAAACATTTCTTGTATCAACTTTGTCAAACCTTCCATGTGTGCATTTAGATCATTCTTCATGTTTTCCATGTTGTCTTTCATTTTTTCATCTATCTTAGTCGATGTCATAGAACAAATCTCTCAAAGTTTATTTATTCATGATTCATTAGCTTCCACGCCTTTCTTCAAAACTTCCATTTCATTTTTTGTTGCTCTTTGCGAGAGTGAAATTTGGTGTACTTTCTCTTGTAATTTTGATATATCATGTTGCACTTCTTCATATTCATGAGTTATAGTAGATTATTCTGAGGGCTTAATAGGTGTTTAATTATTTTTAGGGGGAATTTTAGAACCCAATACTGATATATATGCTTCAATATGCCCTTGGAATCACTTCAAACTGATTTTCAAACAAGACTATGCAATTTGAAAAAATAATACACACCTTTTTTCTTGCTTTTGAGGATCTCGATATTGAAACTGATGTATCTCTGTAATTAAGGATCCCTGAGATTTAAGCTTAGGTATTGTAATAGCCCTCTGAGTATTCTTTCCAATTCCCCAATTCTTACATGATTTGGATTCTTCAAGGAAAATTTATGCCCAATCTCCCACAATGACCTAATTATGGACTGGTTCAGCAGAGCGAACTTGTACGGTGTGCCACGTGTCACTGTTTCCTCCTTTGGCTCTGAAATTGATACACAGAAAATAAAAGAATGTGTACTTGCGTCCACTGTTTACATAATTCCAATATGATGCTCAGAGAGAGAGCTATGACGATTTTACCAAGGTCACCTATTTGAGATGAAATTTAAGAGCCCGCAAAACCCTAACTTCCACAGATCATATCTCTGAAAATATTGCGAATCAAGATTTGAATTTGTTTTCACGAACTTCCTCAGGATTTCTTCGCAAATGGGTTTTCTTAAGTGTCTGAACCTTCGTAGAAAAAAATTTATAGAGAAAATGCGACGATGACCTATTTGAAGTAGTGAAACCCTAGAATCCAAAGCTCTGATACCAAATGTTATGAAACCAACTCCAAAAATAGAAGAAAAGAGAGATCAATGCCTTAGAAATCAGACACTTCGAGGGGGAAACCTCATTTACATTACATAAATGAAAAATTCTTGGATTATTCAAATGATAAAACCTCCTTTCTATATATATGAGTCCATGGGGTCACAATATAATCCTAGCCGACCTAACAATACCAATGTAAGGGTACAACAATAATAATAGTTGGGTTTATGGGGCACAATTATAACAATATGGGTACTACAAGGGTACAAAAATCAACAATAAGGGGGTGACACTAACAAAAATAAGGGACTACACTAGTAATATAGAGACCTAACAAGGTACAATATCCCATATATCGTTCTTCATTATGGACTAGTATTCTTCTTGCATTGCACTCCTCCGTTCTTGATGCTTAGATACGTCCTCATTGGATTAAGGTTTTTCTTCAATCAACTTTGTCATGTATGCAACATATAGAAAATACCTCTTTCGTCTCTTACTTTCCCTAGAGGTCCTCGATGTTGTATGTCCTTTTGTTTCTTGAAGAGTAGTCTTGAAGCAAACACGCCTCTTCCGATTTTGTAGAAAAATTACTTGTTGTATAGGCTCATAAGGACCTTTAACATCTTATTGAGTGGGTTTCATATCTTGAACATTATTGTCCCTATATATATCCTCAAACATGGGTATCTCTTCTTCATCAGATTCAACTAGAACATCTGTTGATTTCTTGTAAGACATACTTTCATCAAAGATGAAATCCCTGCTTACCTCATTTCGATGATCCTCCTTAATATATATTCTATATGATTTAGATGAATAATTGTACCCAAAAAAGATGCCCCTTAGATTAGTAGGATATAAATTCTTTATTTTGTCCTTGGGTATATGAATATACATAGTAGACCTAAATATACGAAGTTGATCCACACTCAGCTTCTTTCATATGAATGCTTCTTTTATAGTCATGTTGTTGATAATCATGTGAGGACTTGGGTTCTCCAAGTAAACAATTTCCATACATGCCTCGCCCCATAGGAATTATAGGAGATATTGATTATTTAACATATTTTTGACACATTCTTCAATAGTACAGTTCTTCCTTTCTGCCACACCATTTTGTTCAGGATTATAGAGAACAATGAGCTCCCTCTTGATTCCTTCTTCCTTGCATAAAGATGTTAACTCTTTGGAGGTGTATTCTTCACCATTTTATGACCTTAGAATTTTTATATTTCTCTCGGTTAGGTTTTCTACTTCATTCTTGAACTCCTGAAACTTTTTGAATACCTCATCCTTGTTCTTGAGGAGGTATAATCAAGTCTTCCTTGAGTAATCATCAATGAAGGTTATATAGTATTGATGCCCATCAAGAGACTTGACTGCCATAGCTCCACATACATATGAGTGTATGAGATCTAAAATTTCCTTAGATCTTGTATCACTACTTGCAAATGGTTTCTTTACATTATTTCTTAGAGCACATCCCTGACACGTTCCTTCATGATATTCCTTTATTTTGGAGATTCCATTTACCATTTGACTCAGAGATGGAAAAATATTATAATTAAGGTGTCAATAAATTCTATGCCATAGTTCAGAAGGACTCACTTCCAACTGAACTAGGGCCTGAGATAGAGGTGTATAGAGTCTATACAATGTCCCCTCACGAATCCCAATCACCCTTCCTTAATTAATACTAGATACCTCACCCTAAACCAAAAACTTTCCATCAACAAAAACAACTCTATCACCCTTATCCTCTAGACAAGAAATAGAAATTAAGTTTTTATTCAAACATGGAATATATAAAAGGTTGTTTAGGTGAATGCTTCCACTCGAATCGAGCTTCAATGATGTAGATCTAATGCCTTTCATTGGATAACTCTTGTTGTCTCCAAGTTTTATTGAATGAGATAGATTTCCTTTTGACAAGGTCTGAAGTTGGCTGCACTCTCCCATCATATGTCTGGAGGAACCACTATCAATAACCTATACATTCTCATCCTTGAAGGTACTGGATAAATCAAAGAAATTTTTTTTTTCTACTGCTTTATTTGCTAGCTTGGAGATGATCATCAACAAGAAATCCTTGATGGATGTAGTGAGGTTCCCAAGAAACTTGAAACCCTTCTTCATAACCCTTGTCATAGTGCCAACTAAACTATGATCTATAGTCCCCTTATTGCACCTTAGCTCTGATACCATGTTGGAAAATATAGAGACTTGTAGATTATAACTTATTTTCCTTATATTGATAATTACTTGTGATGTTAGTTGGTCTTTTATTACTTCTTTAATTTTGTTCATCAAGAAATTACCAAAACAATGAAGATCACAAAGAGACAAAGTACACAAGATATACAATCTAAGCGAGGGGAAAACCAAGAAAATGCTCCTTTTCTTCTTTAGAATCTGCTTAGAAGTATACTTCCAAGACCCAAGACCCACAATCCAAAGCCAACCAACCCTCCAAGACCGAAGCCAACCCCCAGCAAGATATTCTTCTAAATTGCTTCCAGAGCATCGATACTGCAACTTCGACTTGTTACCAAAGTTTTGTACCTTCGGCCTATTCTGCACATTCAACTCAGTTTTTCACCTTTAGCTCAGTTCTGCACCTTTGACCTTTTCTACACTTTCAACTTAGTTTTGTACCTTTTTCCTATTCTGCACCTTCGGCTCAGTTCTGTACCTTCAACTTAGTTTTGTACCTTTGCTAGAAAACTCAAATGTGATGATAGAATCTTTCATGAGTTGGGCATCCAAATTAGGTCAATCTCCTTGTTATTTATAACCTTTCTTGAGGGTCGAATAACCCTCCAATAGAACGAATTAATCTTGCTCTTGGGCCGACTTGGTCTAGAGTTTTACCATGGATTTTACTAGAAAAAATAATTATTTTTCTTCATTACAATGAGTCGAAATGGGACTTTGACACATGACCAATAATATTCTTTATCTTAGAAAGACCTAGAATACCTAAAATCATGAAGAACATTCTTTTGACTCAAACTTGAGTATGAAACCCATACTCCAAAAATAAAATATAATTAATTTTTCTTTCTTTTATGAAGAATATACAATGTCATGATTACAATGAAGACTGAACCTTGTTAAAAAATTTCAACGCTCGTTGCTAAGAAATATTGATTCACCCCCCTCTCAGTATTTCCAACAATTGGAATCAAAGTAGGTTTCTTCCGTAGTCTCTTAACAACTGGAAGGTAGATCTCATAATACAGAGATGGGAAAATTAAAGAATCAAGCTGCCAAGCAGTCAAAGGAATGAGAAGAACTTACAAGTATTACAATAGCTTCATATCTGATTACCATTGATGAAGTTGTTGGTATAATTCATATGTTCAGTGAATTAGGTTTTATATTATGGAAAGATAGAATGAAAGCTTATTTGGCAGCTCAAGGATATTATGTATGACACTTTGTTGTCTTTGGAGATATGTCTACCGAATAATCTAGAATATACAATATGAAAGCCATAAATGTAATTGTTAGTACTTTTCTAGACACTGTAAAAGAAAAATTTGGTCAATACTCATCCACTAGACATCTTTGGGACAAACCTCGAGATCTCTACAAAATTCGAAAACATGCAAGTCAAGATAAAGTTGTTGGTAATCATGTAGATCCTCATGTCAAAGAATCAAACAATGATGATGAAGAAGAATCATAAGAGGACAACTAAATTGAATTAATTAATATCTTTAAAGCATGGAAGAACACAAACAAGGAAAATCACACACTTAAAGAATAAGTTTCTCTATTGAAACTCCAAGTGCAAGAAGCAAAAAAGAAAGAGTAAGACTTGATAAGACAACCAAAGGAATCTAGTAAAAGGTATGTATTTGAAATTGGTCAAAAGTAAAGGAAATTGGATAAATTAGTTGCAAAAATAGATAGGCTCAAGAAGGAAAATGGAAGGCAGAAGGTATAGATACAATTTCTCAAGAAATAAGAAGAAACTGTCACTATTCTAAAGCTACAAATAGAAGAAGTAGAAAGAAGAAGACAAATCTTGAAAATTTGGTTTCAAGAAGACCTTTCTCAAAAGCAAGAAGAACTTGACACAACTCTCAATGAAGTCAAGAATTTAAAGGATTGGAAAAAAAAACACTTGCATGTTATTGACAGGAAAGATCAAGAATTGGATAAATCGAAGATGAAGGTAGAAGAAGTAGGTAAATCCCCATGTGACAAAGGCACAAGCTCCAAGAATTCACAAAAATAGATTGAGTAGAAGACTGATTGATGTGAAGTACCAAAGACTATGAATGATTTTGCAGCTCCAAATAATGATGCTAAAGTGATCAAGGACAAAGGACAACAAAATACTACACCACCGCCTCCAAATAATAGCGAATATAGAATATCATCCATGTACACTAATTCATTTAATGGTTATTGTTTTTGATGTAATAAATTTGGACATATGGCCAGGAATTGTAAAGTTGATAGGTACCATTATCAAGGGCATTATCAAAACCCTAGAAGCGGGTTTGTAGGATCACGAGATAGGTTTCACAATGAATTTGTCGGCAGAAAGTACATGCCAGCTAGGCCAAATATTGAATGTTTCAAATGTAATAATTATTGCCGTATAGCTCGTGATTGCAAATACAAGGATGAATATTCCAATAATGATAAACAAAACATTGAATGTTACAAGTGCCACAATTATGGGAACATAGATCACGGTTGTAGGTACAATATGGAATCAACCATGAATGAAAATCTTCTTGTCATGTACAAGAAATTATGGAGAAGGAAACAAGTACAAGAACATCAAGCAGATAATAAAGTCTTAACAACATTGCTATCGGGTTTCGTAATGGAAAAAGGTCACGATGAATCAAAATGAACATTCAACGATGATATGAGTTAAGAAGGTCCATCCGAAGAGCTAGGTGATACATTATTTTTAAGAAGCCAACTTGTTGATTCCCTGAATTTTGAAGAGGGGGAGTCTATGCAACAATATGTGGCATGCTTTTGAAGATAGGTATATAATTGACAAGTAGGCAACATTATGGGTAGAATAACAACTTCAAGTCACATATATCAAATCCATAGAAAATTCAAGGGGAGAAGAAAAATCAAACGAATATAGGTCCACAGTGATTGATCATTAGAAGAACTCGAGGAGCCATCAACATTCATATCATGTTAGTAATACAAAATTGGAGAAGCTCATGACAATTTGATCCATATTCAGCAGAATCAATTTGTATGAAGCATAACATGACAAGGGTAGATAGGTTGTTGCAACAAGTATTGAGGAAATCCATTTTTAAGACTGACAGGTATTTTGAAGGAAGACATTGGAAGGCATTTTGTTAGGGGGCGCACAAGTAGGTTACAGGTCCACAATAAGCACGCAAATTGTCTGGGGGATTCACCCTTTTCAATTAATGTCAAAGGGGGAGAGAAATCATGAGAAGGAGATAAAATCATGAAGTCAATAGTATTTTTACTTGTTGAAGGATTACACGTGTTTCCATCAATGAAAAAAGGGGATATTGTTTGATGGTGTTGTCATTAATTTCAACCTTTGGGTTTGAATTTTATTAAACACTAGTAATTGATGCCAAATAATTCATGTACGATCTTATATTTGTCTAGATTACATCAATTTGGAATATCTATTGTTGGATGGTTGAAAACCATAGTCCCATGGTTTGGGTTCCCTGGACTAAGAATATACCCTGACTTTGTTGAGGGTTTTTGGAGTAGATAATCATTTTTTTGTCACAAATATCCATGTCATTGGTTTCTTTGCATTGATATGTTTTCAGTGGTATGTGGTACGCCTTGAGAGGCCTCCAGGTTTGAGAGATATCCATGTTTGAAGTTGAAGGCCCTAGTTTTGGGCTAAAACCCCAAGGGGTCGTGGCTCAACATACTTTTATTGGTTGTTAGGAATTAAGTACCATGCATGAGGGTTTCTTGTCATGTTTCAAGGAGTAATCATCTTGAGGAGGACATCACAAATGCATTTCACACATAAGTAGTACCCATCACAATTTAAAATACTAAATCCACTCACATAAAGTCTAGCAAACCTCTTACATAAGGATTAAGGTAACATATTAGTTGTGTCTATTAGACATGTCAAAATTATCAAAATATTTTTTTAGTCCCTAAATTTGCCTCCAATGTTCACCTAAAAGGCCCCTCCACACACTATAAAAAGGAGACCTAATGCACTCCTAAATCACATAAAAACTCAACAAAATATTCTTGTGACTAGCTCTGACGTTTTCAAACTTAACGAGGTAAAAACAATGAAGAAGCTTTAGTGGGTTAGGGCCTTTGTGATAGGCCTTTTGGTTCGATCTTGTAGCTTTGATCTCTTGCGAAAAGAGCGAAGGGAATATTTATTGAAGGAAGGAAAACTATCAAGTTACAGTCTTCGAACTTCAAGTTATTTTGGTTAGTCTTCAATCAACTTAGATTTGCTTCAAGTTTCATGCAAGTGGTTTTGGTCTTGTACAATAGTATTTTCTGTGTTATTTTCTTAGGCATTATAGCTTCTGTTTGGAGTGTTTGTTTAGAAGTAATGCATAGGTCTTAATCACACACTTTTGATCCTATAAGGACATCCATTACAACATATTCTAGTGTTATTTTGTTTTCACTTTTGGATCAGAGTTACGATGTCGTTTGAAGGGATATTCATTACACCTAAATCTCACAATTTGTTTGGTATTTAGTGCTTAGTTTGGGAATTAAGATTAAACCTTATAGTAGCCAATTAGTCATCTAGGGCACCGAAAATTGTAGTAAGACGTTGACATCCCATTGTCAATATATGGGGTTTATTCTCACCATAAGACAATGGTAGCAATTTCATTGTATTATTGAACAATTTCAAGGATCAAATGCACTGAGCCAATTGTAACCGCCTCCTCCCACATTTACCGACTTTCATCGATTTACCTAGGGTAAACATGAGCTAAGAGTCACTATGATAAGACTCAACCTCCTATATGACCTTAAAGAAATGGAGTCGATAACTTAAGACCTCACTACTTCCCTTAGGTGCTACATGACCTCCATGAGAAACCCAACCCCTCCAGGTGTCCAACCCTAGAGATAAATCTCTCTTTTCACTGAACTAGAGCCTCAATCGCACCCTTACCAAGGCATTCAAGTGACTATAGTCATCTAGTCTCTCCCATAGGCCTGCCTGCTAGCGACTGTGGACTTTTCCAGCCAGTTCCATGCCAACGACCCCAAATTTTGAGCCACTATTTCAGGGCTAGGACTCAAGCCTCTGCCCATAACTCAGTGAAACTTCCATAAATGATGAATTCCATAGAAAAAACTTATAAACCAAAACTTGAACCAATACTTGACCCGACCTCTCCCAAACGGGATTGGAATTCCATTAAACACTTGGTAAACATGCAACCTACAAGTCATGAATAAATATATGAACATAAGGGTCTGTAACTTATCTGAAGTTTAAAAAAAGGATCAATGCCTTCTCACTAGTTTCCAGACACCAATTAGGTATCACATTCATTATTCGTTCAATTACAAGTAAAAACATGAAGAGAGCCATGGCTAAGATCTGTCATATAACCATACTTATAACCATCATATAACCAGATAAATAACAATTATAGAACAACTATTAAAGCCATATAATAACAAGTACATTTACTGATCAAAATCAAGAGAAACTTATCTCTTATTAAACATAGGAAAAATCCAACCAGGTCTGGGACTTCCACATACCATACGCCTATAGATTAGGCTGAACCAAATATTTCTTTCAACCAATCACCCCCATGCCATATTCTAAGCATGAATATGGGATCTCATGGAAAAAACCAATCCAAAATCAACCAAAGGAATCCAAAGGTTAAACTACCTCCACCTGAGGTAGTTTAACTAGTGTCGAGATCACAAAACCAAATCGAGCTTGAATGCCTCAAAATTACTTCACCATTCCTTGGGGATTTTTCCTATCTCCACCCACCTGTTGAGGGCTTTCCAGAGAAAACCATATTCACCTCCAACCCTTGGGATTTTCCTGAGAAAACCTCACTCGTATCCAAAATATTCCGACAATCCATAGCTTAAACTGAGAAATAATCCCATCACACCATGGCTATCAGGAAATGGCAAGGCAATGATAAATTCCACATTCAAAAGCTGATAAAATCCATGCCACTAAAAACAAATATTGAAATACCAACATGCACATACCATGCATCTCAAAACCAACTAAGAAATCATACATGCAACCTATTACTTGCAAGTATTCCTACTGAAGCTGATTGATCCAACTTTTCCTTGCCTTATCCTTACTTTCCTCCGATTTCCTTATCCTTCCTTGTCCTTCCTTTGCTTGCTTTCTTTCCTTCTACTCTTGGCGCTCTTATCCTCTCTGAAACCAGTTCCAAAATTGAACTGAAAGGCTACCAACTGATGCTTAGAGGTATTTTTATTAATGAGGCCTCCATTTTCTTCATTTTCCTCCTCGCATGCAACATGTTACCTTTCACCTTCCTTTTCTCCTAATTTCCTTTATTTTCATAAAATAAATTCCAAAAATAACTTTTTGCCTTTTTAAGCATTTGTCATTGCCTTTTCCATTTTCCCCTTAGCCATAAACACAACAAATGATGCCCACTAGTATATTTTTACAAACATTCAACTTGGAATATGTGTCCCTTGACCATGGTATTATTTTGCCTTTATTAGTTTTTATTACATGAAATTTTAACATGGGGCTATTACAAACCCCTCCCCTTGAGGGGAACACCATCCTCGATGTTTCGTGACACCTACAACTAGAAAAACCGCTGAAAATAAACAACCTACTGCCTCTGGAGATTTATAACCCAACTTGCAGTATTTACAATAACATCATGCTCAAAAGCAAAACCATCATGACAACCACGACAACAAGACAACCATACCGCTTATTGGAGATTTATAGCACAACTCATTACGATATTTACAATAGAAACCATACATAAATATGTACAAATACCAAAACTCATTTTCCTCCACCGGTAAACAATGAAGGATACATAGTCTGATTTTGATCAACCATATCCCATGTAGCTTCATCAAGCCCAAAGTGCTTCCATTGCACTTTAACTTGCTCAATTTCTCGATTCCGGAGCATGAGTTGTTTCTACATCAATATGCACTGAGGTTCTAGCTTGAATTCTCCTTCTGGTTCCACCTGCAATATTGAACAATCAATAACATGATCAACATCCTTTACATATGTCTTAAGCAATGAAACGTGGAAAATATCATGGAATTTAACTATTAGGGGCTGTGTAAATCTATAGGACACTGATCCAATCCTCTCAAGGATCTCAAAATTTCCACAATACCATGGTGCCAACTTTCCACATGATCCAATCCTCAAGGATATCTTCTTGGGATTGATGCACAAATACACATGCTCCCGAAACTTAAACTCCTTAAATGCCCTGTGTTAGTCTGCATAACTCTTGTGCTTCTCTTGTGTTTCCTTTAGATTCTTCTCGATAACCTACATTTCATGTTCCATTCCTGCCAACATGTCTGGTCCAATAAGAACTTTGTTCACTGGATCACTCCAATTGATGGGAGTGTTACAACTCTGCCCACAGAGTTCCTCAAACAGACTCATCGTCAGTGAATCCTGATAACCATTGTTGTAAGAAAAATCGACCAATGGAAGGTAATCCTCCCATATCATATGCTGATGCATGACATACATCCTCAACATATCCTCAAGTATATTGTTGACTCTCTCTGTCTGTCCATTTGTCTGCGGATGATAGGTTGTGTTGAAGGCCAAATCTGTCCCCAAGCCTACAAAAAAATCCTTCCAAAACTTGGAAGTGAAATTCACATACTTTTCCGACACAATCTTCTTTAGAACACCATGCAATCTCACGATCTCCCATATGAAGACCTGTGCTAATCGCTAGCTGAATAATTAGCCTTTACTAGAATGAAGTGAGATGCTCAGTCTGTAAACCACAGCCATTATAAAGTCATGTTGCCTCGATGTCCTCGGAAGACCTATAATGAAATCCATGGAAATGACCTACCACTTCCACTATGGAATCAAAATAGGCTGAAGCAGCCCACCTTAATTCTTACACTCTGCTTTGATCTTATAATGGTACAAACACCTAGCCACACAATCTTTTACTTCCTTCTTCATATTCAGCCAATAGTAGAACTTATTCACATCTGTCAATGCCTTCTGATATCCTAGGTGACCTGAATATGGATTTGCATGAAAATCCCTCAAGATAAGCTTCTTGAGCTCACTGTCATCCGACTGGAGACGTAGCCTTCATTAAATTGAGAAAATTTGAATTTCCACATCAGCAAATAACTTGGATGATTTTAACTTGTGTGCCATCACTTGTGTCACCCATTTTACTCAGTAAATTTGAGTTGGAGGAGTTAGAGTTCAGTTAAGCATGTTTGATTTCTAATTATAGCAATCCAGTTCAATTAGTTTCAGTTATACTCAGTTAAACTAATTCCAACAATTAATAGAGCTAGTGCATGGTCAATTGAGTAATGGGACAATAGTCTAACTCAAAGATCATTCAGTTAACTGATGCATGCAACTAAATTAGCTCATGAATGAAGAGAATTTGGTTTCCCTAGCTGTGGTGGAGATTGTAAGGTAGTGTACAATTAATTATATGCTATATTGAGTGTATAGTTAACTGTATTGGTCAGGTGATCAATCCTAGGGATTGCACAGGAATTTTGGAGGGATTTCCTAATTACTAGGGGTCTAATTCATCAAGGAACAACACAAGGAAATAGGAGCTCAAGCAGAGGCATAAATTGAATAAGTCTGGGTTAGAGTTTCTTGGTGAGAAAAGAGATAGGTTAGTGACTTGTAGGTTGTGCTGAATCGGGAAAAGCAATTCTAATAAATCTCTATTCCTCATATTAATGCAAGTCGACATTGGGTTTTTTAGCAGTTTGCTTTCCCCATGAAAAATACTTGTTGCATGTGTGTTATTTCTTATTGCATGTATAAAATATTTGTTCTATATTGAAAATTACTTTTTGCAGAGCAGTAGAGTAGGTTTGCATCGTGTGATTTTGATTAAAGCTTCATGAGCAATTGCAAACCTACATTGTAATTTCTACATCTTGCTGGTGATAATGTTTAGACTTCCTTAGAAGTATATTTTTGTTACTAGTTTTTCGACAAATAATTCTCTTTTGCGGAAAAAAGTGAACTCCCTAGATCTAGTGGCTTAATATAGAAAAAATAGAAACAAAAAGGCTAATGTTTTCCTTAGAGAAATTAGAAAATGGAGGAAAGACCTATCTAGAGTCCAACACAAGTTATCCTCTTCTCCCTGCTTGTGAAGTTTATCTCCAACTCCCTATGAACGGAACCTGTAAAACAACTATAACAAGCACAAGAACCGTAATATTCAAATAACATATAATACTATCTCTAATCAATGAGTCAAGAAGACATTGAAATGCATATGCATCAAGTAGACATAAGTATAGGAAAATAAAGCATTTTTTATTAATGAAATGTACAAGAAGATTACAACAATTTTACAGATCTGGAAAAAATATATGTCTCCCACCTAACTCGTCCTTCCTTAGCCACAAAGAAAACCTTCAATCACAACTCAAGGATGGTAATGGATCCTTAGGTAAAAAAAACAATATTGGGGCATAACTATGAGTCTCTAAAAGCCAACCTAGACTCCATGGGAGGCAAAGAATTTATAGGGTAGTTTAGGTTTTACCAATCTAGGACTTAGATCCACGTATGAGGGAGGATAGGCTCTAGGGCTAAGAGATAGGACCTCTAAATTGGAATTTGATATCTCAATCAATGTAAATGATTAAAACCACCTTAGAAGCTACTAGAAAGAGAATATTCAAATTCTTTTTTTCCCTGAAATTATAGAACCATCGCACCATCAGTGAAGGCAACATGTGCTGGTGAATGTTGTTTCTAAGTTATGCAACATGAAATAGTGCAGGTTGTCAAAAGGGAAAGTGCGATGGGTCCAAAAAGTAGGGTTTTGAGCCGATTAACCCAGAAAACTTGGAATTTTTGGAGAGATAATGCTTAAGCCTTGGCAAAGGGATGATTGTAAGGTGTCAAGGATATCGTTCGATCCAATTTCTAGGAAATTTGAGTAGATGTGACAGAATGGCCTGTAATATATTTCCCCCTAAAGTAAAAATTAAAAAGTAGTGGTTGAGGACTGAAGTGCTTTAATTTGTGACAAGTTCAGATCAAGAAAAGGTTGGTTGAGATCATCATCTATTATAATACATAATCATCATGATATCATTGTTGAGGTAGGCATACCCATACTCAACTTATAAGCAAATATTACATGTACACTAATCAAAGTCCTGTCCACTGATGACAAATGGTGGACCCATGTTCAGACGACTTTCTCAATGATCATAGCCATCATACTTTGTGATCTTGTATGAATCCTGAAATCAAATCCGAGATGGATGAAACTAGATCTGGAGTCTTCTTCCTTGTCACTCGATAGTATGAGTTTAACCATGCGAATAACTAAGTTGGATTTGAACATGGTAGACACCATCTGATTAGCGACTAATGATGTAAGTTGTTAATAGAAGCAAGAGGAATCATTGATTGTAGAAAATCCATGTAGATTCAAACTTATATTTGTAATATGATAAAACAAAATACTTGAATCTACTCTACAAATTGTGGAAACCAATTATGATCACACAAATCACATGAAGAAGAAAGAGAAAGAATTTAAATGGCACAACACAAAGATTTATTTGGGAAAAGCCTCAGATAAAAACCCTGTTATCTGTATATTGCATAAGTCAAAGAATATGAGAAAAATAAAATGCTTCTCTTAGGCTTGAGTGATCTGTGCACTATCTCTGTATGTCTCAATGATTCCTAGGTGATCTGATCACGGGCCGAGTACTACTCTAACCATCATGTATGGTATGAGGATATTTTAATTGACTATGGGTTATACAGGTTTAAATGAGCATGTTAGTCCATCGATTATAGTGCATAAACACATAAAAATAAGTAAATGAACTTAACATATCAAGAAGCACATGCACGTAAGTAAGATAAAGACAACTAATTGGTAATAGAGTTCACCCCTCCATCGCTCTGGGGCTACATATCTGGATCTTCTTCAATTGGAATGAATGTATTCCATAATCCTTCTTCAAAGTAAGCTCTGCAAGATTTCTTACATTCAAGCTCTATGGCCGAGCATTAGCTAAGCACTATGGCTCTCAATAGATAAGCATTCTCTCCTTTCTCCCCCCCTTCTCATGGCTCACATAAGTAATATATATAGTTTTCCCTCACACACTCTCTAACAAAGAGGATTAATTACAAGAACCAAAATTGTAGGGCCTAATTACAAGGAAGGAAAGACAAGATCCACGAAAGTAGGATCCCCAACTATCTCAGGCTCATAATTGGTAAAAGTATCAAAACCACCTAAAGACTCTTCAACCATGCCCTTGATTCTCTCAACCCACAATTGAGAAAAATAGAGAATTGGTGTGAGGTGGTTTCTAACATAAAAACCAATTTCCCTAATTACATTAAATGAATAATATGTGAGACAAATTTCATCTCACAAATATTAATCATTTATATAAAAAGTAAATAATAATGCATGAGTTTAATAAAGGATCATAAAACGCATAATTAAATGCATGAGCATCTCATGAAAAGCATTAATCATAATTTCACCCATTTAAACACTTTGTCACTGACTTCAAATCAACATGGCGCAAAGCTCTTTCACATGCGAAGATCCTTTCGGATCAAACCTCCCCACAAAGAAACTTTTGGTCTCCAAAAGTATCAGCTTTAATCCATCATAAACTGTATGCAAATCTCTTTGAAAGGCACATTCCCAAATGACTCCTTCAGTTGATGTACTTCGGAATCAGAACACAATGCCAACACCTGCAACTACTGCAATGCATATGTCTGAAAAGGCACATCCCTTGAAGACTCCTTCACTCAACATACTTCAGAATTAGGATGCATAGCCAACACCTGCAACTATTGCAACACAAATTCCTGAAAAGGCTCATCCCTTGAAGACTCCTTCACCCAACTTACTTCAGAATCAGAATGAAAATCCCACATCTGCTTAAAGATGCAACGCAAATGTCTGAAAATGCACATTCCTTCAAGATTCCTTTGCCCCGGTTCTTCAGGATCAGAATGCAAAAGCCCACATCTGCCTAAAGCTCCAACCTGTAGCTGATCATACCTATTTACATCTTTAGAAACACTTGGCAAGAATTCATTGGTCAACTTTATATGCCAGAATGGCTTACGAAAATCGCCTTATTAAACTTGATTACAAAGAAACCAATAAGGCTTAATGCATAAAAATATGCCTCTCACTCTCCCTCACATAAAAGTGGATAAAATAAGCCTTTTACAATGCTTCATAACCATCTTTTACATCATGGATTTCATGGAGACTATGGCCTTTTACATGGCATTCAATGTGCACAAAGGGAAAAATACAATGTTTTCAACCCCCTTTTAATATGTGCATGCACCAAAACATTCAAATGCACTAATGGTGAAAAGAAATCAAATCCCCCCATTACAAAATATTTGCATTATAAAAGTTCCCTCTTCATTTTCTAGGCATAGGGAAAATAATCTGTATAAAAAATTCCCCCTTTTAATTACCCATTTATGTCTATCCACAGTAAAGAGAGAGGCCACATAGGATGTATCCATTTGTATACTAGCACCCTGCAAGCTACTCCAGAGGTACAAGAATAAGTGTTCATCGCTGTTGAAGAGGATCTATGGGAATGAAAAAGACCCATAACCGTTTCTTTTTCTTCAAGAACATTGGACTCACTAAGACCACTGGGGAACTCCTCTTCAAGGCATTTAAAATATGCTTCATAAGCCTTGGTGTCTCGATTAATGTCTTCAAGATCTCTACCAATATTTTCAGACATAACCCGCATGAATTCCAAGTATAAAGGTTGCACAACCTGTGTTTTGGGAACATAAAATATCAAAGGCCCGCTTCAAAAGACTGGAATTATTATTTTCATTATTTGTGTGCAATGCATTATTGGAATCTCCATCAGCATTAAAAAAGGAGAGACTGCCTTATTTTGGGGGTTCATCACCTCACACAGCCTTACCATCTCCCTTAGTTCCATCTTGTCACTCACCTTGATACCGATTGGATTTGCGACGCCGTGTAGTAATTCCAAGTGGGCACCATCCAGCTGACGTGTCTGCTCCCCAGCCCATAGCATGTGTGTAGAGAAGTCATAGTAAGGCCCTAACGTGGAGTCCTACCTCATCAACACCTGCTCGTATGGGAGTAGGAGGAATTCATGTGATGTCCAGAACTCTACGGAGGTCATAATGGGGTGATCCACCGTTAGCCATGCAACCCCCATGAAAACAAGGGCTTCGTCAATGCGGTGCGCCAGCTCATGATACCTGTCGCCTTGTTCACTGTGCTTGGTAAAATTGAGATTCCAGTGTGTAACTCTCTGCATAGCTGCGTAGCCTCCAGTGGTGAAGCTCTGAGGAGATTGAGAGTGGTGGAAGCTTGGTAGTAGGATCTGATCATCCGCTAGGGGTCAGGTTTTTGGGACTGTTCGTCAAAGGCACCACCGTTGATATTATCACCGCGGTAGCGTGGCAGATTCACTCCATTCTTCTCCTCAAAAGCATCATATCGAAGGTGGGATATTGGGATCAATTTCAAAGATCTCCCTCCCGTTCAACACTTGCTGCTGAATCTAATAGAGTCGCAGCTATTCTGTCCACAGTGTAATATTCCACTTTTAGCATGTAGCTAAATGGAATTTTAATTTCTACTGTTTGCACTTAGGAGATGAATAAATGGGTAAGGAGGCCCATAAATTTCAGAAATAGAATAAAATCCCTCTTAGTATGAAAGGGGATCATCAGTGGAGTTGGATTTCACATCCTCATGTGTGACAAAGGACATTTGCATGAAGACAAGGTCAAGTTTGACCAAGTGAAACAGCGCAGTGATAGGAGGTGGAGATCATCTTGTGGGAAAACACAGTGAAAGAGGAGGGAAGTTTCCTTGATGGAGGAAATCCTAATGAGTGGGACCCATGGAGAGGGAGCTTGAATTTTTTTAAAAGGAGGGCAAGGCAACCATTGTGATTCATGCTTATGATTATTGATTTCTTGTCTGCTTAGACTATTTGGAGTCTCCTTCTGTTTAGCAGAGTTGTAGTGCTGTTTAGCACAAGGAATTCTTGTTTAGGATTCCTTCTCCTTCTTGAGAGGCCTCTTGAGGGATTTCAATTCATCTCTCCACATTTAGGCTCAAGGCCAAGCCACCTCCTTCAGCTACAACGTTATTTCTGCTGAAGTATAATGTTGTGTTGCAGGGTGTTACATTGGAGATCCCACAACACCATTCCTTGGCTTGCTTTTCAGAGGAGGAAGCCTTCTTTCCTTTGGGAGATCAGTGAGGAAGGATCCAGAGCAGATTTCAGATCTTGGCACTTGGCCAACATTTTCTATTCCACCCACAGCTCAGTTTCCCTCAGTGATTGCGTTATTTCTAGTGTGCATCTGCAGTGAGGGTTTGCAGTGTTGATTGGAGGGTAATATCCTCGGTGATAGGATCACCCTTCACTCGAAAGATACATTGGAGGAGGGCTATTCATATTGTGCATCATCTTTAGCCATCTCCATCAAGTTCCAGTTATTGAGTTGCAACTGCTATTGCAACTCCGACATTTTTGCAGTTTTGCCATTTTGTGTATATTTTAGCCAATCCTTCTAAGGATTGTTGCATTATTGTTTCCAGGGGTTGAGAGCTTTCTCCCCCACATTTCTTGAGATATATATTGTTATATATTTGTATCATCATTCAACATGTCACAGTGTCTCCTATGAACTGTGCAGTCATAGCCTAGGGCATACTCAGTGTAGCAGTATATTTCACATTTCATGTACATGATCTATTGAGGCTTGTATTGCCTATCTTGAGTGACTCTTTCCCCAAGGAACTGTAGTATTTTGCTGCTATATTATACATTTTTTGGCTCTCTACATCTTCATGTATTCAGGCTCATTAAAATAACGTTGTTTCTCTACCCCTTGTTCATACATAGCTGCAATCTCTTCATGGGGCACTTTTTCAAGACAACTAGGTGTGGGAGATCTGTTTAACCCACCTAGAGTGATTTTTTTGGAGCCTCCTCTTGGATTATATACTTACATACATTGGTCTAAGGAATCCAGGTCTTGGTTTCAAATCCTGTAGCAGCCATTCCTGAAAAATGCGTTTTTCAGGCATGCCTTGCTGAGCAGTCCCATTTTGGGATATTATAGTGGTATCAAAGAATAGTTCTAGGCTCAGTCTGTGAGTTTCAACCAAAGAAGATAGAAGAAAATCAGAATGATGAAGAAGATGAGATTACTCTCATCAGTTTTCAGAACTAAGAAGAGCCTATCCAAAGAGGAGGAGCGAGAAGAAGAGGAAGGACCATGCACTTCCTATACTCATGAAGAGGAAGAAGACAAGCATGAAAGATACTTGGATCATTAGGTTCTAAGTAAATACCTGGGTGAATACAAATCTCATTCTAGAGCCTTCAAGGAGACTATAGCCCTCCCACAGTTTATTCAGCAAAAGGAGGAGAGGAGGCCCTACAACAAAAGGGAGATCAAAGGCAATAGATTCCTATTGTCTACATTTGATGGTTCAACCAGAGCAAGAGATTGGGCAAGAAGGCTTGAGGCATTCTTCCTACTACATCCAGTGGTAGAGAGGGAGGCAGTAGAATTTGCAGCACTGCACTTGGAGGGTGAAGCCAATGTCTGGTGGTTCAACCAGTTGAGCCGTACAAGGGTGACAACTTTTCCAGAATTCACTCAAAAGTTGATCAAAACCCGTGATGGAGAAAAAACAATGGAGAAAAATATGGCAGCCATACAATATGATCCCAAATTCCACCAAGGTATGATTGAAGTTCCACCTTCTATTTCAAAAAATCATTTAGAGGATTGTGGAAATTCATTTATTAATGACAAAGAATCAACACACATTGCTGATCTAGAGCAACATGATTGCACTGCGCTGTGCAAATGGTTCAAGGAGGAGATGAACCATCATCCTCATACGTCTCTGTTGAGTTGCACACAACCCTTGAGGTTGGAGTGTGAACTTTTGGAGGATGAAACAAACCATGACACTCCTATGAAAAACTATGAAACCATCCTTGAGTTGGAGTATGAGATATGCACTACATCATTGGAGAGATTAACAGCGCTGTCAAACAATGGTGGAGAGGAGATGTTATCTTCATCATATTTGGATCCTTGTGGATTCAACATAGTCATGGGCGAGAGATCTTCACTAGGAGGTCTCCAAAGAGCTGCCTTTCAAACTTTCACGAAATGCAAAGGGAGAGATTTGGTTTGGGAGAAGGGTAGCCCTCATGAGAGGAGTACCAAGGGAAAGGAAAGGAGGAGACATCCACAAGTGATTGAGTGGATGTGGTTGATGAGCAAGAAGATGGAAATCTACTTGAAATTATATGACACTGGGCAGCAAGAGGCTTGGCTGCGCTGGCTCCTCTTGAAGGAGTTTGGCCATCACTTGGAATATCCTCTTCCTAAGGGGATGGGGATGGAGAAGAGTTAGCAGGATGTTTGCATCATTGGGCAGCAAGGAGTATGGATGCATGGTGTTGATGTGACATTCATATCATTCATTGTGTCTTCATCACATGAGTTGTATGATGGGAGCATAAGGAGGCATCAAGCACTTTGGTTGCTTGAGTTGTACTTGAGAGAGCAAGGGCACATTTGCTCTCACATGTTGTGTGATGTTGCAGGAGTAGAAAAGAGAACTATTATGGTGAAAAAGGGCTACTCGTTGGCCTTGGATGATCAGGAATCACGTCCATCTTGGAAGGTATTCCATATTTGCAGCAGCATTACTAGAGGAGTCTTTGACAAGGAGCATGTCAAAGAACAGAGCTTTGTATTGACAGAAGCCTATTTACATGAGCTCACAACGCTGTCACCTTGGAGCAGGGACTTATGGATGGAGTGTCCCCAGGATAAATTCACATTGGATGCACTTGGTGAACAAGGAGGAGGTGAAAATGATGGGGTAGTGGATGGAGACATCTATTACTATGACAATTTCTTCTTGACTTGGGCTTCCAAGCATGAGAAGGAGGATCTTCTTGCAGCACATGGTTCGTTCCGCTTCATAGCATG
The DNA here is from genome assembly GCA_034641835.2 of Pinus albicaulis. Classification (NCBI taxonomy): domain Eukaryota; kingdom Viridiplantae; phylum Streptophyta; class Pinopsida; order Pinales; family Pinaceae; genus Pinus; species Pinus albicaulis. The sequence goes on along the minus strand of CM076571.1, from coordinate 352,983,072 downwards.
CCAAAACACTATGGAAGGCTGACTCATGGATCCATGTATCATCTTACTTCGGGCATATGGTAAGAAATCTATTTTTACATTTATTGATTTGCATAATCTTACCATTATTATGCAGTGCATTGCTCCACAAGAGGGCAAGCTTTTCACATTGCTGCATGATCAATGTTGGGCCAAACTATATGGTGGAGGTAGCCATCTTCTATGTGGCCTTGGGAAAATGTTTTCTCATTACATGTATGTTCAGTTTTTATATCCAACTATTTGCCATATGATGACATACATGATTAACTATGCATCAAGAAACATTTTTCCTTGTAATTTCCGGAAGCAACAATTTGTAAAACCGCGCTGTACATACTTGGGAGACTGTTGGTATCTTCAAGCACCACATGAATCCACTAGTATGCCCTTAATTTTGATGTTGATCATGTTTTCGTTTGCTTATATTTTTCCTATTCTTGTTGAAAGCATGATTGGGAGATTGACAGATGAGTTGGATGTGTCCTTGAGGAAAGAAGATTCCCACATTTTCTACTTTGCATGTTCTAATGGGAGCATGAGAGGAGATATGGCCACCATAGCCACATATTTGTTTTCTTTTGAGTTGGGCCATGAGTTTTATATACATCCATTTTATAACCAAGGGAAAGTGTTTGACTATGTATTTTTGACACATTCAACCATTTACTATTCATTAGTATATGTGATGATTTTTGTATATTACTTGCCATGTTATTTTCTGAAGTTGCAGTGGATGAGAATGCATTGTGTCCTCTTGAGACATTGTTTGTATCATCCATAATCATGTAAAACCTTCATCAAACTTCTCATTTGGATTCTCTATGATGACCATGTCCTATTCATCATGGATGAAATGTTTTGGGCCAGCTTGTTCTTCAATGTTGGAGGGGAGATCCATGGAGGATTGTTCTTCATTTTTCCACTTAAGGGCAATACCATTGCAGCCCAAGATCATCACACACTATACACTTATCTTAAGTGGAGAGGAGGATAGCATGGGGTAGCCTATGATGCTTAGCATATTCAGATTTTCCGCCCACCTTCATTTCCGGAGCTCAAGGTGGAAGGGGATTTCCATGAGTTTCCATGTGGGGAGGTAACCCACTTTGTATGGATGATTGCTTGGGGATGGGAGATTCATATGGGGATGGTAAATCCCAATTTATATGAGATATCATGCCTCAAGAAGGCCCATAGACAGCCCATTGTTGCCTCCATAGATGTCTATTTCATACATGATAGCTATTTGGGATGCTCACCAAAAGTTAGTTTGCATATGTTGGAGGGACAACTTGGAGATATATTGATGAGACAACATCTTGATCCTTGGAGGATTTTATCTTATGAGGATTCTACAGGGGTAGAAGGGGAGACTTCTCAGTTCTATCCTTGCAGTTGCTTGAGGACAAACAACATTTGGGAGGGGAGGACTGTAATATTCCACTTTTAGCATGCAACGAAATAGAATATTAATTTTTGCTGTTTGCACTTAAGAGATGAATAAATGGGTAAGGAGGCCCATAAATTTAAGAAATAGGAATAAAATATCTCTTAGTATGAAAGGGGATCATTATTGGAGCTAGATTTTAGACCCTCATATGTGAAAGAGGAAATTTGCATGAAGACAAGGTTAAGTTTGACCAAGTCAAATAGCACAGTGATAGGAGGTGGAGATCAGCCCAGGATAGCCTGAAAGAGAGGAAGCTTCCTCGATGGAAAAACCACACGCCACGGGAGTGGACTATAGAGAGGAGCTTTCATTTTTTTAAAAGGAGGGCAAGTATGCAAAATCATTGTGATTCATGCTTATGATTATTAATGATTTCTTTCCTAGACTATTTTGCACAGTGCCTCCTCTGCTTAGCGTAGGCTAGAAAAATGCTTTTAGCACAAGGAATTTCCTGTTTAGGATTCTCATCTCTTCGAGAGGCTTCTGAGGATTTCTAATTCATCTCTCCACATCTGTGTCTAAGGCCAAGCCACCTCCTTCAACAAGAACAAGCCATGAAGTATAACGTTGTGTTGTAGGGTGTTATAGTGGAGATCCGACAACACCATTCCTTGCCTTGTTTTTCAGAGGAGGAAGCCTTATTTCCTTTGGGAGATCATTAAGGAAGGATTCAAAGAATATTTCAGATCTTGGCACTTGGTCAACATTTTCTATTCCACCTACATCGCAGTTTCCCTCAGTGACTGTGTTATTTCCAGTGGGCATCTGCAATGAGGGTTTGCAGTGTTGATTGTAGGGTAAGATTTTCGGTGATAGGATCATCCTTTCACACGGAAGGTCCATTGGAGGAGGTCTATTTAGATTGTGCATCATCTTCAGCCATCTCCATCCAGTTCCAGTTATTGAGTTCGAACTGCTACTGAAACTCTGACATTTCTGTAGTTTTTCCATTTTAGGTATATTTCAGCCAATCCTTCTAAGGGTTGTTGCATTATTGTTTCGAGGGGTTGAGAGCTTGTTCCCCCACATTTCTTGAGATATATATTGTTATATATTTGTATTATCATTTATCATGTTTCAGTGTCTCTTATAAACTGCGTAGTCATAGCCTAGGGCATACTCAGTGTAGCAGTATATTTCACATTTCATGTACATGATCTATTTAGGCTTGTATTGCCTATCTTGAGTGACTCTTTCCTCAAGGAACTGTAATATTTTGCTGCTATATTATACATTTGTTGGCTATCTACGTATTCATGTATTTATGCTCATTAAAATAATGTTGTTTCTCTACCCCTTGTTCATACATAGCTGCAGTCTCTTCATGGGGCACTTTTTCAAGACAAATAGGTGTGGGAGATCTATTTAACGCTGTTGCTCTATTCCTTGAGTTGGAGTATGAAATAGCGAATACATCATTGGAGAGATTAACAATGTTGTAAAACAATGGTGGAGAGGAGATGTTATCTTCATCATATTTGGATCCTTGTGGATTCAACATAGTCATGGGTGAGAGATCTTCTCTAGGAGGTCTCCAAAGAGCTGCATTACAAACTTTCATGAAATGCAAAGGGAGAGATTTGGTTTGGGAGAAGGGTAGCGCTCATGAGAGGAGTACCAAGGGAAAGGAAAGGAGGAGACATCCATAAGTGATTGATTGGATGTGGTTGATAAGTAAGAAGTTAGAAAGCTACTTGCAATTATATGACATTGGGCAGCAAGAGGCTTGGCTGAGCTAGTTCCTCTTGAAGGAGTTTGGCCATCACTTGGCATATCCTCTTCCTAAGGGGATGGGGATGGAGAAGAGGTGGCAGGATGATTGCATCATTAGGTAGCAAGTAGTATGGATGCAGGGTGTTGATGTGACATTCAAATCATTCATTGTGTCTTCATCACATGAGTTGTATGATGGGAGCATAAGGAGGTAGCAAGCACTTTGGTTGCTTAAGTTTTACTTGAGAGAGCAAGGGCACATTTTCTCTCACATGTTGTGTGATGTTTTAGGAGTAGAAGAGAGCACTCTCATGGTGCAAAGGGGCTACTCCTTGGCCTTGGATGACCAGGAAGCACTTCCATCTTGGAAGGTATTCCATATTTGCAACAGCATTACTAGAGGAGTCTTTGACAAGGAGCATGTCAAAGAACAAAGCTTTGTATTGACAGGAGCCTATTACATGAGCTCACAACGCTATCACTTTGGAGCAGGGACTTATGGATGGAGTGTCCCTAGGATCACTTCACATTGGATGCACTTGGTGAACAAGGAGGAGGTGAAAATGATGGGGTAGTGGATGGAGACATCTATTACTATGACATATTCTTCTTGACTTGGGCTTCCAAGCATGAGAAGGAGGATCTTCTTGCAGCACATGGTTCATTCCTGTTCATAGCATGCCAAAACACTATGGAAGACTCACTTATGGATCCATGTATCATATTACTTCCGGCATATGGTAAGAAATCTGTTTTTACATTTATTGATTTGCATACTCTTACCATTACTATGCAGTGCATTGCTCCACAAGAGGGCAAGCTTTTCACATTGCTCCATGATTAATGTTGGGCCAAAATATATGATGGAGGTAGCCATCTTCTATGTGGCCTTGGGAAAAATTTTTCTCATTACATATATGTTCAATTTTTATATCCAACTATTTTTCATATGATGACATACATGATGAACTATGTATCAAGAAACATTTTGCCTTGTAATTTCCGGAAGCAACAATTTGTAAAACTGCGTTGTACATACTTGGGAGACTGTTGTATCTTCAAGCACCACATGAAGCCACTAGTATGTTCTTCATTTTGATGCTGATCATTATTTAATTTTCTGATATTGTTCCTATTCTTGTTGAAAGCATGATTTGGAGATTGACACATGAGTTGGATGTGTCCTTGAGGGAAGAAGATTCCCACATTTTCTACTTTGCATGTTCTAATGGGAGCATGAGAGGAGACATGGCCACCATAGCCACATATTTGTTTTATTTTGAGGTGGGCCATGATTTTGATAGCCATCCATTGTATAACCAAGGGCAAGTGTTTAATTATGTATTGTTGACACATTCAACCATTTACTATTCATTAGTAGATGTGATGATTTTTGTATATTACTTGCCATGCTATTTTCTGAAGATGCAGTGGATGAGACTGCGCTGTGTCCTCTTGAGACATTGTTTGTATCATGCATCATCATGTAAAACCTTCAACAAACTTCTCATTTGGATACTCTATGATGACCATGTCCTATTCATCATGGATGAAATGTTTTGGGCCAACTTGTTCTTCAATGTTGGAGGGGAGATCCATGGAGGATTGTTCTTCATTTTGCCACTTAAGGGCAATAAAATTGCAACCCAATATCAACACACACTCTACACTTATCTTAAGTGGAGAGGAGGACAGTGTGGGGTATGCCATGATGCTTACCATATTCAGATTTTTAGCCCACCTTCATTTTCGGAGCTGAAGGTGGAAGGATATTTCCATGAGTTGCTATGTGGGGAGGTAACCCACTTTGTATGGATGATTGCTTGGGGATGGGAGATTCATATGGGGATGGTAAATCCCAATTTATATAAGATATCATGCCTCAAGAAGGCCCATATACAGCCCATTTTTGCCTCTATAGATGTCTATTTCTTACATGATACCTATCTGGGATGCTCACCAAAAGCTAGTTTGCATATGTTGGAGGGACAACTTGAAGATATATTGATGAGACAACATATTGATCCTTGGAGGATTTTATCTTATGAGGATTCTGCAGGGGGAGAAGGGGAGACTTCTCAGTTCTATCCTTGCAGTTGCTTGAGGACAAGCAACATTTGGTAGGGGAGGACAATAATATTCCACTTTTAGCATGCAGCTAAATGGAATATTAATTTTTGCTGTTTGCACTTAGGAGATGAATAAATGGGTAAGGAGGCCCATAAATTTCAGAAATAGGAATAAAACCCCTCTTAGTAGGAAAGGGGATCATCCGTGGAGTTGTATTTCACACCCTCATGTGTGAAAGAGGACATTTGCATGAAGAAGGTCAAGTTTGACCAAGTTAAACAACGCAATGATAGGAGATGGAGATCATCTTGTGGGACAACGTAGTGAAAGAGGAGGGAAGTTTCCTTGATGGAGGAAACCCTAATGAGTGGGACCCATGGAGAGGGAGCTTGCATTTTTTTAAAAGGAGGGCAAGGCAGCCATTGTGATTCATGCTTATGATAATTGATTTCTTGTCTGCTTAGACTATTTGCAGTCTCCTGTTGTTTAGCAGAGTTGTAGTGTTATTTAGCACAAGGAATTCTTGTTTAGAATTCATTCTCCTTCTTGAGAGGCCTCTTGAGGGATTTCACTTCATCTCTCCACATTCAGGCTCAAGGCCAAGCCACCTCCTTTAGCTACAACTTTATTTTTGTTGAAGTATAAAGTTGTGTTGCAGGGTGTTACAGTGGAGATCCCACAACACCATTCCTTGGCTGCTTTTTCAGAGGAGGAAGCCTTCTTTGCTTTGGGAGATCAGTAAGGAAGGATTCAGAGCAGATTTTAGATCTTGTAACTTGGCCAACACTTTCTATTCCACCCACAACACAATTTCCCTCAGTGACTGCGTTATTTCTAGTGTGCATCTGCAGTGAGTGTTTGTAGTGTTGATTGAAGGGTAAGATCTTTGGTGATAGGATCAGCCTTTCACTCGGAAGATCCATTGGAGGAGGTATATTTAGATTGTGAATAATCTTCAGCCATCTCCATCCAGTTCTAGGTATTGAGTTGCAGCTGCTACTGCAACTCTGACATTTTTGCAGTTTTTCCATTTTGTGTATATTTCAGCCAATCCTTCTAAAGATTGTTGCATTATTGTTTCCAGGGGTTGAAAGCTTTCTCCCCCCCATTTCTTGAGATATATATTGTTATATATTTGTATTATCAATGAGCATGTTGCAGTGTCTCCTATAAATTGCGCAGTCATATCCTAGGGCATACTAAGTGTAGCAGTATATTTCACATTTCATGTACATGATCTATTGAGGCTTGGATTGCCTATCTTGAGTGACTCTTTCCTCAAGGAAATTTACTCTTTTGCTGCTATATTATACATTTTTTGGCTATCTACATCTTCATGTATTCAGGCTCATTAAAATAACGCTGTTTCTCTACCCCTTGTTCATACATAGCTGCAGTCTCTTCATGGGGCACTTTTTCAAGACAACTAGGTGTGGGAGATCTGTTTAACCCACCTAGAGTGATTTTTTTGGAGCCTCCTCTTGGATTTTGGACTTAGATACATTGGTCTAAGGAATACAGGTCTTGTCTTCAAATCCTATAGCATCCATTCCTGAAAAATGCGTTTTTCAGGCATGCCTTGCTGAGCAGTCTCGTTTTGGGACATTATAGTGGTATCAAAGCATCTTTCTTGGCTTAGCCTGTGAGTTTTAGCAAAATATTATAGAAGAAGATCAAAATGATGAAGAAGATGATATTACTCTCATTAGTTTTCAAAACTAAGAAGAGCCTCTACAAAGAGGAGGAGCAAGAAGAAGTGGAAGGACCATGCACTTCCTATTCTCATGAAGAGGAAGAAGACAAGCATGAAAGATACTTGGATCATCAAGTTCTAAGTCAATACCTGGGTGAATACAAATATCATTCTAGAGCCTTCAAGGAGACTATAGCCCTCCCATAGCTCATTCAGCAGAAGGGGGAGAGGAGGCCCTCCAGCAAAAGGGAGATCAATGGCAATAGATTCCTTTTGTCTACATTTGATGGGTCAACTACAGCAAGAGCTTGGGCATGAAAGCTTGAGGCATTCTTCCTAATACATCTACTGGTAGAGAGGGAGGCAATAGAAGTTGCAGCACTACACTTGGAGGGTGAAGCCAATGTCTGGTGGTTCGGCCACTTGAGCCATACAAGGGTGAAATGTTTTGCAGAATTCACTCAAAAGTTGATCAAAACCTTTGATGGAGAAAGAACAAAGGAGAAAAATATGGCATCCATACAAGAAGATCCCAAATTCCACCAAGGTATGATTGAAGTTGCACCTTCTATTTTAGCAAACCATTTAGAGGATTCTGGAAATTCATTTATTAATGACCAAGAATTAACACACATTGCTGATCTAGAGCAACATGATTGCACTGTGCTGTGCAAATGATTCAATGAGGAGATGAACCATCATCCTCATACATCTTTGTTGAGTTGCACACAACCCTTGAGGTTGGAGTGTGAAATTTTGGAGGATGAAACAAACCATGACACTCCTATGAAAAACTATGAAACCATCCTTGAGTTGGAGTATGAGGTAGGCACTACATCATTGGAGAGATTAACAACGCTGTCAAACAATGGTGGAGAGGAGATGTTATCTTCATCATATTTGGATCCTTATGGATTCAACATAATCATGGGTGATAGATCTTCTATATGAAGTCTCCAAAGAGCTACCTTTCAAACTTTCATGAAATGCAAAGGGAGAGATTTGGCTTGGGAGAAGGGTAGCCCTCATGAGAGGAGTACCAAGGGAAAGGAAAGGAGGAGACATCCACAAGTGATTGAGTGGATGCGGTTGATGAGAAACAAGCTGGAAAACTACTTGCAATTATATGACACAGGGCAGCAAGAGGCTTGGTTGCGCTGGCCCCTGCATCAGACTCCCCAGGTTAAAATGGTTCATGATCTCCTAATCATGTGCTTTCATCTTGGTCTGCCTAGATCCCACACTTTGTTCTGCAACTGGTCATCTGTTGCAGTGTTCTTCTTTTACATTCCTCCTAGCTTCCATACTTTATGCTACAGCTATCCACTGGCTGCACTTTTACACCCTCTTTCTGTTTTGATTTTGCTACTACTTCTTTGTTTCTTTGCTGCTGTCCTAGCTTGCTCAGTCCTTGCTCTTGCTGTCAATTGCTGATCTCCTGCTGTAGCTCTAGATTTTATTTGCTGAGCTCTTTCTTGCTGGACTTTTATTTGTTCAATTTTTACTACTGCCCTATTTTCCACCCAGTCATCCATACCCTCTTTCTCTCTGCAACAGTAAAAATTTTCCTGGTTGTCATCCCTGACAATTTCTTCAATCTCTATTTTCAACAACTTCTTGGATTGGTATTTAAATTTCTAGTCACCACCATCACTTCTTTTCTTCTTCTGGACTAAACATGCCTTAGTCCTTCCCTCAGCATCTGCAACCAGGAAACAAACATCAAAATTAGAAAACCTTTGTCCTTCTTCTTCTACCCTGGCAATCTTCAGCAATTGCCTTCCTTTTTCTTGCATTACTTCAAGCTCTTTAAGTGCTGCATTTCCATCTTCTATCAGAGTAAAACTCTAATTTTCTACTACTGTAGCAACCCAAAAATTCTTCCATACAACCTTCTCTTCAACCTTCTCTTGGCTATTAAAACAAGCCAATTCTTCTCTGCTATCAACAACAAATTTTTTTTGCATATGAGACATGACTGTCTCATCTTCATTCTTCAGCTGTTCATCTTCATTTTGCAATCCCCAATTCAGAAATTGAGGTCCCCTCTTTGGCATAGAATCCTACTGCTTCAGCATACTTTCCAGCAGCTCAATTTCTCCATTCCATGGATCAAACATTCCCATAGAATCTTATTCCTTCTCTTCCAATTGACTGCCCAATGCTGTCAATTTATCTTCAACATCAACAGGATCTACATTCACCAAACATTTGTTAAAACAAAACTCACAAGGCCTCAGTACCTTTCTCTGCTCTTCCAGCATCTCAGTATGCTGGTCCAAAACTCTTTCCTCTTCAATCAGCACATCAGTATGCTGATTCCAATTCTTCAAACAATCTTCGAGACTATCAGTCAGTCTCTCCTCTGCATCATCCCTTTCAAGGATGCCTCTCTGCTCTAGTTCATAAAAATGAACTCTCTTATCTTCAATCACCTATGCCGTTACAATCTAAACTCCTTCTTTCTGTACTTTTGCCTTCTGCTCATGCCATAATCTTGGCATCTCATATGAGAAAACATCTCCACAATCTTCACTATCTTCTGCTGTCACTATCTCCTCAACCTTCATCAGAATAGAATTCTGATTTCCCATCTCTGCAAAAAATTTAGCCACCTGTCCATCACTCTCCATTTGGCCATTTAACAAAAGCAATTTTTCATTATCATCATTAATGAAAAACTCATCATCACCAACCTCATTGAAATAATCTCTTTTATAAAATAAGGAATTAATAAATTCCTTCTGCTGCAATAATTCAATCTGCTCCTCATCTGAAAGATACTCATCATACTTTACTTGGCAACAGTTAGATTTATTTAACACAACCTCATCACATTAGCTGTCTTCATTAACACCTACATTCATACACAACTTGTCAGTTTTAAAAACATAAGACCTCATGGTCTCATTTGATGAATCAATCATCAAATTTTATTGCTGTCCCGAGTCTTCTATGTACTTCAGAGATTCTTCAATAGTCTCCTCTTTTCCAAGTTCTTCAAGCTGTTCAACCTCTAGCTTCTGGCCAATATCATAAACTAAATCTCCTCTGCTTCCAATATGCCGGAAAGCAGAATCTTTCTCCAATTGTGCATGGAAATCTTCAAAACATGTAGCTGCTTCATTTTCCTTCTTAGTGACAACATTAGCAATTTGCTCATCTCCACATGGCTTTCCTACAAACATACAAAATATGTCAGATGTAAGGCTCTTGGACCCCTTGGTCCCACTTGAAGCTTCAGTGTCCAAGTTCTTCTCCAAGTACTCAATTATTCTGAGCATTTCTTCCTTCTTCTGAGCATTCATCATTTGCTCTTTCTTTCTTTGCGGCCTCTGCCACTTTATATTCTTCTTCATGAGCCAACCACCTCTCTGGTTTTCCTCTATCATCCTCTCTAGTTCAATAAGCTACTTACTAATCTCAGCTATTTCTTTCCAATATTATTCATCAGTGAGTTTCTTCTTCATGCCATTTTCTGTGGCATATTCATCACTCTTCTACTGTGGCCTCTCTCAGAACCTCTGCAATCTCTGTGGTGGTTGTCAGTAGCCATCCTCACCTCCAGGAGTTCTTCACTCACAGGCTGCACTAATCCTCTACAACAACAAGCTCTCTTGCTGCAACTTACCTCACCAATCCCTTCCCTCGGATCTGGCTTTTGGCATGTACTGGTCCCCTTCTGCTAGAACCTCCTGAGCACTCTCTTCTACTCTCTAAGCTTCACTCTGCAACTTCTCTCAAGAACACCTCTCTCCTTCCTTCATCCAACCTCAATTGGGAATCTTCCAGGTTCTGCCACACTCTTTCTGCTCTCAAAATCCCTTACTAGACTTCTTCTTATCACTGCTCTCAAAGCTGTGACATGCCTCTGCTGAGATTTCTTCCTCAATTTCTTGCACTCCGCACTCTGCAAACAATACCTTCAAACTAGAGTCAAATAAGGCTCATCATCTTACCTCTCAAGATCCCTAAATGATATTTTTTATTCTTTCACCTGCACTACATCTCTATCTGTTGCAATCTTCAAGAATCCTTGTCTTCAACTCCAGATTCTGCTCATCTGGGTACCTTCACTGCATGCTTAATCAAATCTGCAGCTTCTCTTTTAAACAAATTTAAAAATCAAACTTTCCTGGTTCAGTACATGTGCATTCCAAAACTAAATCTCCGAAGAGCTATTTCAATTCAAGCTCTGATACCACTATGATGGGGGTAAAACCCACAGTCCCGTTTTTTTTTTCAATTTCTCAATCCATGCTGTGTATAAATGCATTCAATATTCCGTGCCCAAGCAACTCCACCAATTGGGAAAACTTACTCTGCTCTAATTACTTGAACTGGCAAATTAAATAAACCTATGTGCTTTAATATCTCAATCAGGGATTGAGATATTAAATTAAATCCCTCTTATGTTTATAAAATACGTCCCAATTTCACACCCAATCACAATATGGACAACTCCAATATTTTTAATTCCTGAGCTGGAAATTTAATTACTACGTGGAACCTACTTTTTCAAAGGTTATAAACCTTCATTTCATATAACAGCCCTTTTGCTTAAGAGGTATATGAAATGACAATTGGCCCTTTTTATAAAGCGCTCCAACCATATCTTTTCAACTATAGCGCACTTTAACTATGGTTGACACCCACTTCAGAATATAACATTAGAACATATGTTTCGACATTCATACCCCTTGTTAAACAAATATCGTAATACAACGCAACCCTTTGGCTTCCGACTTAATACTTCGACCAACTCTAAATTCGTGCATATTACTTCGGGCCCACCACCCGACTTATAAAAACGTTCAATAGTGTTGAAGCCACCAGACATACCTTATGTTAAGTTTCACACATCACGTAATAAATATGACCATTGGTTCCAAACACTGACTATTGGACAGTTGGAATGATATCGCGTTAAATTTCCTCCCGAGTTTTAATGCGCCCAAATCGCGCGATGAAAATGGTTACCGAAAACCACCTTTTGCTATGCGTCGTCTAGCTTGTGGAATCACATTCTTTTTCCAATTACAGCTTACCACCCTTGCGGTCATGCGATACCACCAGAATCTTATCTTAACCCGTCTTTACTGTTCGACCTTCAGGGTTCTGACTACTCTTGTTCAAGGTTCCACGCCAGTTCATTCAGTGAGGTTCTTTCGCGTTATAACCTCTGTATACCCTCGCACACAATTTATCGAGCGAACATCGCTCCACTGCTCACTGTACACTTCCAACATTTCGTGTGATTCTATCTTCGCCTCTAACCTGTAGTTTTCAACCATATATTGCTTCTCACGAGGAACAAACACGTTGCTATTAACTCTCAACCGCAGGGTTCTAACACACATAGGTTTGCATATGATTTCGTATTGAACTCCAAGTTACTCACACAGAAATTAACTCAATAATAGAGGCCGTTCATGAAATCGATCACTGTATGATCGATTCACAGAACATTACAATCTATACAGGCACGATCCCACCACAGGGTTTCATGATTGCTACGGAATTCAATTTTCCGTCATCAAGAACACATATACATATTCAATGCTTGGAAATAACATCGATTTCCTTATCAGATACAGAGTACCATTCAAGCCCTCCAATTACAGAGTCTGCTCACACATTATTCATGACTCTTGGATATTTAACACATAGAGTTCATTTACACAATTAACTACGGGACACAGAATTAAAACAACAAATGCACAGGGTACCGTAACAAATTCTTCCATAAAATATACATGGGTTACTTACAAAACCTTGAGCTCGGCCAGATCTTCTGATTCAATGGCCTTCTACTCTATACTCTGTCTCGATCTCCCGGTCTCTATGCAGCTAATAGCAGGTCTCTCCCCCTATTTTGCCTCATCAATCTTATTCTTATACAAAGTCCACATAATCGACTCAATTTATCTAACAGCTCAAAAACTCTTCAAATTCCCTATTTTCTGATTTAGACTAAATCCTAAGAAAACTGAAACTGAATCTCTTCATATGCCCATGAATGATTCCGGGTAGATACAATATTTTCCTCCCTACATTTAACTAAAATCACTCAATTTATTCAATAATTACATGAGCAAGAAAAATATAAGACCCCCTATGTCTATCTATATACAAAATTTGTCTTGGGCCTAATGCCCCTGCATCAAGTTTGGCCATCACTTGGAATATCCTCTTCCTAAGGGGATGGGGATGGAGAAGAGTTAGCAGGATGTTTGCATCATTGGGCAGCAAGGAGTATGGATGCATGGTGTTGATGTGACATTCATATCATTCATTGTGTCTTCATCACATGAGTTGTATGATGGGAGCATAAGGAGGCATCAAGCACTTTGGTTGCTTGAGTTGTACTTGAGAGAGCAAGGGCACATTTGCTCTCACATGTTGTGTGATGTTGCAGGAGTAGAAGAGAGCACTCTTATGGTGAAAAAGGGCTACTCGTTGGCCTTGGATGATCAGGAATCACGTCCATCTTGGAAGGTATTCCATATTTGCAGCAGCATTACTAGAGGAGTCTTTGACAAGGAGCATGTCAAAGAACAGAGCTTTGTATTGACAGAAGCCTATTTACATGAGCTCGCAACGCTGTCACCTTGGAGCAGGGACTTATGGATGGAGTGTCCCCAGGATAAATTCACATTGGATGCACTTGGTGAACAAGGAGGAGGTGAAAATGATGGGGTAGTGGATGGAGACATCTATTACTATGACAATTTCTTCTTGACTTGGGCTTCCAAGCATGAGAAGGAGGATCTTCTTACAGCACATGGTTCGGTCCTCTTCATAGCATGCCAAAACAATATGGAAGAATCACTCATGGATCCATATATCATATTAATTCTGGCATATGGTAAGAAATATGTTTTTATATTTATTGATTTTCATAATCTTACCATTACTATGCAGTGCATTGCTCCATAAGAGGGAAAGATTTTCACATTGCTCCATGATCAATGTTGGGCCAAACTATATGATGGAGGCAACCATATTCTATGTGGCCTTGGGAAAATTTTTTCTCATTACATGTATGTTCAGTTGTTATATCCAAATATTTGCCATATGATGACATACGTGATTAAATATGTATCAAGAAACATTTTGCCTTGTAATTTCTGGAAGCAACAATTTGTAAAACTGCACTGTACATACTTGGGAGACTGTTGGTATCTTCAAGCACCACATGAAGCCACTAGTATGTCCTTAATTTTGATGCTGATCATGATTTCATTTTCTGATATTGTTGCTATTCTTGTTGAAAGCATGATTGGGAGATTGACACATGAGTTGGATGTGTCGTTGAGGGAAGAAGATTCCCACATTTTCTACTTTGCATGTTCTAATGGGAGCATGAGAGGAGAAATGGACACCATAGCCGCATATTTGTTTTGAGTTTGATAGCCATCCATTTTATAACAAGGGGCAAGTGTTTGATTATGTATTGTTGACACATTCAACCATTTACTATTCATTAGTAGATGTGATGATTTTTGTATATTACTTGCCATGCTATTTTCTGAAGTTGCAGTGGATGAGAATGCACTGTGTTCTCTTGAGAAATTTTTTGTATCATGCATCATCATGTAAAACCATAAGCAAATTTCTCATTTGGATAATCTATGATGACCATTTCCTATTCATCATGGATGAAAGTTTTTGGGCCAGCTTGTTCTTCAATGTTGGAGGGGAGATCCATGGAGGATTGTTCTTCATTTTGCCACTTAAGGGCAATAACATTGCAGCCCAATATAAGCACACACTCTAAAATTATCTTAAGTTTAGAGGAGGATAGTGTGGGGTAGGCTATGATGCTTACCATATTTATATTTTCAGCACAACTTCATTTCCGGAGCTCAAGGTGGAAGGAGATTTCCATGAGTTTCCATGTGGGGAGGTAACCCACTTTGTATGGATGATTGATTGGGGATTGGAGATTCATATGGGGATGGTAAATCCAAATTTATATGAGATCTCATGCCTCAAGAAGGCCCATAGATAGCCCATTGTTGCCTCCATAGATGTCTATTTCTTACATGATAGCTATTTGGGATGCTCACCAAAATCTAGTTTGCATATGTTGGAGGGACAACTTCGAGATATATTGATGAGATAGGATCTTGATACTTGGAGGATTTTATCTTATGAGGATGATACAGGGGTAGAATGGGAGAATTCTTAGTTCTATCCTTGCAGTTGCTTCAGGACAAGAAACAATTGGGAGGGGAGGATTGTAATATTCCACTTTTAGCATGCATCTAAATGGAATATTAATTTTTGCTGTTTGCACTTAAGAGATGAATAAATGGGAAAGGGTCCCATAAATTTCAGAAATAGGAATAAAATCCCTCATAGTATGAAAGGGGATCATCAGTGGAGCTAGATTTCACACCCTCATGTGTGAAAGAGGACATTTGCATTAAGACAAGGTCAAGTTTGACCAAGTGAAACAACGCAGTGATAGGAGGTGGAGATCATCTTGTGGGGCAGCGCAGTGAAAGAGGAGGGAAGTTCCCTTGATGGAGGAAACCCTAATGAGTGACACCCATGGAGAGGGAGCTTGTATTTTTTTAAAAGGAGGTTAAGGCATCCATTGTGATTCATGCTTATGATTATTGATTTCTTGTCTGCTTAGACTATTTGCAGTCTCCTGCTGTTTAGCAGAGTTGTAGTGCTGTTTAGCATAACGAATTCCTGTTTAGGATTTCTTCTCCTTCTTGAGAGGCCTCTTGAGGGATTTCACTTCATCTCTCCACATTCAGGCTCAAGGCCAAGCCACCTCCTTCAGCTACAATGTTATTTCTGTTGAAGTATAACTTTGTGTTGTAGGGTGTTACAGTGGAGATCCCACAACACCATTCCTTGGCTTGTTTTTCAGAGGAGGAAGCCTTCTTTACTTTTTGAGATCAGTAAGGAAGGATTAATAGCAGATTTTAGATCTTGGCACTTGGCCAACACTTTCTATTCCACCTACATCGCAGTTTCCCTCAGTGACTGTGTTATTTCCAGTGTGCATCTGCAGTGTTGATTGGAGGGTAAGATCTTCGGTGCTAGGATCAGCCTTTCACTCGAAAGATCCATTGGAGGAGGTCTATTCAGATTGTGCATCATCTTCAGCCATCTCCATCCAGTTCCAATTATTGAGTTGCAGCTGCTACTGCAACTTCGACATTTCTGCAGTTTTGCCATTTTGTGTATATTTCAGCCAATCCTTCTAAGGATTGTTGCATTATTGTTTCTAGGGGTTGAGAGCTTGCTCCCCAACATTTCTTGAGTTGTATATTGTTATATGTTTTTATTATCATTCAAAATATTGTAGTGTCTCCTATAAACTGCGCAGTCATCGCCTAGGGCATACTCAGTGTAGCAGTATATTTCACATTTCATGTACATGATCTATTGAGGCTTGTATTGCCTATATTGAGTGACTCTTTCATCAAGGAACTGTACTCTTTTGCTGATATATTATATATTTTTTGGCTATCTACATCTTCATGTAGTCAGGCTCATTAAAATAACACTGTTTCTCTACCCCTTGTTCATACATAGCTGCAGTCTCTTTATGGGGCACCTTTTCAAGACAACTAGGTGTGGGAGATCTGTTTAACCCACCTAGAGTGATTTTTTTGGAGCCTCCTCTTGGATTTTGGACTTAGATACATTGGTCTAAGGAATATAGGTCTTGGATTTAAATCTTGTACCAGCCATTCCTGAAAAATGTGTTTTTCAGGCATGCCTTGCTGAGCAGTCTCGTTTTGGCATATTACAGTGGTATCAAAGCATCTTTCTTGGCTCAGCCTATGAGTTTCAGCGAAAGAAGATAGAAGAAGATCAGAATGATGAATAAGATGAGATTAATCTCATCAGTTTTTAGAACTAATAAGATCCTCTCCAAAGAGGAGGAGCAAGAAGAAGAGGAAGGACCATGCACTTCCTATTCTCATGAAGAGGAAGAAGACAAGCATGAAAGATACTTGGATCATTAGGTTCTAAGTCAATACCTGGGTGAATACAAATATCATTCTAGAGCCTTCAAGGAGACTATAGCCCTCCCACAGTTTATTCAGAAGAAGGAGGAGAGGAGGCCTTGCAGCAAAAAGGAGATCAAAGGCAATAGATTCCTATTGTCTACATTTGATGGGTCAACTACAACAAGAGCTTGGGCAAGAAAGCTTGAGGAATTATTCCTACTCCATCCAGTGGTAGAGAGGGAGGCAGTAGAAGTTGCAGTGCTGCACTTGGAGGGTGAAGCCAATTTCTGGTGGTTCAGCCACTTGAGCCATACAAGGGTGAATTTTTTTGCAGAATTCACTCAAAAGTTGATCAAAACCTTTGATGGAGAAATAATAAAGGAGAAAACTATGGCAGCTGTTAGTATGAATCTTTCATCGTAAAATATCACTTTAGCTACGCATAACAAATAGCCCTAACATCGATTATGGCTGCCAAATATCTTCAAATCTACAATTAGGTGATCTAAATAATGCTGCACAAATCTAGATCTAAGCAGATAAAGTAAAATGTGGCTCCATGTATCCAATAGACAAGACAAGAACAATGTATTTGAAACAATTTTTATATTATATTGAAAAGGGGCACCTGAGAGGAAAACAAGAAAGGTGTTTTCCAGTTCTCCTCAATGGGATGGGTTCTTGGAAGTCCTCAACATTTTAGATCTAGAATCTCTCTCTTGTTGGTGTGGAAACCTAGAAAAACATAGAACTCAAAGGGAGCTCACAAGGCAAAAATGGAGAATGTGACCAATGATCTAATGCAATGGAGGTGACTAATGAATGGGGAAAACCCTTCTATTTATAACAAAATATTAGGGCGATTTAGAACTTGGTGCATGAATAAAATATTATTAAACAAATTCTAGAACCACCCTTTAGGAATATTTTATTATATTTGTTGGAGGGAAAAGGATTTTTGACTTGGGTCAATTCCTTTATTTATAAATAATAAATAAATAAATGATTTATTTATTATTTTATGGAAATGGTGGGAATATAATTAAATAAATAATGATTTATTTAATCATTTATAAATGATTTAGTCAAATTTAACTAGGAATATTATTTAAATAAAGATTTAAATAACTTATTCTTAGGAAATAATCAAATAAATAAGGATTTATTTAATTGATTTCCTTGTTTTGGGTTAAATATGACCAGGAAATATAAACAAATAAGTTATTTTACATGGTGAAAGCAATTTTACTTAGGGTAAAATTGGTCTTACATGGTGTACTTGGGTTCATCTAATGATAATAGTTTAGATGGCCAAAAAATGGTGTAACAACAACCATACAAGAAGATCCCAAATTCCACCAAGGTATGATTGAAGTTCCACCTTCTATTTCAGCAAATCATTTAGAGGATTGTGGAAATTCATTTATTAATGACCAAGAATCAAAACACATTGCTGATCTAGAGCAACATGATTGCGCTGCGCTGTGCAAATGGTTCAAGGAGGAGATGAATCATCATCCTCATACATCTCTGTTGAGTTGCACACAGCCCTTGAGGTTGGAGTGTGAAATTTTGGAGGATGAAACAAACCATGACACTCCTATGAAAAACTATGAAACCATCCTTGAGTTGGAGTATGAGATAGGCACTATATAATTGGAGAGATTAAAAGTGCTGTCAAACAATGGTGGAGAAAAGATGTTATCTTCATCATATTTGGATCCTTGTGGATTCAACATAGTCATGGGTGAGAGATATTCTCTAGGAGGTCTCCAAAGAGCTTCATTTTAAACTTTCATGAAATGCAAAGGGAGAGATTTGGTTTGGGAGAAGGGTAGCCCTCATGAGAGGAGTACCAAGGGAAAGGAAAGGAGGAGACATCCACAAGTGATTGAGTGGATGTGGTTGATGAGCAAGAAGCTAGAAAGCTACTTTCAATTATATGACACTGGGCAACAAGAGGCTTGGCTGCGCTGGCTCCTCTTGAAGGAGTTTGGCCATCACTTGGCATATCCTCTTCCTGAGGGGATGGGGATGGAGAAGAGGTGGCAGGATGCTTGCATCATTGGGAATAAACGAGTATGTATGCATGGTGTTGATGTGACATTCATATCATTCATTGTGTCTTCATCACATGAGTTGTATGATGGGAGCATAAGGAGGTAGCAAGCAATTTGGTTTCTTGAGTTGTACTTGAGAGAGCAAGGGCACATTTGCTCTCACATGTTGTGTGATGTTGCAGGAGTAGAAGAGAGCACTCTCATGGTTCAAAGGGGCTACTCCTTGGCCTTGGCTGATCAGGAAGCACTTTCATCTTGGAAGGTATTCCATATTTGCAGCAGCATTACTACAGGAGTCTTGTACAAGGAGCATGTCAAAGAACAGAGCTTTGTATTGACAGGAGCCTATTTACATGAGCTCACAACGCTTTCACTTCAAAGTAGGGATTTATGGATGGAGTGTCCCCAGTATCACTTCACATTGGATGCACTTGGTGAACAAGGAGGAGGTGAAAATGATGGGGTAGTGGATGGAGACATCTATTACTATGACATATTCTTCTTGACTTGAGCTTCCAAGCATGAGAAGGAGGATCTTCTTGCAGCACATGGTTCATTCCTCTTCATAGCATGCCAAAACACTATGGAAGACTCACTCATGGATCCATGTATCATCTTAATTCAGGCAAATGGTAAGAAATCTGTTTTTACATTTATTGATTTGCATACTCTTACCATTACTATGCAGTGCATTGCTCCACAAGAGGGCAAGCTTTTCCATTACTCCATGATCAATATTGGGCCAAAATATATGATGGAGGAAGCCATATTCTATGTGGCCTTGGGAAAATGTTTTCTCATTACATTTATGTTCAGTTGTTATATCCAACTATTTGCCATATGATGACATACATGATTAACTATGTGTCAAGAAACATTTTGCCTTGTAATTTCTGGAAGCAACAATTTGTAAAACTGCGCTGTACATACTTGGGAGACTGTTGGTATCTTCAAGCACCACATGAAGCCACTAGTATGTCCTTAATTTTGATGTTGATCATGATTTCAGTTGCTGATATTGTTCTTATTATTGTTGAAAGCATGATTGGGAGTTTGACACATGAGTTGGATGTGTCCTTGAGGGAAGAAGATTCCCACATTTTCTACTTTGCATGTTCTAATGGGAGCATGACAGGAGATATGGCCACCATAGCCACATATTTGTTTTCTTTTGAGGTGGGCCATGAGTTTGATAACCATCCATTGTATAACCAAGGGCAAGTGTTTGATTATGTATTGTTGACACATTCAACCATTTACTATTCATTAGTAAGTGTGATGATTTTTGTATATTACTTGCCATGTTATTTTCTGAAGTTGCAGTGGATGAGACTGCACTGTGTCCTCTTGAGACATTTTTTGTATAATGCATCATCATGTAAAACCTTCATCAAACTTCTCATTTGGATACTTTATGATGACCATGTCCTATTCATCATGGATGAAATGTTTTGGGCCAGCTTGTTGCCACTTAAGGGCAATACTATTGCAGCCCAAGATAAACACACACTCTACACTTATCTTAAGTGGAGAGGAGGAAAGCATGGGGTAGGCTATGATGCTTACCATATTCATATTTTTAGCCCACCTTCATTTCCGGAGCCCAAGGTGGAAGGAGATTTCCATGAATTGCCATGTGGGGAGGTAACCCACTTTGTATGGATGATTGCTTGGGGAAGGGAGATTCATATGGGGATGGTAAATCCCAATTTATATCAGATCTCATGCCTCAAGAAGGCCCATAGATAGGCCATTGTTGCCTCCATAGATGTCTATTTCTTACATGATAGCTATTTGGGATGATCACCAAAAGCTAGTTTGCATATGTTGGAGGGACAACTTGGAGATATATTGATGAGACATCATCTTGATCCTTGGAGGATTTTATCTTATGAGGATGCTACAGGGTGAGAAGGGGAGACTTCTCAGTTATATCCTTGTAGTTACTTGAGGACAACAACATTTGGGAGGGGAGGATTGTAATATTTCACTTTAGCATGCAACTAAATGGAATATTAATTTTTGCTGTTTCAACTTAGGAGATGAATAAATGGGTAAGAAGGCCCATAAATTTCAGAAATAGGAATAAAATAACTCTTAGTATGAAAGGGGATAATCAGTGGAGCTATATTTCACACCCTCATGTGTGAAAGAGGACATTTTCATGAAGACAAGGTCAAGTTTGACCAAGTCAAACAACGCAGTGATAGGAGGTGGAGATCATCTTGTGGGACAGCACGTGAAAGAGGAGGGAAGTTTCATTAATAAAGGAAACCCTAATGAGTGGGACCCATGGAGAGGGAGCTTGAATTTGTTTAAAAGGAGGGCAAGGCAGCCATTGTGATTCATGCTTATGATTATTGATTTCTTGTCTGCTTAAACTATTTGCAGTCTCTTGCTGTTTAGTAGAGTTTTAGTGCTGTTTAGCACAAGGAATTCCTATTTAGGATTCCTTCTCCTTCTTAAGAGGCCTCTTGAGGGATTTCACTTCATCTCTCCATATTCAGGCTCAAGGCCAAGCCACCTCCTTCTACTACAACATTATTTCTGCTGAAGTATAACGTTGTGTTGCAGGGTGTTACAGTGGAGATCCCACAACACCATTCCTTGGCTTGTTTTTAAGAGTAGGAAGCCTTCTTTCCTTTGGGAGATTATTAAGGAAGTATTCAGAGCATATTTCAGAGCTTGGCACTTGGCCAACACTTTTTATTCCACCTACAATGCAGTTTCCCGCAGTGACTGCGTTATTTCCAGTGTGCATCTGCAGTGAGGGTTTACAGTGTTGATAGGAGGGTAATATCTTTGGTGATAGGATAAGCCTTTTAATTGAAAGATCCATTTGAGGAGGTCTATTTAGATTGCTAATCATATTCAGCCATCTCCATCTAGTTCCAGTTATTGAGTTGCAGCTGCTACTGCAACTCTGTCATTTCTGCAATTTTTCCATTTTGTGTATGTTTCAGCCAATCCTTCTAAGGATTGTTGCATTATTGTTTCCAGGGGTTGAGAGATTTCTCCCCCAAATTTATTGAGAGATATATTGTTATATATTTGTATTATAATTCAGCATGTTGCAGTGTCTCCTATAAACTGCGCAATCATAGCCTAAGGCATACTCAGTGTAGCAGTATATTTCACATTTCATGTACATGATCTGTTGAGGCTTGTATTGCCTATCTTGAGTGACTCTTTCCTCAAGGAACTGTACTCTTTTGCTGCTATATTATACATTTTTTGGCTATCTACATATTCATGTATTCAAGCTGATTAAAATAACACTGTTTCTCTACCCCTTGTTCATACATAGCTGCAGTCTCTTCATGGGGCACTTTTTCAAGACAACTAGGTGTGGGAGATCTAATTAACCCACCTAGAGTGATTTTTTTGGAGCCTCCTCTTGGATTTTGGACTTAGATAAATTGGTCTAAGGAATCCAGGTCTTGATTTAAAATCCTGTAGTAGTTATTCCTAAAAAATGCTTTTTTCAGGCATGGCTTGCTGAGCACTCACATTTTGGGATATTACAGTGGTATCAAAGCATCTTTCTTGGCTTAGCCCGTGAACATCAACCAAAGAAGATAGAAGAAGATCAGAATGATGAAGAATATGAGGTTACTCTTATTAGTTTTTAGATATAAGAAGATCCTCTCCAAAGAGGAGGAGCAAGGAGAAGAGGAAGGACCATGCACTTCCTATTCTCATGAAGAGGAAGAAGACAAGCATGAAAGATACTTGGATCTTCAGGTTCTAAGTCAATACTGGGGTGAATACAAATCTCATTCTAGAGCCTTCAAGGAGACTATATCCCTCCCACAGTTTACTTAGTAGAAGGAGGAGAGGAGGCCCTGCAACAAAAGGGAGATCAACGACAATAGATTCCTATCGTCTATATTTGATGATTCAAATACAACAAGAGCTTGGGCAAGAAAGCTTGAGGAATTATTCCTAATACATCCAGTGGTAGAGAGGGAGGTAGTAGAAGTTGCAGTGTTGCACTTGGAGGGTGAAGCCAATGTCTTGTGGTTCAACCATTTGAGCCATACAAGGGTGAAATTTTTTGCAGAATTCACTAAAAAGTTAATCAAAACCTATCATGGAGAAAGAATAAAGGAGAAAACTATGGCAGCCATACAAGAAGATCCCAAATTCCACCAAGGTATGATTGAATTTTGACCTTCTATTTCAACAAATCATTTAGAGGATTGTGGAAATTCATTTATTAATGACCAAGAATAGACACACATTGCTGATCTAGAGCAACATGATTGCACTACACTGTGAAAATGGTTCAAGGAGGAGATGAACCATCATCTACATACATCTCTATTAAGTTGCACACAACCCTTGAGGTTGGAGTGTGAAATTTTGGAGGATGAAATAAACCATGACACTCCTATGAAAAAATATGAAACCATGCTTGAGTTGGAGTATGAGATAGGCACTACATCATTGGAGAGATTAACAACGATGTCAAACAATGGTGGAGAGGAGATGTTCTCTTCATCATATTTGGATACTTGTGGATTCAACATAGTCATGGGTGAGAGATCTTCTCTAGGAGGTCTCCAAAGAGCTGCATTTCAAACTTTCATGAAATTAAAAGGGAGAGATTTGGTTTGGAGAAGGGTATCCCTCATGAGAGGAGTACCAAGGGAAAGGAAAGGAGGAGACATCCACAAGTGATTAAGTGGATGTGGTTGATGAGAAAGAAGCTGGAAAGCTACTTGCAATTATATGACACTGGGAAGCAAGAGGCTTGGCTGCGCTGGCTCCTCTTGAAGGAGTTTGGCCATCACTTGGCATATCCTCTTCCTAAGGGGATGGGGATGGAGAAGAGGTGGAAGGATGCTTGCATAATTGGGCAGCAAGGAGTATGGATGCACGGTGTTGATGTGACATTCATATCATTCATTGTGTCTTCATCACATGATTTGTATGATGGGAGCATAAGTAGGAAACAAGCACTTTGGTTGCTTGAGTTGTACTTGAG
Source organism: Pinus albicaulis (assembly GCA_034641835.2). NCBI lineage: Eukaryota > Viridiplantae > Streptophyta > Pinopsida > Pinales > Pinaceae > Pinus > Pinus albicaulis. The sequence goes on along the minus strand of CM076571.1, from coordinate 352,959,092 downwards.
AGAGAAAGGGCACATTTTCTCTCACATGTTGTGTGATGTTGCAGGAGTAGAAGAGAGCACTCTCATGGTGCAAAGGGGCTACTACTTGGCCTTGGATGATTAGGAAGCACTTCCATCTTGGAAGGTATTCCATATTTGCAGCAACATTACTAGAGGAGTATTTAATAAGGAGAATGTCAAAGAATAGAGCTTTGTATTGACAGGAGCCTATTTACATGAGCTCACAACGCTATCACTTTGGAGCAGGGACTTATGGATAGATTTTCCATAGGATCACTTCACATTGGATGCAGTTGGTGAACAAGGAGGAGGTGAAAATGACGGGGTAGTGGATGGAGATATATATTACTATGACATATTCTTCTTGACTTGGGCTTCCAATCATGAGAAGGAGGATCTTCTTGCAGCACATGGTTCATTTCTCTTCATAGCATGACAAAAAACTATGGAAGACTGACTCATTGATCCATGTATCATCTTACTTCCGACATATGGTAAGAAATATGTTTTTACATTTATTGATTTGCATACTCTTACCATTACTATGCAGTGCATTGCTCCATAAGAGGGCAAGCTTTTCACATTGCTCCATGATCAATGTTAGGCCAAACTATATGATGGAGGTAGCCATCTTCTATGTGGCCTTGGGAAAATGTTTTCTCATTACATGTAAGTTCAGTTGTTATATCCAACTATTTTCCATATGATGACATACTGTTAGGTCCCTATATTACTAGTATAGTCCCTTATTGTTGTTAGTGTATCCCCCTTATTGTTATTATTGTACCCTTGTAACCCCCATTTTGTTATTATTGTGCCCTTAAATTATTATTGTTAGGTCGGCTAGGATTACATTGTGGCCCACTAGGATTACATTATAGCCCCATGGACTCCTATATATAGAAAGGAGGTTTTGTAAATTGTATCATCGAAGAATTGTGCATTTATGTAATGTATTGGAGGTTTCCCCCTCGAAGTGGCTTATTTCTAAGGCGTTGATATCTCTTTTCTTCTATTTTTGAGGCTGGTTACACAACATTTGGTATCAGAGCTTTGGATTCTAGGGTTTCGCTGCTCCAAACAGGTCATCGTGGAATTTTCGCTATAACTTTTTTTCTACGAAATTTCAGAAGCTGAAATTTTTAGGGTACGAAGCCGAAATCCTGAGGAATATTGTCTAAAAATTTCAGAGCTTTGTTCACAATAGTTTCGGAGATATGATCTGTGGAAGTTAGGTCTTTTTTCAGGCTCCTAAACAGGTCATCGTGGAATTTGCGCTATAAATTTTTTTATACGAAGGTTTAGAATCTAAAATTAGTATGGTGTGAAGTTGAAATCCAAAAGAAATTCATCAAAAAATTTCAGAGCTTGGTTCGCAATATGTTTGGAGATATGATCTGTGGAAGGTAGTGCTTTTTCAAGCTCCTGAATTTCATCTCAAAGAGGTGATCGTGGGAAAAGTTCAATAACTCTCTCTCTGGACATCAGATTGGAGTGCCGTAAAAAGTGGTTGCAAGTACACAGATTTTAGTTTCTTGGCTATCAATTTTAGAGACGAAGGATGAAACAGTGACACGTGGAAAGTCGTACAAGTTCGCTCTACTGAACCAGTCCATAATTAGGTCATTGTGGGATATTGGACACAACTTTGTCTTGGAGAATCCAAATCAGGTCAGACCTATGGCATTCGAAATATAATTTAGAGGGCTACGTTGGTACCAAAAATCAAATATTGAAGTGCTGCAATCACAAAGATAATCCAATTTCAATATCGAGCTCCTGAAAAGCAAGAAAAAGGTATGTATTTTTTTATTTTTTCTGAATTGCATAAGTCTTGTTTGAAGAATCAATTTGAATTGATTCCAGGGCATATTGTAGAATAGATATCGGTATTGGGTTCTAAAGATGCCCCGTAAAATTAACACCCATTAAGCCTTGAAGGCTCTACTATGACTCATGAAGATGAATAATTGCAACATGATCTATCAAAATTACAAGAGCAAGTGCAACAAATTTCACTCTGTAAAGAGCAACAAAAAATTAAATGGAAGTTTTGAAGAAAGGCGTGGAAGCTAAGATGGATGGCGTGCAAGCTAAGATGGATGGCGTGGAAGCTAAGATGGATGGCATGGAAGCTAAGATGGATGGCAAGGAAGGCCCCGGCATGGAAGCTAAGATGGATGACATGAAATACAACATGAAAAACATGAAGAATGATCTAAAAGCAGAGATCGAAGGTTTGACCAAGTTGATACAAGAAATGTTTCCTAATGGTGAAAATATAGTAGAAGAACCTCATGATGAGAACAAAATAAATGTTAATCGTGATTTCATAAACTCTAATGTTGGCGGGAAGAACCACCATATTCCAAAAATGGATATGAGGAAGTTTGATGGAAATGATCCTGTAACATGGATACTACGGATGGAGCAATATTTTGATCTCCATAATGTGCAAAACACACAAAAGGTACGCATTGCAACTTTACATTTAGAACAAAATACATTTGTATGGTATCGATGGCTTTGCTCCCGTAAAAAAATTGTCCCTTGGTCAATTTTTACGGAGGAAATGATAGCACATTATGAGGATACAAAGAGCAACACCTTCTTTAGCCAATTGATAAATCTCAAACAAAAGGGTTTAGTGGGGCAACACATTGAGGAATTCCAAAAATTGAATATAAGGGTAACTGATATTCCAGAGGAACACAGGATCGATCTCTTCATAGGCACTTTAAAGGATAATATCCAACATGAAGTTTGCGTTTTGGAACTAGATTCATTGGAGAAGGCATTCAGGTTGGCAAGAAAAGTTGAATGTAAAATAATGGCGACAAGGAAGCCTACCACTCAATTCTATAAAGAAGGAAGTGTTGCTACGCCTAGATTTTCACAACCTACAAGGTTGACACCACAACAATTGGAAGAAAAAAGAGCAAAAGAGCTTTGCTACAGTTGTGATAGAAAATACACTAAAGGTCATAAGTGTGCTGAGAAAAAATTATTTTACATAGATTGTGAAGAGGAAGAAGAAAATGAACAAGAAGAGGATATACACCAGGAACCGACCCTAGAAGAGGAAGAAATGAATCCGACCATATCATGTAATGCACTGGCAGGAATTACCACTCCTCAAACTCTCAAGATAGAAGGACAAATCAAGAAGAAAAAGGTAATAGTGTTGATTGATTCAGGTAGCACCCATAATTTTATTTATTGTAAGGTAGCCAAGGAATTAAATTGTTTCCTATACCCAGCACCAGAATGTCAAGTGATGGTTGCAAATGGAGGAACTATAAATTGCTCTGGAAAATGCCATAACATCAAGCTAACCATGGGGGAATATGTTTTGACTAGTCCAATGCTTTCCATTCCTATGGGAGGTGCTGATGTTGTACTAGGAGTACAATGGTTACAATCTTTGGGGACGGTAGCTTTTAATTTTCAAGAACTTTTCTTGAAATTCTTTTCAGAAGGAAAGGAAGTCGAATTACGGGGTATTGAAGGGAAGCCAGGAAGGATAATAAGCTCTAATGGCATGACAAAGCTTCTAAAGAAGGAACAACGAGGCGTAATTGCACAATTATGCTCACTAGAAGTTCCAACATCAAAATCATCTATTTCTGCAGATCTCCAACAAGTCTTGGACAATCATTCCAAGGTGTTTGAAACTCCCAAAGGACTCACACCTATTCATGATCATGATCATGCTATTCATTTGATTCCAGGAAGTGTTCCTCCAAACATCGGGCCTTATAGATATCCTTACGTCCAAAAGAGTGAAATTGAACGTATGATTGCAGAAATGTTAGAGGCAGGTATAATTCAACCTAGTCAAAGTTCTTTCTCTGCTCCTGTAGTATTGGTACACAAGAAGGATGGATCATGGCGAATGTGTCGGGATTATAGGGAGCTCAATAAGCTCACCATTAAAGATAAATTTCCCATTCCTGTGATTGATGAATTATTGGATGAATTACATGGAGCAATTTATTTTACCAAGTTGGATCTTCGTTCGGGATATCATCAAATTAGAATGAAGACTGAAGATATTCCAAAAACAGCATTTCGAACTCATGAGGGTCATTATGAATTTTTGGTCATGCCTTTTGGCCTTACCAATGCACCTTCTACATTTCAAGGGTTGATGAATTCCATTTTCAAACCCTTCCTTAGAAAATTTGTACTGGTATTTTTTGATGATATACTAATCTATAGCAGGTCTTGGAAGGATCATGTTGAACATGTTGACAGGGTGCTCAAACTATTGCAGGAGAAACAATTATATACAAAAACATCCAAATGTTTCTTTGGAGTACAAGAGGTGGAATATCTGGGTCATATTGTATCTCACGAGGGTGTTAAAGTAGACCCTAACAAAATTAAAGCCATTAAGGAATGGAAAGTCCTCACAACCATAAATCAGTTGCGAGGATTTCTCGGGTTAACAGGGTATTATCGCAAGTTTGTTAAGAATTATGGGAGAATAGCAGCACCTCTAACAACATTATTGAAGAAAGATGCATTTCATGGAATCCTGAAGCAACTAAGGCCTTTGAACATCTTAAAGAGGCAATGTGCCTAGCACCGGTCTTAGCTACGCCAGACTTCACAAAAACCTTTATTGTGGAATGTGATGCCTCAGGGAATGGAATTGGTGCAGTTTTAATGCAGGAAGGAAGACCCATTGCTTTTGAAAGTCGTCCAATCAAAGGAAAGTATTTACAGAAACCTATTTATGAGAAGGAAATGTTAGCAATACTGCATGCACTAAAGAAATGGAGAACTTACCTAATGGGAAGACACTTCAAGGTAAAAGCTGATCATGATAGTCTTAAACACTTTTTGGAACAAAGACTATCTTCAGAAGAGCAGCAAAAATGGGTCACAAAGATGTTGGGTTATGACTTTGAAATAATCTACAAAAAAGGAAAGCTTAATGTTGTTGCAGATGCACTCTCAAGAAATAATGAAGAGGTGGAAGCATTGCTTTGTGCCATTTCTATTATCCAACCAGATTGGATAACTGAAGCAAGAGATGAATGGAATAAGGACAAAGATGTATGGACACTCATTCAAAAGTTGCAGCAAGATCCTAGTACATCTGATACATTTAGTTGGAAAAATGATTCCTTATGGTACAAAGATCGCTTATATCTTTTTAATAATTCCCAACTAAAACAAAATATTCTTTTGGAATTGCACACTTCTCCTTTAGGAGGACACTCAGGATTTTTAAAAACTTACCACAAGGTGAAGAAAGAATTTTTTTGGGATGGCCTTAAATCTGATATTCAAAATTTTGTGGCGGAATGTTTGGTTTGCCAGCAGAATAAAGTTGAGACAATTAAGACCCTGGGACTTCTACAACCTTTATCCATTCCAAGTCAACGTTGGAAGGAGATTTCAATGGATTTTATCACAGGTTTACCTAAGTCCGAAGGAAAGAGTGTCATAATGGTGGTAGTTGATAGACTTACCAAGTATGCACACTTTTGTGCATTATCTCATCCATTTAAAGCAAGTACAGTTGCTACTACATTTATGGACACAATTCAGAATCTACATGGAAACCCAAGGGTTATTGTGAGCGACAAAGATCCCATTTTTACTGGAAATTTTTGGACGAAGTTATTTTCTTGTTTGGGTACTCAATTAGCTCATAGCTCATCTTATCATCCTCAATACGATGGTCAAACTGAGATAGTAAATAAATGTTTGGAAGGATATCTTCGTTGTTTTGTATCTGATAAACAAACACAATGGGTCAAGTGGTTACCTCTCCCTGAATGGTGGTATAACACTTCCTTCCATACTGCAGCAAAAATGACCCCATTTATGGCACTTTATGGATATCATCCACCATCCATCACATCATCTTTAAGGGAAAATTCGAAGGTTCAAGCGGTGGAAGATCACATCGAGCATCAGCAAGAAGTTCTCCAACTCTTAAAGGATAACCTGAATTTGGCACAAAATCGAATGAAACAACAGGCAGATCAACATCGTAGCGAGAGATGTTTTGATGTAGGAGATTGGGTATTTTTACGGCTACAACCATACAAACAAATGTCCCTCAAGCAAGCAAAGAAGGATAATAAATTATCGCCAAAGTACTATGGTCCTTACAAGGTGTTGCAAAAGATTGGTAATATGGCATACAAATTGGAGCTTCCTGCTTCTTCGCGAGTACATCCAGTTTTCCATGTTTCATGCTTAAAGAAGGTTATAGGTGAAAATCTTCCATTTCAAACAATATTGCCAGAACTTGATGAGGAAGGAAAAATCATATTGGAACCTGAAGCGGTCACGGAAACAAGAACTCGACAACTACGGAATCGATCAATTTCAGAGTATCTCATCAAGTGGAAGAACTTACCCACTGAAGATTCTACATGGGAGGATGAGAATTTTATACCAAAGCACCCAGAGCTACTCAAGCGTTGAGGACAACACTTTTTTTGAAGGAGAGGGGCATGTTAGGTCCCTATATTACTAGTATAGTCCCTTATTGTTGTTAGTGTAACCCCCTTATTGTTATTATTGTACCCTTGTAACCCCCATTTTGTTATTATTGTGCCATTAAATTATTATTGTTAGGTCGGCTAGGATTACATTGTGGCCCACTAGGATTAAATTATGGCCCCATGGACTCCTATATATATAAAGGAGGTTTTTTAAATTGTATCATCCAAGAATTGTTCATTTATGTAATGTATTGGAGGTTGCCCCCTCGAAGTGGCTCATTTCTAAGGCGTTGATATCTCTTTTCTTCTTTTTTTGGAGCTGGTTACACAACACATACATGATTAACTATGTATCAAGAAACATTTTGCCTTGTAATTTTCAGAAGTAGCAATTTGTAAAACTTCGTTGTACATACTTGGGAGACTGTTGGTATCTTCAAGCACCACATGAAGCCACTAGTATGTCCTTCATTTTGATGCTGATCATGATTTAATTTGCTGATATTGTTCCTATTATTTTTGAAAGAATTATTGGGATATTGACCCATGAGTTGGATGTGTCCTTGAGGGAAGAAGATTCCCACATTTTCTACTTTGCATGTTCTAATGGGAGCATGAGAGGAGATATGGCCACCATAGCCACATATTTGTTTTCTTTTGAGGTGGGCCATGAGTTTGATAGCCATTCATTGTATAACCGATGGCAAGTGTTTTATTATGTATTGTTGACACATTCAACCATTTACTATTCATTAGTAGATGTGATGATTTTTGTATATTACTTGCCATGCTATTTTCTGAAGTTGCAGTGGATGAGAATGCGCTGTGTACTCTTGAGACCTTGTTTGTATCATGCATCATCATGTAAAAACTTTAGAAAACTTCTCATTTGGATATTATTTTATGACCATGTCGTAGTCATCATGGATGAAATGTTTTTGGCCAACTTGTTCTTCAATGTTGGAGGGGAGATTCATGGAGGATTGTTCTTCATTTTTCCACTTAAGGGCAATACCATTTCAGCCCAAGATCATCACACACTCTACACTTATCTTAAGTGGAGAGGAGGACAGCGTGGGGTAGGCTATGATGCTTACCATATTCAGATTTTCAACCCACTTTCATTTCCGGAGCTCAAGGTGGAAGGAGATTTCCATGAGTTGCCATGTGGGGAGGTAACCCAATTTGTATGGATGATTGCTTGAGGATGGGAGATTCATATGGCGATGGTAAATACCAGTTTATATCAGATATCATGCCTCAATAAGGCCCATAGAAAACCTATTGTTGCCTCCATAGATGTCTATTTATTACATGATAGCAATTTGGGATGCTCACCAAAAGCTAGTTTGCATATGTTGGAGGGACAACTTGGAGATATATTGATGAGACAACATATTGATCCTTGGAGGATTTTATCTTATGAGGATGCTACATGGGGAGAAGGGGAAACTTCTCAGTTCTATCCTTTCAGTTGCTTGAGGACAAGCAACATTTGGGAGGGGAGGACTGTAATATTCCACTTTTAGCATGCATCTAAATGGAATATTAATTTTTGCTGTTTGCACTTAGGAGATGAATAAATGGGTAAGGAGGCCCATACATTTCAGAAATAGGAATAAAATCCCTCTTAGTATGAAAGGGGATCATCAGTGGAGCTGGATTTCACACCCTCATATGTTAAAGAGGACATTTGCATGAAGACAAGGTCAAGTTTGACCAAGTCAAACAATGCAGTTATAGGAGGTGGAGATCATCTTGTGGGACATCACAATGAAAGAGGACATAATTTTTCTTGATGGAGGAAACCCTAATGAGTGGGACCCATGGAGAGGGAGCTTGCATTTGTTTAAAAGGAGGGCAAGGTAGCCATTATGATTCATGCCTATGATTATTGATTTCTTGTCTGCTTAGACTATTTACATTCTTCTGCTGTTTAGCAGAGTTGCAGTGCTGTTTAGCACAAGGAATTATTTTTTAGGATCCCCTCTCCTTCTTGAGAGGCCTCTTGAGGGATTTCACTTCATCTCTCCACATTCAGGCTCAAGGCCATGTTGGCCGGATAGATCGATCTTGCGGACAAGATCGATCTTCCTAGTGTCAGAAGACAATCTAGCAACAAATGAAAAACTAAGTTTATCTTTCTCTAAATATATTCATTTTACAAGTAAATGCTATGAAGGTGTCGATCCTACCTTAGATCCAAATGCTTATTTGCAACTATAGTTCTTCCGTCGCATCAGTAGTTCTTCCGTTGCAACAATAGTCCTTCTGTCGCAACAATAGTTCTTCTGTCACAACAAGAGTTCTTCCGTCGCAATAAGAGTTCTTCCGTTGCAACAAAGTGTCATCTTTTGTCGCAACAAAGTATCGTATTTAATCGCAACAAAGTGTCGTCTTTCATCGCAACAAAGTGTCGTCTTTTGTCGCAACAAAGTGTCGTCTTTAAAGACCTGCAATCACAAACAAGAAAATATTTTATAGCACCTGTATAACAAATAATTATAAAAAATACCTATCATAGTGATCAACGAATCTATGAAATAAACAATCAAATGACAACTTATTGAAATAAAAAATCGAACGACAATTTATTGAGCAAAACAAAACTTGATTGTATTAATCTTAAAATAACAGAAGAACCTTACAACCTTAGCCTTGATGTTGAACAAGCCTTCCCGGGGTCCGAAGCATGAGTTTCCTCTACTTTGATAAGTCTTGCACTCTTACTCCATGAGCACATAGAGGTATGTGATCTTTCCTCACAAAATCTCAGCAGAAAGAAGTCTAAATATCAACAACACTTCACCTTAATCACACACTAAAGCTTTAACTCCCTGTGAGGCTAGCCAATGCCTCTTTTTATAGAGTAGATGAGGAGTTTAGGGTTCCACCTATGAAGGGATAGAATCCTCCTTCAAAGGGATAGGCTCCTCAAATCAAGGGGTTAGCACCTTAAGGTGTGGGATGCATGAGCCTTATTAGAGCATACTCATCCCAAAAAAATCTCACCCAAAAGCTTCTAGAATTGACCAAAAATCAACTTTTTTACTTTGGTTTCTCGCCCTTTTGACTTTGAAGGGGGTATGCAGGCATTACATAGAGAAACTGCGTTCTAGAACGCAGTTTTGCTTCACATTACCTTCGTACCCTAGCCAGGAATGCAGGTAAGCTTCACATTACCTGTGTACCCAGGGTTTTGGAGCTTTTTAGGGTTTTTTCTCTTGTTTTAGGGCTTGACATGAGGATTAGAGGTTTTAAGACTTGTAGAGGAGGTAAGTATGAGTGACAATGAGCTCATACAGTCAGCAGAATGTCAAGGTGACAGTTTTTAGTGCAATAGATTGCCCCCTAAAGTGTGAAGTCTAGAATAGATGAAGATGAAGTCTGTAATATATGAAGAGTGAACTAATTTTTCATTTCAAGGATCATCCTGTGGACACCCTAGTCGGAACCTGTAAAAATATTCAATGAAAAATATATATATGTAAACATATCATCGTTGAGGTAGGCATTCCCATACTCAGATCAAAACTAACTAGAAAACTGATTTAAACTGTTATGATACAAGAATGATTTTCTATACATCAATAGTATAGACGTGTGTAGATACAATATGGAAACAACCATATGTTTATGAATAGTCCACTGTAAAAATAAATAACAAAATTCCTCGCAGCTTGGATGGTAGAAACTAGATCCAGGGTCTTGATTTCCGTTTCTCAAACCCGTACGATTCTATCCATGTGAATAAATGTGTCGAAGTCGAACATGGTAGAAACCACTTGATTACCAGTCAATAATGTAAACTGTTAATAAGTGTGAGATTAACCACCAGTAATGTTAATGGTTCTCAAAGTACTCAGTACAATCCATGAAATGTGAATGAATGAGCTGAAGTCGAACATGTCACGGAATCATTCAATCGAAGGTCAATGATGCAACCTGTCGTCGAAGGCGAGAAACCTGCCATTGAGGCATGTAGATTTCAAGGTACTGATGATTTCTGGATCAACTTCCTAGATAATGAGCTGTCGTCGATAGAAAGTGATCCGTCGTAGGAAAGCCCACAACACGAAATCATAGATCAAGTCTTGAAGAAATATATTGGCAAGGACTGACTCAGGGATGGTCAAAATGGAAGACAAATATTTCGCAAATGAATGGTTTGTTTGAACTGTCCTCTTGAACACATAACGACACTGCAGATGGTTTGGTGACAATTGACCCAAAAATAATACCCAGAAACCAGCTGAAGACTTTCAATGTGGTTTGAATAACTGTTAGGCAAAGGATTTTCCCAACCCAGGTGAACAAAAGTGTCATGTTCAAGAGTGGTTAACGGTTTTCCGAATAATCAAAATGTAACAAACAGGTTCGTTTTTCTCTCTTTTCCCCCACCATTTCTGGCAAGTACCTCTTTATTTTTGACAAGCTTGAGGAGGATAACATTTTCTTTTTTATAAGCTCATCCTTCAGATGAGTCCAACTTAGTTTAAGATTCGAACCCTAAGAAGGAGTGGTTCGTTCCTGTTTAAAATTGAACAGGTCCTTTACTGTTAAATTTTAACGAGTCCAATATAGGAGAAACTCGGTGTTTTTCAATTTTAGGGAGTCAGAAGAAAAAACTTAAGAAAACTCCATGGGTGTAATTTTTCGTAAATTTAGTCTCTCGAGCCCGAAAAAGGATAAAATAATGCGGGAGAGAACTCTATTGACCTTAATTAGTCAACGTATACCTTTTTCGTAAATAGTCCATTTCAGTCCGTAAAAGGGGTAAACTTATACTGAAGGGACGATCATTCATTTACTTTAACGAGTTTGAATAATCAAGTGCTCGGCAATCTTTTCATGTTTAGAGAGTCTGAAAAGGGCTTAAAAGAGGACTCCAATGTTTCGCTTTTTCGTAAATTTTTGAAAGAGTCCGAAAAAGTGATAAAAGTATGCTCTTTGTTGAAAAATGATCAGTTTTACCGAAAAATCCAATATTCTGCACAAAAACTAGAAACAATTACACATACCTGTTTAAGATAAATAAAAATGTTTTCAAAAATTACCTTTTTAAAGTGAAAAATTAATTAATTAAAAATTCATTTATTCGAAAAAAACTTATAAAAATGACTTTTCTAACTTCATTTTTACTATTTGAATTCAGAGTGAAAAAGTAAGAGCTTTTGGATAAGAAAAACTTCCTGTTAAGATTCTGGAAAATCCGTTTGTTGGAATCAGAAACTGTAAGCTCCAAGTAATCTGTATAAATTTTGGACCATATGAGGGCCCAAGTTGATTTCCTGATATGGCTAGTGAACAAATGGGACACACAGGACCAGTGTTTCTAGTTTATCGACCACCGGCTCAAAGTCGAGCTGCAGGATATACATTTTTTGACTGGTTTGTCCAAGAGGGGCGGACACTTATCTCTATTCGGGACTAGACCAGGTGGCCAGTCTGTTGCTAGTCTCAAAGCAGAGTTTTGCAATGGTTGAGTAGACCCCAAGGATAAACGGATAGATATCATCCGTCCTGAGTTCAAAGTTATTGTCTTCTTGTTATTTTTATAGACTTTAACAGTTACTTTAACGATTAATAAGATTAACGAGCGGCAAAACAGCTGCCGCAGACTGGAGCGTTACAACAATGTCTGAAGCTGAGATTCCTGCTACACAATGAAGGATCTCGTCCTTTGATACAGCTAGAGAGGTCGCCGTGGAGATCGAGCCTCATGATGTCTGAAACCTTAATTGAAACTACATAACGCTTGCAGTGGTGGTCTTGATAGTCCAGAGTAGCCTTTGCATCTTCCTGATTGCAGAATTGGAATCTGATGTTGGATTTTTTAAGCGTTCCTTGGGGGCTTTGCTCTGGGATATTAAATCGGCTTTGAACGCCCTTAAAATGATTGAACCAGCCAGAAAAATGGGCAAGTCCCAGCCTAAAGCGAAAGATTTGCTTCTTTACTTTGACGGACATCCATTGCAGAGTAACTTCGCCCTTAGAGCCAGATGACAAAGTCCGCCTATTGCTTTCCCAGCTTCTGAGACAGCAGAGGTCGTAAAAAGTCGGAAGAGACATTGGCATGTCGATCCAGATAGAGGCCGGGATCAAAACCTTTGACTGCATGAGATGGATCGAACTTACAGGACGGGATTTTGAGAACAATTTTGTGTACAGATCAACCATTAGGAGATTAAGGAATGGTGCAAATAGACTCATCAGAGTTGACTAACAGGGATCTTCTGCAACGGGTAGAGCCCAGATTGGCTTCTAGGTCAGCTTGAGTGTTCAGGTGCCTCAAAATATGAAAAAAGGATATTTTTCGGAACTGGGCCAGAGTAAACCTGATTTTCTTGAAAATTGAAACTAAGTGAATCTGCGAAGGGTTCGAATTGAGGTTCAGAGCTTGGATGAGCAGCCTGGAGTCTCCAAAGACCGACAGAGACAAAAAGTTCTTTTTGATAGCCAGCTTAAGCCCTTGCCACAGAGCCAGAGCTTCAGCTCTGTTATTAGATTCGATGCCCAGCCCCCATTGATACCTAAACTCAGTTGATCCATCCTGATTCAAAAGAACCCCACCCCCACCCGCAGCTCCAGGGTTGCCTTTAGAGGCCCCGTCAAAGAAGAGGCAGTGTTCATCCAATGCAGAACGCCATTTGATAAACTCCTATTCATCCAAGCGGATTTCCCAGTTAGCATGGGAAATTGCAGGGGGCAAGGGCTTGAAATCATGATTTGGAGCAAGATATTTGAGCCAAAGCTCCTCCTCACTGTCCAATGCCGCTTCATTCCTTATTGCAGGTTTGGCATCCAAAGTCTCACCCAATAGAGCTTAGATTTTAGTGATAATTTTGCCAGGAGTACATTTTTCATCCCTGAACAGTTTATTGTTCCTCTCCAACCACAGCTTCCAGCAGGTGAATTTAGGGATCCAAATCCAGGCTTTCTTGAGAAGGCTTTTTTTAGTGAGATAGAACGGAGATAAGTTGGCCCAGTTGTGAAGCAGGTTTGGAATATTACCAGGAAGCTCAACTTTGTCAGCCCCTGACATCAGGACCCCCCTCCAGACATCACGGGAAAAAGGGCACAGCAACAACAGATGGTTAGCTGACTCTTCCTCTGACACACACAGAGGGCATCTGGAGGGCCCTTCCATTCCACGTTTTCTCAGAATATCTCTAGTGAGAATGTTGTTATGAGCTAACGTCTAGCAGAAGAAGTCAATTTTAGGGAGCGAAGGAAAGGCCCAAATAAATTTCCATTGAGTAGGGTTAGGAGGGACATTAGGAATCGCTGTCATACTTTTGTAACCTTCAGAGACAGAGAAATTTCCAGTGAGGGAGCCCCACCCTCTTTTGTCCTTAGCTGTTGCTTTGGTCGGAGATTTCCCTTGGAGCTTATCTAAAAGTAACGTGGCTTCAACCTGCAGCCGATGGGGGATCTCTCCCAGGTACCAATTGTCCCATCGTCTTCCAGTATCATCCGTCCAAGTTGAGATGTCCCACAGGGTATTCAGGTTGTTGGATTGTAGCCAGATTTTAATGTTTGCCAGACCTTCAACTTGGTTCAAAGGCTGGTCACCAAGGATTGGATCATCCCAAACTCTAATTTTTTTTCCATTACCTGGGATCCAGTAAAGGTTGTGATTGAAATGCTCCATAGCAGAAAGACAGAGTTTGAAGACCAGAGAACCTTTGATGGTTTTTGGAGGCTGGTCCAAACACCTCAGCCGTTGTCCATTGAAATATTTCTTCCACAGGACTCTCTTACTCCAGCTAGCCTTCCCAGCAACAATATTCCACAGAATTTTGGAGCCTAGGGCGAGATTTTGGGCAACCAGATCTCTCAATTGAAGACCTCCTTCCAGAATTGGCTTTTTAATAGTGTCCCATTTGACTAAATGAAGTCTTTTTTCATTATTTTTCCCCCCTTCCCAGAGGAATCTTCTCAGCAGACTGTCCATTTTACTGAGGAAGGTTTTGGGAGCAAGCAGAATGGAGTGTTGATAAAGAGGCATACTTATGAGAACAGATTTCATCAGGATAACCTTCCCAGCATTGTTCAGCCAAGAGGCTCCCCAAGCTTGAATTCTGAGTTTTAGCTTGTCAAGCAGGGGCATCGAGTGGGCAACTTTAGGGATGGATTTGAAGATTGGAATCCCAAGATATTTAAAAAACTCCCAGGCCTGAATTCCTTTCATCTCTAAGAGCCTGGCAATGTCAGCCAGTTCCTTGACCGAGTAGTTCCAGCTGAAGATAGTGCTTTTTGAATAGTTTATCTTGCCGCCCGAGACCTCCTTGTAGATGTCCAACTCCTTCTTAAAGGATCTTGCAGAATTTATGCTCTCTCCTCCAAGCAGCAGAGTATCATCGGCAAATTGGGCATGGTTTATGTCTTTAACATTGGGAACCATTCTGAGGCCTGGCAGAGATTGGATTTGTTGACAGCAGTCAAGTTGGAAGCTAAGCACAGAGGCTTGAATAGCATAGAGGAGCGGGGGCAGCGGGAAACCTTGTCTTAAACCCCTTGAGGCATTGAAGAACTCTGTTGATCGGCCATTAACCAGCGGCGCAATCCAAGGGGAGGCAATGCAGGCTTTCACCCAATTTATGAAGGTTATTGAGAAGCCCAGTTTCTTCATAACAGCAAAGAGGAAATCATGTTTCACCCTGTCAAAGGCATTTGCCAAATCGAGCTTTATCACCATTCCTTTCTCTTTTCGGTGGCAACTTGAATGAACTGCTTCTTGCACCAGCACAATATTGTCCAGAATCTTTCTCCCTTTGATGAAACCTCCTTGATTTTCCGGAATGATGTCTGGCAAAATATTCTTGAGACAGTTGGCTATTTTTTTGGTGATCAGTTTATAACTTGTGTTACACAGTGAAATGGGCCGAAATCTACCAAAATCTGAAGCTCCTTTCTCTTTCAGAATCAGGGCAAGGAAGGCCGAGTTGGTGCTGCCTCCGATCTTGGAACATGATTGAGACTTCCTGACCATTCTCAGAAGGTCTTTATTAATTATAGACCAGCAAGTCTGAAAAAACCTGGCATTGAACCCATGAGGCCCAGGAGCTTTATCCGGCTCCATGCAATCCAAAGCCTTCTTGAGCTCATCCATGCTGATCGGAGCAGTCAGCATAGTATTAATAGAATCATGAACACAATGAGGAATTAGATCAAATGGGTAGGCTTGGGAGTCTATAGGAGGGTTTTCAGGCGCCGTATAAAGCTCTTTGAAAAAGGTGAAAGCAGCTCTTTTGATGCCTTCAGAATCTTTGACCACAACATCATGGGAGCGAATTTCTGAAATAGATTTGAATTGCTTGCGAGCTTCGGCTTGCTTATGGAAAAAGCTGGTATTTTTGTCGCCGGCCTGTAACCATAAGTTTCTGGATTTTTGTCTCCAGTACTCCTCTTCTTCCCTACTAGCTATATGGAGAGTTTTTTGCAGCTCAACTTCTTTTTGAAGCAGACTTTGAGTAACAGCAGAATTCTCCATTGTTGATTGGTGGGCAGCAAGGTTTTCTAAGGATTCTTTTCTCTTGGCAGTGGGTGTTTTCATAGTTTTAGCCCACTCCTTGAGTCTTCTTTTAAGACCCCTCAATTTTTCTTCCCACACATAGAATGGGGATCCCGTGACCTGCCGATTCCAGGCTTCTGAAACCACCTCATGGAAACCATCTTGCTGAATCCACAAAGGACTGAATCTAAAAGGAATTGGACCAAGGTTTCCATCCAGGGAGAGCTCGAGGCTAATGGGTTTATGATCAGAAGTGCAGTTTGGAAGGATTTTAGAAGAGGCCATTAGACCAAATGTGAGGAAAGAGGATTGGACAAGGAATCTATCCAGACGAGCAGCTATGTGGTTGGGCCCTAATCTTTTGTTAGTCCAAGTGTATTTCCCAGCAGAAGGCTTGATATCCTCCAGATCCCAGTCAAGCATTATGTCTTCCACCCATTCTCTAGTTGGGTCCCTAGCTGGGGAACCCCCCTTTTTCTCATCAATGGATAGAGTAACATTCAGATCACCTGCAATAATGATGTTTTCTGGTTTGTGCAATAAAATAAAGGAATGAAGCGAGTCCCAGCAAAAATTTTTCTCCGCTGGAAGGACCGGAGCATAAAGATTGAACATACTTACTTGTTGACCAGAGTCTTTGTGGAGGAGCTGAATGAAAATCCAATGAGGACAGTTTTCTTCATGAATCAAATCATATTTGGAGCTGTCCCAGAAGGAGGCAAGCCCGCCAGAGGCGCCTCTAGCACTGACAGCTCTTCCGGGACCTTTACGCCAGAATGTCTTGCTAGTTTGGAGGAGCAGATTATCCTCCATCTTTGTCTCCTGGATGAGAAGGATTTCAGGCGAATGCATCCTAACAATGTCTTTCAGGGCTTCTTCTTTCAGCCTGCTGCCTAACCCTCTGCAATTCCAGGAGACGTACTTCATTATTTACTGACTTGGGAGGTGGTGGCTCGTTTTGGAGCCTTGCTATGCTTGCGTCCGGATCTGGTGTTCATCATTCCTTTGAGAGTTTTATGGGAGCCTTGGAGAACATCCAGATAAGTTTTCTCCTCTCTCTGTTTCTTCTTGGATTTCCGACCCTTGGCCGAATTGATAGGAGTGATTTGCGAGCCATCTGATTCAGAGTCTCTCTCTTCTGATTCTTCCCCAGAGTCAGAGGCTAGACTGATGTGCTCCTCATTACCTTCGGTTCCCCTTTGATCAGCAGCTGCTAGAGGAACAGTTGATTCTTCTTCGGTTTCTTTCACTTTCTTCGAGTGGTCTTTAGTTTCTTCGTGATTCTCTGTGGCATTCACCTTTTCAACTGAGGAGTGGCCTTCTTTTGTAATTGGTTTGGTCTGTGAATTGGACTGGGGTTTCCCCATTGTTCCAGATTTTTTCTGCTCAGTAGGCTTTGAGACTACCTTGCCCTTTTTTATCTCTTTCCATCCTTCTTCTTCCACCTTGTCCCCTGATGGGGCTTTAGGGCAGTTTCGTTGGAAGTGACCATGCTCGTGACAGATTCTGCACTTAAAAGGCAATTGCTCGTAGTCCAGTTTCTGGAAGTGATGCCAATCTCCAACTGTAAGTTTAACGGCTTCCGGCAGACCAGCTTCCAAGTCAACTTCCACGCAGATTCTTGCGCAGGTGTATTGGCCCCTGTTGTCAGCTTTGTCAATGAATCGACCCAGCCCATTTCCAATCTTTTGCAAGGAGTGGAAGCTCCAGCAGTGGATCGACAAGTTGGGGAGCCGGACCCAAACAGGAACCTCCTTTGGGACATCCACTGAAGGGTCGAAGTCAGGGGTCCATTTGTTCAGGAAAAGGCCTTGATTTCCCATGAAATACGGACCATTTCTGAATACCAGGTCACGGTCTTCCTTGGTAGTGAATTCGAATATGAAATATCCTCTACCGACAGCATAACAGATCACGTTGTTCGTTAGCAGGGGCCTCCAATTTCGTTGAACCCATTCATATGTTGATTTTGTTGATGGCCATCGACCCATAAATTTCCCGACCAAACCTTTGTCAGCCAAGGCAAGAGCTATTTTGATCGGTTGTTTTTAAGGCAGAGCGATCTCTGGTATTTCTTCAAGTTTTTTGATGAACGTCGGGACTTCAGGTGTTGGACGTTTTTTCCCTTTGCGATAGAAGGTTTCGAAATGCATACTGAAGAATTTGCAGGGGAGGAGCTCCTCACCCACCAGCCTTACCAGTGGCGGCACGGACCACGGCTGCGACCACGGCCTAATCGTTGCGAGAGGAGAGATGAGTGCGTATTGCTTTTTTCCACTTCCTCACAGTTAGGATAGATAAAGTTGAAAGAAATAGTTTCAGAGGGATGTTACAGGAGTGCAACATTACGTGTTGCCAATCTCATGCCGAGGGCATTGAGATTGTTAGATTTCTGTCGGCATATTTTCGTTGGTTGAACAACCAACTCTTTGTCATTAAGGATTTTCCATACGCCGGGATAGACTACCACGATGACAGAGAGATGGCTTTTCCTCCAGGAGAGAAATGGGATGATTCAAGTAAAAATCATTTTCAACACTTTCTAAGTCCTAATTTTTTTTTAATATTTTAAACCGTCCAACACAAGACGATGTATAGTTTGAAACACACTTCTATGCTATGATATATCACTATTACCGGCTATCTGTGTACATGTTATTGAATGTTGTTGAATTTACTGTTTTGATTATTGCAAATGTCTATTTATCATACTATAAGCAAATGCATCTGCTAATGTATTTAAATGTCTTGGAATATGCTGATATTCAATGTAATCAAATTCACGTTCCAAGAGACGAACTCTAAAAAATAACCTTAATAAGACTGGATTCCTAATGGCATACACCCTGTTAAGCTGTAATAAAATGAGTTCAGAGTCCAACCTAACAATCAAGCTCCGAATCCCAAATGAGATGGATTCAGATAATAAATCAATCACTGCACTATACTGTACAATGTTATTCGTTATTTGACCGAGGCTTACCCCATGCATAGACACTAACTCGTTAGAGGGTGAATAGATAACCCAAGCCGTAGAAGAAATGTTCCGTGTACTATGACAAGCATCATTAGCAAAACCAATGTATGTCTGAAGAGACGTCAACATCTGCAATATCAAGAGTAAAACTCAGATAAGAAGGAATAGTGATAAGAGCACACTCTAAACTAGGCACACTTTTCTAATCTAAAACACACCAACAGTAAAGAAACTAATCTAATCAAGAATATCCACACCAAATTTAAACATAATATCTCTTCAGATAAAGCCCATTTCTAGGTTTATCTAAAGGGACACCGTCGAAATTTATCAGCTCATAGGCCCCTTTTGCCAGCTTTCGCTTAACAATGAAAGGACCATGCCACATAGGCACGAATTTTCCAGCCCCTAGCTTATCTTTGGCTTGATCGTACACTAAAAATAGGTCTCCTTCTGAAAAATTACGAGGTGTAACATTTCTATCGTACTGAGCTTTCGTTCGTTTCACATGAGCTTCGTTTGCTAGAGCAGCAGTTCGTTGATTCTCATCTAGATGAGCTAAGTACAAAAAATGTTTCTCCTCTTCAGAAGTAGCTGGGAGTAATTCTATGGCTAATTTTAATGATGGAATTTCGCATTCAATAGGTAACACAACTTCCAAACCGTAGACGAGTTGAAAAGGAGTGAAACCAGTTGATGTTTTTACTGAGGTCTGATATGCCCAAAGTGATGAAAATAACATGGAATGCCAATTCGACTTATGAATACCAATGATTCGTTTAATCATAGTGACCAAGAATTTATTGATAGCTTCAACCGGACCATTAGCCTGCAGGTAATATGGAATAGAACTATCGTGGCGCAGGCCAAGTTGATATGTCAGTTCAATCATTATGATATTTCGAAAATGACTTCCATGATCTGTAATAATGGCTTGAGGAACATCGAATCTAGCAATTATATGATTGAACACGAAAGTTGCAGCATTCTTTCCGTTTGCTGAAAATGTAGGCATTGCCTCGGCCCACTTAGTAAAATAATCTACTGCTAAGATAATATACGCATGTCCCTCGGCTGAGTGAGGGTTACATGTAATAAATTCGATACCCCACTTTGCAAAAGGATCGACAACAATTATAGGGTGAAGAGGAGCAGGTGGTGGACGCATTTTATGATCAAAGACCTAAAAATTGGGGCATTTCTGGATTGCATAGATACATTCTTTGAATAAGGACAGCTAGAAATAACCAGCATGCAATATCTTTTGGGTTGTGGCATACCCAGACATATGACCGCCACATGCTCCAGAATGGCAATCATTTAGAACCTTCTCAGCTTCTTCATGAGTAAGACAGCGTCAGAAAACATAATCCGCTCCACGACGATAGAGTGTTTCACCAATAATATTGTATTGTTGGGATTGGAAATGTATTTTCCTTCACTGAGATCGTGAAATTTTAGGCTGAAAAGATTGTGTTTGGAGATAAACAATAATATCCCCATACCAAGGATCAAGAGTACTGATAAGAAACAAGGATTCGTATGCAATGGGCTATTCCGCAACAATTTCAGTATCAGTAGATGGGAAATCACACATCAGTTCGGCGAAAACCAAAGATTTATTTGCCTTGGATTTTTAAAATTCCAAGTCAAATTCCTGTAGGATAACTATCCATTTGGAATACTTGCCCCCTAGCAATTGTTTGGTCAAGATGTACATCATAAGGTTATAGTCAGAAATGACTGTGGTTTTGCGTAATAAGATGTAGTGACGAAATATTTGGACAGCTTGAACAGCTGCCAAGGCCAGTTTCTCCACATGCGTGTATTTGATCTCAATCAGATGCAGATTTCGACTAGGATAATAAATCACATTTTCATTGTTGAATTCATCTTCCTGAACTAAAACCATCCCAATGGTGGAATGCGAGGCGGCGAGGTACAAAAAATAGTCCTGGTTGTAATTGGGAGGATGCAGTAACGGTGCATGGGTCAACGTGTGTTTGAGTGCATCAAAATATCGATAAGAGATCTCATCCCAAAAGAATGGAATGTTCTGTTTTAACAACCTGGTAAAACCCTTTGTTAACTCGACATAGTTAGGAATGAAACGACGTAAAAATTTTGCTTTCCCTTGCAAACTTTGGAGTTGGTGTAAAGTCGAAGGAGGAGGTAGCTTCAACCTTCGACGGATCAATGCGAATGCCTGATTTCGAAACAATAAATCCCAGTAAGCGACCCGATTCTACACAGAAAACACATTTGTGTGGATTTAGCCGAATTCTATAATGCCTACATCTCATAAAGATAGCTCGTAAATGAGTGAGATGGTCGGCCCTACGTGATGAATGAGCAGGTAAATCATCGAGATAAGGCTGCACAATGTGCTTAATGTCATGAAATGTGTAAGACATAGCCCTTTGAAAAGCTGCCCCAGCATTATTCAAGCCAAAAGGTAGTTTGCAATAAGAAAATGTCCCCCATGGACAAATTTTTAGGTTGATCAGCAGGGAGTATGTTTATTTGATTGTAACCGGAAAAACCATCTATAAAGGAGAAAATTTCACTACCAGCACAATCATCAATGATTTGATCGATATAGGGGGTTGGATAATTATCTTTAGGACAAGCTCAATTAATATCCCTATAGTCGATACATACTCTTATCGTTCCTTGTTTTTTATTAACAGGAACAATATTCGATACCCAATCGGTTAAAGGAATTGGATAAATGAAACCTGCACGAAGTAATTTCTCAACTTCGGCTTTGACAACAACAGCTTTTCTCGGATGTATCTGATATAAGCATAGTCGGACAGGTTTTACATTCGGGTAAGTCTTAATTTCATGTATAAAAATTGACGGATCGATTCCTGGCATTTCTTCATATGACCAGGCAAACACATCACAAAATTCTTGAAATAGGGCTTTATAAGTTTGGATTTCATTGTCCGTACACAAAGCACCTATATGAATGTTTTCAATTATTCTAGGCTTAACTGAAATGTCAATAGGAATCGTTCGAGAGATATTTTCCAAATTTAACTCAGAATCAGGATTTTGCAATGGATTATGCGGTTCTTTGACATATTCAGTAGTAAAAATAGAAGAGAAATCATTGTCAAAATGATCCAGCTCAGGTAAGAATGAAGATCGGTGAAGAAGATC
Organism: Pinus albicaulis; assembly: GCA_034641835.2. Classification (NCBI taxonomy): domain Eukaryota; kingdom Viridiplantae; phylum Streptophyta; class Pinopsida; order Pinales; family Pinaceae; genus Pinus; species Pinus albicaulis. The sequence continues at coordinate 352,936,960 of CM076571.1, read as the reverse complement.
TTCCCATGGTAAATCTTCAACAAACAAAAGTTCACGAATCTGCTCATTAGTATGAACAAGATAGGGAAATGTCGTTGTAGCTGAGCTAGATATAGAAAATGATTCCTCATGGATCACATTCATTGGATCAGTTTCGGTTGAAGAAGGATTAGAAAGAAATTGTACAGCCTGATATGCAATTTCAAAGGGACTCAAAGGCATCACACCATCAAATGAATCCACCTCGGAATCGGAAGGTACGATCCAAGGATCATCAAAAGTAATAGTATTCGATGAAATCATATGATACTTGCAATATGAGGTGATACGTTAGGAGCAGGAAAGGAAAAATTTCCTAGTAAACCAAAATCTTTAATCAAACCTACACCAACATCCTTATAAGGGATAGTTGTTTTACCGACGTGCTGGATTGTTTCTGTAGAGGCTGGATTGGAGGAGAAATAAGTGAATTGGTCTATTGTAACGATCTTTCCTTGTTGTGGAAACTTGATAAGCCAAAAGACCGATGAAACAACAACAGTCATAGCATAAGACCAAATGCGACCCAGAAGAAGGTTGTAATCTAGAGGGGCATCAACCACCTCCACATCTAGATTTACGGTTTTGCCTTCGACCCCTATAGGTAAATCTTGCAAAATACCGAAAGGATGGAAACCTCGGCCATCAAAAGCCTTTAGAATTGTCGAAGACTGAATGAATGTAGGAGAACCAAGCGATTTCCAACACTGGATCGACATAATACACGTAGAGGCCCCTTCATCAATCACAGTCCGAAAAATGGGTCTTTTTTTGATTAATACGAGAATCTAGAAAGCCATTTGATGGGGTAGGCAGGGTATATTATTCTCTAAATCGAAGATTATTAGGTTCGAATCCTGAATATCGACAACTCCTATGGCAGACAAAAGTAATTTACGCTGTTCTGGGCACGATTGTAGCACTTCCAAAGCTGACATTGCTGAAGGGGAAATAGCTAAGTCCTCAACAATGTTGTAATTCTGAGCAGCTCTGGCATGTGGATTGAAAGATGATTTACGAAGTACACCTTTAGCAGGTGGTTTGATTACTAGGTCTGGATTGGGTTTCTCGATCTGTAGTGGATCAGAAATAGGAGGAGGTGTAGTTGATGTGTTCGAATTAGAATATTCTGCTTCTTTACCATCAACAAGATTCTTACTACCATAATCTTGTGATCGCGTCGCAATCCTGACATGAGACATCATCAGAATGGGCTCTTCTAAGGCGTTCGAGGTAGAACCAATCATATTACTATCTTGAGTAGGAAAATGATCCTTCAAGACAACAGGTTGTTGAGAACCTTTAATGAACTTTGAAACCTCCACTCGATGTGGGCATTCTTTGGTAAAATGATCCTCCTCGCAAATGAAACAAGGATAGCGAGTTTTGCGTTTTTTCGTCATTAGATTCATTTTTATCTGTTTTGTCTTTTTAATTTTGTTTCTTTTTATTCTTCCCCTTCTTTTTACTGCCATATTTAGATTTGGTCGTAGATGACTCTATGACATGGATGTTGGTAGAAACTTCAGCGGAAGATTCTCCTGTCAGGGAATCAAGTAAGTTATTATAGGAGAATAATTACTTGAAGATTTCTTCTTACTTTTAGTACTAACTGAACCAATCATACCATCAGTAGTATGAGACCCTGAAGGAGCTGCAGTTATTTGACCTTGATTTGGAAGATGTGTGATTTTTTCATGTAAATTACCTGACTGCGTATAGACGAGGTCAAGGTACTGAGCTTGAGCAATGACTTGCTCCTCAGTAACAACCCCTCCCTTAGCTACATATTCAGTGATTTTGGGTAATAATGATTTAACAAACCATTCCGCCAAAATTTGATCCGGAATGAAAACTTTCACCAAATGCCTTCTACGTTGCCATTCGTGAATATGATCAGAAATATACGTGGATGTGGATTGTTTTAGTGAAGTCAATAGTTCCGTGCCATTGTCGTATTTGACAGGCAACTGAAAAAGAGTTAAGAAAGTAGTTGATAACTGACTGAAATTATTAAAGAGCCTTGTGGTAACTCAATGTACCATTTGGCGGCAAGACCAATAAGAGTTCGTTGAAAAAGACGTAAGCGAATTGAATCATCAATTATCGAATTAGACGCGTACCAGAGGTGATAAGTCATAACGTGATTGGACGGATCATCTTCTGACTTACCCTTGAATTTTGGTATATCACTGGGCAACTTATGTGGCATTGGTGGCTAATACGGATGATAGTAAATTGGATCATTCGTAAGGCATGACAAATCAGGTAAATCCAAAGTTGCAATAAATGGTAACTGACGGTTAGGGTCGCGAAAAATTTGAGTAACAAAAGCAGTTCGGGGAGGAGGATACCCAGGATAACTGGGAATCAGATTTGCATTAGGAATGGTATAACCTCCCGGAAAACCAGGATTAACCAGACCAAACTGTGGTTGTTGAGGTTGTTGATAAGTATAGCTAGGATATGGTTGATACTGATAAACTGGATTTTGTGCAACGAGACCGAATTGATACTTTCCCTGGTACGGTTGATATGTGAATTGCGGTTGAATCGTGACAATCATACTTGTACCAGCTTGTCCTTTAGGTATCTGGACCGAAGTCTGAACTGTAGGTCCTGACTGGGGTACAGAGACTTGAGGAATTTGCACGGATGCAGGGATAGAAGAAACCGGAGCTACAAATACTCCAGAAATAGGTGTTATAGGTTGAATAGACGTTGTAGTAGTTGCAACAGTTTGAGGCAGAGTCTGAGGTGTACTAGGCCTAGGCTTCTAAACAAAACTAGGTGCAGGGATTTGAATGGTAGGCTGGAAAGATTGCTGGTTTGGACCAGAAACCAAAGGCTATCCAGGTTGACTAGGTAACTGCACATTAGGTTGCATAGTCTGTTGAATTTGGGATGGATCCCACACCATGTTCATTCCGGGGTATTGTCCCATAGAAGGTTGAATATAAGGACCATAGCCTGGTTGAACGTAGGGTTGATAATTAAGAGGTAAATTTCCAGCTCCTTGTACAAATGATTGAACAGAAGGTGGTTAGAAACCTTGAGTTGGGTACTGACCTTGAGGTTGATAACCCTGAGGCACGTACTGAATCTAGGGTTGATAAGGAACCTAAGGGATATATTGAGTCTGGGGTTGACCTTGGGGTATGTACTGTCCTTGAGGTTGATAACCTTGAGGTATGTACTGTCCTTGAGGCTGTTCTCCAAAATAATATTGTGCCACAATTTGTCCTGGGAAAAAATTACCTTGAGGTTGCCCCCCATGTGTTAACTGACTGTCTTGAGGTTGCCCCCTAGGCGGTAACTGACTACCTTGAGGTTGCCCCCCAGGCGGTAACTGATTTCCCTAAGGTTGTCCCCTAGGCGGTAACTAACTACCTTGAGGTTGAGGATTTGCAATATTACCAGACATCATAAATATTTTCTCTACGTTCGACGTTTCGGTTTTAATTCCATTAAGACCAGGTGATAATAATTTTTCAATAGGTCGAGGAGCTGCTCCTAAGAAAGTACCAAAGAGAGCCTAATACACAGAAGGAACATAAGGACCACCATGTAAAACCGCTTCCGGTGTTTGGGAAAACATTGATGACTCTCCTGACATGATAGATGAAGGATAGTAACCTCTGGGCATAGGATGAAATGGAATTCGAGGTGGAGAAAAAGAAAGACCCGGGTTTTATAAAAATTTTGTCAAAGATAAATACCAAGCGTCACTTCTAATAGGGTTGTAGAAAATGGATTCACGCTCCCTAAGATTCAAATACTGAGGGGATTCAGGAAGAGATACCTCTTCGTCTAGACTAGCAAGTTCTTCAATGGAAATGAGGCGAGATGGAAGATCTTTAGTAATAATATTTCTTACCCTAGGTGAACCAGGATCGCTAGAACTTGGAGTAATAAATCCTGAGGATATTTCCAAAACAGAAGGTTTAGTGTTAGGTTTGGAAATTTTAGGTTCTTCAGCTAGTTCACTGGAAGGAGAAATACTACCAGTAACTGTAGAAATTGAAATCGACTCTTGAATATGTTATGTCGTGGGTATTTTATGATCAGGATGAACAACTATAGATGAACTTCCAATTTCTGTTGATCTAATTCTACCGCTACTAGATGATACTAGAGCACGTAGCCCTTCAAGTTGACTTGGTGTATATTCAGGGGGCTTCCCCTGAAGTCTCCGAGACTGTCTCGGTAATTCTGCGACGATTAAATATTAATCAATCACATGCAAACAAAGAAAACTTCAATAAAACACCTAAAGTATCTAAAGAAACAAACAACTGAATCACACGCCTAAAAAATCTAAGAGTTCAAACCATGCACAAACAGTAACTTTCCGTACTAAAAACACTAGTTGGTGATGAAATCCAACTTAGTAGAAGTTTAATATAGAAAGGGCGGTTGGAACAGTTACCTCGACAACCTGCTTAATGAAACAGATTGGCACAAGTTTCTTCACAAAACCATTTTGCATGAAGAAAACCCCCCCAGAGAGTCCAAGTGAGTCTAGTCGACGTCTACTCCAGGTACAGTGAGATCTTTCCTTCACTGTCACCTTAGGAAATAATATTAAGCTTATGGACACTAAGGTTACCAACAGTAACAAATACAACTGGGGGAACACTCTACGATCCGATCCCATGCGCAAGGGCAGAGTAACAAAGCTCAATCCCCTTGAAGGCTCCTCGGCATGGTCAATCCGAGGTTTACCAACAAGTGACCCCAGGCTCCTCGAAAATGGTTAATCTGAGGTTTACCGTTTGTAATGCGCACAGATCTTCTATCTTTCCCAATGAAACATAATTGATTGTCTCAAAGGTTTAGACATGATCTCATGATTAACTCCTTTAAGAGAAGCTTCCCAGATTGTATCAATTACAATTGGATTTATTTCCTACCGCAAGATTTATCTACTTGTTTGCTTTTACTATATTGGAGAGTTAATTACTCCCTACTCCAAGATACTAGCCTAAGCTATATTGGTGATAAGAGCCCTAGAAATAGAAAATATTACTAGATCAATTTTAATTAAGCATTGTTTTTATGGGCTGTTTTTTAAGTCAATAGGTATGGAAATGAAACTTTTATGGTGTGAAGACTCGAATTCCAAATACACTAAAAAATTCACCTAAAATTATAAACAAATCATTTTTCTTTCAATGAAATTCTAGCTAAAGAAAGAGTTCGAGAATGCCATTCCTTTAAGAGACGATTCTTTCTTTGAACATGAAGAATAAATGAAAAGAAAATCTTTTTGTTTTTTCAATAAGTACTCAAAATGAGACAAATAATCAATGCTCACAATAAATCCCTTTTTCTTTCAAAACACGAAACTACAAAAGACAACTTTCTTTCAAAAGAGATCTACAAGTTCTAAAAAGCACTCAAAACTACGAAAAACTAATTTTGAGATCTACAAAATTTGAAAATCTAATTGAATAAAAGCTTTAATTTTTTTTTTTTGAGAATTTTTTGCTTAGTTGTTCAGTAAACTAATGATTCATTTTCCCAGAATAACAAATAAATCAAAAAACATCCAGATATGTTTTCTTTTGTAAAAATGAAATTCAGAACTTATAACGAAGTTTGTTCAAAGATTTGCAAAGAGAAAACTAGATCTATTTCTCAAGAAGAATGAATTTCACAACCAAGTCAGACTCATCAAGAAGATAACAGATACCAAGGTGATCTAAGGCACTTTTAAGCTTCTAATATTTGGGTCACTACAGAGACAAAGCGAAAACCACTCTCAAAATGCAAAACTTCTACAAAATCATTCAAAACAAAAGTGCTATGAAACTCATTCACAAGAGATTTTCGACAAAAAACATACTGATTTGGGCAGATACTAGGAATTCTAAATCAAATATAAACTAAACTGAAAGAAGAAATCTAAGTTTTTCAAGACTTTTAACACGGTTTGCAATGATGTGCGGTCCCCACAAAAGTTCAAGAAAAACAAAAAAGCTTCAAAACTTTTCAAAGCAAAGTAAATGTAAGTTACCCAAGCTCGTACAAATCAATCAAAAATTAGAAAAAATCATTTTCTCAAATCAAAACAACTTCTTTCCCCAGCGGAGTCGCCAATTTGTTGGCCGGATAAATCGATGTTGCGGACAAGATCGATCTCCCTAGTGTCAGAATACAATCTAGCAACAAACGAACAAATAAGTTTATCTTTCTCTAAATATATTCGTTTTACAAGTAAATTCTATGAAGGTGTCGATCCTACCTTAGATCCAAATGCTTATTTGCAACCGTAGTTCTTCCATCGCATCAGTAGTTCTTCCATCGCAACAATAGTCCTTCCGTCGCAACAATAGTTCTTCCGTCGCAACAAGAGTTCTTCCGTCACAACAAGAGTTCTTCCGTCGCAACAAAGTGTCATCTTTATTCAAAACAAAGTGTCGTCTTTTGTCGCAACAAAGTGTCGTCTTTCGTCGCAACAAAGTGTCGTCTTTTGTCGCAACAAAGTGTTGTCTTTAAAGACCTGCAATCACAAACAAGCAAATATTAAATAGCACCTATATAACAAATAATTATAAAACATACCTATCATAGTGATCAAGGAATCTATGAAATAAACGATCAAATGACAACTTATTGAAATAAACAAATGAACGAAAATTGATTGAGAAAAACAAAACTTGATTGTATTAATCTTAAAATAACAGAAGAACCGTACGACCTTAGCCTTGATGTTGAATAGGCCTTCCTGGGGTCCGAAGCAGGAGTCTCCTCTACTTTGATAAGTCTTGCACTCTTCCTCCAGGAGCACATAGAGGTATGTGATCTTTCCTCACAAAATCTCAGCAAAAGAGGTCTAAATCTCAATAGCACTTCACCTCAATCACACACTAAAGCTTGAACTCCCTTTGAGGCTACCCAATGCCTCTTTTTATAGAGCAGATGAGGAGGTTAGGGTTCCACGTATGAAGGGATAGAATCCTCCTTCAAAGGGATAGGCTCCTCACATCAAGGGGTTATCTCCTTAAGGTGTGGGATGCATGAACCTTATTAGAGCGTACTCATCCCCAAAAAATCTCACCCAAAAGCCTCTAGAATTGACCAAAAATCAACTTTTTTACTTTGGTTTCTCTCCCTTTTGACTTTGAAGGGGGTACATAGGCATTGCATAGAGAAACTGCATTCTGGAACGCAGTTTTTCTTCACATTACCTGTGTACCCTAGCCAAAAACGCATGTAAGCTTCATATTACCCGCGTTCCCAGGGTTTTGGAGCTTTTTAGGGTTTTTTTCTCCCGTTTTAGGGCTTGACATGAGGAGTAGAGGTTTTAAGACTTGCAGAGGAGGTAAGTATGAGTGAAAATGAGCTGATACAGTCAGCAGAATGTCAAGGTGACAATTTTTAGTGCAACAGGCCAAGCCACCTCCTTCAGCTACAACATTATTTCTGCTGAAGTATAATGTTGTGTTGCAGGGTGTTACAGTGGAGATCCCACAACACCATTCCTTGGCCTGTTTTGAGAGGAGGAAGCCTTATTTAATTTGGGAGATCAGTAAGGAAGGATTCAGAGCAGATTTTAGATCTTTGCACTTGGCCAACACTTTCTATTCCACCTACAGCGCAATTTCCCTCAGTGACTGCATTATTTCCAGTGTGCATTTGCAGTGAGGGTTTGCAGTGTTGATTAGAGGGTAAGATATTCAGTGATAGGATCAGAATTTCACTCAGAAGATCCATTGGAGGAGGTCTATTCATATTGTGCATCATCTTTAGCCATCTCCATCAAGTTCTAGTTATTGAGTTGCTCTAGCAGTAGTTCTAGCAGTATATTTCACATTTCATGTACATGCTCTATTGAGGCTTGTATTGCCTATCTTGAGTGACTCTTTCCTCAAGGAACTGTACTCTTTTGCTACTATATTATACAATTCTTGGCTATCTACATCTTCATGTATTTGGGCTCATTAAAATAACGTTGTTTCTCTACCCCTTGTTCATACATAGCTACAGTGTCTTCATGGGGCACTTTTTCAAGACAACTAGGTGTGGGAGATCTATTTAACCCACCTAGAGTGATTTTTTTGGGACCTCCTCTTGGATTTTGGACTTAGATACATTGGTCTAAGGAATCCAGGTCTTGGTTTCAAATCTTGTAGCAGCCATTCCTGAAAAATGCGTTTTTCAGGGCATGCCTTGCTGAGTAGTCCCGTTTTGGGATATTACATACAGACAACAGAGGGGAAGGCTAAATAATATAAATATCTATTCATTGATAACGATCACTGCATTTTTGTTTCATGCAATGATGTGGTGACACAAAGAGAACCATTTTAACCAACTAGGTGACCCAACTCTATCGCTCCTCGATCAACATGCATGTCAGCGAAAAACTCAGTGTAACAAAAAATATGATAATAAGAATTAACATTACCACCTTGTAACCGCCTCCAAGTCCTTGTAAAGCTCAAAAAGCTACTTGATCTCTTCTAAGAACTGTTTCCTGGCATTGCTTTTAGTAAACAAAGATCCAAAAATGCATGAACATATACTGCGGTCTAGATCAGAACCACACCATGCAGCCAGAGCCGATCTGAAATTATCTTGAGGATGCGAAATGCCTCCTGACACTAGCTATCGGGCTCGACATTGGGAATGAGAACTAAATTGTAGATTTCGTAAAGAATCACGTCATCGTCGTGATTCTCAATGATGAATCCAAGCGGGAAACCCCGAAAATGGTGTGCTTCGGCGATAAGCAACAGTTTCTTGGCATGACAATGATGACCTCTGCAACGCTGAATCTGAAAACCACCATTAAGAAGATCAAGAGTTTAATCAGAAGGAATTTTTGGGATCAAGAGGTCCAACACGATCTCACATTGTTCCCCTTTCATGCCTTGAAAGTTCCAGACAATGTTATTCTTATCCACGTCCAATATTTAGAAGATGTAAAAGTATTCACCCCGATGGAAATCTTAGGTATGCTTCTATCGCATTTAAAGGTAATAGACACGAAGAATTTGGAAAAATCGGGGGTTTCCAACTGTGATTAGAATATTGGCCTACTTCACAGAATTATAGAGGCGAGCTTACTTATATGCGACCTTCATATCCAATCTAAATCCTCTCGGTTTGCTGCACGAGTCCACTACTAATGCCCTTGCATGTGATATTTACAAGATGAACTTTCTGGATACAAATCCAATTAACGTTGTATTCATCAATGTCGGCCACAATGATACACAATTCTATGTTGTGGCCTTCTTGAAAGGTCATCTGAAGATCCCTCTCACATGAATTTGATAGATCTTTAGCTGGCAGAGACTTTGACGAAGTTATGTTCAATTACTTTGTCACAAAATTTAGAGAAGACTATCGAATCAATGTAACTACAAACCTTTGTGCAAGCACAAGAATGCGCGCTACCTGCAAAAATCTCAAGAAGGTCTTTGACCAAATTCTCAGCATTATCAGAGCAAAAAAAAACTGGACCGAATAATGTTGCATTTGGATGCAACTCTAGAGATCACATCATGACTAGCAACCTTGAAATCAAAGCAGCAACTGTGTTTATCAGCATATCGATGGGTGCCACACAAAGTAAACCCAAACCAATGCTAAAAAGATGGACAAAACTACACACAAACCTTTTTATTTCCTTGTTTTGAAAAAACTTCAGGTTGCAATAAATTTTCCATTCAGAGGCCGTTTGATGTGATTCAAGCACTGTCGGACTCCTCTCACTGATCTCTTCGCAATGGTATCATTATTTTTTGATTCCGAGTTGCAATTTTTTTGAGAATTTTCCATCAAAAGAGGGATAAATGCCCCCATAAAACTCGAAATTTTGCAAAATAGCAACAATACCACTTGCAGAAACATCATGAATTGCTTACCAAATCGACACCAAGAAATTTCTTCTTTTAAGTGTGCTGTTCGAATGGTGGATGGAGCCTCCTTCTTCATGGGCTCTTTTACAAGTTGCTTGCTTGATTTGTGGCAAATTTCTAGGTGCAACTGCCAACACTTCTTCTCCCAATGGCCACAGACCTTGCATAAGCTACAAAAAATATATCATTTCCTGTTCAACTGTGTCTTCATGATAGGAGGATTCAGAAGGTTATCATTCTTCTTGGTATCACTTCTCGTGGACACATATATTTCTAACACACACTTTATTTGTGTGATGCTTAACTACATCGCAGTTAGAATATCTATGAAAGCAATAATTTCTCTTATATGTAAAAGAAGAATTTAAATGACTGGTATACGTTCTTGACTTGTCCTTGAACTGATGGGGACTAGGTGGCTTGAATGCCTTCTTGGAATCAGGTGATGAAGAGACAACTTTTGCTTCAGCTACCTTCGAGCATTCTCCTTTCTCTTCCTGTCCATAACCCAAGCCTGCAAATGGTTGTCTTGGTACAACCTCCAATGGCTGGGTGACTCCTTGGCCATTTATGCCAAGTCCACCTCCTCTTTCCCCCATCTTCATGAAGATCTTCATGCAAACATTAGTTTCATATTGAGAGAGAATAGAACATGAAGTACCATCATATTCCTCGGTTTGAGATGCAACATCCATCGTCTCAACCTTCTGCAACTTACAAAATAACTCCTCTTTGGATCGTAGCATCTCTTGATGCTATTGCTTATAATTTTTAGCTACGTGCAACAACCTTCTCAATTCTACATTGTCGGCTTGAATGCTGTCATTTATCTCTTGCAAATCTTGCATTCTTTCAATGTGCTTCGCTCCTCTTCCCATCCTGCAAAGCAGTCACCTGCTCTGATACCAATTGATCCAATCACAGGGCGAGTACTACTCTAACCATCATGTATGGTATGAGGATATTTTCATTGACTGTTGCTTATACAGGTTTAAATGAGCATGTTATTCCATCGATTATAGTGCATAAACACATAAACATAAGTAAATTAACTTAACATATCAATAAGAACATGCATGTAAATAAGAGAGAGACAACCAACTGGTAAAGGAATTCACCCCTCCATCTCTCTGGGGCTACATCTTCAGACCTTATTCAATTGGAATGCACATCTTCTATATTCCTTCTTCAAAGTAAGCTCTCTAAGATTTCTTACATTCAAGCTCTATGGCCGAGCATTAGCTAAGAATTATGGCTCTCAATAGCTAAGCATTCTCTCCTTTATTCCCCCCTTCTCATGGCTCACATAAGGAATATATATAGTTTTCCCTCATACACTCTCCAACAAAGAGCATTAATTACAAGACCCACAGTTGTAGGGCCTGATTACAAAGAAGGAAAAAAAAATCCCTGAAAGTAGGATCCCTAACTATCACAGGCTCATAATTAGGAAAAATCTCAAAACCGCTTAAAGACTCTTCAACCATGCCCTTGATTCTCTCAACCCACAATTGAGAAAAATAGAGAATTGGTGTGAGGTGGTTTCTCACATAAAAACCAATTTCCCTAATACATTAAATGAATAATATGTGAGACAAATTTCCTCTCACAAATATTAATCATTTATATAAAAAGTGAATAATAATGCATGAGTTTAATAAAGGCTCTTAAAATTCATAATTAAATGCATGAGCATCTCATGAAAAGCATTGATCATAATTTCACCCATTTAAACACTTTGTCACCAACTTCAAATCAACATGGCGCAAAGCTCTTTCATGTGCGAAGATCCTTTCGGATCACTAGGAAATCTTGGTTCAATACATAACCAATTTCTTGGACTTAGGACATAGTTTTTAGGGTAATTAGGCCCCTATTAACAAGGAAATTCCCCAATAATGATTGCTTAATACATCAAGGGTCTTCCTTTGACTCCATGCACCACCTTTACAATTTTCTGATTATACAACTGGTAGTACACTTCCCTTTAACTCCAATCTCAACTCGGTCTTCCTCAGAACTGACATCCATGAGTTATTTATGAGTGAATTGTCAGTTATATGATTGATCACTGCATGTGAATTAAATCCAATTTAATTCAATTTACCTCTCACTAGTTTCTCCATTAGTTGGAACTAGTTAAACTGATTTTAATTCAAATAAATTAAGTTAATTAATTACAACTCAAAATAAACTCAACTAGGTCTCCTAAAAAGTAGGAGACACTCTACATGCCTCTACTTTGACCCTCAAATTAATTTAAATGAACCAACTAAGTCTTCCTGACTTAGTTAACTCGTACAAGCTGTCATGTGATGTGGAATTACAATTTACTTCTACTTTAATTAAGGGAAAATTAAATTAGAAGCCTCATCTTGTTTCCATTTTCAATATTTCTTATTGCAAATTTCAACACTCCCTCTCAATAAGAAAGGAATTCAACTCTATCTCAATCCATACCTTTGACATATTCTGTATGCAACACTTCTCTCTAGTGTTGTTTCTACTGCAACTTCTGAAGCTGAAAAAACAACCATACCGAATCAACTGTGATGAGTATGATGCATCTGTCACCAGAGTCTCTGACTACTACTAGATACTGCACTGTCTACTGAAAACTCTACGCTGCTGCTGACTCTACACTGTGCCATCTGCATTGCAAACAACTCTGCTCTACGGTCCCCAATATCTGACTGCTTCTAGTCTCTGCATATGTTTCTCTAACATCTAACTGCATCAACTGCCATTGATTAATCCTTATACTCTGTATTGTGGTCCCCCAGTAGCAAGGTAATGATCCATGAGACAAGACATATTAATGGACCCTGCCCAATTTTCTGCACTCTTTGGACTATTACTTCACATTGCCCCACCTCTCACCTGGAGGTATGGCTGCATGTGCTCCCTCTACCCACTTGGCTCAAAATCCCCCCCCTAATGGAGATCTCTACTTGGGTGGATGCCTCCACTCTGTCTCTTCTCTACTTCTCTAATTGTGGCTGCTCCATAATTTTCTGAGGATTCTTCTGAGGTTGCATGTCCAGACATGCTCCCTCTTAACCACCAGGTCTTTCTTCTCCAAATCACTGAAGATATCTCTATTCCCCATCATATGGAACGAGGCACCATTGTCGAGATACCACATGATTCCCATTACTGTGCTAGCCTTGCATTCAATGAGAGTAAAATCAAACTCGAATTTTGAAGCTAGAGCTTCACCTGCTACTGCAACTGCAAACTCCTTCTTTCTTGCCTTCTACTATGGAAATTTTGTGGCATAGTTCCTGAACTCGTGACAGTGAAAAAAATGGATGTTGGACAAGTATTTATTCTTTCCCTCTTCGCCTTGGAACTTATTTCCCTTGGCTTTCTTTCTTTTACTGACTAATGTAATTTCCTCTTCTTTGGAAGAGGTCCCGTCTCTGGTGTTTCTCCTAATCTCTTCCTACACTAAGTCAGACCACAATCACTCCCATTCTGGTAGCTTCTCCCTCCCATTTATCGAATCTTGGTAGCTATGCCAACTCTTGGGATGGCCTAGAATTTCTAGGCTCACCAGATCATCCTCGAAAATAGTGAAACTAACACTTCCAAGCTTATCCCGACATTGAGTGAACTTGGTTAAGCATTTTGGTATTGTTTCAGCCTCCTGCTTCTTGATTTTTCTGAGCTTGTCCTTTAGTGCCAACTTTCTGTGGTTACTGATATTCTAGAAAAAATATTTTAAGGCCTTCCACATAGCATATGGAGTTTCCTTTCCATGGAGGTTCGAGACAATATGATCTCAAACTCCTAATAAAATTCTTCTTGCCTTTGCTATGTTCTTATTCCATTCCGCCAGATCTTGAGCATCTGCTGTTGCAGGCTTAGGAATATCACTGCCAATGAATTCCTTTAGCCCGTTTTCTTCCAACACTGCCTCCATCCTATCTCTCCAGGCTATGTAATTCAAACTACCCTCAAAGGCATATTCGAGTCTCAAGCCAGAGAAGGACATCTTGATCTTGCTGCTAGTCGTGAAGAGTAGATCTGCAAATTCGATTTACCTGCACATAAAAAAACTCGTATTCTTTTCTTCTATTGTGATTCATACTTTGATACCATGTATAAAATCCACGTAGATTCAAACTTATATTTGTAATGTGATAAAACGAAATACTTGAATCTACTCTACAAATTGCGGAAACTAATTACAACCACAAAAATCACATGAACAAGAAAGAGAAAGAATTTCAATCACACAACAAAAATATTTATCTGGGGAAAGCCTCAGCTAAAAAATTCGCTATCTGTATATTGCATAAGTTAAATAATATGAGAACAATACAATGCTTCTCTCAGGCTTGAGAGCTCTCTGCACTATCTCTGTCTGTCTCACTGATTCCTAGGAAAACTTGATTCAATACTTAACCAATTTCTTGGCCTTAGGAATCCCTATTTCCTTGCACAGTATATTTATTAATTAGGTACCTATTAACAAGGAAATTCCCCAAAAATTATTTCCATATGCATCAAGGCTATTCCTATGACTCCATGCACCACCTGTACAATTTTTTGATTATACAACTAATAATACACTTCCCTTTAACTCCAATCTCAATTGGGTCTTCCTCAAAACTGACATGCATGAGTTATTTATGAGTGAATTATCAGTTATCTGATTGATCACTGCATGTGCATTAAATCCAATTTAATTCACTTGACCTATCACTAGTTCGTCCATTAGTTAGAACTAGTTAAACTCATTTTAACTCAAATAAATTAAGTTAATTACTTACAACTCAAAATAAACTCAACCAGGGCTCCTAGAAAGTAGGAGACACTCTACATGCCTCTGATTTTACCCTCAACTCGAATTAATAGAAATAATTAAGTCTTCCTGACTTTTTCAACTTGTACAAGCTATCACGTGATGCATAATTACAATTTACTTTTACTTTAATTAAGAGAAAATTAAATTAGAAGCCTCTTCTTGTTGCCATTTTCAATATTTCTTATTGAAAATTTCAACATTGATAATGATAATGACTCTCAAGGTATTATAGTACAACATATGTGATGTGAATGAATGAACTAAAGTCAAACAACAGACATAATATTCTGATCGAAGGCCAATATGAAAACCTGTCCCCGAAAGTGAGGAAACTTGGCATTGAGTTATGCAAGCTCCAAGGCACTTAAGGGAATTTATAGGTCAACTTCCTGGATAATACGTTGATGCCTACAGGAAGCGACCCGTCGCATGAGCACCTTTATGTATCCCCCATCAATGACACAAAACATGTACCAAGATTTGAGATAAAATGTAAAGATGGAGAGCTGGTTCAGGAGTGGAAGACATGAAGTAAGTCTTAAGGTATGGTAGCAGATGTCAACTAAAGGTGGAATTTCTCTTGAACATATCAGTGACACTAATATAGAGTTGGAAACATTGACTCAAAGACCCATAGAGAAGGTGTATTCAACAAAGAGGAATGCAAATTCCCCAACCAAAGGAGCCACGAAGATGAAGTGAAAGAGTGTGATGTTCAAGAGCGACTTGTTGCCATTTATAGGTATAATGCCTTGTTTTCCAAAATTTCCAACTATTTCTGCCTAGTACCTCTTTATTTTTGACAATATTGAGGAGGATAACATGTGCTCGACTTATAATTTCATCCCTCAGATGAATCCTTTTGAGTATTTTTAACGAACCATGAGAAGAAGTGGTTCGGCCTTGCCATGCTTGACGAGTCCATCACTGTTTAATATTTTTATGAGTCCATCGAAGGCATAAATCATATTTTTTTATATGTTTATATAGTTTGAAATAGAGGAGAAAAATAAAACCCCAAGTGTTTGTTTTCATAAATTTGTCTCTTGGGCCCGAAAAGGTGTAAAATAATACTCAGGAGAACCTTTTAGTCATGTTTAACTAAAGTATTCCTTTTTCATAAATAGTCTATCCCAGTCTGGAAAAGGGTTAAACTTATACTAGGCATATGTGTTTTCATTTACTTTAGAAATCTCAAAACGATAAGTGCTTGAAAATCTTTTCATGTTTTGGGAGTCTGAAAAGAGCTGAAAGAGGACTCCTCCTGGAGGAATAAGTTGTATAAAGGGTAGAAATTGGTTCTAGCCATGGTGGAACTACTCATAAAATGAAAAGGTCAAGAGGCTACCTAATAAAACCACTCATTGTAGTGGTTCCTCAGGAAGGGGTAAAACAACCAAGTGAAAGCGTATGAAGGCGTGTGACGATGGAATGAGAAAACCAAGGCTCATATAGCAGAAATAGTATGATAAAAAATGGCAATCACGAGAGATAAAGTATGGAATTATTTTTTGTAATAGTTAAACTAGCCCGAAAAAGTGATAAAAGTGTATTCATATCGTCGAATTCAAATTTAATTAACGAGCAAGAAATACGTGAAGAACTTGACATTTTCATGTGAATTTTACAAGCATGAAAATAGAGAAAGAAGATCAGGATTTTCATGAATTTAACGGGTCTTGAAAATAATAACTGAAATGGACTTGAAATAGGTTTCATTTTTTAACCAGCTTGAAACAAATAAAAAGTATGCTTGAGATCACAATGACTTAATGCTAGGCACATTCTCCCCAAGCTTCATTTCATTCACCTAAGTACACTAATGGTTACTAATAGGGGGATGGAACGAAGGTTAATTTACAATATCAAGTGAAAGAATCGACTTGGAGGGGATATTTCATTTTTTAACTAGCTTAACACAAGAAAATAACTCTGCTCAAGGGATGCCTTGTTTCATTTTTTTAACAAGCTTGACATGAAAGAAGGAACTATGCCCATAACACCTTGATCATGGCACCGAGGAGGCCATGGATTGCAAGAGGTTATCATCACATGGGAGAAAAATTATTTGGAAGGGATACATATTAAGGGATCCAATGGAAATATCAAGCTCCAATTCCCCTAGTAAATCATTCACCATATCACCTACTATATTAGGGCCAAAAGAAGTTGAGAAAAAAGTGAAAGGCTATTATTCATCAGCAAGTGTAGACATGGGACTCAATGCCTCACATCTCTTTGTATATCGCCGAATTTAAATTTAATTAACGAGAAAGAAAATATGTGAAGAACTCGACATTTTCATGTGAATTTTATGAGCATGAAAATAGAAAAATAAGATTAGGATTTTCATGAATTTAACGAGTCTTGAAAATAATAACTGAAATGGACTTGAAATATGTTTCGTTTTTTAACAAGCTTGAAACAGAGAAAAAATATTCTTGAGAGCATAATGACTTAATGCTAGGCACATTTCCCCAAAGCTTAATTTCATTCACCTAAGTAGACTACTAGTTACTAATAGGGGGATGGAATGAAGGTTAATTTATAATGTCAAGTGAAAGAATTGACTTGGAGGGGATCTTTCATTTTTTAACGAGCTTAACACAAGAAAATAACTCTGCTCGAGGGGTGCCTTATTTAATTTTTTAACAGGCTTGACACAAGAGAAGGAACTATGCCCATAACACCTAGATCATGGCCTTGAGGAGGCCATGGCTTCCAAGAGGTTATCATCATATGGGAGAAAAAATCTTTGGAAGGGATACATATTAAGGGATCTAATGGAAAGATCAGGCTCCAATGCTCCTAGTAAATGATTCACCATATCACCTACTAGATCAAGACCAAAAAAAGTTGAGAAAATAGTGAAAGGCTATTATTCATCAGCAAGTGCAGACATGGGAATTAATGCCTGGAATCTCTTTTTATGTCCAACCAAAAACTTCATGAAATTCTTGAAAAAGGGCCTTATAAATATTGATCTCATTCGGAGATCAAGATGTGTAAATATGGAAAATTTCAATAACTCTTCTCCATATTTGTTAAATTATTCTCAAAATTCACCTCATGAATAGAAATATAACCTCGAAGTGTTTCAATAACATTGGGTGAATAAAATTATTCAAAATTGTTCTCAAATATTTCAAGCAAACCGGATCATTACTGAATATCATCCCATGGTGTTTTGTCTGACATCATGATCTCCATAATGCTTTCATCGGTGGAAAATATGTCGTCGAAAGGATCAAAATTAAAACCTGAACCTTGGGAATGATCAACCTAATTTACAAAGGTATTAGTATTAGAATTAGTTGAACATACCGAGTAAATAGCTTCATACTCTAGCTCGCCAGGACTGAGTGACAAAAGATCACCAAATGAGTGAATGTTAGAGCTTCCAAGTACTCTCTAGGGATCAGATGGAATAGTAAAAGACAAAATCATATTGATAGAGGTAATTGGATTGGTAATCTCAGGAGGAGGGAGTGTAAAAGTTCCCATTAAGGATGAATCTTTAAATAATATATTCTCAACATATTGATAAGGGTGTAGGGATTCATCTACAAGTGGAATACTTCCAGTAGTTTTAGAATCAATGGAAAAACAAGAATTATGATCTATGGCCACAATGTCCCCTTGGCGAGGGAAAAAAATCATCCTAAAATAGGTTGAGCCCAACAAAAGGTTATAATCTAAAGGTCCGTTAATGACTTCGACCTCTACTGAGACTGTTTTTTGAAGCAAAATACAATTCATAACATTTTTCTAGCTAATTCCACAAGTAATGAATTCAAGATCACGTAAGGTTTAAATCCTCTCTCATTGAAAGATTTAAGGGTTGTCGGTGACTGATTAAGGTGTGGAGAACCAATGGATTTCCAACATGTAAGAGACATGATGCAAGTCAAAGTACTTTCATCTACAATTGTGTGGTGGATAGTTTTACTTCTAACTATAACTTGAATCATGAATTTCGGTTGGGGTGGAAGTTTAGGAGTATGGTTCTCGTGATCAAATACAACAAGATTCGAATCCGAAGGATATAATCCTCTAATCGCTATTAGTAAATATTTATTTTGGGCAGGAAAAATTTGCAACACCTTGAGACCTGACATAATTGACGGAGTCTGAGTTAAATCCTCAACTATTTTGTAATTTTGTGCAGCTCTCACAGAAGGATTAAATACTGACTTATGAATCATTCCTTTAGGATGTTTGATAGTCAATTCAACAACCAATTTCTCTATTTGGAGAGGAAGAGAAGCAGGTTGAGTAAAACTGGAAGGTTGATCATCAACCTTTCCAGTTGAAGGATTTAGGTCTCCATAGTCCTTATTCCTTGTAGCCACCAAGAAATCATCATTTATTTATTTATTTATTTTTATTTTATTTTAATTTTTAATTTTTTAATATATATATATATATATATATATATATATATATATTTTAATTTTAATTTTAATTTTAATTTTAAATTTTTATTTATTTATTTAATTAATTAATTTATTATTATTATTATTATTATTATTATTATTTTTTCCTGGTAGTAGTTAACATCATTACTTGGGAAGAGGAGGATGGATTTTGTGCAACCACATTTTTCTCCTGTCTTGGGAAATGATCTGTCAAAATGACATGTACAATGGATGTTAGTTTCAAATTTTTTTTGATCTCTGCATGATGTGGATAGTCCGTGGTAAAATTTTTGTTGTTACGTCACGAGACATATTCTTATACTTTTCCCGTGGAGGGTTCTCTTGTTTATTCTTTCCTTTACCCTTTATCTTACTTCTAGGTTGTTGAGATTTGCCTTTATTAGATGGAACAACGTTTATCTTTGAAGTACCTACAGGAGAAGGATTGGGAGGGTTTTGATTGGTCACAATTGGAGAATATTTCAAATTATTTTGATTAGAATATTTTCTCACTGACTGTTGACTGACAATACCAACCACACCATCAATAACGTGTGATTCCTTCGAGGGAGCAGGTGGAATAATATGTTGAGGTCACATAGCGTTGGGTATCTTGTCATAGAGTGTGCCAAATTGGGTATAAATTAAATATAAATATTGAGCACGAGCAATGGCTTTCTCTTCAATAACAAGTTCACCTTTGGCAACGCCTCTAGTTATAGTCGATAGTAGGGATTTGACAAACCATTAGGCCAACAACCGATTAGGAATATAAGTTTTGACCAGATGACGTCGACACCTCCACTCATGTATATGATCAATTATATGTGTAGAGTTAGATTTCTTTAAGGATGTCAAAATCTCAATTCCAATTTCATAAAGGATGGGTAATTGGAAATGGGTTAGAAACATGGTTTCCAATGCACCAAAGTTGTTAAATGAAGGTCTGGGTAATGATACATACCAATTAGCTATCTAACCAGTAAGAGCTCTCTCAAAAAGTCATAAACGAATGGAGTCATCATTTATGGAGTTGTATGAACACCACAAATGATAGGTGATAATGTGGTTGAATGGATATTTTCCATAATTTCTGTTAAATTTTGGAATGTCACTCGACAATTTTGTAGGAATGGCCGACGACCAAGGAGAATGAAAAATCAGATCATTCGTGAGCCAACATAAATCTGGTAACTTAAGCATTGTAATGAAAGGTAATTTCCTATTAAATTCCGTCTATGGAGGCTGAACTTGTAGATAAAGGTTAACTGGTGGTGGAAGGGAATCCTAGGTATGATGGAATGGGCTGAGCAACAATTATTTACATTTCACGATAAACAGGATTTTGATAACCAGGATAACCGTAACCAAGTTATCCAGTTCCGTGAAAAACTTGGTAAGGTTGGAATGATTGAGTTTATATCTGTTGGCCTTAATTAGGCATTTGTGGAATGCCTTGTGTTGTATCTCAAGAAACAATCCCTTGGCTGTGGTGAGGAATCAATGCTTAAGACAATTTATAAATGTATGTCACAATTATGATATCAAATGGCCTCTATTTAACACCTTTGGAATTTAATTAGTTAATACCCTCAATAATATGATATAATGAAAGTCTTCACATTGCCATAAACTACACATACTTGAATGAAATGAAAAGAAGAATTGTAAGAGAAACTCAAAATGATATGTTGAGGAATAGAATCTATCACTTTTAAGTTTCAGAGGAAATCATGGAGAGAGAGGAAAATCGAAGTAATATGCTATAAAAACAGAATCTATTACTTTAAAGTTTCATCACGAGCTTGTGAAAAGAGAAGAAATGAAGTGAAGGAGCGAAAATTAAGGTGATTTAACTCTTACTCACAGATGTAATTAAGAGACCGGCTGCTACATTTCTTCACTTCATTCAAAGAGGAATAAACACAGAGCGAAAATGGAAAGACATATCAACATCAACAAGTGCACGAAACTTGATCTTCTTTCATTAATTTCTTAGAAAATTCAGTACCAAATTAACAGTCATCCAGAGGTCCAAAACTAGGAACCCCTTTTCTTTATTTGTATCTACTTAAATACATCAAAGTAGTTCATAATTGCTGAACTTATTGAAAATATTCGACTACCTAAACTGTTAAGATTACTTATGCAATCATATAGAGAAAACAAATAAAAATTGGAAATATTGTTCATTCTGCTGAATCTGATGTCGCTGATGCGTCCTCACGAAGTGCCTAGGTGTCCTTTCTGGTTATGATGCAACAACTACACAGTTCTGTAATGATGCCTCGGTGCTCCACTTGACCCAGCTGTTGTGCTTCCCCCAGTGCCACTATACATTCTTCTTCCTGACTCTGCCTATGCCTCTTTATTCATTGGTCGCCCCTTCACATTAGCTTATCACATACACGGCTACAACTTTATACTAACCCTGCAGACATGAGGTTTATGGGCCCACACACGACCTGACCAATCAAAAGCAATCAAACCTCACAAATTATTCAATATCGCACGTCGAAAACTATAAAAAATTTCTTAAATGGTAAACAATAATAATGCCGATGTGTGAAACTGCTCTATTTGCGATTTAACCTCCACTGTTGATCCGCACCCCAATCCAATGGTCCCGCTGTACTGTCTCACACCTCCATCTCCCGTTTGTCACATCGCAACCAAAATAATTTACGTTGCGAATTCTTAATGCTAAACTCTAAACCTGCCGATGAGTGATATGTGCTGAATCGCTGTGCCAATACGTGGCTCCTCCCTTTATCACATTGCAAGTTTCGCTTCTTACCACATCGCAAGTTATTTTGTTTAACTTGCGAAGTCCTTAACGTATAAACTAAATAATCGCCGATGCAAAATCACGCTATGTCGACACTTGTCCACTTCGCAACTTTTCAAACTTAACCTTGCGATGCAACCTGGTCCGTGCATCTCTCACTTTAATTCTATGATTTAATCCTCGACGTCAGATCGCCTCCTTTGGGAATCTTCTGAAGTTTTTCTGCCTTAATCGATTTCTCTGTTTCTTTGGCTATCGCCGCTCTACATCTCCATGTTCTCGACACTACTCCCTGCGATAGTTCATTCAACGAACTCGTCCAACCCCATCTTTCTCCACGGTGTTAAAACCATCTCGAGCTTTATTCTGGTTATCCAATCCTTCGACCTACCTTCACATATCATCACGAAATGTTAATGTACCAACATATAAATAAAAATTCTTCTTCGACATACAAAATTTTAAATTTTCTAACATATATGCTTTTTTGGTGTTTTGAAAAATATTTCAAAGGTAAATGAAAATGAGCCACAACATTTGGCTCCACCTGGGGATAGTGATTTTTTCCACGGAAGCACTAATAACAGCATATTAGTGCCTTATCTATTGGGCATGGAGTAAAATATTTCTTGGTGACATATGAAAAAAGAGAAATTCAGTATTTACAATGGTGGAATGCTAACTTTTAATGCTAGAAATAGTGCTTTAGACACTGCCCATTCACAGGCAGCTGTAATGACTCTCCATCTAGATCTTCCAAATTTGACCTTGCCTCAAAGATTCTGTATGGAACATACCAGAGAGGGTAAAATTTACCATGCTTCCCCTTTTCTTCTCGTCTGGTGTCCCATATTAGTACCAAATCTCCTGCTTGAAAGAGAACTTCTTTTGTTTTTCTATCAAATATAGACTTCTTCTTTTCCTGATAAGTAATCAAGCTATCCCTGAATTTTTTTATGTTTTCACTTGATTTAACTATCTTGTTCAATCTTCTTACTAGAGAATTAGGTTCTCCCTGAGCTTCTTGAAGGAAAGAAATCACTCGTTTGGTCAGCTGAGTAGGAAATAGTGCTTGAGTACCATAAAACAGTTCATAGGGAGACTTCCCGGTAGATCTCTTGGGGGTGACTCGAATTGCCCAGAGGGCTAAATTGAACTTCATATCCCAATCCTTCTGATTCTCAATGATTGTCTTCTTAAAGATTCTGACCAATGTTTTATTTGAGGACTCTGCCAATTCGTTCCCTTGGGGATGATATGCTGTGGAATGTGATAAAGTTACATTATATGTTTGATAGAAATTAATGAAACGAGCATAGTTGAATACCTGAGAATTATCAGTCACAATTTTGACTGGAAATATGAATCTGCTGAAATTTTTTTCCTCCAGAAACTTCATCACTACTTTGTCATTCACCTTCTTAGTGGGTATTGCTTCAACCCATTTTGTAAAGTAATCAGTGGCAGTCAGAATCCACTTGAACTGTCCAGTTGATGGTGGATTGATCTCTCCAATAAAATACAATCCCCATTTCCTGAAAGGTTATTCAATAAATACTAGGATGAGAGTTAATAGAGCACGTTTTCTCTTTTCAGCAAAAAAATAATACTTTTGACAACTTCTGAACAATCTATAAACATTTGCAAATAGGGTTGGAAAATAGAAGCTTGAATTGAGAATTTTATTAGTAATGAGCTTCTAGCTATAATTTACTCCACACAAACTTTCATGATATTGTTTGGTGACTTCAATAGATTCTTCTTCAGTCAAACACAAAAAAAAGTACCAGCAGGGTCTTTCCAGTATAGCTTTTCTTCTATGATAACATATGGCTGAGACTTGAGCTTGAGAGCTTTGTATTTTTTTCTATTTAGTGAAGTTGGACAGGAAAAGAAACACAGGTAATGCACAATATATTTATACCAATCATAGCACAAAAAATTGTATTGAATACTTGTTTTGAACTTTTTTTAACCTTCATTAACAACTCCATCCACTTGTGCCAACAGATTGATTCCCAAGGCTTGGAATTTATTTTCTGTCAACAACGTCGATAACCCCTGTCCCTTGACTAGCTTGATGGGTTTGATGTCCAAATCACACTCTTGGATTTTTGATATCCACTTCCCTCTTTTTCCTTTAACATCACTTTGGACCAACACGTCTTTGACAACAGAATTAGGAACATAAGCAGTTATTTGGGACTATAACACATAAGTCCCGAAGGCTTTCAGTGCTTTGACCAAAGCGTATACTTGTTTCCCCATAATATTGTATTTGAGCTCAGTATCTGAAAACTTTACTGAAAAATGCAAATGGCTGCTCCATACTATGTTCATTTTTCTACAACAACACAGCGGCAATAGTAGTGGAGGATGCAAATGAGAATACTTGAAAGGCATTTTGATAGTCTAGACTAATCAGAATTGGAGCTTCCTGCACTGCTTCCTTTATTTTAGAAAATTCTTCTCTTTCTCCCTTGTCCCATTTCACTTCTGAATTTTTATTCAACATATCTGTTATACTTCTCACAGTCTCAACATAATTGGCACAAATATCCTTAGAAAGTTTATTTTTCTGAGGAATCTCTAGATATCTTTCTTGCTTCTGGGTAAATGAATATTTTGAATGGCTTCCACCCTTGTTGGGTCAATATTTACTCCTTTTTTAGAAACTATGTGACCCAATAATTTACCTTCTTCTAAGGCAAATAAATATTTCTTGGGATTTAATGACAGACCAAAATTTCTTCACTTTTGAAAAGTTTTTTGCAAATGCTCCAAGTGTTCATCATCTGACCTTGAGAAGATAGTTACATCATCCAGATATATAACTACAAACCTGTCACCAACGAAGGCTATGTCCATGGCCCTATGAAATGTTGCACCAAATTTCATAAGGCCAAATGGCATCCTTGCGTACATGAAGGTGCTCCAGGGCGTAGTGAAATCAATCTTCTTCTGATCTTCTTTTTATACTACTACCTGATTATACCCATAACATCTGTCAACCATAGACAACCTGTGAGCTCCTGTCTCCTTCTGTAAGACATAATCCATTTTCGGCAAAGGATAATTATCTTTTAGAGATACTCGATTCAAGTTCCTGAAGTATACACATAGTATTATCTCTCCATTCTTCTTTCTTACAGGGAACATATTGGAAACCTAGTATAAATATCTGAGAGGGACTATAATTTTCACCTACAATAGTTTCTTCACTTCTTTTTCGATTGGAGCTAACGACAATGGATTGATCTATTTAAGCTTTTGTTTGTGTGGTTTGAGTCCATCCTTCAATGGAATCTTATGATGAATTGTGCTTTTGTCATGTGTTTTCAGGTCTTCATATGACTAGGTAAACACATCCATATATTTCTTAAAAAGACCAATGTATCTTTCTTTGTAGTTTTTGGGAACACCTTTGAATAATTTCACTATTTTGGGTTCCTGCTGAGTTCCCAAATTATAATCTTCCATCTCTTCTTCTTGATGTGTTTTCTTTGAATAAACAACAACATCCTTAGCATCAAATAATCTTTCAAGGGAAACCAACCCTTTGGGAGCACATTATCTTTCAATTGGATAATCTTCTATTCACCTATTGACTGCTTAAGGTTTCTTATTTATGATTTATGCTCTGTTTGTTCTTACTCTTGGTCTATCTCAACATATTCAAAGTTTCCAATCATGGTTAGGAACTGATTTATCTATTCATCATAATCAAACACCTGCCAATGTGTCACATTGTCAGGGATAGAAGGTCTATGTCTAATTTCAATTGCATACTTTAACCTTGGATTTATTGGAGGTCTGAAGGTGCTGGCTGCAACTTCTAAAGAATCGGCCAATATTTTCTCCTCCCTTGGAATATACTAAAGATTTAAGACTTCAAAATAGTTTTCTATCAGATCCCAAACTTCATTCCTATATCATATCAATATCGAATGCTTGGTTTGACAATGATTTTTAATCTTCATTATTATCAATTCAGAGTCACCAAAATTGAAATACATTGAACTCCCATCTGTTTAGCAACTTTAAGGCTTGAGATTAAGGCCTCATAATTAGCCACATTGTTTGTTGAATCAAATTATAGTTTAAAAGAGAAGGGCATGAGGTTACCTTCTGGTGATATCAGTAAGAATCCAGCACCTGCGCCCTCCTTGGAGTAGGCACCATCAAAGTAGCACTTCCAAATCTTCCTTGTGTGCAGCTAATTATTTACAACTGCTAAAGAGAGCTGCTTCCCTGTGTCTTCAGCAAATTCTGCATCTTCATGCAGCATGAAACAAGAAATATCTTCTATTTCTTGACTATAAATGGGGGAATTTCCTGCATCTTTCTTGGAGGTAGTCTTCACAAACCTTGTTTCCCTGTACAATCTCTTTTCTTCCCCATTAAAAACCGAAATGATAGCATAAGTGAAATCTAATTTTAGTACACCTCCCAAATTTTCTCCCCAAGATCTTTATAGGAGCATTCCAAACCTGGCTGGGATGTCAACAACCACTACATCCATGACTATACTCTTTGCTTGGATTTGTGCCAACGAAACTGCTACATATTTAATTAACCCAACACATTTCACCCTTTTGGAATCAAATTAATACAAATCCCTATAAGGTTTGGTAATCTACAAGTTAAGTTCCTTCATAACAGACAATGGAATGAGATTATGGGATGCTCCTGAGTCCAATATGAAATTATGTAGAGTAAAATCATGGAGCAACATATAAATATAGAAGGGTGGAACAGAAGGATCTACTTCTTCTACATGAGGACCAAATGTTACCACTGGATTTTCTTCTTGTAAGTTCACCATGTCACTTATATCTTCCACCTGTGTGAGATTAATAAATTCTGAAATTTATTTCTTGTAAGCTGGTATTTTAGCTAATTCTAGAAGAGGTACCTGGATTTTAACCTTCTCCAACTCTTTTTCCAAACTAAAAGCATGAGTTTGCTTAACATTATTTTCAGGTTCTTCTTCACTCTTTCTAGAATTTTCTACTTTTTCGGGTACAAGAAAAAATCTCTTCAAAATATTAGTGTCAACTAATTTGTTATGGGAAGATTCAGCCTGCTGCACATTTGTTCTATTAAGTGAATTTACAGGTTGTTTCCCCTTACTGATTTGTTTCACAGGGTTCTTTTGTTGTGGAGTTGCCATTGGAGGAGGAAAATCACCTTGTTGTTCACCTTCATTATCATGCACTCTAGATCTATTTCTAGACCTTAAATCATACTTTTTATGTAACTCAGCTTGCATGAAATTTGTGAATTGTCTACAGTATTCATCCATTTCATCTTGATCAAAGGATACTCCAGCTTCAACATATTCTCGCTCATAATATTTCTATTCATCCTCTTCTATTGCATACATAGCAGATACCCGATCCTCGGCCTCCCTTTGGTCATCTTTTGCCGGCTCTGCGGGTGCTGCTTCTATATACAATAATGCTTGAATCTGGTCTTGATCTCTTCTTTCCCTCTGCAAGATTTGGAGGGGATGTATTCTGAAATGAGGGTTAAACCCCCCTTGGTTTTGTTGTACTTGTCTTTGGGAGTTTTTATTTTCCACTTCCATCTTGGCTAGCTTATTGGTTATATGCTTCATCACCTTTGTTATATCTTCAATTCTTAGATCTTGTGATGATTCTACTTTCAATTTCCCCTTCTCTTGGACCAGATGTTTCCCTTTCACTTTTCCAGCTGCAGTCATATTAGCTTCAATCTCTAGAGCATCTGTCTGTCTCTGCTCAAGAGTAGGGGCTCTTCTCTCTCTCAATGTAAAGATAAAATCAGCTTCAAAAGACCCAACAAAAACTACCTGTGCTCCTATAGGGGCCCGAATTCATCTCTATGGGTAAACTATTGTACAATTTGTTGAAACTTTTTACAAACTTTGAAATTATTTCATTAGGCCTTATTTTAATTGCATTAAAATCTGTCAATGAGTAACCATGATCTCTCTTTTCTTCCCATCTTTGAGTGAATTGAGTTTCTAACTCTTCCCAGTTATTTATTGAACCATTTGGTAAAACTTTGAACCATTTTCTAGCCTCTCCATCTAGAGACTGCATAAATAGTCTCATCACAACATCAATATGTTCTACATTTAAATTCTCAGCAAAAGTGCAAAACAAGGGTAAATGTTGTTCTGTAGTTACTTCATCTTATCCAGTGAAACAAGGAAATAATTTGAGGCATTCTTGAGGCATGGAATTCATCGGTTGTGCAATATTTAGTGGAACATATATGTTAAAAAAAAGGCTAGTGCTACCATATTTACACCTTGGTTAACTCTTCCTTGGGTAGTTGAGGTTGATGAACTTGCTGTGAAAGTGAATGAGGGTGGAGGAAAAACTGATATGGGAGTGGATTGATGAAAAATGGCAGAACAACCAACAACTATATCTGGTTGATATTGAGTGAAGATAAAAGAAACTGAATCAAAAGAATGTTCTTCTAACTTAGGTTATTTAAAATCAATGGGTGTGGAAGGAGAATCGTGTTCCAAGAAAGAGATTTCCTCGAAAATATCTTCAAACAAAGGGTTATGAGAACTATTGTCAGGAGCAGACAATGTAGGATCAGGTATTGAAGGAATTCCAGGTTTCTAAGCCTTTTTAGAAACCAATCTTCTGGGTCTGGAAAAGCAGGGACTATCCGTTGTGAGGCATCTGACCTCGTGTGAGGCCTTTTGAAAGCTAGAATTTTGAAAATTAAAAACATATCCCAATATTTCCTCCTCACTGAACAACTAGAGGAAATAATATAAAAAACCCAGGGAAAAATAAACTTTGTTTCTTCATCCCCGAAAATGGCGCCATAAAATATTGTATCTCAAGAAACAATCCCTTGGCTATGGTAAGGAATCAATGCTTAAGACATTTTATAAATGTATGTCACAATTACGATATCGAATGGCCTCTGTTT
This sequence comes from Pinus albicaulis, assembly GCA_034641835.2. Taxonomy (NCBI): domain Eukaryota; kingdom Viridiplantae; phylum Streptophyta; class Pinopsida; order Pinales; family Pinaceae; genus Pinus; species Pinus albicaulis. Next base: position 352,908,109 of record CM076571.1, on the reverse strand, counting down.
AACACCTTTGGAATTTAATTACTTAATACCCTCAATAATATGATATAATTAAATTCTTCACAATTCCATAAACTATTGATACTTGAATGAAATGAAAAGAAGAATTGTAAGAGAAACTCAAAATGATATGTTGAGAAACAAAATCTATCACTTTTAAGTTTTAGAGAAAATCGTGGAGAGAGAGGAAACCCGAAATAATATGCTGTAAACGAAGAATCTATTACTTTTTAGTTTCATCAGGAGTTTGTGAAAAGAGAAAAGATGAAGTGAAGGAACGCAAATTAATGTGATTTAACTCTTACTCACAGATGTAATTAAGAGACTGGCTGCTACATTACTTCACTGCATTCAAGGAGGAATAAACACAGAGCGAAACTGGAAAGACATATCAACATCAATAGGTGTAGGAAATTTGATCTTCTTTCATTAATTTCTCAGAAAATTCAGTACCAAATTAACAGTCATCCAAAGGTCTAAAACTCGGAACCCCTTTTATTTATTTTTATCTTCTTAAATATATCAAAGTAGTTCATAACTACTGAACTTCTTGAACCTATTCGACTACCTAAACTGTAAGTTTACTTATGCAATCATACAGAGAAAAAAAATAAAAAATGGAAATATTGTTCATTTTGTTGAATGCGATGTTGCTAATGCGTCCTCATGACGTGTCGAGGTGTCCTTTCTGGTTATGATGCAACAGCTGCACAATTCTGTCACTACGCCTTAGTGCCCAACTTGACCCAATTGTCGTGCTACCCACAGTGCCACTATACATTCTTCTGCCTGACTCTGCCTATGCCTCTTTATTCATTTTCTGCCCCTTCACATTACCTTATCGCATACACAGCTGCAACTTTATACAAACCCTGCAGACCTGTCGTTTACGAGCCCACACACGACCTGACCAATCATAAGCAATCACACTTCGCAACTTATTCGATATCGCACATCGACAAATATAATAAATATCTTAAATGGTAAACAATAATAATGCCGATGTGCGAAACCACTCTATTTGAGATTTAACCTACACCGTTGATCTGCACCCCAATCCAATGGTCCCGCTGTACTATCTCATACCGCCATCTCCCATTTGTCGCATCGCAACCAAAATACTTTACCTTGCGAAGTCCTAATGCTAAACTCTAAACCTACCGATGTGCGATATGCGCTGAATCACTGTGCCAGCACGTGGCTCCTCCCTTTATCGCATCACAAGTTTCTCTTCTTACCGCGTCACAAGTTATTTTTTTTAACTTGCGAAGTCCTTAATGCATAAACTAAATAATTGCTGATGCAAAATCGCGCTATGCCGACACGTGTCCACTTCGCAACTTTTCAAAATTAACTTTGCGATGCAACCTGGGCCGTCCATCTCTCACTTTAATTCTGCGATTTAATCCTCGCCGTCAGATCGTCTCCTTTGGGAATCTTCTAAAGGTTTTATGCCTTAACCAATTTCTCTGTTTCTTCGGCTGTCGTCGCTCTACAACTACATCTTCTCCATGCTACTCCCTGCGATAGTTCATTCAATTAACTCGTGCAACCCCATCTTTTTCCATGGTGTTAAAACCCTCCTGAGATTTATTCTGGTTATCCAATCCTTCGACCTACCTTCACATCTCATCACGAAATTTTAATGTACCAAAATATAAATCAAAATTCTTCTTTCACATACAAACTCTTAAATTTTCTAACATATATGTTTTTTTGGTGTTTTGAAAAACATTTCAAAGGTAAATGCAAATGAGCCACAACACCTTGGAAAGGTTGTCAGGATGGATTTTGCATCATTCCGGTATTGAGTTGACTAGTTGGTAGCTATGGCATGCCATGCACAAGCTGGTTTACTTGAAATGAGGTATGCACTGACCAAGAGGTGGATTTTGTAACGCATCTTGAAGAGGTTGGGTAGACGGGATTTGAGAAATCTGAGATACTGTTGGAGTAGTTTGTATTTGGGATACAAACTGAATAGGTTAACTCACTTGAGGTGTAAATTGTGTAGGTTGAGGCATGAATTGAAAATATTGGAAAGTAGGAACCTGGGGCGTAGCTGAGACAAGTTGAGAGGTCAAGGTTTGAGTTTAGACAAATCTAGGTTGAACAAGAAACATAGGATTCCATGGATCAATAACCATTCCTGGAAATGGATCACCTATAGGAAGAGGACTCGAATAGGGTGGAGCACCAATTTGTACCATTTGATCAACAGATGGGAACATTCTAGTAACGGGTTAGTCCCTTGCTGGAGGATAAGAGGTAATTGTTCCCCGGGAGGAGGGCACCCAGTGCAGGATGAAGTAGGTGTCCCGACCTGCTAAAAAATGGACCATATTGCTGCTCCAAATGATATTGGTGCACAATAGGTGGAATAGATTGTGAGTTGATCACTAAAGAGGGACCATATATTATTCCAGATGAATATGATAATGGAGAAGTCCATGGACTAGTCGACACACCAAAAAATATTCTAGACAATGATTGGTAACTGGGTGGCACTGATGGACCACCATAAAAATGAGTTTCTAGTGAAGTTACAAACATGTATGTTGCTGCAAATTTAGTCCATTCACTCATGATAACAGACACAAGTTTAGAGAGCGTCTTTGAATCAGTCATGGTTAGACTTTCTAAAAGGAATTTGCTAAGAAAAGTTCAAAGGTTAATTGAAACAAGCAGTGTGATGTAAAGGAGCTTGTATTCGGGTACTAGAGGTAAAGATAGGAAAATTTTGGTATAAAGGAGGAAAATAATATTGTAATGGTATGCAAACATGAGTCTAAGGGTTAGGAGAATCCTCTTCAGTAATTTTCTCTATGCTCAAAATATCAGGTGGAAGTTGCTCTTCGTCAAGACTGAAATATACAGTTTGTGGTTGAGATGAAGGAAGAGGAAGCGAAGAATGAATTCCTGAAGTAATTGATTTCAGTGATTTATGGTTCCTCAGGGTGTATAGCTATTGGGCCTTAGAAATTCCCTCATTTTCACCATATAACATTACCATTTATAAAACACATTCTTGCACTTTCTACCTTATTCATATCCGTTTTCCGTAACTCATGCCTAAAGCCATCTTTTCATATCATGGTTAAATAAGATATTTTTATTGCGTTTTTAATATCTTAAGGATTATTTTACCATGATTCACTAATGATGGTTTTGATAAGTTCCTTTGTCGTAGGGCTCCATTGCTGAAATTCTCCACAAGTCAATTAAACTAGTTGCTACAAGTAGAGTACAAAAATATTCAATTTGGAGCTTCGACATCTGGACATGCTTCTAGGGAAAACCGAGGGATATTATCGTCAAAAATTATGTTCTAACACCTTCCCATGATGTGGATTACACCTAGGTCGCACATGTGGGTCTCTAAATTCAAAGCAACAACTCTGCTCAAAATCCACATAGTTTTCAAACTGCCAAGTTTGACATCAATTTGCGTGCAACTGGAGGTGAATCTGGAAAATATGAGAAAATGGGTTTTTTTAAAAATATAAGAAATTATCTATAACAAAAACCGTTTCTCAATATTCTCTTTGGTTCAAAATTTACATGCAAGTCTTTAAGGTAGTTTCATAAAAAAAACATTGTTTTTCCAGAATTCTAGAATCTTGCAAAAAGAGTCAAAAAACCAACTTCGGGCATGCTTTTCGAGGATATGGTATTGAATGAAATAAATAAAAGAGAGGTTTTTGTTTCAAATATAGCAAATTAGGTTCCATCCAAACCGTTTTCGAAAATTCACCATGGTTAGAAGACATACTAATATCTTTGAGGCCAATTTGTTAAAAATATGCAATTTTCCAGAATTAAGGAAAATGTCTCATTTGCTTTTTAAATCATATAAATGGTTTAACCATGGCATGTATTGCCAGTTATTGGAGATATTAGAGAAAAGGAGCAGAGTGTAGAAATTGTTTGTAATAGTTAGCTACAATAATAGGAGCAACAGTGATGCTGTATACACTATTTATATTTTGAACCGTTAATACATCATTTTGATTTGGCATTAATATTTGTAAGTATTATGGTGTTTTATTTCTGAATAGAATTGAGTTAATCTAACTTTCTCCATGAGTGGAAAGGGCCCACCACACCTAGAAACAAGTTTTGCAACCAACATAGATCTTATATTTGTGTTTGACTAATTATTTAGCAATATAATTACTTATATTTCTCAATTGTTGTTTCTGTTTTGTACTTAAAATTGTGCTCTATGTTATAAATATGAATTGAAAATGATATATTTCACTTCTCTATTGATAGATATCAGCAAAGGTTTATTGGATGATGATTCTTAGCATGTCGCTGGTTTTCTTAACGTAATTGAATAATGCAAGAGTATTTGAAAGGCACTTTAATTCAAGGATGCACAAGTATTGGTTATGAGTTTATGCTTTTTTAATTTCTGAATCTTGTAGTGTCATATTTGTATAAACATGCTTAGATACATTTAGTTTCACATTCCGTTGATTGCAGATCCAGTACAACAAGAGAAGGATTGAAACATCGTGCGCATTACTATAATTTTTCTAAGTTACAATGATGGCATTGAGTTTTTTGTGTTAAGTATAGAATAAAATTTAATATTTAAAATTGAATATAGTTGGTGTGGGATTAGATAGAGGTTATGCATTTCATTTATAAATTTGAAGGTGTTATCCTCCACAGTGTTCCAAGGTTGAGAATGAAAACCGACGGAGGTAACCTCAAACCACTTGGGATTTGGTAGCAAGCCCTACCAAATCAGAGAGGGCTCTCTTTGTGATCTTGAAGAAAAAATATGACTTAAGAAAGGCAAATATATTAGGCTAGGTTTGAGCTCTAGGGTTTCAAAAATTTAGGGTTTTTGCTGGATTAGGAGGAGAGGCCAAGAAAACTAGGTCAGATCCAAAAGATTGCAATTGTAGGGATACACAGGGTCATGAAAGTTATGTTCAATAGAACTTTAAGGTTTTCAATTGTAGTGTAGGGTGGAAAATAAAAGGATCAAAATGAGCATGACAAGCATGAGTTCATTTATCAGAAGATGAACAACATAAACATGAAATTCCTACCAAAACATAACATAAGCTTAAAGAATTATGTTTAAAATATTATAGGAAGATCAATGAAAATCATAGATATGGAGAGAAGATGAATATTTCATTCATAAAAGTGAATTACAGTAGAAAAAAACTACCACAAAATCATACCACATGAATCCCTATATAATAGCTGCAACTGAACTTGTATTTATGCAAATGTCAACTATACACAAGACTCAAAGCCTTCTACTCACTGATGTCCAAGCTTTATTATGAATGAAAACTAGATAAAAATAGACCAAAACCATCTTCCCTTCTCTCAGGGGTTGAATCCCTTAAGATAGGATCAATTTACACAAATTTCTCTGACCGAAACCTAAGACTAGGGAGGTTAAAACAAACTCTTCTTTTAGCCTTTGACTAACCTACCCATCATTAATGATCCTAAAAATTACATAAAAATGAAATTAATAAGCGTAATTAAATTCATATACCTCATATCAACTAAAAAAAAGATGAATTACATCATAAAAAACCAAATTTGACTAAAGAAACCCGAAAAACTGATCAATAGGGAAAAGCACAATGCCATCTTGCAGGGCACTTTTGACTACCTTCCTGAGCTCCAAATGTTGATCTAAAGATATAATTTGAAAGCTTAGGATGTATAGTTGTCCATAGACTCCCTAAGAAAGAAAACTCACCTCTCCAAGGCTGAGAAAAAATCATTTTACCAGGGTCACTCCAAAAGCGCAACGCCTGTGTAAAAAATGTGGCATAAAGTGGGTTTTTAGCCTATTTTTTGCACTTTTCTCTCAAAATTTTTGTTGACATGGCACAAAAAGTGGATATATATGATATGCAGGTGATTATATATCCACTGATGTATAATTTAGGCCATTTTGACATTTGAGGGAAAAGCGTAGCGCTTTTGGTTGTCTGCAATTTTCTATGTAAGCAAAAAACTTCAAAAATTTCAAAATTTTACAAAATTTTCTCAAAAAAGGACCCAAATTTCCCCATGAAGTCAGGATATGATATGTTAGGCGATGATGGATTCATCAACCAACAAATCAAGTTTGTCCTTCTCCTTTTGCTTCATTAGGGTTTGCCTCAACTTTTTCTTCAACTACTTGATCATGATTTGAGAGATCATGTTCCTTGTGCAATAGTGCATGGCCATGTGCCTTTGAAGATTATTGTTCCTATTAGCCTTATCAAGAAGCTTCTCTAAGTGGAAATTTACCTTGTTAAGCCAAAAATCCTTATCTTGCTCAATTTCTGTTGCAATTTGGTCATCAAAGTGTTCTTGACCTAGTGGTGGATATGTTTCAGTTTGTTGATATTTCTCCCTCTTGAGACCTCTATTTTTTGGCCTCCTTGGTTTAAATTTCTCTTCCCGATCCTCTAGTTCATCAACATCAAACACTGATTTACCTTTGCCACTATCCTTGTCCAAATATGACTTGGGTTTGCTAAGCAAAAGTTGTTTGAATTGGAGGTGCTTGTTCTCCTGCTGAAGAAAAGTGATCATGAAATTTGCCTTTGACAACTTGTCCTTTAGTTCTCTAATCTCAACTTCCTTCTCTTGGATGATTTGCTCAAATGATTTTACCTTCTCATGCATCTATATTTTTTCCACGTGAGTGTCAAGATGTACCTGTTCTTCTTCTTGCAATGGTGCCTCATGTTGATGTGTTGATATCTCTTTAACTGCTGCAGGTTGAGCCCTTTCCACACTTCTAAGAGCAAACATCAACCTCTTTCCTCTAGTGTAGGTTTTATTCACCTCAGCCCTAGGTTTCCTTGTTACATGTTTTCTTGTAGAACCTACTTCTTATTGCCTTGGTGAAGTCAATAGTGTAGAATGATTGCTTGATTGAGTTGGTGTAGGAAAAAGTGAAGCTGAATGCATGAATACATCCCAAGACAAGTTGATTTGTGTGTATAAATTTGAATAACTGATATGTTATCCCCCGAGATTCTCCTGATCACACACTATTTTAACTTCATGCACAATACAAAATCTCTTCTACCATTTATCATTAATTGCAGAAATAAAAACAATCGCATGCGCACATTAAAACCATAAACAATCACACATATGAACACAGTATTTTATGGGAAAGCTTAAAGCTGAAAAACCCCAACTATCTGTATATTATATTTCATAAATATCATGTAACAATCATCATACAAAGCTCCTCACAAGCTCTCAGTACAATCTCCAATTTCTACACACTAATCAAGCTAGATCTAGCAAATCACATGCTCCAATCTCTGCCACTTGATAGCTTTCCTCTACCGCGCAATCACTGCTGAAGAATGGCTCATAATGAACTTCGAACCACCTATCTTGTACTGCAAAATCCTCATTGGCCTCTCCAATCACTGGTTGTTGCAAATCATGCAACAGTATAGTCACAACTGATAGTCACACTGCTCTTTCACCTACCTCTTCACTGGTCTCCACTGAAACTGTCCATGCATTGTAGTTAACTGATGTATTCTTTAGTTGATTAATGAGTTAATAATTAGTGAATTAATTAATAATTGATTCACACCACTCTCACTAGTGTATCAATCAGTTAGACTAGATACAACTAGCTCAACTATGTTTAACTCAGTTAAACTGAACACAACTCCATTAACTTCCTCAATCAACTCCACCAAACTCTCTCACATGAGTTCTAACTGAAGTATCCATGCAATAGCTCCAATTAACCCTTAGGAATAGCGTAATTCCTTCTGTCAGCTCCTGTGCCACATCTGTGCACTTAACTGAAGTGCTCCAAGAGAATAAGATAATGTTTAAAGTCCAAATATTATTAAGAGCTAATAATATTCGACATATCTATTTTTAGACTGGCAATCTAAAAATAGATTCCGCCCAATATGTCTAAAAATAGAAGTCCATCTATTTTCCAACTTGACCAACCATCCACAAATAGCATCCTGCAACTCATAGAATATGATCGACATGTCTAAAAATAGACTTTGCGCCAAAAATAGCCTGCGGGCCCACTTAGTGAAGGCGAATTCTTTCCACTAAGCTCATCATCTTGTTGCAATCTCAACACTCCCTCTCAACAATATAAGGATTATCTGCCACCCCTATCCTGCCTCTGTGGTATTCGAATTTTCTCCCTGTGAGCGCCTTCGTCAAGATATCAACATCCTGATCCTTCGTGGGAATGTATGAAAGTAACATGATCTTCCGCTGCACACAATCTTTGATATGATGATACCAGATGTCAATGTGTTTAGATCTATCATGAAATACTAGATTAACCGAGAGCTTAATGCAACTCTGATTATCACAATAAATCACAGTAGGATCTAAGTGTGAACCAAACAACCCGACCAGGATCTTCCTCATCCATATAGCCTCGCATGCAGCCAAAATCGCTGTCATATACTCGGCCTCTTCTGAACTGAGTGCCATGGATCTCTGCTTCTTTCCATACCAAGAAATTGCTGTCGATACGATACTGAAAATCCCTCCAGATGTGCTCTTTCTGTTCGTTGGGCTCCCTGCCCAATCTGCATCCGTGAAGCCACATAGCTTCACCTCATCCGACTGTCTGTACCATAATCCATATCCTGATGTGCCTATGATATATCTCAATACATGCTTGCCTGCCTTCCAAAAGAGCTTGGTAGGCTTAACCATAGCTTGTGAAAGCTGGTTAACAGCATAGCATATGTCGGGTCATGTATTGACCAGATACATAAGCGACCCCACCAACTGTCGATAAACAGTGGCATCCACTAACTCTACCGAAGTAGCATCCTCCTTCCTCCATCCACCAGGAAGAGGAGTATCAACAAGCTTGCAGCCATGCATGTTGAACTTCTCCAGTATCTCCCGGGCATACTTTCCTTGAGAAACAAACATTCCATCACTGTGCTGCCAAATTTCCAATCCCAGGAAATAATGAAGGAGGCCCAAGTCCTTCATCTCAAACTCCTTTGCAAGATCAACCTTGCATGAGTGTATCAACAGTTCATCACCTGTCAAAATCAAATCATCTACATAAAGTACAATGATCAGCAACTTACCCTCCACCACAATCTGGTATAGGTTCGGATCTGCCTCACTCTTGGAGAATCCAAGTCCAGTGAAATAACTGTCTATCTGTGTGTACCAAGCACGAGGTGCTTGTTTCAACCCATACAACGCTCTCTTGAGCCTGCACATATGCGACTAGCTGCTGAAGATCTCGAAACCTTTGGGTTGCTCTATGTACACCTCCTCCTTAATCACCCCATTGAGGAACACAGTCTTCACATCCATCTGATGAATGTGCCACCCCATCTGCGCTGAGAGAGATAGGATCATCTGTATGGAAGAATACCTTGCGACAGGTGTAAAGGTTTCCTCATAATCGATCCCCTCAATTTGTGAGAAGCCTCGGGCAAAAAATCTTGCCTTGTACTTCTCCACACTCCCGTCAGCTGCTTGCTTCACTTCGTAGACCCATCTCGAACCCACCACTGATTTCCCTTTTGGCCTTGGGACAATCTCCCATGCACTATTTCTGACAATCGAATCATACTCTTCCACCATGGAATCTACCCATGTGGGATCCTCCACATCTTCCTCGAAAGGGATAGCTTCGTCACGATACACTTGCTCATAAGAGCCATGTATCCAGTATATTGGTCAGGTGACTGTCTCTGTCTGTGCTATGATGTAGGTGCTCCTACAATCCTCTCTGCATCTTGTGCCAGTTGTTAAGCTTCTGTAGTGTGTTTCCACCCTCTGATGGTTGGCGCTACATGAGTGGTATCTTCCACTCCATGAACCTCCTCTTGTGGCTGATCCACATCTTGAGGCTCATCCTTAGGAACTAATAGCTCCTCATCTGCATGAAAGTGTCACTCCCTCTCAAGCGAACACTTCATGGCTTTCTCCTCATGAAATTTGATATCCCATCGCACAACAGTCTTGCGACTGTCTGGAAAATACACACGATAGTTGTGGGGTGTATCAGTGTACCCAAAAATATCCCAACCTCTGCAGTCGGCTCCAGCTTCTTCCTGGAATCCTTCGTCACATGAATGTAAGCAGGTGAACCAAAAATCCTCAAATGGGAAATATCAGGCTTCTTACCAGAAAACGCCTCCTCGGGTGTACTCATGCCAAGTATCTTATGAGGACAACGGTTTTGCACATAAACCACAGTATTGCATGCCTCAACCCACAAGTGTATGGGAAGGCCCTGATCATGCAAAATCATTCGTGCAACACCCACAATCGTTCTGTTCTTCCGCTTTGCGACCCCATTCTGCTGTGGGTTATGAGGCGCTACGAACTCTCTTCGAATTCCTTCTGCGCTGTAAAATTCCTTGAACTCACCAGAGATGAATTCACCACCATTGTCAAGAAACCACACTGAACCCATCACACTTGAGACCAAGCATGCGATCAGAAAAAAATCTATCTCAAACTGCGAGGTTAAGGCCTCTCCAGCTGCAGATCCAGCAGGTTGCTTATTTTTCTTCTTCTGTGGACAATTAGTGGCGTAATGTCCGTGTTGGTGACAGTGAAAGCACTTCACCTTGGACATGTCCTGCTTCTTGCCTTTCACACCAGATTGAGAAGCATTCTTCTTGCTCTTCCCCTTCCTTACTTTGGCAGCCAAAGCACAATTTTATTCATCTGATTTCTTTGATGAAGATCCATCCCTGGTACTTCACCTTATCTCCTCTTGCACAATATCCGACCAAAGTCGCTCCCATCCTGGAAATTTCTCCCGACCATTGATAGAGTTCTGATAGGAATGCCAACTCTTAGAAAGCCCAAGTAGAGCCAAGCTCACCAAGTCCTCGTCATCAATAGTAACCCCCACACTTCCCAGCTCATCCCCGCATTGGATGAACTTCGTGAGGTACTTGGGCATACTGTCGCCTTTCTCCATTTTTATGTTCCTGAGTTTATCCTTGAGTGCCAACTTCCTCTGGTTGCTCTTGCTTTGAAATAAATCTGTCAAAGCTTTCCACATCAAGAATGGAGAAGCTTTACCATGAAGGCTGGACACTATGTGATCCTTCACACCTTCCAATAGAATCCTTCGACACTTTGCTGTCTTCTTTTGCCATGCGTCAAGTACAACAACATCGCTAGAAGTAGGTTTTGGAATTTCTGCATCTATGAACTCCTTCAACCCATTGTCATCCAGCATTGCCTCCATCCTATCCTTCCATGAAATATAATTCGAGCTGCCCTCAAGGGCATACTCCAATCGCAATCCGTTGAAAGACATCTCAACTTCGACACTAAGAAAACACTGCTGCAAATTCGAATTCCACCAGCTCAAAACTCAACCGCTTCAATGTTTTGCAATTGCTCCAATGATCAAGATCGCTCCGATACCATGTAGAAATTTGAATAACTGATATGTTATCCACCGATATTCTCTTGATCACACACTATTTAAACTTCATGCACAATACAGAATCTCTTCTACCATTGATCATTAATTTCGGAAATAAAAACAATCGCATGCGCACATTAAAACCATAAAAAATCACACATATGAACACAATATTTTATGGGAAATATTAAAGCTGAAAACCCCCAACTATCTATATATTATATGTCATAGAGATAATGTAACAATCATCATACAAAGCTCCTCACAAGCTCTCAGTACAATCTCCAATTGCTACACACTAATCAAGCTAGATCTAGCAAATCACATGCTCCAATCTCTGCCACATGATAGCCTGCCTCTACTGCGCAATCACTGCTGAAGAATGACTCATAATGAAATTCGAACCACCTAGCTTGTATTGCGCAATCCTCATTGGCCCTCCAATCACTGGTTGTTGCAAATCATGCAACAGTATAGTCACAACTGATAGTCACATTGCTCTTTCACCTACCTCTTCACTGGTCTCCACTGAAACTGTCCATGCACTGAAGTTAAATGATGTATTCTTTAGTTGATTAATGAGTTTATAATTAGTGAATTAATTAATAATTAATTCACACCACTCTCACTAGTGTATCAATCAGTTAGACTAGATACAACTAGCTCAATTATGTTTAACTCAGTTAAACTGAACACAACTCCATTAAATTCCTCAATCAACTCCACCAAACTCTCTCACATGGGTTCTAACTTAAGTATCCATAAAATAGCTCCACTTAACCCTTAGGAATAGCATAATTCCTTCTGCCAGCTCCTGTGCCACATCTGTGCACTTAATTGAAGTGCTCCAAGAGAATAAGATAATGTTTATAGTCCAAATATTATTAAGAGCTAATAATATTCGACATATCTATTTTTGGATTGGCAATCTAAAAATAGATTCCTCCCAGTATGTCTAAAAATATAATTCCATCTATTTTTCCAACTTGACCAACCATCCACAAATAGCATCCTGCAACTCATAGAATATGATCGACATGTCTAAAAATAGACATAGTCTAAAAATAGACTTTGTGCCAAAAATAGCCTACGGGTCCACTTAGTGAAGGCGAATTATTTCCACTAAGCTCATCATCTTGTTGAAATCTCAACATTGTGTGAGATGATGGAAAATAATGATTTTCACCAAGCCATGATGGAACAATCTGGCATGATGATCTTTTCCTTTGCTATGTACCTTCTCTGCAATTTTGACCAAGATTATGTAGAGGTAGTGAGGTAGGTTAAGAGCTTTTACATTGGTGAAATGCCTCAATAGTATAACATGGTATTGATATAACCTTGAGAACCTACCCTCACATCTGAAAAGGAAAATGTGCTTTGGAGCAGCTCTGTATGGAGTTTTCGAAAACATCTTGTAGTTTTCAATGTTTAGGTCTCTTCTCTTGAACCAAAGCTCTCCATTGTTTGGGATCCATGTAGCTATGGTAATGGAATCTACTGAAAAATTAAACACAACCCTTGCAATGGTTACCTTATCCCTCCTCAGACTAGTGGCAAAGGTACTTGTAAGCTTATCACTATAACCAAGTTCTTCAATCTTTTGGCAAAAGGCAAGGCAACCTGCATCTTGGAATGAATTCTTGAGAAATGGTGAAGCCATGATATCCTATGATGTAGTGGGCTCATATCTAATGATTTTACCTCCCTTATTTCTCCTTTTTTTTTGTTTTCTCTTAATCCATGGGAAACCGTAGCTCACTAGGAAGGGAAATTAGGGTTTTACTGTAGGAAAACAAGGGATTTTGGGAAATTTTAGGAATGGAGGGGAATGAAGGGTTTTGAGGGTGTCTAAATTCTTGGGAAAATTTATGGGAGTAGGGATAGATGTTAAGGAGTGTAGGGAGGTGGAATTTCAGGAAATGAGTGAGGGGAAGGGGTTCAAAAGGGAAAAACACAACCATAGCCTAGGAAAGTGTACTGTAGGCTAGGGTTTGTAGGAAAATGGTGCAAATGAGGGATAGGGATGAGGGAAAATGTCAATGATGGTATATGAAAGGTGGGGGAGGGTGAATGAGCATGAATTTGAGGGTTTTTCTCAGCAAAATGGACCAAAGAGACTTTCTTGAATAAAAACATAGTAAACCCCAAGAGAGGGAATTTATGAGCCTTCAAGCATGAAATGAAATGAAAGAGAGGTGTATGGTGACCCAATTACTTGTATTTTATGTACTAGAACATGATCTTGATGTAGAAACCACTGAAAAGAAGAAATTTCCCATCCTAAAGAAAAATGCAACAATCGAGAAAAGTGCAGTGCATCTAGTGAAATGCACAGCGCAACAAGGAAACTTAGCTTCCCAAGGCAAGAAACTAATCTTCAGAGGGTGAGAAGATCCTATTTGAATGAATGATGTCTCATGAAGTTGAAATGAGAAAATTAAATGCTTGGTTGGTCTTTTTAAAGGTTGGAAATCGATTTTTATCCTTGTTGGTGATGTGGCCCCACCTTGTCTTTTCACAAATTGATTTAATTTCTTGTGTACTGGAGATTTTAAACATTATTACATATATTTAAATCTTGATAAAGGTCCAAATGAACTTTAGAAACCATTATTGACTTTTTTTCCTATCACTACTCCTTTCAATGGTGATTTTGATGATAACATAACCTATTACAATGAATTTTGACAATATGACCTAATGATGACACTACATGAAAAGATAGGTTGAATGACGACCATAATGACAAATACACTCTTTCAAAGGACAATGACCTGACCATGATGATGCTAATTGACCATGGAGATGAAAAGGAGTAGTAATGACCTAAGTAGACTAACCAATGATCAAATTTTTATTTGAAAACCTATTGAAACTATAAAAATTTGATCTAGGACCCTATCAACCATATGAAAGAGCATAATTTGATCACTGGTGACTGATAGGACTAACAGACACTAACATAAGGTAGTATTTCCAGCTTTGTTTTGTGAGTGATGTATTTAGTTTGAATTACATATTGCAGATTTAAGATTGGTTAATTGATAGTTTAAGAACTGTTCATAGCATAGTCATTTAAATTCCTTGCATGAGATTTATTTGAGTTATGGTTTGATCATCATTGAAATAGATCATAGGATATCTCTCTTTGTTTTATAGAAGGCTCTCTAATAGAAGAATTAATTTAAGTTACGTTTTGGTTTTCAAGCTTTGTAGAATTGAAGGCCTAAACTAGATAGGATTAAGTGATAAGTTTCAAATGCTTATTGATTTGTGTGATCCCGAGAATTATACTAATTACAATTTTGTTTGAATTGTTTAACTTGACATCATTAGTGGCCTTTTTATTAGTTTCAATTGATTTTAAATATATATTATCAATAAAATTATTTGCTTTGAGTTGTATATTTCCATTCAAGTTATTTTTAAGTATTGAATCAGAATTCCTAAGTTATGATAAAGTATGTCTTAGGTTATGATATTTTAATTTTTGAGCGGCTTGAAGATTAGTTGTTTCTTTGATTTACTATTTGAATTAGTCAAGTTATGATCCAAATAGAGTAGTGATTAAGGTTTGGATTTAGTTTGATAAGCCTCTTTGCTTCAGTTGCGATTCTGTACTTAGACAGTAATTTGATTTCTTGCTCTAGTTTAGGTTAGATGTTGTGATCCTGGGTTACCTATGCTTGTGCCTCTAAATATTACAACCTCGGATTGATAATTTAATGTTGGAAGTATAAGTCATATAATTTCTCCAACAATAGCCTCAGGTTGTAAAGTGTCTGAATCTACAAATTTAGGTTCAATGACTTCATGTTATAATTTTTCAAGGACTTCAGTTTCAACTGATTCAAACTCACTAGTTGGTAAATATGTAATTTCGGGTTCAGTACTTAGGGGAAGTAATGAATCTGGCTTATTAACTTCAAATGTGGTTCTAGAAGGGGTACCTTCAGAAGTACCAGGTTCAGTATTTTACATTTTCTTATTCTTACGATGACCAAGTGTTTCCTCTGGCAGTAAAGGATGCAATATTTTCATTCTATGTGAAAGATAAGGTTATTCAGTGTGTTCTTCCATGATGGATGAATTAATTTTAGAAATTAAAAATAAACTAAAACAAAAAAGGTAACTAGGTAAAAGGATTTATTAAGTCACTGTGAACTGCAATATACCATTTCCAGTACGTGTAGGCAATCTCCCCGAATGCTGTGTTTGGTGTATTACAATGAACAAGGTGATTGACTAAATTACCTATGGCAGGATAACAACCTAATGGGGAATTCCAAAATATACACAGAGGTACGTGGAAGCGCAGTCCATGGTAGTGTTTTCTAATGAGTCTTGTATGATAGGAAGTATTTTGATATAATTTTCATACGTGGATCTCCATCCGATATTCCCTAAGGTACGTGGAGAAAGATCTGATATACTTACGTACGTGGAATAATGACTACCTAAATAATGTAACACATACCAATAATGACAACTCCTATGTTTAATGATGTTAGAACACATCTTCTGTCCTAGACCACTATGTGTGTCATTAATGTTGCAAATTATCCTTAGGTTAATTGAATAAATTTTAAAGTTGATCTTCAATTAAGTTTCAATTTCAAGCCTCACGACACAAATTCCCCTGAACTTCCTTTTATACAACTAGCATGATGAAAAAAACTCTTTCATTTTGATGAAGATCTATCTATGGGAATAAAGAAACAAAAAATGACGCAACAATCAAAGATGTAACAAAAAATATCTTCCTAATTAGATCTTTCAATGCACTATTCCAATGCAATTCAAAACCTTATATGCAATGCAAGAAATGAATTTTTTTCTTTTCATTTCCTTTAATTTTTTTGAATGTAATGGAAATGAAAATGAAGCTATATTTTTGACCAAAAGAACTCATACAAAATGAAACTATAATACAAATTTTTTTATTATCCAATCAACAAGCAAGCCAAGTGTTCACAAACCCTAATTGAAAAGAAGAAGAAAAAAATCAAACAATCTCTCATCAAAAGGAAAGCAAACTTAAATGTAAACAAACTGATGGATTTAAAAAGACCATGATTAGTTTAGAGACTCGGGAAAATCCATTGGATCAAATCAGAACTCAAATAAAGGCATGAAATACAATTTTTTCATCCTACAGGAACCATCAGAGTCTAGATAAAAGAACCGGTGTGATGCATTGTACAAAAAGAGAGAGATAAATGCACTGGGTCATTCTGTCTCAGACCATAAAGTGCGATGGGGCTAATTTTGTTCAAAATATGAAACAAAAACCATAAAAATCTCAAAATTACGTTTCCTTAAGACTAATTACAGTCTAAAAAAGTCAAATTGAGTCGCTTTCAAAGGTCTAAAATGAATAGGCAAATGAAACCAGTATATGAACATCTCGTTCCCTAGTGGAGTCACCAAGTTGTTTGACTCATAATTATCTTATGTGGACATAAGTGAAATCCCTAGATCTAGTGGCTTAATATAAAAACAATAGAAACAAAAAGTCTAACGTTTTCCTTAGAGAAATTGTAAAATGGAGGAAAGACCTACCTGGAGTTCAACACAAGTTCTCCTCTTCTCCCTACTTGGAACTTTAGCTCTAGCTCCAAATGCTATAAATGGAACCTACACAACAACTATAAAAATCACAATAACTACAACATACAAATAACATATACTAATATCTCTAATCAATGAGTCAAAAATAAGTTTAAATACATACGCAAAAATAGACATAAATATAGGAAAACAAAGTTTTTTGTATTAATGAAATGTAGGCGAAGATTACAACCCTTTTATAGATCTTGAAAATGTATATGTTTCCCACCTAACTTGTCCTTCCTTAGCCACAAAGCAAGCCTTCAATCAGAACTCAAGGATGGTAGTGTATCCTTAGGTAAAAATAAGTAGCATCAAGGCATATCTAAGAGTCTCCAAAATCCAACCCAGATTCCATGGGAGACAATAAATTTATAGGGTAAATAGGGTAGTTTCTATTTTACCGATCTAGGACTTAGATCCACACATGAGACATGATAAGCTCTAGGGACAAGAGATAAGACCTTTAGGATAATACTTCGAGATCTCAATCAACAATAAATGGTTAAAACCACCTAAGAAGCTTCTTGAAAGAGGTGATTCAAAATTGTTTTTTATTTTTTATTTTTCCAGAAATTCTAGAACCATCACACCTAAAATGAAGGAAATATGTGTTGTTCAATGAAGTTGCTCAGTTAGTGTAATATCCATTTTTAGGAATAGCTAGAAATCCATGGATGGAAAACACATTTTCCAGAAATGGAGGCAGCAAGATTTGATACCAAGACCTGGATCCCTTAGACCAATCTGTCTAAGACCAAAATCCAAGAGTTGGGACCAAGGACATCCTTCTAGGGTGGTGAGACAAGCCTCCCACACCTAGTTCCCTTTAGAAATTTCCCAAGGAATGGGGCTGCAACAATGTATGAACATACAATGGATTCTCAGCGTTATTTTCAAGAGCTTGCTTATGAGAAGATGTAAATAGCAAACATATATGATTACAACAGTAAAAGGAATGCAATGATTTGAGGAATCGATCATTCAATCAATACAATACAAGCCTCACACTACATGCATGATAAATATTAAGCACACGGCTACAGATAAGAAACTGCAGGCTATGACTGCGCAGTATTTTATAGAGAACTGTTGAAAAATGATAACATTAAAATGATATGACAATATGGAGCTCAAATAAAGAGGGGTAGCATGATCTCAACCCCTGAAAATACAATAAATCAATCCTCTAGAAGGATTGGCTGAAATACAAGAAAAATGGCATTCCTGTAGAAATGCGGAGTTGCTAGGTAGCAGCAACAACTCAAGAACTGGAAATAGATGGAGAAGGCTGAAATGGCTGCATCAAATGAATAACCCACCTCCAATGGAAATCTGAAGTGGAAGGTTGATCCCTTCACCTAAGATCTCACCCTCCAAACTATCTGCTAATCCCTCACAGCAAATTCTCTCCAAGAATAACGCTGTCTAAGAGAGGGACTGCACTGCATATGATGGAAATTGGTTGGAATGGTGCCAAATATGGTGGAATAAGCTCATGAAACTCCTTTAATGATCTCCCAAAGGGATGGAAGCTCCCTCCTCTGAAAAACTATCCAAGGATGGTGTTTTAGAAAACCTCCCCAGCAACACCCAGCAACACTACACAATATCCAACTGAAATTGCGCTGATGAAGATGGATGAGGCTTGAACTCAATGTCTGAATATGGGGAATGGAGTGCAATCCTCCAAGAGCTACTCAATAAGGAGAGGAAATCCTAAGTAGGAATTTCCCGGCAATTCTTGGTAAGCAGCAAGAAGTTGAAGCAAGTCCAAAGGACCAAAGATGAATCACAATGGCTACCTTGCCCTCCTTTTAAACAATGTGAGCTCCCTCTCCATGGGTCCCACTCATGGTAGCTTCCTCCTCAAGAAAACTTCCCTCCTTTTCCACTGCGTTGGCCCACAAGATACCTTTCCATCTCCTACCACTGCGTAGTTTGACTTGGTCAAACTTGACCTAGCCTTCTTGCAAAAGTCCCCTTTCACACATGGAGGTGTGAAATCTAGCTCTATAAGTGATCCTCTTTCATACTAAGAGGATTTTTATCTCTTATTCATGAAATTAATGGGTCTCCTATCCATTTTATTCATCTTCTAGGTGAAAATGGCAAAAATTAATATTCCACAAAATTTGGAATATTACAGTCCTCCCCTCTCAAAGATTGCTTGTCCTCAAGAAACTACAAGGATAGACTGATTTATTTCCCCTTAATTTCCCTGTAGCATCCCTGCATGATAAAATTCTCCAAGAAAAGGATGCCATATCATCAATCAAGTGTCCAAGTTGTCCCTCCAACATATGCAATCTAGCTTTTGGTGAACATCCCCAAATAACTATAACGTAGAAACAAATATCCATGAAGGAAACAATGGGCTGTCTAAGGGCCTCCTTGAGGCATGAGATCTGATATATAATGGGACTCATTATCCCCATATGAATCTCCCATCCCCAAGCAATCATCCATACAACATAAGCTGCCTCCCAACATGGCAACTCATAGAAATCTCCCTCCACCTTGAGCTCCAGTAATGAAGGTGGGCTAAAAATCTAAATATGGCAAGCCTCATAGCTTGCCCCATGCTGTCCTTCTCTCCACTTGTGATAAGTGTAGAGTGTGTGCTGATCATGGGCTACAAAAATATTGCCCTCAAGAGGCAAAATGAAGAGCAATCCTCCAAGGATCTCTCCTCCATCCATGATAATCCGGCTGGCCCAAAAAATTTCATCCATGATGAGTAGGACATGATCATCATAGAATACCCCAATGACATGTTTTATGTAGGTTATACCATGTGCATCAAGGTACAAACAATGTCTCATAGGGCTACAATGCAACTTCATCCACTGTAGCTACAGAAAATAACATGGAAAGTATTGTACAGAAAATATCACCTCTACTACTGAATAGTAAATAGATGAGTGAATCAGTAATACAAGATCAAATAAATGCCCATATATATACAATGGATGGATACCATCATAAAACTCATGGCCCACCTCAAAATAAGGAAAATAAGTGGCTGTGGTGGCCATGTCTCTCCTCATGTTCCCCTTAGAACATGCCATGCATAAACTGTGGGAATCATCTTCCCTCAAGGACACACTAAATTCATGTGTCAATCTTCCGATCACGCTTCCAATAATAATATGAGACATAACAACAAATAGAATCATGACCAACAATAAAATAGGGGGATTACTGATGGTTTCATATGGTGCTGGAAAGTACCAATAGTCTCCCAAGGGTGCATAACACAATTTTGCAAACTGTTGCTTTAGAAATGTACAAGGAAGAATGTTTCGAAATATAATGCTAATCATATGAATTAGTTGAACATGTGTAGAATGGAAATTTTTTTCCCAAGGCCATGTAAAATATGGCTGTCTCCATCATATGGTTTGGCCCAACTTTGCTCGTGGAGCAACATGAAAAATATACCCCTTTGAGGAGCCATGCATTGCAACATAATGATAAGAGTATGTAAATCAGAAAATGTAAAGACAAGGCTCTTACCATATGCTGGAAGTAAGATGATAGATGGATCCATGTATGTGACTCTGCTCCCAAGTGTCAGCACTGTGAGCTCATGCAAAAATGCTCTTGTCCATGCCAATATTTGTCTCTTGACACGCTCCTTGTCAAGAACACCTCTGGTGATGCTGCTGCCAATATGAAGCTTCTCCCAAGATGGATATGCCTCCTGCTAAGTCCAAGCCAAGGAGTAATCCCTTTGCACTATGAGAGTGCCCTCCTCTACTCCTGCAATACCATACATCATATGAGAGCAAATCTACTTGTGCTCTCTCCAAGATAGTGCTTGCTGCCTCCTCATGCTCACATCATGTAACTCATGTAATGAAGGTATCATGACTGATATATATGCCATATCAGCTCCATGCATCCCTACTCTTTTCTACCCAATGATGTAAACATCTTGCCACCTTTTCTCCCCTCCCATCCTCCTGGAAAAAGGGTATACCAAGTGATGGCCAAACTCCTTCAAGAGGAGCCAACGCAGCCAAGCCTCTTGCTGCGCGGTATCATATATTTGAAAGTGGAAAATCAGCCTCTTGCTCCTCATCCACACCCACTCAGCTCCTTGTGGATGTCTTCTCCTTCTTCCTCCTTTGGTACTCCTCCCATGAGGGCTACCATTATCCCAAACCAAATCACCTCTCTTGCATTCCATGGAAGATTGGAATGTAGCTCCTTGGAGACCTCCTAAAGGAGACCTCTCACCCATGACTGTATTGAATCCATGAGGATTAAAATATGATGGATTTAACCTCTCCTCTCCATCAATTTTTAGCAGCGCTGCCAATTCCTCCCATAGAGTAGCAACGGTCTCAACCTCCGTTTAAATTTTTTTTCCCTTATTTATCATGAAGGTGCCATGGTTTGTTTCATCCTCCAATGGTTCACATCCCAACCTCAAGGGCTAAATGAGACTCATCAATAGTGCATGAGGATGACGGTCCATCTCCTCTTTGAACCCATTGCACAACGCAGTGCAATTATGATGCTCTAAAATAACAAAGTGTGTAGATCCTTGGACCTCTACATGTGAGGTTCCACATTCTCTTAAATTGTTTGCTGAAATGAAAAGTGGAAATTCACTCATACCTTGGTGGATTTTGGGATCTTCTTGTGTGGCTGTAGTAGTTGTCTCCTCTAATGCAATGGCTACCTCATCCATAGATGTAGAAGGCTGCTCCTCCAAAGCTGTAACAACATTGGTGAAATCCTCCTCTCCTAGTGGAATGGATTTCTCTTCCTTTGTCCTCTCTCCATCAAAGGTTTGGACAAACCTTTGAGCAAACTCTGCAAAAGAACTCACCCTTGAATGGACCAAGGGTTTGAACCACCAAATAGAGGCTTCATCCTCCATGTGTAGTGCTACAATCTCCACTACTTATTTCTCTGCCATGGGATGCAGCAAGAAAAATGCCTCTATATTTTTCACCCAAGCTCTAGCTGAAGTGTTCCCATCAAATGTATACAATAGAAACCTATTTCCTTTGATTTCTCTTTTTCCATAGGGCCTTCTCTCCTCCTTCTGCTGAATAAATTGTGGGAATGTTGTAGCTCCCATGAATGTTGCAGAATAAGATTTATACTCACTCAGGTATTGATCTAGAACCTGATGATCCAAACATCTCTCATGCTTTCTTTATTTTTGAGAATAGGAAGTGCATGGACCTTCCTCTTCTTCTCTTTGATTCTCCTCCTGACGGAGGCTCTTATTTTTTCTAAAAATAGATGAGATCAAGCTCATCTTCTTCATCATATTCTTATTTCTTCTTTCTTGGGCTTGAAGGCCACAAGCTGAGCCAAGAAAGGTGCTCTGATACCATTGTAATATCCCTTTTTAGGAATAACTAGCAATCCATGGCTGGAAAACGCATTTTCCAGAAATGGAGGCATCAGGATTTGATACCAAGACCTGGATCCCTTAGACCAATGTGTCTAAGACCAAAATCCAAGATTTGGGACCAAGGAAATCCTTCTAGGGTGGCGAGACAAGCCTCGCACACCTAGTTCCCTTCAAAAATTGCCCAAGGAATGGGGCTGAAACAATGTATGAACATACAATGGATTATCAGCGTTATTTTCAAGAGCTTGCTTGTGAGAAGATTTAAATAGCCAACATATATGATTACAACAGTAAAAAGAATTCAATGAATACAATACAAGCCTCACACTACATGCATGATAAGTATGAAGCACACTGCTATAGATAAGAAACTGCAGGCTATGACTGCGCAGTTTTTTATAGAGAATTGCTGCAAAATGATAAAATTACAATGATATGACAATATGGAGCTCAAATAAAGAGGGGGAGCATGATCTCAACCCATTAAAATACAATACATTAATCCTCTAGAAGGATTGGCTGAAATACAAGAAAAATGGCATTCATGCAGAAATGTCAGAGTTGCTAAGTAGCAGCAGCAACTCAAGAACCGGAGATAGATGGAGAAGGATGAAATGGATAAATCAAATGAATAACCCTCCTCCAATGGAAATCTGAAGTGAAAGGCTGATCCCTTCACCTAATATCTCAGCCTCCAAACTATCTGCTAATCCCTCACGACAAATGCTCTCCAAGAATAACGCTGTCTAAGAGAGGGACTGCGCTGCATATGATGGAAAGTGGTTGGCCTGGTGCCAAATATGGTGGAATAAGCTCATGAACCTCCTTTATTGATCTCCCAAAGGGATGGAAGCTCCCTCCTCTGAAAAACTAGCCAAGGATGGTGTTGTAGAAAACCTCCCCAGCAACACCCAACAACACTGCACAATCTCCAGCTAAAACTATGCTGATGAAGAAGGATGAGGCTTGAAATAAATGTATGAATATGGGGAATGGAGTGAAATCCTCCAAGAGCTACTCAAGAAGGAGAGGAAATCCTAAACAGGAATTTCCCGGCAATTCTTGGTAAGCAGCAAGTCCAAAGGACCAAAGATGAATAATACTCAAGATGAATCACAATGGCTACCTTGCCCTCCTTTTAAACAATGTGAGCTCCCTTTCCATGGATCCCAATCATGGTAGCTTCCTCCTCAATAAAACTTCCCTCCTTTTCCACTGCACTGGCCCACAAGATACCTTCCCATCTCCTACCACTGCGCAGTTTGACTTGGTCAAACTTGACCTAGCCTTCTTGCAAAAGTCCCCTTTCACATATGGAGGTGTGAAATCCAGCTCTATAAGTGATCCTATTTCATACTAAGAGGATATTTATCTCTTATTAATGAAATGAATGGGGCTCCTACCCATTTTATTCATCTCCTAGGTGAAAATGGAAAAAATTAATATTCCACAAAATTTGGAATATTACAGTTAGGAAACATGCAACAGTGCAAGTTGTCATAAGGGAAAGTGCGATGGGTCCAAAAATTAGGGTTTTGAGATGATTAACCCAAAAAAGTTGGAATTTATGGAGAGATAATGCTTAAGGATTTGCAAAGGGGTGACTTCAAGGTGTCAAGGATGTTGATCGATTCGATTTCCTAGCCATTTAAGTAGATGTGACAAAATGAATTGTAACACTAGTGACAATGTTCAAACTTATTCAGGAGTATTTCTTGTTGCTAGTGATAATGGTTATAATTATTCATGAGTGTTTCTTGTTGTTGGTGATAGTGTTCCAAATTCTTTAAGAGTATTATTGTATCGTGGATTATCAACTTTTGCAGTCAATATTCTATTCAATTGGTTCACTAAGTAAAGATGTGGAAAAATGGTGCTCACTTACAATTCAATATATCACTCTCAAGACCAAACACACTTATCTTGAAGCTCATTTGAGAATTTATAGTTGATGGTGTTTTTTGTCTCCAAGACCAAACATATTGATCTTGATACTCGTTCAATATCTAGTGGCTCACAATATTTTTTTTCTTCCAAGAAAAAACACATTGATCTTGATACTCATTCGAGATCTAGTAGTTGATCATGTTTTTTGTCTCAAGTGTTGTCCTATTGAACAATAAGTTGCAGATATCTTCACCATATTCATCACAGTGGCAAAGTTTCTCCAACTTTGTAATTTACTAGGAATGTGGGAATTTGTTATCAAGGGTGTTTGTTAGTTATTGACATCCTCCTCTTTTGATTCTATCCCTCTAGTCATCATTAAGGGGGAATGTTAAAATATAAATGTATTATTGATCTTATAGTGGTGTTTTTACCAAGTTATTCTTTAGTAACTCTTGAAATTGTAAATTTTTTTTATCCCACATGAATTACGGGTATTTTTCTCCTTTCACTCTCTCACATATAATTGAGGTGGGAACTCTATTGAGTGTGCAAGTTGAAATGTGCACTAATGGAGTCTGCATTGTATATTTGTAATGTGATATAATGCATATGTGGGGATGTGGCTTTATATAATTAGGGAGTTTACCTAGGGAATAACATAGCAACTTTTGTGGATGTTTCCCTACATTGGTGTTTTACCATGTAGTTCCCTGTCTCTCTTTTCTTTTGTCTTGCATTGATTATTTTCTATTTTTTGATGCTTAAATAGGATATTAGAACAAGTAGATCAAATATAACTCTCGCGACTTGTATTAGCTTGGAAAATTGGAGGGGGTGAGGAATTTTTCAACCTCCTCTAAGTTTTAAATCCACTCTTCATGCATTAATTACCCTTTTAACATCTTGAGAGAAGTGGAAAAGCCACACTTTCAGTAATTTGAGCTTTATAAAGGAAATCCCATTGTGTCATACATTAAAACACATGGGGCCTCTTCTTTATTGACTCTGGTAGGATGGGATGGCCCAAATCATGTTTTTGTATTCCTCTATATTCGTTGGCCATGACTAGGAAATTTACAACCAATTTCCAATTAAATGGAATCAAAGGTCATGATATACATAACCAATCTCTACATGGTTATTGAATATAGGTATTGCATGCTATCAATTTCATTTTATCAAGATTGAAGTCTTATGTTTTATTATTTTGAGGAATCATTGTAGGATTGGAGGATTTAGTTTCTTGTTTCTAAGTCTTAATGATGCTTTTGGAAGGCTTTCAAAATTATCATAGACGAGTTTATTTTGGAATTTTACAATCAATATATAATATCTTTGTCATAGTTGTTAGGTGTGTATTGATAGTAGGAAATTTTCCTTCAAATATCAACAAACACATGTTCTATATTTTAGCAACTTTGAGTAGCTAAATAGTCTCCAAGTATTTGTCATATGGAGACACTTTGGAATTGATTTAATGGATAATCCTGACAACCACCAAAATCATGACTCAATTTCGTGATGTGATAATATCCATGAAAATGTAGCTCTGGTTATGTGAAGGTGGGAAACTTGGAAAAAATAATGGGAGCATAATTATACAAGGGATTTACAAGCTATTAAAAGACAAATAATTAGGATGAAGGGTTGTTTGGCGAAGAAAAAGGGGAAAATAATTATCTTGGAAGTAGGGAAAAAAATAACAGGGAGAAGCTAGAAGAGGAAGAAGACATGATTAAATAATAGTATAGAAAGTGTGTTATTTAGAGGATGATTCCAATATCTAGGTCAATGGTTTTTCTTTTATCTCTCATATAAGACATTGGCCTTTGGAAAATAGTCTTTAAAATGTCTAATATCTTGAAAAACTTTGCACTTGAAAGATATATTTCCAAAATTCAAACCATGGAAACAATAAGAGTCATCCCATTCTGTTACCTGAATAAATCCCTCTTGCAGACAAGAGTGATCTCCCTAGAATCCTAAAGGATAACTAGAAACAAACAAACAAAACAATAGCTCTTTCCTTAGACTATAACCAAAACATGAAACATGTGGTATGTGAAGGATCACTTACCTATTAACAAAGTGATTGTAGAATTCCTTTCAGCTCTTTCGACAACTATATTTTCCTCAATGCTTTAAAGTATTTCCAAATGCTTTCCACAACTTCTCCATGATGCTCCAAAATAAATCTACATGGAAAAAAACATTCAAAAGGATCAAAGCATCTCGTATATAAAAGAAAAGGTAAATGAAATACCTAATCTAGCATACAACATAGAAATGAATCAACAATCAATTATAAACCATGCAAGTGATAAAGGAATACCACAAATAACATCAAAAGTAGACGCAATTAGGAAAGAACAATTAATTTGTATTAAAATCAAAAGGGAAAACAAGCTTAGAACCCGGTTTCCTTGATGTCACAAGCCTCTTCCAATGGTCTCCTTTCCTTCCCTTGATGACAAGATCTTCAGACACAAAACCAACAACATGAGTTTACAAATCCCAGTCTTAATAGTCTACCATTCCTTTAGTCCTATGCTCAATTTATAGGAAGGATGAGGAGGTTTCTAGTTCCACTTCTCAAGGGTTATGATCCTTAAGAAAAGGATATTGGTTCCATATACCAAGGGATGAGGTGCATGTATGTAGTGGTTCGAGGTTTCTAGTTTGGATAAGATTCCTCAACCAAAGCTTCTAGAAGTTAATTTTTTATTTTTACCTCCATGAACAGAACTTCACAGTTTATAGTGGAATAAACTGCACAGACCTATGCAGTTTACAGTGGAAGAAACTGCGCATGCGTGGGTTTTGTTTACGAAAACTGTGCAGATGCTCAAAAATGGTTTTAATGCAGTAAAAACCAAAACTCCTTTTGTCCCCGGTATAATTTTACTTCAAGCTTCATAGGGGATTCACTTGAGACACTCCATCAGATGGAAATATATCTGAATCGACAGTCATGGTGACAAATTTTAGTGTAACAATTGCCCCCTAAAGTGCAAAGACATTAAATATTTTGATGACTAAAGCACTTTATTATGTCAAAGGTTCATATCAGAGAGAAATTGGTTGAGGACCTGAAACAAAAAAACAAGGATTACCATATAATGTTTTCATATAAGCATCACTGAGGTAGGAATTCCCACACTCAAAGTAAACATAAATCGATGAAATAGTAGGGAAATACACAAAGATCCATGTCAATAATAGACATAGTATGGACAGAGCCATCAATGGATCTATATTTACAATAATGAATATTTAATAACTCCACACAACTTGGATGGATGAAACTAGATCCAGGGTCTTGATCTCCATCTCTATCTATGTATGAATCTAACCACGCCAGTGAATGTATCGAAGTTGAACACGATAGAAACCACTTGATTACTGGTCAATGATGTGAACTATTAACAAGTGCGAGAGAAACCACCAATAATGACAATGGTCCTCAAGGTACTCTCAGTACAATCTATGAAGTGTGATTAAATGTTTTGAAGTCGAACACTCATAGAATCGTTCGATCGAAGACCAATGATGAGAACCTATCATCAAAATTGAGAAACCTGCCATTAAAGCATGCAACCTAACGGTATTGAAAAGGGTTTCTAGATCAACTTCCTTGATAGTGAGACGAATTCGATAGGAAGAAATCTGTCGCAGGATGGCCTACGACACAAAACTTCATGTCAAGTTTTGAAGAAAAAAATTGGAGTAATTTAAGACTGACTCAAGGATGACCATCTCGATTGAAAGTTATGATTTGCAAGGTAATTTTTACTGAGGTTGGACTTCTGTTGAACATATTGGCTACACAACATGGGCCTTGGCATAATTTGACTCAACGGTAATAGCTAAAACCAACTAAAGACTTCCAATGAGGTTTGATCAATTATCACACAAATGGATTTCCCAACCCGGACAAAAGTGTGACGGAGTGTCGTGTTCAAGAGTGACATATTGCCTTTAATGGAATGCAAAAATAAATGTTCCTTCCCAATTTCCCTTCACCGTTATTGGGAAGTACCTCTTTATTTTTACACAAGCTTGAGGAGGATAACATATGCTTGTCATATAAGCTCATCCTTCGAACGAGTCCTCTGAAGTATTTTTAACAAACCTTAGGAAGGAGTGGTTCGGTCCCGTTGTAATCGATGGGTCCTGCACTATTTAAGTTTTACAAGTCTAGTGTAGGGTTAAATCGATGTTTTTTCATGTTTAAAGAGTTTTAAAAGACACAAATAGAAAAATGATATTGTTCTTTCAATGTAAAATTTTAACGAGCCTAGAGAATAAATCTCAATGTTTTTTAGTTTTAGGGAGTCAGGAGAAAAACATAAGTAAAATCCATAGTGTTGTTTTTCATAAATTTAGTCTCCCAAGCCCGAAAGAGGATAAAATAATGTAGGAAAGAACTCTATTGAACATTCTTAGTTAACGTATACATTTTTTGTTAATAGTCTAGTTCAGTCCAGAAAAGGGGTAAACTTATAATGAATAGACGTCTGTTCATTTACTTTTACGAGTTTGAATAGTCAATTACTTGTTTATATTTTTTTGTTTAGAGAGTCTAAAAAGGGCTTAAAAGAGAACTCCATGATTTCTCTTTTTTGTAAGTTTTAACGAGTTCGAAAAAGGATAAAAGTGTACTCATATCACCAACTTTCAATTTAATTAACGAGCAGGAAAATACCGAAAGAACTCGAAATTTTAATGTGTTTTACGAGCATGAAAGATAGCAAAAGAATCACAGGATTTTCAAGAGTTTAACGAGTCTTGAAAATAATAACCGAAATTGACTCGAAATAGGTTTCATTTTTATACAAGCTTGAAACATAGGAAAACTATGCTTGAGATTGGTTTAATTTTTACACAAGCTTGAAACAGAGAAAATTGTGCTTGAGGTAGGTTTCAATGCCCCCAAGCATAACCTGGAAGGGCACATGCCCCCCAAGCTTCATTTCATTCACCTAAGTAGACTACTGGTTACTAATAGCTCGATGGAATGAAGGTTAATTTACGAGATCAGATGAAAGACTCGACTTAATATTTACGATATCTAGCTAAAGACCCGACTCAATAGGAGAGGATTTGTTTCATTTTTTAACGAGTTTGACACAGGAAAACATCCATACTCATAAGGTTCTATTTCATTTTTTAATGAGGTTGACACATAAAAAGAACCATCCTCATGAGAACTTGTTTCAATCTTTAATGAGGTTGACACAGTAAAAGAACTATCCTCATCGTGACATGTTTCATTTTTTAACGAGGTTGACACAGTAAAAGGAACTATCCTCATGGAAAATTGTTGCATTTTTTAGCGAGGTTGACACAGTAAAAGAATTATCCTTGTGGAAACTTGTTTAGTTTTTTAACAAGGTTGACACAATAAAAGAACTATCCTCATAAAGACATGTTTCATTTTTTAATGAGGTTGAAACAGTAAAATGAACTATCTTCATGATGAACTGATTCATTTTTGAATGAGGTTGAAATAGTAAAAGGAACTATCCTCATAAAGAAATGTTTCATTTTTTAACAAGGTTGACACAATAAAAGGAACTATCCTCATGATGACATGTTTCATTTTTTAAGGAGATTGAAACAGTAAAAGGAACTATCTTCATAAGGATCTGTTTCATTTTTTAACGAGGTTTACACAGTAAAAGGAAATATCCTCATAATGATTTGTTTTATTTTTTAACGAGGTTGACACAGTAAACAGAACTATCCTCATAAGGATCTGTTTCATTTTTTAATGAGGTTGACACAGTAAATGGAACTATCCTCATAAGGATCTGTTTTATTTTTTAATGAGGTTGACACAATAAAAGGAACTATCCTCATAAGGATATATTTCATTTTTTAATGAGGTTGACACAGGAAAATGAACTATCCTCATTGAAACTTGATCGTGGCTTCCAATTGGAAGAAACACATTTCAAGGGACACATCTCAATCTTGGCTTCCAAGAGGACTTCATCAGATGGAAGAAATATTATTTGGCAGGAACACATGTCAAGGGACTCAATAGGGATAATAAAATTGCATTGAAATACCCCCATAGGGTTTACCATGTCAATTACCAAATCTGAGTAAAAAAAATTCGAGAAAATAGTGTGAGGCTCGCTTACATCGGTAACTGAAGACATGGGTATGGTTGCCACATAATTAATCCGTGGCGAGGTAGATACCACTTCCATATAAGGAAAATTCAGTGATGTCAAATGACTGGTAGTCGAATCAAGACCAACGAACGAAATCTTGTCAATAGTCACAATGCTTCCATTGTGAGGGAAAGACATCACACGAAAGAGTGTCGATACAACAACATTCATGTCATAGACATAGTATCACCCAATGAGTAAATTGAAATCCGAGGGGCCTTGGAGTACCATAATAACCAATAGATATTTTTACCCTCCAAGGTAATAGGAAACTTAGGAAGTATCCCTAAAGGTTCACTAATGGTTTTGTTAAAAGATGACAGATTCTGTGTAACAAGCACAAGCTGAGGAGAACCCAAAGCTTGCCAAGCAGTTGAGGATAAAATACTAACAGAAGCACCTTCTTCTACATTTGTGTGATGTACATTCTGACCACAAGCCTTCAAAATGATTTGGAAATGGATGGAAGAGGGAAGACGATGTTCTGTCAGTATACTCCAATCAAAGGAAAATACCTCAGTACTCGGAGTGGGTTTTGTAGAAACAAGTGAAATTCCCCCTTGTGTAGAAGAATTTGATGTAACAAAAAGAACCTAAGTGGTATTAATTTCACTCTCTACAGGGAGAGTGGCATCGAATGAATGTGAAATAGAGTCGACCACTTGATCAAATATTGGTTCATCAACCTCAGTGATATGTGTTTCACTCTTTAATGGAAGAGTGGGATTGACTGTACTTGGAATTAGATCAATCACTTCGTCAACTAATGGTAGGTTGCGAGAAATTTTACGGTAACCATTTGGAAGTTTTTTCTATGGAACAGTAAAATTTTCCAACAATTTTGAGGCTTCATCCATGTGATGGAAAAGGTGACTATGATTAAGCCCTTTGCATAACTTACAAGGAAACCTAACTTTACCCTTTTTCCCAAAAACCTGACAATCATTGGTTGATGGATCAAGAGTAATTTGATAGGATTTTTCTAACCATACTTCCAATACTTTAGGAATACCAGGACAATTGATAAGGAAGTGGCCACCCTTACAAAGTTTCCAAGGGTATTTGGGCTTGCGATTCATGTTGGAGGTTTCCTCAACATTACCAATACTTAAAGCCATGGTTGGTTGGTTGAATTATTTATTATCTTGCTTCTTATTCTTCTTATTCTTAGCCACCTGGTTACTAGCATCAAGGCTTTTACCAAGCGAAGAAGAAGAAAGGGAGGAAGACATGTTGGGTGAAGAAGGTAAAGGGTCAAGATGAGGTTGGTCAACTATGCTGAGGTGAAGCATCTGGTTGAGGTGGAACAATTTGAGTATTTGAGGCCAACGAAGTTGAAAATAACCATACCGGTAAACCTATGGTAAATCCAAGTAATGACAATGTAGCCATATAAATAGGACCAACATTTCCAAAGCAAGGAAAAGGACTAGGATTCTCGTTAAAAGGACTAGGATACAATCGAATATGATAATGTAATCTTTTCACTTCGATGAATTCTAATTAAAGTAAGGAGAGAGGTTCCATTCACTTCCAATAATGCAAGAATTGATAAATAAGAGAAAATATAACAAATTCTCTAATGCACTAATTTTAGAAAAAGATACTAATGGTAATCAATTCCAAGCAATTTTTATTTTTTTATTTTTATGTTTTAAAACAAGCATAAAAACATGCAAATTCAAATAAGGACTATCTTTAAATGAGAGACATTATCTTTTCAATCGATGAAATAAAATATTTACAATAGGCATAAATGAATATATGATGAGATTCACTGAAAGAAAAGAAATGCACACAACCAATTCCAGAATTTAAAGACTCTTTTTTGATAGATCAAAAAACCAACACAAAAATCAAAACCCAAAAACTGTAAATATAAGTGATTTTCCTAAAAAAGACAATGAAATGCACTGATCTAAATATATGGTTGATTTTTCAAGAATGTAAACTATGGAGTTGTAATCTATACAAAATTCACTTGAAAACTATGCAAATGTAATCTATGCACAATTTTCGTTCATATTCCGAAAATGAGAATTATAACTATGCAAATGTAATCTATGCAAGGGAATTCTCAAACACAAGATGATTGCAAATCATCAAAAGAACAACAAGACTATTTTCCTTCACTAATGTAATCTAAGGAACCAATCAAGTGTAAGTAAATAAAATTGGGTGAAAAATCCAAAGGTCAAAAGTAAAAACACTCAAAGGTGAAAATGATTAAGAAACTGAGACAAACCTGAGAGTAATGACCAAAGAAAATCAAATTAAGAATTTCTCAAAAAATAAAATTCAAAACACCCAATCAACTAAACAGAGACTAAATGAGACTATAAACAAGCTAACAGGATCATAAAAACAAAAAATCCGGACTCAAAATAAGGGAAACCTTGACTTTTCAAAAATTTCACAGGGTTGCGGAGGTAGGAAGCAAATTTTAGTGCGCATGGGAAATTTTGTTGAAGAAAAACTGTGCATATCTACACTCCGTGTATGAACAAAAACCACGCAAATTGAGAAAATTAAGAAAAAAAAAAGGTCTCAAACCAAAAATTTCAACTCTTAAAAGGGTATAAATGGATCAAAGGTCACAAAAGGACATAAAGGAGAACTCTCGTTCACCAGTGGAGTCACCAATTTTTACGCAGACAAATCCCTCTTGCAGAGAAGAGCGATCTCCCTAGAACCCTAAAGGAAAACTAGAAACAAACCAAAAAAACAATATCTCTTTCCTTAGCCTATAACCAAAACATGAAACATGTAGTATGTGACGGATCACTTACCTATTATCAAAGTGCTTGTAGAAGTCCTTTCAACTCTTTCCATAGCCAACCTTTCCTCAATCCTTTAAAGTTTTTCCAAATGCTTTCCACAACTTCTCCATGATGCTCCAAAAGAGACCTACATTGACAAAAACATTCAAAAGGATCAAAGGATCTCGTATATAAAATCAAAGGTAAATGAAATCCCTAATCTAGCATACAACAAAGAAATGAATCAATAATCAGTTATAAATCATGCGAGTGATCAAGGAATCCCGTAAACAACATTAAAAGTAGACTCAATTAGGAAAGAACAATTACTTTGTATTAAAATGAAAAGGGAAAAAAACTTACAACCTAGTTGCCTTGATGTCACAGGCCTCTTCCAATGGCCTCCTTTCCTTCCCTTGATGACAAGCTCTTCAGACCCAAAACCAACAACATGAGTTTACAAATCCCATTCTCAATGGTCTCCCATTCCTTTAGTCCTATGCTACATTTATAGGAAGGATGAGGAGGTTTCGAGTTCCACTTCTGAAGGGATACGATCCTTAATAAAAGGAGCTTAGTTCCATATACCAAGGGACAAGGCGCAAGTATGTAATGGTTTGAGTTTTCTGTTATAATACAAATGACCTCCTCATCAACTCAGAGGAGAAGGATACATGGAAGGAAGAAAATGAACTAGATAGAGACCTATTTTTACAAGGTAATGCACCCTAAGGACAACTAGGTCGAGTTATAATGCATCCCTACCTCTTTGAGGGAGTGTTAGTGCCTAGGTTAACACACTGTCTTGCCTAAGGGGCAACGTTACCCGTGTTTCATGAGGAAAAAGGGACAAATTCCGAAGTAACTGAATGACATTTCCGGTTTTTTTCTCAAAGGAGTTAGTCCAAAAAGCAGCAACTTGGGGTGCAAGCCTCTGATTGGACATCACTAAACCAAACTGAGCATCCAAAGAGGGAAAAATCTAGGAAAAGCATGGAAAGATCATGGATTTTTTCCTATTCAAACTAATGGAGAAGAATGGAAAGATTGGTCCTCCCAAAATCTTATAAATTCAAGGCTAGGGCTCATTGTCAAAGGTCAAAAGGTTGATTGTGTGGATAATGTACTTTTGTTGTTGAGTGTGAGGCTCATGATTGGAAAGGTTCATTGAGAACTCTTGGCCTAAGTATCATTACACTTGGGTATTGAGGAGAGAGAGAGAGGAGTCGGAAGACTGAGGGAAGATTGGCCAAACCAACGGTTGTAATCTTCCTTCTCTTATTAATAGAACTGCCTCTATTTTGTCCACTTGGTGTTTTATTTATGCATCTATTGTTTATTTGTTTATGAAACATGATATAAGTGGCTTACATATAAATAGTTAAATGTTTGGTTATATAATTGTTTAATTGCTTGTAGTGATAAAAATGTGAATATTACACTTTTTATTTGTTTGTTTATAGGATCCAGACTTGGAGCCGGTGAGGAGGACTTCCGCCACAGTGGCTAGCGCTCTCCAACATGTCAGCCATATACAAAGAGGTAATCCTTCAATATCTCACTTCATCAATTAAGCATTAGTATGAACATGTATGTAGTTTCTTTGTGAATGTTTCATCTAATATGACTGTCTGCCTTGGGTCACAGGAAGGTCCGAGAGGGATTTACTCCAGATACCACTTGTGAATTTTACCCCTCAGCAGAATTGGCGACCATAATGGGGACTAATCCTTAGTTCCTAGATTTTTTTCTTTTGATCCTTTGGTTCTTTCCCTCTGTCACTTCCAGTTCTACTCACATCCCTTTATGATAATTTCATATGATTTGTGACCATCTCACCAGCTCACATTTTTCAGAACAGACCTCACCTGGCCATTATCTGTAATTTTTCCTTAGTAATGCACCCCCTGTGTGTGTTATAGAGTGTTATGTTAGGGTCCCATGATTTTGCAGATTGGCAAGCCAAATGACAAGGTAACATCAAACCAACTTTGGAGCCCAAGGACCTAGCCTTCCTGGACTCAGAGAGGGCTCTCTCTATTTGTGCAAAGGATGTAAACATGTTTTATTTTTATGTATATGATTTTAGGCTAGTTGTTAAGTATGTTTTGGTTTGTTTTAGGTTTTTTGAGGGAGAACTGATCAAAGGATAAATAGATAAAAATATTGTCAAATCAACTGGGCTATGGGGTCGATAAGGTCGAGACTGCCTCAAAGGGTGGACAAGGTATATTGCAGGGCCGATTTGGTCGAGATAAAGGGATTCTTTTAGGTGAAGTGAAATGAGATGGACACTAAGTTTGTGAAAGACGAAGAAGTTTTAAGCACAAATAGTTTTGCAGCAAATATCCATGTGGTAGGGCTAACCATTAATCACTATAAATGAAAATTTAAACTGATAGATGCATAAAATAAACATTAAGGTGATACATAGAAGTATAAGACCCTCTAACTTTGGGAAAATCACCTTCAGAGTTTGGGGAAAACAAACAAGACAAACAAACAACTCAATCTATGAAGAGGGAAATCCTAAACATCATATTTGAGCTATCGGGAACTTTGAACTAAGATTGCAGAGCATAGGCAAAGGGAAAGATCGAAACAAGACCTCTTTGGTTCAACTAGGACAATCAAATATTCAGAGAAAGGTTTCAATGATGGGGTTTTGGATAGCTATGAGTAAGCAGGGCATACCGTGAATCGTACTAGATAGCATACATAATAAACATTAATGAAATTGATAACAAGTTCTTAGGGTATCAAAGAGCAGTTAAGAATTCTTTGACATAACTAAGAAAGAAGAAAAACATAGAAGCTGTAATGAATAAGGAAACTTGAGGTGCCTCCATGGGCATGTCTCAAATCTATTCTTTACTGACCTACAACAAGCAAGAGACATGAAAACATGTATGATAAACTAAGGAAAACATAAAGATAAGGAACACTATACCATTCACCAAGCCATGGAATCCAACAAACAATCCTCTTCCACCATCCAAGAAAAACAAGAAATCATCCACTTCATGAGACAAAGTGTTTCTTCAAAGTTTGTAATATCATGTATTGCTCTATATCATCAATTTCAGCCTCTTGATACAATGAAATATCTTGGAATATATAGGCTAAAGAGAAAGAAACTATCCAAGAGCATCTAGAAGGCCATTGGCCTATTACAAATATCTGATTTTGTTCTTGAGGCTTTGCAAAGCCCAAGGCACAAAATATCTTCAAAAATATCTATTTAAGCTAATAATAGAAAGAAAATTGACTTTTAATCATTGAAATGGTGATAAAAATAGCTATACACACATTTGGAGGAGCATATTCAGAAAACTGCCTTTTTAGCCAAAATGCTACAAGAGCGTAGCAGCAGAAAGAAGCCTATTTTACAGAAAATTTTTGAAGGACCTCCCGATGTTGAAACGAGGCCCGTGATGGCTCGTTGGAAAGCCTTGGATGTCTAATTTTTGGAACTACTTGAATTTTTTCAAATTGATCCTTGGAAGTCTGTAAAAAATTGGACTGAGTGAAAAAAACCTAGGAGGGTCACGCCTGCTGATATGTGAGGCAAAAAGCTAAAAAATGAGTGTTTTTTGCCTCTTTGGGGGACCAAAACACCTTCTTTTGATCTAAAATTTTCTAAATAGGTGCCCTTAAATTTAATGCATCCAATGATACCACTCTCAATAGCTGAGGATGCTCCAAACAAAAATGGCGGCGCTCATAAATTTGTGCAATTAGGCCCAAAAATGTCAAAAAACAAGATCATGTCAAAATTTGCTCAATTTTGGTGAGCAAACCCTTTAAGGGTTTTTAGAAACCTGCAAAAAATATTGGACGAAAATATTAAGCCTAGATTAATCTTTTCCATGTTTTTGCGCCGGGAGCCTCTATTGGGCAGCTTTTGAGTTTCTCTTGTTTGGTTTTCTTCCTTGTTGTTTTGGCATTTTTAGCTTTGGTGAAGAAGTCATGGCCCCTTGCCTAGGAGAGGCAACTAGCACATGATTTTGAGAACTCTCTTCATGCTCTATTTTTTTACTGTCTTCCTTTGGACTGCCTTGCTCTTTTTGTTTCATGCTACTTTCCTCAGAATGCTCAATGTTTTGTGTTTGCTTGCCATTACTGTGGGTGCCTTTATCATGAATGATCTCTCCTTGAGTGTTTTCTTTGCCTTGCTGCAAGTTACCACTGTCTCTTTGATTTCTTTCTTGAGGACTATTTTGTTCCTCCTTATCACTGCTTTCTTCATGACTGCTAGGTTCTTTATAATCACTGCTTTGTTTAGGGCTGTTTTGTTCTCCCCCTTCACTATTTCCTTGAAAACTGTCACGTTCCTCATCATCACTATGCTCGTTGCCACTTTGTTTGCTTTCAATACTGCTATGCTCACTATCATTTTTTTTCATGTTTACTAGACCTTTAAATGCACTGGAAAATAGTTCTCTTCTTAAAGCATTGTTTCCTTCCTTAGTTGGCAAACAAGTTTCTTGTTCAAATGAAAATAAATTTCACTTCTTATGAACTGTGTTGTGAGGAATCATGCCTTCAATAAGATCTATTTTTTGAAAACAAGTCTCCTTTCCCTTTGGCACTATCTTCCCTTTGTCTCTTAGTAAATATGACAGTTTTGAGAGCAAACTGTTTCTTTCCTTTAACTACTCATAACAGCCAACCCATTTTAAACTGATAATAAGCCCCTCCTTCTTTAATCACTGTCCTTATTTGTTTTTTTAGCAAAGAGGGCACTCTTGAAAACCACTATGTTTTTCCCCTTGAGTAATCTTTGTTTCTCTTTGATGATCTTAGCAAGCAAGTTATTTTTGGATGAAGGTTAGTTTGTTTGTCTGAAACAATATCTTCTCTATCACTTAGTACAAGTTTTTTAATCTGAAACGATGGGTCTCCCTGCTTAAAACTAAGCTCTATTCCTTACTCAACATAAAGGCCCTTTTAGCACTGATTTAGGTCTCCTTCTTTAATCACCGTCCCTATGTCTCTTCAGCAAACATGATGTAGTATACCTAGGGGGGATAATATAGGGTACAGAGGGAGGTACCCAAGGGAATAATATGATGTAATAATATAAGAATGATAAATAATTGGGCCATAGTTAATAAATAAAGTGGTTAACCCACATTCTGTAAGGGACCACATGTAGCTAGGGAATAAAGTGATAAGCCCATTGTATTGGATGTATGGTATAGAGATACCCATGGTAACTACCCATGGTATTGCATGTATGAAACCTATATAGAGGCTAGAGTCTCTCCATTGAGAGATGTAAAGGATTATTGTATGGGTAAGCATATGGCTTGTGGAGTCATCTCCTTCCTTAAGGAGTCGAATGTATGGTGTTGCCCTACCTTAAGGGTTTTGATATTAATGAAGATCTGAAGTTTCATCTTCTATGGTGTTATTTATTGGGCATATTCTCTATTTCTATACATTTTATTGTCATATCTATTACAAGTGGTATCAGAGCACTTTCTTGGGCAGAGTTTGGAGATTTGTTTTTTCATTTTTTTGCAGGAAATTTTTGGGCAGCGAGTTTGTAGAGAAGATCTGGAAAATTTGGAAATTTTTTTTCAGAAATAAATATCAGATCTAGATTCCTTATAGAAAAATACCCAATTTCAAAAAAAAAAATCAGTCGAATCGGAGTCCGGATGAGGGTGATATCGCTATTTAAATTCAGTTGTGTTGCAGAAATGTTTCTGACGACAATTTGTGTACAGCGGATCTCCTGACATTTTTAGTAGATTCTGGTGCACAATATCAGAAAAAAAATTACATATCTGAGCTCCCCTTGAAAAATCACCCGATTTCAAAAAACAAATCGGTCAAATTGGAGTCTGGATGAGGGAGTTATCACTGATTTAAAATCAGCCATTTTTTCAGAAATTTTGTGACGGCGGGACAGTTGCAGCGCAAATATGTGTTTCCAGAGTGCCTAGATCGGGATTTCAGCCAATTGGTTAGATGCAGAATGGCTATTCCATTTTCAAAAACAGGTTATATTAAGGATTCTGAGTTATATTGACCGAGTAATGTCCATTTGAAATTTTTTCCAAAGTAAGTGATTTTCTTCAAAACCCTTACTTTATTTTGTAGATTCTCGCAATATGAAGTTTACAGGAAAAGATGATGGCCCTACTATTGAAGATTTTTTACAACATCTCAAGGTTCAATACCGAAGTTTTTGGATATGCTCCATAGGGCTTCATCTGAAAGATGAGACAAATAAATGGTGGACCTCACTTGACAGCGCAGTGAGGAAACTTTCCGAGAAAAAA
Organism: Pinus albicaulis; assembly: GCA_034641835.2. Taxonomy (NCBI): domain Eukaryota; kingdom Viridiplantae; phylum Streptophyta; class Pinopsida; order Pinales; family Pinaceae; genus Pinus; species Pinus albicaulis. The sequence continues at coordinate 352,868,579 of CM076571.1, read as the reverse complement.
CTTGAAAAAGTCATTTTGGACAAGTGGTCTAAATCCGGAAAGGACACTAAGAGACATAAAGACTTCTTTTCTACTAATATTTCCATATTACATGTTAATCAAAGTATTTAGAAAGAGAACATCATTGTGTCTATCATTCATAGTTGCAAGCATAATTGTATCAATGTTAATCTGGCTAAAAAATTGCAAGTTCCAGTAAAACATATTGAAAACACACAGGTTGATAATGAAGATGTTCAAATTTATAAAGATTTGAAGATTTCTATGGATAAGTATGTGTTGCATTCTGATTTTTATGCTTCAGATATGGCTGTTGTGGATGTTGTTTTGGGACACCCTTGGATGGAATCTATTGGTACTGTCAATTTTAATGTGCAAAAGAAATTTATGAAGCTCTGGTATAAAAAGAAGAAAATTACATTGCACGATATTTGCATTAGGAACCATGGAGAGACTAGGGAGGAAGAAGTGCAAATCTCTAACAACATAAACACATCAGATGATGAGCCTTTGATGGTAGACATCCAAACACAGACATCAAAGAAAGTACCAACAAAAGAACCTAACACCACTCCATCACCAATAATGGAGGGATTAATGAAAGATGTTCCATCAGTTAAAGCTTCAACATATCACCACCCGCATCACCCAACAAGACAACAAACAGGAAGGTGGAAACGAATTAGCAACAAGGAAAACAACCCCTGGATGACACATAGATAGGTGCGACGATCCACCCACAACACATCAACACAGAGGAACCACCAGAACCCACTTCTATCTCAAGCGAGCGAGACATCGACTAGATCGAGTGTTCACCTTTCTCTGGGATGAATGGATGCACGTGAATGGTACCAATGGAATACTCTTTTGAGTAGATCTTATTATTTGTGTTCTTCTTATGTTTCGGGGACGAAACATGTTTAAGGGGGGTGTAATGTAGTATACCTAGGGGGGATAATATAGGGTACAGAGGGAGGTACCCAAGAGAATAATATGATGTAATAATATAAGAATGATAAAAAATTGGGCCATAGTCAATAAATAAAGTGGTTAACCCACATTATGTAAGGGACCACATGTAGCTAGGGAATAAAATGATAAGCCCATTGTATTGGATGTATGGTATTGAGATACCCATGGTAACTACCCATGGTATTGCATGTATGAAAACTATATAGAGGCTAGAGTCTCTCCATTGAGAGATGCCAAGGATTATTGTATTGGAAAGCATATGGCTTGTGGAGTGATCTCCTTCCTTAAGGAGTGAATGTATGGTGTTGCCCTACCTCAAGGGTTTGGATATTAATGAAGATCTGAAGTTTTATCTTCTATGGTGTTATTTATTGGGCATATTTTCTATTTCTATATATTTTCTTGTCAGATCTACTACACATGATATGTTTGAAAGAAAACTGTGTTTTCTTAAGGCTGGCACATAAAATTCTATGACCTTGAGAAAATGTCATTTTCTCTTTAGCATACAATGTTTGGCTCTGTAAAACTGTGATTATCCTTTTACAAAAAATCACTAGTTTCCTTTAAAATTTGATATCAAATATTCCCTCAAATCAAAAACTTGGCTGAGAGACAATAAATACCTTTAAAAATGTCCCTTGATGTATTTGGAGGTGAGATCTTTGTGTGAAAAGTGCTCTTTAACAAATTTTTGAGGCTTCTTGACCTTGCTACAATTTCTTTTAGTACTGGCCAGGGCAGGAAAACTGTCGTTCAGGAGTGGCCCGGGCGGCGGGCCTTTCAGAGGTGGCCCGGGCGGGTCAAAAATGGGTTGTGCAGATAGTGAAAATGACAAGGGAAAGGGTAAAAAATGAAATATGAGTATGGTGAGGGCACAAGGCAGGTGAGAGGAGTTGTATCAATAGTCCGAGCGGTTGGATAAAGGAAAAAATTACATGGGTGCCGTGTTCAGGTCGGGCGCTGCGCCGGGCAGGCCTGAACGAGAAAACTTGCCACATTTGATGGGTGCTGGGTCAGGCACAGGCGTGCCGCTCAGTTCTACAGGTGCGCCACATCGTGTATGAAAACCCTTCTGTAGTCACCTACAGGTGCGCCGCACAATTCTTCAGGTGCACCATGCGTTAAACAAGTTGCAAATGACTTAAATGATTTGCTCAAGACTGTTTCTTTCTTCCGTGACCTGGCTTTGCACAATGATGAATGATACTTGCTCGAGCTCTTTTATACTTGATGAGGGTTTAAAACTACTCCCCTCCTTTATCATTTCAAACTATGAAATAACCTTTTTTAGCCCTTTTAACATTTTTTAAAAGTGACTTGATGCTTTATGTTCTTCCAATGAGCATTTGGTCTCATTTAGTGCATGCTGTTGTGATTGTTTGATGTGCCTAGAAGACTATTGTTCAAAAGGCTTCTCTACATTTGAGATATTATCATCCTTGTTACCATCAATGATCTTTGAATCACCTCTGTCATGAGCCCAATATAGGAGGAATATCACAAGGCATGAATTCCATCTCTAGTTCATCTTGCTGTGATTTACCTTTAAGTGCTCTTGAATCTGGGCTTGACGAGGACATTCCCAGTTGAACAATCCTCTGAGGGCTATTATCAACACAAGCAGAGGAAGATGAGACCCATAATAAATCATCCATGCTGCTATTCATTGCATGCCCAATTGTAGATTCATAGTTTCTAAGAAGTCTATCAACATCTTCAAAGTTGCCAATGTTGGACCAACCATACTCCAACAGGCTGCAACTATTTTTATCTTCTTGCTCATTCCCAAAAAAAATTCAAGGTTAACTTCTGGTGGGAAAATGTTAGTTAGTGAGAAATCTTAAGAGCTATTCATAATTTTTGCATCTCTGTCTCCAAGTATAGAATCCCCATTCTCAAGAATTGGATCCTCCTTACAACTCCCAATAATTAAGTCATTCTCAACTGAACATAGTTTTATGTCTGAATAGCAATCACCTCCCACTCTGTCTCCAGATTCAATCTCAATTCTAGAATCAATATGCATCAGGTTGTAAGTAGCTTTCTTGTCATCTTGTACATCACACCATAGATTCATATCCAGTAACTAAGTCGATGGTTCCTCATTTCCATTTGAACATGCCATAACATCCTCATTTTCCTTGTGCAAAGAATTTTTATTCCCTACAAGCTTTTGTTCTGTACTTTTAGCTAGAACATTTGTCTAACCCTTTGGAGGAGGTTTTTAGATAGATTATAATGGTCTTTTCCAAAACAGTGTCCTAGTATATCATCTGAAAGAGGCTCATAAAAACACCACTGCTGCAGCCTCTTAAAACCACTATGCAAATTTATTGTTTATGAAGTGATGAGGTTCTCTTCATAATACTCTTTTGGGTGCTCTTTTATGAGGAAAGAGGCTAAAAACCAACAGTTTCTGTTGCCAGATTTACTTTGAAAAATCTTGGAAGAACCCTTTCGGCATTGTATATCTTAAGTCTGTCCCTAACAGACTACCTTTCCTAGACATAGTGCTGAAACTTAGAAAATTGATCTTCTACTTGTTCATGAAGTAGATCACCAAACACATGATTTGACCCTCCATTTTTTACCAAGGAGGTCACCCTTTTAAAACCACTAATGCAGCCTCTCAAAACCATAATGCAATTTTTCTGTCTATGATGAGAAGGAGGTCCTTTCAGTTATGTTTTTCTCTGTTTCTTTGCATAGAACTTTAGGGGAAAATATTTGACATTTTCCACTTGTTCTTGAAGGAGGTAATCAACCATGATTTGACCTTCTGCTTGTTTCTCAAGGAGATTACCATAAAACATAAAGAGTTATCTTTATTAGAGCATCACGTATTTTTGCAGCCAGTTTTGGAAGCCTTCCTGGTGTCGGAATTGGGCCCGAGATGGCTTGTTGGAAATATATGGAAGTCTAATTTCCAAATATTCTTGTTTTTTTTCATTTAGTGTCCATTTTATTGTTAAAAAATTTAATGTCCCAACATTGGTAAAAAATGGTGAATCCTGGTGCATAAATGCATAGTGTTGTTTGCAGTCCACTTTTGGATGCCTTCCAGGGTCAGAATTAGGCCCAAGATGGCTCGTTGGAAAGCTATGGAAGTCTACTTTCCAAATATGGTTTATTTGTTTCATTTGATGTCCATTTGGTTGTTAAAAACTGACTATCCCAACACTGGTCAAAAATGGTAAATCTTAGTGCAGAAATGCATAGTGCTGTTTGCAGGCCACTTTTGGATACCTTCCCGGTGTCGGAATTTGGCCCGAGATGGCTTGTTGGAAAGCTATGGAAGTATAATTTAAAAATATGCTTGATTTTTTTAATTTGGTGTCCATTTTTTTGTTCAAAAATTTACTATCCAAACACTGGTAAAAATGGTGAATCTTGCTGCAGAAATTCTCCCATGACACCTGTATATTTTACATTTCTCGCAAACCATGATACCTGTGTAGAAAATAAAGGAGGTTTATCTTCTTGAACCTATGATGGAAAAAAAATCTCTCACTTTTGTCAATTTCATCTCTGTTTAGTCAGAAAATCATTTTGAAAAAAAACTGGCCCTGGGCACGACTCATGGCTTGTATTGTCTTTTTGCTAATTTTGAAGGAGAAATTTAAACAAAGTGTGTTATGCCCTCTGCTCATCTTTTTGGAGGAGGAATTTTGACTATGTTTTGACCCTCTGCTTTTTTGTGAATGAGGTCTTATCAATGTGTGTGTAACCCTCTGCTTTTCAAGGAGGTTCCATCAAACATATAAAGTTTTATCCATCTCAACATTGTACCTTGCTTTGTAATATATGCCTTTGCTTTGCCACATCACTGTGAAGTTTTTAGGGAGTAAACAATGTGATTGGCATATGGAAAGTTCTCACTATTAGACACCTTTGAACTAACTCTTTCCTTTGACTGTGTTTTACACCTTCTATTTGTCCTGAAGAAAATCTTTGCAAATGTGACCACTTATGCTCATTTAGAATCACTGTTGGGCCCTTAGCTCATGATGAAGGAGGTCTTCAAGCAAAGATAGTTCACCTATCTTAACCATGTGCCCTATGTACTTTAAATGAGCTGGAAAAGTTACTCTTGGTGCTTGCCCTTTATTCATCAATTGGAGGGAGTAATTTTAATAAACCATAAAAAATGTTTTTTCAACATGAATCCTCTGTGTGAATGTCTCTTTATATTAGTTTGCAGAAGTCATTTTTAAACCAAGCTTGGTCTACCTCCTTGGCCATTTAGATGAGGTTGCTCTTAGTCAACAACTCCACCCTAAAATTATACTTTGAAGGAGGCTTTCATTAATAGAAAAACAGAGGCCTTTTAACACCATCATGTCACTCTTTGGATTTTGATGTGAAAAGGCCATTCAACCTATGAACTTTCATTTGTTTCACCACTGTTTTCTCAACTTTTCTTATCAACATAAAAATTTCAAACACAACATCAATCAATCTTGGTTATGCATCCTCTGTCCATCCTTTGGAGGAAGTGGTGCAAAACAACTCCTGAAGCTACTTAAAAACATGCTGACCCTATGCTTATTAGTGAAAGAGGTCATATTAAACACAAAATCTTCATCTATTTCAACACTGTACCTTGCTCTGTATTTTTGTTTGAAGAATGCACATAGGAAACAAAGTGGAATTTGACATTTATCATTGATAAAATCACTTGAAACTCATGTCCTCTTGCTTTATGAGGCCTTGTCTGAGATGTATATATCCTTTTGTAAAATATCACTGTGAACACAAAACCAGAAGAAAAGTGATTTGTATATGGAGAGTGTTTGCTGCTAGACATCATTTAGCTATCTTTTCCCTTAACTGTGTTTTCAGAGGTATATTGAGATTGCCTTTGACTAATTTTTCACATCCCAGGTTCAAAGTAACATAAGAAGCAACTATCTTCTTATGCCCTACATGATGATTCCCTTTGGAAAGATTAGGTAGCACTGCTTTTGGAGGAGATTATGGAGCACTGCTGATCAACATCACTCATTATTTTTTATTCATGTGACTTGGAGAATGATCTCTGTTCTTCAGACAGCTTTTGGATTTAAAACCATATATATTAGTTGCTCTTTACTCACTGCACTTCATTTGCTTCATTGATGGAAAACCTTTTCAACATGAGAGACCTGTTTGAACTTTTCCCTTTGCTCTTATTTTCATACTGATCATCATTCAATTACACCCCTGCAGAGATGTAAAAACAGATGATTTTGAACCTTGGAGAGATCCTTTGGTGTTTAATGGGGATTTATGCTTGATCTAAGCATATTTCTTCAGACAGTGAAAAACCTTCTCTTCTTGAAGTTTGAATCTTTGTTGAACTTCTTCTGAAATCAGACAAAGTGACCTCTTAGTGGTGTGCGACCTATGGATAAAACCAGGCTTGTTTTGCAGAATAGGAAATAATTCATGGGTGACTGGTATTAGACAGAGGATTTTTGGCCTAGGATATCTTAGCCAAGGAAAAAATCCCTAAACACCACTATCTAACTTAGAGACAATAGTCACAGATTATGAGTGTTTTCTTTGGCATGATCAGATTATCATATGACAAGATGATCAGGGATAGAGGAGCAGACACTTTTTCAACCTTCGGATAGTGAATGGCATGAGAAACATGGGAAAATGATAGCTGAGAAACAAAGTTATGACAGCTATAGACAGGGAAACTTTGCTGAAGCGGGATATGACTTGAAAACTGAAGACTGTTCTTATCATAGGCTGACAGGGAAGGTTAGGAGGAAAAAAATTTGTCTGGGGTGTTTTCTAGATGACAAATTGATAGTTTGAGATTAGCTTGTAGAAAAATCAGCTAAGGAAGCTAGTCATCAACAACAGGTAAAAAACACTGATGACTAGCAGTGGCTCCATTTGGGGAGGGTAGCTCCTTTTCAGGAGGTATCCAAAATGCAGATCTCTGGCTTGTGAAAACCAGTGCCTTATCCATTGGCACAAATTTCTTTCTTTCTTGATGTTATTTCTGAAAATTGATAGCATGATTAGCATCAAAGTCATCTTTACCTACCCAGCTATGTTTCCTAACATTTTTTCTTCTTTAGGTGCATTTGGACTAGCAAAATTTCGACATGATTACTTTTTAGAAAAGAAAACTATCCAACTCTACACTTATATCTTCCAGGAGTTCAGATTAAACTGATGAACTCCTTTGTTTCTCTAACTATGCAAGATCGACTGTCAAGATTAAGTTGTTTGACAGGATTTCATTCACTAAACTAAAACATGAAATTGAAAAATGACCAAATCAGGATTAGACGGTCTGATTTGTCATGTGTTTGTGGCATAAAAGACAAGCTGCACACAAATATTATTTTGCATGAAATGAGATTTAGAAAAACTAGGGCTAGGATACATAGTTTGTTTTTCATTCCCATTTTCCTCTTTGGTTTTGTTTTGAGCGTGTGGAACCAGTATCTTTTCCTAATCCACTTTCTTTGACAAGTCAAGCTTACACAAATTGACTATCACTTCTTTCACTAATTTATCAACAATAAATTTAAAACATGTCCAGTTATGATTAGGCTAGATAACTGAACAAGACATCTTTTGAGCACTAGTAGTGGCATTTAGACTTGTGCACTTTCATAATGAATATATATATATATTTTTAACATGGGGCTTAATTTCTATTTTATGACTGCCCTCTTTTTCTACTTTTCTACTGTTTTTGTATTTTCTGTTTTTTACTTTTTCTTCAAACAATCTAGAACTAAAAATATGCTCACAAGGTTGAGCTTATTTTCCACACCTATCTATCTATCGTAATCTAACCTATACACAATATACATTCATTTAGTGAAATATCTTTTCCAACAAAGCCAATCAAGCAGATGATTCCATGAGGGATTTATTTTCAGCGTTTTTAGAGTGCTGAAGAAATGAAAAGCCCACTTCCACTTTGCTTGTTTTCGAGTAGTAGTGCCCAAAATTTTTCTCACTCTTTGCAACAGACTGTTCTGGGCGAAACACACTATTCCTTCAGATTTCTCAAGGAAAACAACAAATGGATCTTGGAATAATACCTGATCTAGAGGATTCGATGTATAAGCTTCATTCAGGACTACTCTTTCTTCCACTTGGCTATATTTGGGACTCTCTTGGGAAAGAAACTCTTCCCCTTGCTCATGATCACTTGAACTGTCATACTCATCATATATTGTAGTGTAGTCTTCTTTCCAAGCTGATGTGTTCTGATTAAGTGGAATGAAAACTGTGTGAAGGTCATCATGTTGACGAGCAGGGATACGCTTTGGTAGTAAATCCTCTTGAGAGGATAGTGTGACCACCCTTATGTGATTATCAACCTTTATTTCTTCATCTGCAATTTGTAACTCAATGGAACTTGGTGGCTGCAAATCTGGAGTTAAGGAGGATTTCATGTCCAAAATGATTTCCTCAACCATTTCAGGAAAAGGCTACTCATGGAAAAATTTCTCAATAATTTCATCATCCTCCTAAACCTCATCATCAAAGCTGAAAGACTGCTAATTTCCAATTATGTGAAAGTTATTTCTGATGGACTGAAGCGAAGTAGAGCAAAGAGTCAGAGACTATTCACTTACTTCCAAACTCTCTAGGCTTTCCTCATTAGTGTCATAGGTGACTTGTCTTAGCTAATTACTTCTTTCAATCTAATGACAATGAAATTCATCCCACAAATCAACTGTTGATGGCTCTGCAAGGTTAGCTTATGCTTGAATATCATAATCATCAATATATTGATCAAACCTTGGATAATCATTAATATAAGTAATGTCACCAGCCATACATATTGGACTATCATATTGTTTATCTTCAAATTGATTTACAAATCTATTTTTTGACTTATGGTATGCAAGATTAGAAGGAGAAAGATCAGAAAATTTTTGTTCATATGAAGTTTTAGAGGCTGTCTGCATGTTTATGAGTTGATCTATCTCCTCTTCAGTTAAAAAGGGAGGTATTTTTATCTCTTTTTGGATATAACTACAATAATCCTCTTTCTCTTGGGAAAGCTGATTTGGAGGATGAATGTATTTTTGGGCTTCACCTATGAGAGATGATGAATCATCACTTGTGCCTGAGAGATATTGTGGGTTCTCTTTCATTTCTTGATTGTTTTCATCTTCAACCAATTCTTTGTGATGTTGAGGATAGTTAGCATGTAATTCATGAGTTTCTTCTGATAGATTTTCAGGAGGCAAATTTTCTCGTATGAACTCAAATGAATCAAAGCATAAAGGTAGAGATCCTACAGGTTTTGATTTTTCTTCTATTTTAGATTTAAATTCATCTTTAACCATATTTTCTTGATTTATGTGAGAGTTAACTTGAGCAGGGGTTTCCTGAATAACTGCTAAGAGATCTTTAGGATGAAAATTTTCTTTCAAAGTTTGGAATGATTTAAAGCATAAGGGTAGATAACCTAAAGGTTTTGATTCTTCTTCCATTTCAGATTTGATTTCATCCTCAATCAACTCTTCTTGGCTGTCAAGATGGTTAACTTGAGTATGAAAAGCATGAATCTCATCTAATAGATCCTCAGGATGACAATTTCCTAGTCTTCATCAATGTTCACAAGGTGTTGTATGAGGTCTTCAGATTGATCACAACAATTTTCAGCTAATGATAGAGATGGAAAATGCCTTATATAGTGTTTATAAAATGCTTTGTGGAAATCCTTCAAAGAAAACAAGATGCCAGGTTCCAGCCATTCATACCAATTTCTCACCTTATCTTCTAATGTTGCCATAAACATTTTATGAGGCAGTCCTCATGCCATTCAACCTTCAACCTCCATATGTGTATATGAAATTTGATGAGGTGTAGCAAGGGGTCATCAACCTTTTCATCTCGAAAGATAGGTAGGTTTTTCATCCAATTTATTTCAAGCATTTTGTGTGGGAATCCAGGGATATGATCTCTGTTCATCGGAGCATATCTCCTTTGTATCCTTGGATCCATCTTTGTTAATCAGAAAGTGTCACTGTGTCTTTTCAACCAGTCTAAAATTCTCTACCAGTGGAGTCTTTTGGTCTAATGAGGATTGTGGAGTCGCCAGGTGGAACATTTGAACTTTGCTGTCCACCATCAGCATGATTGGGATTGCCCAATGCATTCCAGTAGATTTTATAAGGACTATTGGAGTAATAGTCCTACTAGAGGCTAGTGGAGTCGCCAGGTGGATGTTTTTAGTTGTTTTGAGGGTATATGTGTATGGTCACCACCAATACTGATAAAAAACCAATCTAGGGATGTTTTTTTGGGTTTTCTGAGTTTTTATATGCAACCTAGTTTGTAAGAGTGTTCTAAAACTGATTCATCACTTTGCTAAGATGGTGAAACAATAAGAGTTTACTCTAAATGATTTTATAGGCTGTTTGACTGATTTAAATTTTGAAGGACTAATGAGTCTACAAGAGTTTGCTAGACTGTCATGTACTCAGTAGGTCCCACTGTGATGTTGAAAATGGAAACAAGAAACAGTGAAGGAGGCCTCCTGAAACATCTTTCCTGATCCTAGTTGAAAAGTGATCACCTAAACTAGGTGGGGACCACACATGTGATTTTTGTCGAAAAAAATCTATTTTTAGACTATGTCTATTTTTAGACATATGGAGCATGGTCCAGGGATTGCAGTATGTTATTCTTGGAGTATTGGTCATGTTGGGAAAAATAGATGGACATCTATTTTTTGGACCTATAGGTTGAAGTCTATTTTTAGACTGCCTCTCCTTAAAATAGGGAAGTCAAATATTATTTACCCTTAATAATATTTGGACTCTAAACTTCAGTTTACTCTCTTGGAGCACTTCAGTTTGACCCTCAGAGGTGGGGCATGCAGCTGCCAGAAGGAATTACGCTTTTCCTATGAGTTAGGTGAGCTAATGCATGTTAGACTTCAGTTAGACTCATGTGGCAGAGTTTTGGTGGAGTTGATTGAGGAGTTAATGGAGGTGGTGTTCTGGTTAACTAGTTGAACTAGTTGTGATCAGTTTAACTGGCGATTACACTAGAGATGAGTTGGGTGAATTAAATATTATTTAATTCACTAATTATTAACTCATTATTCAACTAAAGAACACATCAGTTTAACTCAGTGCATGGACAGTTCAGTGGCGACAAGTGAAAGAGGTAGATGAAAGGGTTGAGTTAGCTATCCGTTGCGACATCAGTTGTGCATGAGATTTGCACCACACTTGGAGGAAATTACCAATGACAATTGTAGGTTTTAACCCTAAATAGAAATGTCTACACACAATTCTTATAACAGAAAATAAACAATAGCAAGAGCATAAAACATAAAACAGATAAACACAGAGATTTTCCCCTGGATCCCGAATCGGGACGACCAGCTTGATTTTTCATTATGATCCTTTTAGTGTTACAACACATATATATATACATGCTGAAGCATACATAAACCCAAATCCATTAACCCTGGATTAGAACATAACCGTAGTTCCCTTGACCGGATCTACAAAATACCAGGGGCCGAAAACCATCGAACCCCAAAACCATGTGCAAAACCATGCACAAAACCATGGGCGGATCCGCCTATGAGTGGGTCCGCACAAATTTTTTTTTTTGGCCGGGACGCTGCCCCGTACCCCAACGGTGGGGACTGCTTCGCCCCTCGTGACCCCCCAGCTACGCCCGACGCAACATACAGCGCGTGGGGCTAATCGTGGAAAGAATATAACACATACCCAACATTCTCCCACTTGTTGTTTTGTTTCCACGGGGGGCCACAGGAGAGCTTACTCATTTGGCCAATTCTTCAACACCCATTGTTTCTCTACACCAAGAGAACTTCTGAGTGCTCACAGACTTCGTCAATGCATCTGCAACATTCTTCAAAGTGTCCAACTTTACCAGTAACACCCTTTTAGCCTCAACCATATCTCTAACAAAGTGATATTGAACATCAATGTGCTTTGTCTTTGAATGATAAGCAGGGTTCTTAGCCAAGAAAATTGCACTTTGGCTATCACAGTCTATCCTTATAGCTTGCTGTACCAACCCCATACTTGAACACAATATCTGCAACCAAAATGCTTCCTTGCTTGCATGAGTGGCTGCTATGTATTCTGCCTCTATAGTTGAAAGCGCCACTACAGACTGTCTTTTACTCATCCAACTGACTGCACCTCCAAATAGGCTAAACACATACCCACTTGTAGATCTTCTTTGGTCCAGATCTCCAGCCCAGTCTGCATCAACAAAACCACGAATGTCCAACATTCTTTCCAATCCTGGTCTTCCCCGGTAGCACAAGCCATAATCACTAGTGCCACGTAAATATCTGAAAACCCGCTTCACTACTGTCCAATGCTCCTTCCCTGGGTTTGACATAAACCTGCTCAATACTCCCACTGCATGTGCAATGTCTGGTCTAGTACAGACCATTGCATACATCAAGCTACCCACCGCACTTGCATATGGAACATGGGACATATACTCCTCTTCTTCTTGTGTCTTGGGACACTGTTCATCAGACAGCTTTACACCTACAGGAATAGGAACATTCACTAGTTTACTATCCTGCATATTGAACTACTGCAATATAGTCTCGACATACTTCCTCTGGTTTAACCAGAGCTTCCTCTTTTCCCGATCTCTCTTAATTTCCATGCCTAAAATATAGTTTGCAACACCAAAATCCTTCATGTCGAACTTGGAGAATAGCTGGTTCCCAAATCTTGGATAATTGATGGTCATTTCAATCAACAACATATCATCCACATATAAGACCAAATAAATAACACGGTCACCAATTAATTTAAAATAAACACAAACTTGATCCTCCTTGCTTCTCAGGAAGCTAAGTCTCATATATAGGTATCAAATTTCGATACCACATCCTTGTGACTGCTTTAACCCATACAACAGACTTCTTCAACTCGCATACTAGTTCTTTCTACCCTTCACCATAAAGCCTTCAGGTTGCTTCATGCAGATCTCCTCTTCTAGATCCCCGTGAAGAAATGTTGTCTTCACATCCATCTGTTCTATCTCAAAATCAAATGCAGCAGAAACAGATAAAAGTAATCTAATAGAAGTAACCTTGGCAATAGGAGAAAAAATATCACCAAAATCAATTCCCGGCACCTGGGAATAACCTTTTGCTACCAACCGAGCTTTGTATTTCTCCACCTTACCTTCTACATTCATCTTCTTTTAAACACCCATTTGCTCCCGATGGGCTTCCTTCCAACTGGCAACTCCACTAGATCCCATGCCTCATTTTTGTGCAAGGATGCCATTTCATCAATCATGGCCTCCTTCCAGAGTTTTCCATCCTCTCGACCCATCGCTTCTCCCCGATGCTCCGGCCCATCATCGCTTATAGTTAATGTAAAACCCGAATGTAGCGATGGACATAATCTTCCTGCTGCCTTCTTCAACTCGATCTTCTCAAAGCCGGAGTTTTCCAGGGCTCTTCATCTTCGAGTCTTCATTGTAGAGTCTGATTCATCCTCCTTTAGCTCAAACTCTATCTTCTCAGGTTCCTTTGGTAGGAATTCATGTGTAACAACATCTTTCACCTCTCTAAACACCACATCTTGGCCGTACACAACCTTCCTTGTTTCTGGGTTCCAAAGCTTGTAACCCTTTAAACCATCCTTATACCCAATAAAGATGCACCTTTCAGATTTATTATCCAACTTGGTCCCTTTCTCCTTTGGAACATGTACATATGCATCACATCCAAATACCCTTAGATGTGAAAGAGAGGGTTTCTTACCAGTCCATACCTCATGTGGAGTCTTATCCTCCAACGTTGATGAAGGCGATCTATTAACTAAGTAACATGCAGTCTCCACTGCCTCTGCCCAGAATTCTTGTCCTAACCCAGTACCACTGAGCATGCTTCTTGCCTTTTCCATTAGCGTTCTGTTCATTCTTTCTGCAACTCCATTTTGCTGAGGTGTGTATGGAGTAGTTTTTTGCCGTGCTATGCCACACTTCTTACAGAACTCTTCAAATTCCTTCTTGCAGAACTCCCCACCATTATCTGTCCTCAGCGCCTTTATCTTCTTCTCTGTCTGGTTTTCCACCAGAGCCTTAAATTCTTTAAATTTGTCAAAGACTTCAGATTTATTCCTCAACAAATATATCCATGTATTCCTTGAGAAGTCATCTATGAATGAAACATAGTACACAGACTTTCCCAGTGATGGAACTGACACAGGCCCAAACACATCACTGTGCACAAGTTCTAATATCTTGTTTGCCCTCTTAGCACCAGAAGGAAAACTCACCCGATTCTGCTTCCCATATACACAATGTTCACAGAAATCGAAATCCAGAGAACAATTAGACATACTTTCTACCATACCATCTCTATGCAGTATCCGAAGGCCCTTCTCTCCAATATGTCCAAGCCTTTGATGCCATAGCATGGTCTTTTCTCCAGAGACAACTAGACTTTCCGTCCCACTTTCAGGAACCACAGAACTGTTACACCCATCAATAACAGTGCTACCTTGTAGCTTGTACAGAGTTCCAGTCCGAACTCCCCGCATTAATACCAATGCTCCCTGAACCATCTTGCAGGCATCTTTCTCGAACACTGTTTTTACACCTGCATCATCCATCTTGCTTACAGAAATCAGATTTCTGGCCAATGCAGGAATATGCAGAACACCAGGAAGTGTTCTAATCCTCCCACCTTGCAACTTCAGCTTGACCTTTCCACGTCCGACGATTCTGGCCTTCCTATCATCCCCTAGGAAGACATCACCACCATCATATTTCTCATACTCGCAGAACCACTCCCTATGGGGAGTGAAGTGAAAGGATGCACCTGAGTTAATCAACCATGACTCATGATCTACATGTGTATTTGAAGAAGAAGCCAAATACACATCCCCACCTTCATCCGAGGTGGTTTTTGCCTCTGCAGAAGGAGCTTCATCAGATCCCTTTCCTTTCTCATGAGCTTTAGATCTGCATTCCTTTTTGTAGTGCCCTTCCTTTCCGCATTTCCAGCACACCTTTACAAACTTTCCAGGAGATTTAGATCTCCCTCTAGATTTAGATCTCCCACTCGAAACCTTATTCTTGTTTCTGTTCTGGGACCTTCCTCGTACAGATAAGGCATCTCCATTCTTACCCTCCATATTTCTCCGTCTCATTTCCTCCGACAGCAAGGCTGAGACAATGTCATCAAAATTCAAGGTAGTTGTATTGCTACCTATTGCAATAACCAGACTGTCCCATGAATCTAGTAGAGAACACAACAAGCTGATGCACTTATCTTCATCTGAGATTTTAATATCAACAGATGACAGCTGACTTACCACAGTATTGAAGGCGTTCAGATGCTCTGTCACCGAGTCTCCATCCTTCATCCTCAGGTTATACAACTTTTTCCGTAGGAACAATTTATTCACTAGAGACTTAGATTGGTACAAAGTCCCTAGCTTTTCCCACAAGTTCTTCGCCGTAGCTTCCCCAGATACATTCAACAATACTGAATCTGAGACACACAACCGTATTGTGCTCTTAGCCTTCCGATCCAATTTCTTCCAGTCTTCATCTGACATCACCGTTGGTTTAGTACCTGGATCTACCGCGATCCACTGATCTTTATCCACCAGCAGATCCTCCATCTTGAGTTTCCACAACTCAAAACTCTGACCATTAAATTTCTCGATCTCTATCTTTCCGCCGCTCGCCATCTTCTTTCACCGCAAGAATCAATCCCGTAGATCTCCCACTGAACAAGGTCTACCACAGGCCCGAGCAAAAAACCCTCAACAACAAAGGTGTCCCCTTGAAGCCGAAACAGCTTCGATACCAAATGTAGGTTTTAACCCTGAACAGAAATGTCTACACACAATTCTTCTAACAGAAAATAAACAATAGCAAGAGCATAAAACATAAAACAGATAAACACAGAGATTTTCCCCTGGATCCCAAATCGGGACGACCAGCTTGATTTTTCATTATGATCCTTTTAGTGTTACAACACACATATATATATATATATACATGCCGAAGCATACATAAACCCCAATCCATTAACCCTGGATTAGAACATAATCGTAGTTCCCTTGACCGGATCTACAAAATACCAGGGGCCGAAAACCATCGAACCCCAAAACCATGTGCAAAACCATGCACAAAACCATGGGCGAATCTGCCTATGAGTGGGTCCGCACAAAAAACAAATTTTGGCCGAGGCGCTGCCCCGGACCCCAACGGTGGGGACTGCTTCGCCCCTCGTGACCCCCCAGCTACGCCCGACGCAACATACAGCGCGTGGGGCTAATCGTGGAAAGAATATAACACATACCCAACAACAATTGCGCAGTTGGAGCCAGTGAGATTTGAACCTAGATCTCTATTTAGACCAGCCTTGATTGCGCAATAGAGGCAGAGAAGTAGTGAGTGTGTTTTGAACCTGTGACTTGTTCAAAACCAAGCTAGTTTTTGTGTAGCTTTGGGAGATAGTACTGAGTACTTGTGAGGAGTTTGTACTATGTATTTGCTGCATGTTCTCTCCATTTATAATATACTATAGCCGGGGGTTTTCAGCTGTAAGCTTTCCCCATACATATTGTGTTAATGTGTGTGATGATTTGATGTGCTATCGCTTCTATTCTTTCCGCATGTGACAATTAATTGTAGAAGAGATTATGTGTTATGCATGCAATTCGAAATTGATGTGTGATCAGGTTAATCTCCATTGAATAAGTGATTTATTCAGCAAATTTCTACACGTGATCACCATTATGTTAGGGTCTCGTGATTCGGTAGATTGGCAAGCCAAATGACATGGTAACATCAAACCAACTTTGGAGCCCAAGGACCTAGCCTTCCTAGACTCAGAGAGGGCTCTCTCTATTTGTGAAAAGGATGTAAACTTGTTTGCTTTCTATGTATCTGATTTTAGGCTAGTTTTTAAGTATGTTTTGGTTTGTTTTAGGTTTTTTGAGGCAGAACTGATCAAAGGATAAATAGATAAAAATATTGTCAGATCAATTGGGCTATGGGGTTGATAAGGTCGAGACTGCCTCAAAGGGTGGACAAGGTATATTGCAGGGCCGATTTGATCGAGATAAAGGGATTCTTTTAGGTGAAGTGAAATGAGATGGACACTAAGTTTGTGAAAGACGAAGAAGTTTTAAGCACAAATAGTTTTGCAGCAAACATCCATGTGGTAGGGCTAACCATTAATCACTATAAATGAAACTTTAAACTGATAGATGCATAAAATAAACATTCAGGCGATACATAGACGTATAAGACCCTCTAAATTTGGGAAAATCACCTTCAGACTTTGGGGAAAACAAAAAAGACAAAAAAACAACTCAATCTATAAAGATGGAACTCCCAAACATCATATTTGAGCTATCGATAACTTTGAACTAAGATTGCAGAGCATAGGCAAAGGGCAAGATCGAAACAAGACCTCTTTGGTTCAACTAGGACAATCAAATGTTCAGAGAAAGGTTTTAGTGATGGGGTTTTGGATAGATATGAGTAAGCAGGGCATACCGTGAATCGTACTAGATAGCATACATAATAACCATTAATGAAATTGATAACAAGTTCTTAGGGTATCAAAGAGCAGTTAATAATTCTTTGACATAACTAAGAAAGAAGAAAAACATAGAAGCTGTAATGAATCAGGAAACTTGAGGTGCCTCCATGGGCATGTCTCAAATATATTCTTTACTAACCTACAACAAGAAAGAAACATGAAAAAATGTATGATAAACTAAGGAAAACATACAGATAAGGAACACTATACCATTCACCAAGCCATGGAATCCAACAAACAGTCCTCTTCTACCATCGAAGACAAACAAGAAATCATCCACTTCATGAGACAAAGTGTTTCTTAAAAGCTTGTAATATCATGTATTGCTCTATATCATCAAGTTCAACCTCTTGATACAATGAAATATCTTGGAATATATAGGCTAAAGAGGAAGAAACTATCCAAGAGCATCTAGAAGGCCATTGGCCTATTACAAATATTTGATTTTGTCCTTGAGGCTTTGCAAAGCCCAAGGCACAAAATATCTTCAAAAATATCTATTTAAGCTAATAATAGAAAGAAAATTGACTTTTAATCACTGAAATGGTGATAAAAATAGCTAAACGCACATTTGGAGGAGCATATTCAGAAAACTGCCTTTTTAGCCAAAATGCTATAGGAGCGTAGCAGCAGAAAGAAGCTTGTTTTGTAGACAATTTTTGAGGGACCTCCCGATGTCAAAATGAGTTTCGTGATGGCTCTATGGAAAGCCCTAGATGTATGATTTCTGTAACTACTTGAGTTTTTTCAAAATAATCCCTAGAATTTTTTCAAAAAGTGGACTGAGTGAAAAAACCTAGGAGGGTCGCGCCTGCTGATATGTGAGGCAGAAAGCTAAAAAATGACCGTTTTTTGCCTCTTTGGGGGACCAAAACATCTTCTTTTGATCTGAAATTTTCTGAGTAGGTTCCCTTCAATATAATTCATCCAATGATACCACTCTCAATAGCTGAGGATGCTCCAAACAAAAATGGTGGTGCTCATGAATTTGTGCAATTAGGCCCAAAAATGTCAAAAAACAAGATCATGTCAAAATTTGCTCAATTTTGGTGAGCAAACCCCTTAAGGGTTTTTAGAAACCTAAAAAAAATATTAGACCAAAATATTAAGCCTAGATTAGTCTTTTCCATGTTTTTGCGCTGGGAGCCTTTATTGGGCAACTTTTGAGTTTCTCTTGTTTGGTTTTCTTCCTTGTTGTTTTGGCATTTTTAGCTTTGGCGAAGAAGTCATGGCCCCTTGCCTAGGAGAGGTAGCTAGCACTTGCTTTTGAGAACTCTCTTCATTCTCTATGTTTTTACTGTCTTCCTTTGGGATGCCTTGCTCTTTTTGTTTCATGCTACTTTCCTCGGAATTTCTCAATGTTTTGTGTTTTCTTGCCATTACTGTGGGTGCCTTTATCATGAATACTCTCTCCCTGAGTGTCTTATTTGCCTTGCTGCAAGTTACCACTATCTCTTTGATTGCTTTCTTGAGGACTGTTTTGTTCCTCCTTATCACTGCTTTCTTCATGAGGGCTAGGTTCTTTATCATCACTGCTTCTTTTAGGGTTGTTTTGTTCTCCCCCTTCACTGTTTCCTTGAAAACTGTCATGTTCCTCATCATCACTATGCTGGTTGCCACTCTGTTTTCTTTCAATACTGCTATGCTCACTATAATTTTTTTCATGTTTACTAGACCTTTAAATGCACTGAAAAATAGTTCTCTTCTTAAAGCACTGTTTCCTTCCTTAGTTGGCAAACAAGTTTCTTGTTCAAATGAAAACAAATTTCACTTCTTATGAACTGTGTTGTGAGCAATCATGCCTTAAATAAGATCTATTTTTTGAAAACAAGTCTCCTTTCCCTTTGGCACTATCTTCCCTTTGTCTCTTAGTAAATATGACAGTTTTGAGAGAAAACTATTTCTTTCGTTTAACTACTCATAACAGCCAACCCCTTTTAAACTGATAATAAAACCCTCCATATTTAATCACCGTCCTTCTTTGTTTTTTTAGCAAAGAGGGCACTCTTGAAAACCACTATGTTTTTCCCCTTGAGTAATCTCTGTTTCTCTTTGATGATCTTAGCAAGCAAGTTCTTTTTGGATGAAGGTTAGTTTGTTTGTCTGAAACAATATATTCTCTATCACTTAGTACAAGTTTTTTAATCTGAAATGATGGGTCTCCCTTCTTAAAACTAAGCTCTATTCCTTACTCAACATAAAGGCCCTTTTAACACTGATTTAGGTCTCCTTCTTTAATCACTGTCCCTCTCTCTCTTCAGCAAACATGATATGTTTGAAAGCAAACTGTGTTTTCTCAAGGCTGGGACACAAAATTCTATGACCTTGAGAACAAGTCCTTTTCTCTTCAGCATACAATTCTTGGCTCTGTAAAACTGTGATTATCCTTTTACAAAAAATCACTATTTTCCTTTAAACTTTGATCTCAAATTTTCCCTCAAATCAAAAACTTGGCTGAGAGACAATAAATACCTTTAAAAATGTCCCTTGATGTATTTGGAGGTGAGCTCTTTGTGTGAAAACTGCTCTTTAACAACTTTTTGAGGCTTCTTGACCTTTGCTGCAACTTCTTTTAGTATTGGCCTGAGCGGGCAAACTGTCGTTCAGGAGTGGCCCAGGCGGCGGGCCGTTCATAGGTGGCCCGGTCGGGTCAAAAATGGGTTGTACAGATAGTGAAAATGACAAGGGAAAGGGTAAAAAATGAAAGATGAGTATGGTGAGGGCACAAGGCAGGTGAGAGGAGTTGTATCAACAGTCCGAGCGGTTGGATAAAGGAAAAAATTGCATGGGCGCCGTGTTTAGGCCGAGCAGGCCTGAACGAGAAAACTTGCCGCGTTTGATGGGTGCTGGGTTGGCACAGGCGTGCCGCTCAGTTCTATAGGCGCGCTGCTCCGTGTATGAAAACCCTTCTGTAGTCACCTACAGGTGTGCCGCGCGTTAAAAAAGTTGCAAATGACTTAAAAAATTTGCTCAAGACTGTTTCTTTCTTCTGTGACTTGGATTTGCACAATGATGAATGATACTTTCTCGAGCTCTTTTATACTTGATGAGGGTTTAAAACTCCTCCCCTCCTTTATCATTTCAAAATATAAACTCACATTTTTTAGCCCTTTTAACCTTTTTTAAAAGTGACTTGATGCTTTCTGTTCTTCCAATGAGCATTTGGTCTCGTTTAGTGCATGTTGTTGTGATTGTTTGATGTGCTCAGAAGACTGTTTTCCAAAAGGCTTCTCTACATTTGAGATATTATCATCCTTGTTACCATCAATGATCTTTGAATCACCTCTATCATGAGCCCAATATAGGAGGATTATCACAAGGCATGAATTCCATCTCTAGTTCATCTTGCTGTGATTTACCTTTCAGTGCTCTTGAATCTGGGCTTGACGAGGACATTCCCAGTTGAATAGTCCTCTAAGGGCTATTATCAACACAAGCAGAGGAAGATGAGACCCATAGTAAATCATCCATGCTGCTATTCATTGCATGCCCAATTGTAGATTCACAGTTTCTAAGAAGTCTGTCAACATCTTCAAAGTTTCCAATGTTGGACCAACCATACTCCAACAGGCTGCAACTATTTTTATCTTCTTCCTCATTCCCAAAAAAAATTCAAGGTCAGCTTCTAGTGGGAAAATTTTATTTAGTGAGAAATCATAAGAACTATTCATAATTTTTTCATCTCTGTCTCCAAGTACAGAATCCCCATTCTCAAGAATTGGATCTCCTTACAACTCCCAATAATTAAGTCATTCTCAGCTTAACATAGTTTTATGTCTTAATAGAAATCACCTCCCACTCTGTCTCTAGATTCAATCTCAATTCCAGAATCAATATGCATCAAGTTGTAAGTAGCCTGCTTGTCATCTTGTACATCACACCATAGATTCATATCCAGTAACTGAGTCAATGGTTCATCATTGCCATTTGAACATGCCATAACATCCTCCTTTTCCTTGTGCAAAGCATTTTTATTCCCTACAGGCTTTTGTTCTGTACTTTTAGCTAGAAAATTTGTCTATCCCTTTGGAGGAGGTTTTTAGATAGATTATAATGGTCTTTTCCAAAATAGTGACCTAGCATATCATCTGAAAAAGGCTCATAAAAACACCACTGTTGCAACCTCTTAAAACCACTGTGCAAATTTACTGTTTATGAAATGATGAGGTTCTCTTCATAATACTCTTATGGGCACTATTTTATGAGGAAAGAGGCTAAAAACCAATAGTGTTTGTTGCCAGATTTACTTTGAAAAATCTTGGAAGAATCCTTTCGGCATTGCATATCTTAAGTCTATCCCTAACAGACTACCTTTCCTAGACATAGTGCTGAAACTTAGAAAATTAATCTTCCACTTGTTCATGAAGGAGATCACCAAACACATGATTTGACCCTCCATTTTTTACCAAGGAGGAAACCATTTTAAAACCACTAATTCAGCCTCTCAAAACCATAATGCAAATTTCTGTCTGTGATGAGAAGGAGGTCCTTTTAGTTATGTTTTTCTCTGTTGCTTTGAATAGACCTTTAGGGACAAATATTTGACCTTTTCCACTTGTTCCTGAAGGGGGTCATCAACCATGATTTGACCTTCTGCTTGTTTCTCAAGGAGATTACCTTAAAACATAAAGAGTTTTCTTTATCAGATAATGTGCCTGGGTGCTACACAGGCGCGCTGCGCAAAAACACAGGCGCGTCGCGCAACATTCAAGGAGCGTCGCGTATTTTTGCAGCAAGTTTTGGAAGCCTTCCTGGTGTCGAAATTGGGCCAGAGATGGCTCGTTGGAAAGATATGGAAGTATAATTTCCAAATATTCTTGAGGTTTTTCATTTTGTGTCCATTTTATTGTTCAAAAATTGACTGTCCCAACACTGGCCAAAAATGGTGAATCCTAGTGTAGAAATTCATAGTGCTGTTTGCAGGCCACTTTTGGATGCCTTCCCGGTGTCGGAATTGGGCCCGAGATGGCTCGTTGGAAAGATATGGAAGTATAATTTCCAAATATTCTTTATTTTTTTCATTTTGTGTCCATTTGGTTGTTAAAAAATTTACTTTCCAAACACTGGTAAAAAATGGTAAATCCTGGTGCAGAAATGCAAAGTGCTGTTTGCAGGCCACTTTTGGATACCTTCCTGGTGTCGGAATTAGGCCTGAGATGGCTCATTGGAAATATATGGAAGTATAATTTCCAAATATAATAAATTTTTTTCATTTGGTGTCCATTTGGTTTTTCAAAAATTGACTTTCTCAACAGTGGTAGAAAATGGTGAATCCTGGTGCAAAAATTCTCCCGCGACACCTGTATATTTTACATTTCTCGCCAACCATGATACCTGTGTAGAAACGGAAGGATATTTTTCTTCTTTAATCTATGATGGAAAAAAAACTCTCTCACTTTTGTCAATTTCATCTCTGTTTAGTCAGAAACCCATTTTGAAACAAAACTGGCCCTGGGTACGACTCATGGCTTGTATTGTCTTTTTGCTTATTTTGAAGGAGGTATTTAAACAAAGTGTGTTATGCCCTCTGTTCATATTTTTGGAGGAGGAATTTTGAATATGTTTTGACCCTCTGCTTTTTTGTGAAGGAGTTCTTATCAATATGTTTCTAACCCTATGCTTTTGAAGGAGGTTCCATCAAACATATAAAGTTTCATCCATCTCAACACTGTACCTTGCTTTGTAATATATGCCTTTGCTTTGCCACATCACTGTGAAGTTTTTAGGGAGTAAACATTGTGATTGGAATATGGAAAGTGCTCATTGTTAGACACCTTTGAACTAACTCTTTCCTTTGACTGTGTTTTACACCTTCTATTTGTCCCGAAGAAAATCCTTGCAAATGTGACCACTTATGATCATTTAGAATCATTGTTGGGCCCTTAGTACATGATGAAGGAAATCTTCAAGCAATGATAGTTCACCTATATTAACCATGTGCCCTATGTCCTTTAAAATAGTTGGAAAATTTACTCTTGGTGCTTGCCCTTTATTCATCACTTGGAGGGAGTACGTTTGATAAACCATAAAAAATGTTTTTTCAACATGAACCCTCTGTGTGAATGTCTCTTTATATTAGTTTGTAGAAGTCATTTTTAAACCAAGCTTGGTCTACCTCCTTGGCCATTTAGATGAGGCTTCTCTTAGTAAAAAACTCCACCCTCGGATTATACTTTGAAGGAGGCTTTCATAAACAGAAAAACAGAGGCCTTTTAACATCATCATGTCACTCTTTGGCTTCTGATGTGAAAATGCCATTCAACCTATGAACTTTCATTTTTTTCACCACTGTTTTCTCAACTTTTCTTATCAACAGAAAACTTTCAAACACAACATCAATCAATCTTGGTGATGCATCCTTTCTCCATCCTTTGGAGGAAGTGGCGCAAAAAAACTCCTGAAGCTACATAAAAACATGCTGACCCTCTGCTTATTAGTGAAAGAGGTCATATTGAACACAAAATCTTCATTTATTTCAACACTGTACCTTGCTCTATATGTTTGTTTGAAGAATGCCAATAGGAAACAAAGTGGAATTTGACATTTATCATTGATAAAATCACTTGAAACTCATGTCTTCTTGCTTTATGAGGCTTTGTCTGAGATGTATATATCCTTTTGTAAAATATCACTGTGAACACAAAACCAGAAGAAAAGTGATTTGTATATGGAGAGTGTTTGCTGCTAGACGTCATTTAGCTATATTTTCCCTTAACTGTGTTTTCAGAGGTATATTGAGATTGCCTTTGACTAAATTTTCACATCCTAGGTTCAAAGTAACATAAGAAGCAAATTTCTTCTTATGCCCTACATGATGATGCCCTTTGGAAAGATTAGGCAGCACTGCTTTTGGAGGAGATTATGGAGCACTACTGATTAGCATCACTTAGTCTTTTGTATTCATGTGACTTGGAGAATGATCTCTGTTCTTCGGAAAATTTTGGATTTAAAACCATATATATTAGTTGCTCTTTACTCACTGCACTTCATTTGCTTCATTGATGGAAAACCTTTTCAACATGAGATACCTGTTTGAACTTGTCCCTTTGCTCTTATTTGCATACTGATCATCATTCAATTACACCCCTACAGAGACGTAAAAATAGATGCTTTTGAACCTTGGAGAGCTCCTTTGGTGTTTCATGGGAATTTATGCTTGATCTAAGCATATTTCTTCAGACAGTGAAAAACCTTCTCTTCTTGAAGTTTGAATCTTTGTTGAACTTCTTCTGAAATGAGACAAAGTGACCTCTTAGTCGTGTGTGACCTATGGATAGAACCAGGCTTGTTTTGCAGAATAGGAAATAATTCATGGTTGAATGGTACTAGACAGAGGCTTTTTGGCCTAGGATATCTTAGCCAAGGAAAAACTCCCTAAACACCACTATCTAACTTAGAGATAATAGTCACAGATTCTAAGTTGTTTCTTAGGCATGATCAGATTTTCATATGACAAGATGATCAGGGATAGAGGAGCAGACACTTTTTCAACCTTCAGATAGTGAATGGCATGAGAAACATGGGAAAATGATAGTTGAGAAACAAAGTTATGACAGCTATAGACAGGGAAAATTTGCTGAAGCGGGATATGACTTGAAAACTAAAGATTGTTCTTATCATAGACTGACAGGGAAGGTTAGGAGGACAAAAATTTGTCTGGGGTGTTTTCTAGATGAAAAATTGACAGTTTGAGATTAGCTTCTAGAAAACTCAGCTAAGGAAGCTAGTCATCAACAACAGGTAAAAAAGACTGATGACTAACACGTTGTAATGATGCCGATTCTTGAGAGCACTACGTTATTCCTTATATTAACGCTCTGTACTCCTTGCTAGCCTATGTTGCTTAGCTTAAAACTTGTTACTTAACCCCTGCTGTGATTTCCCTAGCTGTTGAGTTACTGGTTGTGAGTTTGGCTTCTGTGTTTTGGACCTCTGTGCTTGGTTGCCTGCTATAATTTTAGTTTTTTTTCTTATTTCAAAAGTTAACATTAGTTTCATTTAAATTTTGAAAAGGAAAATTTGTTTTTAGTTTTTCTGAACATAACTGATTTCATTCTGTAATTTTTGGGTTAAATAACTGTTAGTGAGGATATATATCTGAATATTCTTAGGCTGAACTACATTATTTGGATATTTTCTGCAGCATGGATGTGGGAAATATTTCTCCCTATAGAAACAAGATCTTTCATTGAACTGAATCTTAAAAGCATTTTCTGCATGGTTTGAGTCAGATTCTGATAAAATTTCATACGTCAAATCCCCCTATGAAGACTTATAAGAAAGTACACTAAAATTAAGCGCTAATAAAATCAATAAATAACTATTTTTTCTGAGCTTACACCAACATTAGTTCAGGCTAGGATCTTGGGATAGGTAGAGTGAGAAAACTGCCCAAGATCACAAAACTTGAGACTAGTGTTATTAAAGAGTGAAAATCCTGCCGCAGTCATACTATTGGGACTGCTCCACTACTACCGGAGTTAATCACGAGACAACACTAGGGTGTGTGAGTAGGTAGCCTACCTTAGATCGCATAATAGTGGGCATTATGTATATTGGGGTTCCCCTTGGGGATGTCGAAACTAGATCGGGGATGTAGGTGTTCTACCCATACAACGTGTTGTCTACGACCGTGACCCCCTTGATAGTGTCTGTTATTTGAGGTATCTTTAGTTTCCATAATTCTAGGGACGTATACAAGGTGACAAGGGCGAGCTGCCCTGGTACCTGACACAAACAAACCTACTCTATCTTCGGTCTTTGGGAGAGTACTCGTCTTCATGAGCGTGCTTGGCTCCATTGTTTGAGGTTCGGGCGAAGCTCAAGAGTAACCGTAACTGTACATTTGACCAACTCTCTCTGTATGCTATTGTGATACTGGGTTTCATCTCTAGCAAATGGTAGTACTCAGATAGGGTGTTACCCCTATAGCTGCATGATTGAATGACTTTAAAGTTTTTTTTTTAGGTGTGTGGTTCTACTATCACTGAAGCTTAGTAATAAATCACAATAAAATTTTGATAAAATTAACTGGTCATCGTGGCATACTTCGACCCTCATCATCTCTCTAGGCGACAACAAGGTCTCCCTCCATTGTCACCAGGGGAGGAGTCGAGTCTCGGTGACCCAACGCCTTCTTCGGAAGGGTAATCTCTAGTGTTGATCCTTGATTTTCACATTTATCCTTACACTACGAAGTTGCCTGCAAATCCTTTCATTGAAGGAGTTGTACCTCCTTATAATCCTCCTCTCACTGACCCGTTGGGGCCATTGTTGATTCAGGTAACACCAGTACCATCCATGTCTTCGGCTGCACCCACATCCACTACAAAACCAGCGACCGTTGGGTCGGTGTCGTTGATGGCCAAATCAGTTCCACAACCATCTTCCCCGCTAGTTTTTAGTTCTACACAACTGATTGGAAACCCTAGTAGCCAGCATATGTCTGGTCCTATCAACTTGGTCACATCAACTGCGAGTGGAATTATGAACCCTTTGGTATTCACTCCTATCGTGTCTGCTCTTAGACCCTTAGCTTCCGATTCCACTAATGGGGCTACTTTAGTTCCATTCAGCAACCCTTTTAGTTGGAATCCATTGTTAAGGTCAAACCCCTTGGCTACTTTGCCAGGGGGAAGTGTTATCAACACTTACATGCCAGGGGGCACTTATGTACCCCTACATTATGTGGGACAAGCAGGTCCATCAATTTTTAATGCCATTCCTCTTATGTAGAAATTTATAAACACAATAATGTATTTCCGAATTCTCCTGATCTAACAATTTAATATTATGTTAAATACATAATATTGCTACTCAATTCTTTGCGGAAATTAAATCGCCAATTGCAAAACATATGAAGTAAAATCAAGTGCACATAACAAGATGTTTTACCGGGAAATATTAAAGCTAAAAAACCCCAACTATCATATATTATGTATATCAATGGAACATGTAACAATCTCATACAAATCTCAGCTCATAGAGCTCTCAGTACACTATACAATCATCACACACTGTCAAGCAAAAATTTGCATATCTATGCACCAATTTCTTGCCTCCTGACAACCTACCTCCACTGCGCAATCCCTGCTGAAGAAGATCCCTAAATGAATTCGATCTTGCCTTGCTTGCACTGCGAAATCCTCATTGGCATCTCCAATGTGTGTATAGATGCATTGAATGCATCACTATAGTCACAACTGATAGTCAAACACACCCTTTCACCTATCTATCCACTGGGTCTCCATTGGATCTGACATGCAAGTAGTTAACTACTGTATTTCTTCAGTTGCAAGTAAGACATTACTTGTGAATTAATTAAATAATTAATTGACTCATCTTTCACTAGTGTATCTTTAGTTACAACTAGCATAACTGAGTTTAACTCACTTAACTGAGTTAAATTAAATAACAAATCCCATAACTACTCTTCCAACTCTGTTACAACTATGTCATACTCAGTTACAACGAAGTCCTCCATGCATGAGTCACCAACCACCCTAGGAATTGCGTAATTCCTTCAGCCCACTGATGTGCCAAATCTGTTCACTGAAATCAAGTGCTCCAAGAGAATAAGTTACTATTTATTGTCTAATTATTATCAAGGGCTAATAATAATCGACATGCATTCTATTTTTAGATTTGCGATCTATAAATAGACTTCGCCCATCTTCTAAAAATAGAAACTCATCTAAAGATTAAATTTTCTCAACCATCTAGAATCAACATCCTACTGATTTTAGAATATGCTCACCATTCTAAAAATAGACATACACCTAAAAATAGCCCGTGTGGGCCCCAACTAGTGTAGGTGCTTATTTTTCACTAGGATCAAGGAATGATGTTTTCGGATGCCAATTTCACTGTTTCTTGTTGCAATCTTCAACACTCCCTCTCAACGAGAAAGGAATGTCTTTGCATGCGACATGCAACTCCAAGCATTCACCCTGCAACCTTTGCATGAAACACTTCCGAAACTGAATAGACTCCAAACAACTGAATTAGTATAATGCATCCGTCATCAAATTCTTCTGACTTCTGCTTAGCTACTGCTCATGTCTTCAGGAACAACTGCGTTGTTGAACTCTACACCCATGCACTCTGCACTTGCTGTCAAATCTGATCCGCTCTTCCGTATCCGACACTGTCACTTTGATTTGATTACATCAATTCAACTAATCATGCTACTGCTGCTCTATGGGCGCCTCATAGCCAGGTTCAATTTATGAGATCCACACCATCTCAATGAATTCTGCCCATAAATATCTTCTTAGGATTACTCATGCATGTCGCCCCACCTCTCACCTGGTGGTATAGATACATGCACTCCCTCTGCCCATCTGGCATGAAATTTCTCTGCATGAGTGGTTGCTCCCACTCCATGATCCTCATCTTGTGGCTGCTCCACATTTGTAGGTTCACTCTTACCTACATGCAAATCCTGCTCCCTCTCAAGCTTCAATTGCATGTCTTTCTTGCACTTCCCAACATTAGGAAGCTCCGTGTAAATCCAATCTACTTCAAGTCTGTAGAGATTCATAACTCGAATCCAAACCTTCTTGGCTTACCCTGTTGCTTTGTGTCGCATGTAAAATTTTTCTTCACTAAAGAAAACATCATAGCCTCTATCCTCTAACATTGCAACTGAGATTAAATTCTTCTTTAAAACTGGTACATGCACAACATTTTTTAAATGAAAGAGTTTACTTGATGCACTCTGAAAGGTAATGTTACCAATTTTGGTCGCACTGTATCGTCCATCGTCACCCAACTCAACATGCATCTAGAGATCTTTCTCCACCAAGGCACTAAACAATTTCTCATCTCCCGTCATGTGAAAGGAAGCACCACTATCAAAGTACCACCCCGATCCCAATACACTAGACACCATGCATGCAATCAATGAGAAGTCAAGCTCAAATTGCGAGGCAAGAGCCTCACCAGCTACAACTCCATCAAATATCTTGTTCTTCTTCTTATGTGGACAATTTGTGGCAATATGTCCAAAATCGTAACAGTGAAAACACTTCACTTTGGACATGTTTTGCTCCTTGCCATCTTCTCCGGCCTCAGATATAGAATGGAATTTCTTCCCCTTATTCTTCTTTTCCTTGGAAGATAAATCACATTCCTCTTCATCATCATGCTTTGATGAAGATCCATCCCTGGTGTTCCACCTGAACTCCTCCTGCACTAGATCCGACCACAGTCGTTCCCAATCCGGTAGTTTTTCCCGTCTGCTGATAGAGTCCTGATAACTGTGCCAACTCTTAGGAAGTCCCAAGAGACCCAAACTCACCAAATCATCATCAACAAAAATTACTCCTACACTCCCAAGCTCATCCCTACATTGGACAAACTTTGTTAAGTATACTGGAATAGTGTTGTTCTTCTCCATCTTGATTTTTTTTAGTTTATCCTTCAACACCAACTTCCTATGGTCACTGCTGCTTTGGAAAAGATCTGTCAAAGCCTTCCACATAGCATATGGAGTGGATTTCCCATGAAGGCTTGAAGCAATATGGTATTTCACACCTTCCAACAAAATCCTCCTCGCACTTGCTACTTTCTTTTGCCATGCGTCAAGTACTGCAGCATTCGCCAAAGTGGGCTTAAGAACATCTTTCTCGATGAATTCCTTCAAGCCATTATCTTTAAGCACTGCCTCCATGCTATAATTCCAGGATATGTAGTTATAGCTACCCTCAAGTGCTTACTCCAACCGCAACCCATTGAAAGCCATTTCAATGTTTACTCAACTGTCGCACCAAGAAATTCTTGTAGCAAATTCGAATTTTCCACTAGCACAAAACTCAACACCGCTTCAATATTGCAATCTCCAGTGATTAACACTGCTCTAATACCATGTAGAAATTGATAAACACAATAATGTATTTCCAGATTCTCCTGATATAACAATTTAATCTTATTTTAAATACAAAATCCTTCTACTCAATTCTTTGCAGAAATTATATCGCCAATTGCAAAACATATGAAGAAAAATTAAGCGCACATAACAAGATGTTTTACTGGGAAAGATTAAAGCTAAAAAACCCCAACTATCATATATTATGTATATCAATGGAACATGTAAAAATATCATACAAAGCTCAGCTCATAGAGCTCTCAGTACAATATACAATCATCACACACTATCATGCAAAAATTTACATATCTATGTACCAATTTCTTGCCTCCTAACATCCTTCCTCCATTGCGCAATCCCTGCTGAAGAAGATCCCTGAATGAATTTGATCTTGCCTTACTTTCACTGCGCAATCCTCATTGGCATCTCCAATGTGTGTGTAGATTCATTGAATGCATCACTATAGTCACAACTGATAGTCAAACACACCCTTTCACCTATCTCTCCACTGGGTCTCCACTGGATTTGAGATGCAAGTAGTTAACTTCTGTATTTATTCGGTTGCAAGTAAGACACTACTTTTGAATTAATTAAATAATTAATTCACTCATATTTCACTAGTGTATCTTTAGTTACAAATAGCACAACTGAGTTTAACTCACTTAACTGAGTTAAACTAAATAACAACTCCCATAACCACTCTTCCAACTCTGTTACAACTGTGTCACACTCAGTTACAACGAAGTCCTCCATGCATGAGTCACCAACCACCCTAGGAATTGTGTAATTCCTTCAGCTCACTAATGTGCCACATCTGTTCACTGAAATCAAGTGCTCCAGGATAATAAGTTACTGTTTATTGTCTGATTATTATTAAGGGCTAGTAATAATCGACATGCATTCTATTTTTAGATTTGCGATCTATAAATAGACTTGGCCCATCTTCTAAAAATAGAAACTCATCTAAAGATAGAATTTTCTCAACCGTCTAGAATCATCATCCTGCTAATTTTAGAATATGCTCACCATTCTAAAAATAGACATACACCTAAAAATAGCTTGTGTGGGCCCCACCTAGTGTAGGTGCTTATTTTTCACTAGGATCAAGGAATTATGTTTTCGGATGCCAATTTCACTGTTTCTTGTTGCAATATTCAACATCTTAGTGGTCAAACTTATGGTGTAGGGTCTATGCCAATGGTCAATTATGTGAATAGTAGTATGCCACAAAATAACTCTATCGTGTCTATTTGGGCGACCCTTCCTAGAAACCAATTGGTGCAAGGGGGCAACTATTACTCTGGGGGAAACCGATCATTTGTCCCACACTACAATATCCCCTATGGACAACAACCTTACATCCCTACACCTACACTAGCTGGAAATTATTATTAGCAAAGTCCTACTTATCCCTTTGGAAACACTTTGATTTTAGGACCCTATGGTCCAAATGGTCAACCAACACCTCCTTGGTTAGACTCAGGGGAAACCACACAATTTCCATTCTTGGCAGCTTTAGACATCCTCGATCTATATAAATTAACGAATGGTCCCATCAATCATAACCCGCTTTGGCCTTCTATATGGCATAAGATTCCATCTGACATCCCTAAGTTTGAAGGGAAACAAGGGGAGGATCCGGCTACACACATCACCACCTTTCATTTATGGTTTGTTTCTAATTCAATGGTGGACGATAGTATCTGGCTCAGGATTTCCCCCCGCACTCTCATAGGCAACACTGCCAAATGGTACATTGAGTTACCATGAGTTGCAGTCAATACCTTTGGTGCCTTAGCAACAAAATTTCTTAAGAACTTCCAACTACCTATCCAATACAAAACCGAAATGAAACTCTTAACCTCACTATGCCAAGACACCGCCACCCACATCTTCGATCAAATTCATGAATGGAGATGTATGCAGAGGTTAGTCAAAGTTCCAATCCCAAATAATCTATTATTGAACTAGTTTTTCAAGTCACTCTTGCCACCCCTTGCTAAGGACATTTTCTTGTCTAGTGCAGTCACAAAAGACTAATCCATCTATTGTGCAAAACATCTAGATCTCATCTATTCGCAATCTGGCATGTTGTATGAATTACTCCCCCATGCCCCTGGCAACTCGAATCCTCTCGCTACTCAGTTACCCAGAGCGCATGCCGATGGTCTCGTTGGTACAAATTTTAGTGTAGCTGTAAAATGACTCAGCAAGAAAGCTTCCCAGCCATCTTCGGCTGCCACCGCCCCTACCCAATTGGTTGCTATTCCCAGTGCTGAGGAACACTCTGTGCAGTCTACACAAAAACCTAGCGGCAAGAACAAGAAGAATAAGAAAAATACCGCTCCTTCTGAAGAGAAACCCAACAATTATAATAATCCAAATTAGAGAAACATTGCTAAAAACGACAAAGGAAAGGAGAAACCTATGAGATTCCATTGCAAATTTTGTGTGGAGGACCACTTGACATATAAATTTCCTCAGCTGCAGGAATGCAGTTACTTTATCACACAAAAGGACTCCGGAAGGACACCTATCATCCTTCAAAATACCTTCCCTAATCCGCAGTAGCAAAAACACATGGTTGCAAACCCACCACAACCAGCTCCAAGGGGAAATGGTAGTGCTCATCCTTTCGATTAAGGATCATCTTCCATTTATGGCATGGATACTATTGAACTCCAAACCTGAGCTAAAACCTATGGAAATCTAGTCATCGAGTCTCACGAAACTAGTTCAAGTTCGAATCCACCACCACCTAACGATATTCATATCAAAAGGCCTACTGCTAACCCTATCATTCATCCCCCCAAAGGGACCCTTCGACACATGAATCATAACACCTTTGCACGTGCTGCCCAAAAATACAACATTGTAGAAGACTAGGCGCAAGCACCGTCAGCTATATCTGCACTCGAAGTGTAGCAAACCTGCCCAGCGCAAAAGAAAGCTTTTCTTTCGGCCATTGGTGGAATTGAACCCCAAGATTCTATGCTATCAATCTTCAACATGGAAAAATTTAAACCTCGCCTTTCACACCAACTTTCTTTCCAGGTTCAAGTTGTGTCGAAAGGGAGGCCAATCCATCGCACTGTCATAGACGAAGGTGCTTTGACCTGCGTAATTTCAATTGTGTGCTGGCTTGCTTTGGGTTATCCTACTTTGTTTCCGCCATTGAATTCCCTCAAAGCTTTATATGGACACACTTTCCTCCCAAAAGGATACCTTTCTAGCTACCCCATTACACTTAGTCGGAAAATGATAACTGCAGACATCAAAGTCATAGATCATCATCTCGACTATAATCTTATTTTTGGTCGCAGTTGGTCTTATGCGATGACTGACATTGTCTCTTTGGTTTTCCGACTCATCCTTTTTCCATTGGATGGGAAGATATTTACAGTGGACCAGCTCCTGATTCTTATGTCAGTGTCGGTATTGGTCTTCTGAAGGCATCTTCCATGATGGGATGCTTTCCTCTCCCGCTGCCTAAGGTTCCACACATGATTTCAATGATATCCACCATCTCGAATGGCTCTATCGATCGATGGATCCTACCGACACCTTCAAAAATATTCCTATGGAGATCATATGCCATTATCACCAGATGATTTGGCTTATCAAGCCATCCAATCAAAATATTAACCCTCCATTGCTTTGGTTTCAACCAATGGTACCACCCTCTCGCCCACCACAATTCCTTTTATGGATCTCCTCGATGAAGTCCTGCCTATGGATGAAGCTATCTGAGAGATCATGTCTCTAGAGGAATGACCTTGGGGAGAGTTTCACCATCGCGTTTCGATGCCTAATTGAGACGTGACCACTATACAAATACCGTCTTTCGACCCACCTGAGATTGTTCCATCCTTTTACACAACTGTTAAAACTATCGATGCAGAAGGTAACATGGAAAATATTTCTAAGACCATGCTCATAAATATCTCGGTCAAAACATGTATCATGGAAAATATAAAAATTGGAGCAGATTGAAATACAGAGGAAATTCCACACTTTACATCCCTTTTTAAGGAGTTCTGCGATGTTTTTGCTTAGTCTTACGATGAAATTCCCGGAATATATCCATTTATAGTCGAGCATAAAATCAAAATTTATGACAATGCCAAGCCTGTCCAGAAAAGACTCCGACCTGTCCGCCCTCACAAAGCAGCAACTATCAAGATAGAAGTCAAAAAAATCTTACATGCTGGTTTCATCTATCCTGTTCCTTTGACATAATCGGTATCCAATCATGTTCCTATAGATAAGAAACAAGGCACCATCTGAGTCTGTGTTTACTATCATGATCTGAATTCCTCTTGTACAAAAGACAATTATCCTACTCTGTTTATAGATCATATTATCAACGAATGTATGAGATGTGAATATTTCTCCTTTATGGATGGCTTTTCGGGATACAACCAGATAGCGATTAAAAAGGATGACCAGCATAAAACCGCCTTCATTTGTCCTTGGGGCACATTTACGTATCGTAAGCTCCCATTCGGCCTGAATAATGCTGGAGCCACTTTTCAAAAGGCCATGGAATATGAATTTCACGATATCAGACACATTGTACAAGCTTACTTGGATGATCTTCCATCTCATTCCAAGAAACGAGCTCATCACCTTGAGAATATTAGAGAAATACTTGCTTGGTGTATGTTCTACAACATCCATCTAAATCTTCATAAATGTGTATTTTTTGTCAAGTCTAGATGTCTTATTGGATTTATTTTCTCCAAGCACGTGATTAGGGTTGATCCCGATAAGGTAAAGACAATTGTTGAATTACCTGTGCCATAATCCATCCTACAACTCCAACGCTTGGAGGGGAAGGAAAAATTCTTACGTCGCTTCATCGTAAACTATGTCGAGATGACGAAAGGCTTCATGCACTTACTCAAGAAAGGGGTACTATATCTGTGGGATGATAAAGCGTAACTGTCATTTGACAGCCTGAAATGGGCACTCGTTTCTGCCCCACTTCTTAGTGCCCCCAAATATTCGCATGACGTTCTCCTCTACCTGGCAGCATCACCATCCTCCCTGGGAATAGTTTTGGTTCATGTTCACGATGACGATAGTGAGCATGTGATTTTTTATTTGTCAAAAGGTCTCAATGGACCTAAATTACGATATTCGCATGTGGAGAAACTATATCTCGCGATGGTCTTTGTTGTCACCCGCCTTTGACACTACATATTGCTGCAGCAGACTACCATCATTGCCTTGGAGAATTCGATGTGACACATATTTTCTCGTCAGATCATTGGGGGAAAATATTCCAAATGGATTGTAATAATCCAACAATTTGACTTGGTTTTCACTTCTGCCGGAGCTAAGAAGTCTCTAGTCTTCATTGATTTACTGTCAAACCTTCCCAAAATAGACCCAGAGGAAGTAGCTCATGATCCATTTCGTGATGAACCCGTCTATCTGGTCGATTCTACTGATCCTTGGTATGGGAACATTCTTGTCTACCTCCAAACTCAACGGTTCAGCCCAACTCTCACGTCAGACGACCGTCGTCGCATTCGTCACCAAGTGAAATAATATCTCGTGTTAAACAATACTCTATATCGTCGTGGTGTCGATACAATTCTTCGACATTGTCTCACTCTTAACGAGGAAAAACACATTTTAAATGACTGCCACGCTAGGGCGTGCGACGGTCATCTTTTCAGCATAGTTACTTCCCAAAAAATATTGTGTGAAGAATACTACTAGCCCACTTTGTTTAAATATTCTGTCACAACAGTCCATAAGTGCCATCCATGTAAAATTTTTACGAAGAAAATGCGCACCGATACTTCCCCTTTTCATTCAGTCATCTTTGTTGGTCCTTTTGCTAAATGGGGAATAGATTTCGTCACATGCAATCCCACTTCCAATGATGGAAACAACTACATCATAGTTTCAGTCGACTATTTCAGGAAATAGGCCGAAGGAGAAACCACTACTCTTTTCTTGTTCAATTAGGTCATCTGCCATTTCGGTGTACCCCGCTTGATTGTCATAGATCATGGTACACACTTTCAGAACCAAATGATGACATAGTTAACTTCCATGCTAGGTTTTCGACAAGATCAGTCTTCGTCCTAGTATCCACAAACTAACGGTGAAGTCGAAGCCGCAAATGGCGTCCTCAAGACCATGATTTGTTTGTTAGTCGACAATCATAAAACCACATGGCATTGAAAGCTATGCTCCATGCTATGGGAATATCGAACATTAGTGATTCTTCATGCCATTCCAGTTAGCAGATGGTATGGAAGCAGTTATTCCAATTGAGTGTGAGATTCCATCACTTAAAATGGCCATTGAACTCCTACCTGGCACTACAGCTGAAGAAGAGAAATTTCTCTTGCTCAATCAATTGAACGAAACTTGTCAAGATGCTGAACTAGAACTCGAAGCCCACAAGCCCCGAGTTGAAGCTCAATATGACAAATATGTCAAGCCTCGTTCTTTCCAAGAAGGTAATCTTGTTTTACTCTACGATCAGAGACACGACATCTTGGGAGTAGGAACAATTCAACCATTATGGCTCGTTCCATACGTCGTCATGAAAGTAATTTATAAAGGGGCTTATGAACTTTAGGATAGTAATATAATTCCACACCCCGAGCCCCGCAACGGGTTCTATCTGAAGAAGTATTTTTCCTAGTGTCCCACTGGGCATCTGCTTTGTAATTTTATGTATATAAGTTTTGTATTTTTTTGGTGTGTCTAGAATATTTTGGGTTTTTGAGTGTTTTTCTCATATAGGCTGTCTTCTTTTACACAGATGTATTTTTCATCCTTGCCATATATTGGATATGCAGATGGTGTCAATCATCACACGCGACACATTGCATCGGTTGCTTGGGTCCTCTATACACCTGAGTCAGAACTACTTGGTTCTGGGGGAATCTTCCTTGGTGATGCCACCAAAAATATTGCTGGGTACATGTCAATGATGTAACTCCTCACTGAAGATTCATCTCGCGACATCTCCAATCTGGTGGTCCAGTTAGATTCCCAGCTAGCCGTTATGCATTTGAAAATTTTTTATTATGTTTGACATCTTGTCTTGTTATGTTATTACTTGAGGGTATGACTTCTGGACCCCAATTTCAATTTGTTACTTTTGTGTACACTCCTAGAGAATCTAATACATTAGCTGATTCGCTAGAAAATTATGTATTAGATTGGCATTTGCCTTATTTATTATAGAAAGAGTCATGCATGAGTGTACATTTTTCATCATAAAAATTACATAAAAAATAAAAAATACCGGATCAAAATTGCCAAAATATGTATATATATATGTCGTATCTAGTTGGTTACATAAAAAAACTCTTCAAAACTTGGGTGTTTTATACAAAATTGGCTCTACTAAGCCTCACTCTAACATGTATAAATCTATAATCTAATCCTGTTGCTCATGGTAGCAAATAACTGCTCTGGCTAACCTCCTTAGAGGCACCAAGAATCTCTCCGGCACACCCATTGTGTGTCGCTGCAGATGAATCGGGATCTCCATCATGGGAAGAGGCGGCACACCCATGCTCAATTCTTCGAGGTTCCTAGAAAACTTGTGCAAACTGCGTGTATCATCACCCTCTTCGGCGGTTGTCGCAACCTCTGCCGCTACTCAAGCCCCAGGTAGCTGCATTCTTCGTTGTGCATAGCGAGGGGCTCCAGCAGGACGGACGAGTGCCACATCTGTGTCAAGTAATACGCTTCATGTCAAAAATATTTTTCACCCATTAAACAAAAAAATTTCATAAATATTCAAAAGACATAAAATAATTAAAGAAACGGATTTCTCTTCTTACCTATTGGCCCCCACTAAGTTCCAGGTGGCAATGTCATCTCCGGATCTCCTGTGAAGTTCATCCCTGCATAGGGATAATCTTTGATTACCAGGATCTGACCGTTCAACCACTCAAATAATGCATCATCGCAAAAATGACGGAGTGGACCCTCTCCAGTCGGTAGAATCAAGGCGAACCAACGACCTTATCCAGGCTGTTGTGGTCCCGCAACATCCATGATCATCTGAGGCCTCATAAAAGTCACTCTCTCTAGTATGAACGAGACAATTAGTGTGCTAAACCCAAAATCTCTTTGGGACTAGGTCTTGCAGGCTGTCAACTCTTCTCAAACCCAGCGGAAAACACCTTCACACCAATCGAATATCTGCGGCTGTAGGCAATCCAACGCTAGTAATACCTGGGCCTTCGTGGCCACATGCTGACTCTTGGCACCTGTTAGGGTCCCTTGATTTGGTGTATTGGTAAGACCAAATGCATAGGGTAACATCAAACCAATATTTGGAGTCCTAGGACCTAGCATTCCTGGACTCAGAGAGGGCTCTCTCTATTTTGTGCAAAGGATGTGAACTTGTTTGCTTTTAGGGTTTGATTTTAGGCTAGTTGTTAAGTTTAGGGTTTGTTTGTTTGTTTTGGTTGGGTAGATGATCAAGTAAAATAGATGGATTAATGAAATATTCAAGTCATTGGGCTATGGAGTCAATAAAAAGTCCTGGAAAGCTCAACAATGAATCAAGGTGCATCACAGGGAAAATCTAGCATGGTCAAATGGATTTTCAAGGTTTGTGCGAGATGAAATGAACATCAAGTTTGTGAACAAAGTAGGGAAAAGGGAAATTAAGAATCCTTTGTCAAATAATTTAACAAGAAGGGCCTTCAACACTATTTAGCATAAATAAGTAATCATAAGACATGGCACACCAATAACTCTTTGATTAAACTTAAGCAAATAAGCATTTAAGACAAACAATCCAGTGAACTATAGAAGGCGAGAAACTCATTTAACTTCTAGTGATTTCACCTTCAAGGTTAGAAAAATTTTAAGACAAACATATAAATTTAATCAAAGAAGAGGTAACTCCTAAACATCATTGATCATAGCCAAAAATATCTCCAAAACAACTATTTAAGCATGGACCAAGGATATGATCAAAAC
The DNA here is from genome assembly GCA_034641835.2 of Pinus albicaulis. Lineage (NCBI taxonomy): Eukaryota > Viridiplantae > Streptophyta > Pinopsida > Pinales > Pinaceae > Pinus > Pinus albicaulis. The sequence goes on along the minus strand of CM076571.1, from coordinate 352,829,187 downwards.
ATAGCCTCTTTGGAAAACCTAATTAGTAGTACTTCAGAGAAAGATCTCAAGAAATTTTTTTTAGTGATATCAAAAAAGCATGCCTAACCATAAAAAAATCTTTGATATCTACTGTAATGAATCATTCATAAGATGAACAAGCTTGGGTGGGTCTAGAGAGCAACTAAGAATTCTCAGAACTGAACTAGCAGAGGAAAACATAGAGGCAGTGAAGAACAAACAGAGCTAAGGTGCCTTTGAAAAACATTTCTTAGTCTAAAACCTGTCCTACTGCAATATAGAAGGATGAAACAACATGATACATAAGAAAACAAGGACTGAATAGAAGCACATCACCATTAACCAAGCTCAGGGATCCTGCAAGCAAGCCTTCTTCATCATCAATCAAAACAAGCTATTCACAAACTCCATAACACCAATTTCTTCTTCAATCTCAAAAAAACCATATTTCTCTCAAGAGTCATAAAATGAAAAACCTTTACAATAAGGCCCTCATGATCTATTTATCTAGAAAAGGAAGGAAAAAAACCTAAGTAGGGTTTGAAAATGTCAAAAATAGTCATAAATGTCATTTATGCCCAAGAGACCATGCAAGGCCCAAGGCATAAAATATCTCATGAAATAAATGCAAAAATAACTCCTAGCACCTAACTTTGGAGTGATTTGCCTTAAAAAACACTAAAATATAATTTTTCACTTAATGAGTGTCTTTTGTTGACTTTTTGGCCAAAAACGCACAGTGAGGTTTGAACGCGTACCGCCTGCATGGGAGAAACTGGGTCCACTTGCAGCCAAGTTTTGATGACCTTCTCGATGTTAGATTTGGCTCTGTGATGGCCTGTTGGAAATCCTGCCGAGTCTACTTTCTAAAAAGACCCTATATTTTCTGATTGGGCTCCATTTACTTGTACAAAAATGAAATCTCCCAAAACTGCTTTAGGCGCAGCACCAAGCCTCAAAATGAAGCAGAAAGGTGAAAAATGAGGTGTTTTTTAGCCTTTTGAGGGACCAAAAATGCTCCAAATGATCTGAAATTTGGTGAGCATGATGTTATTAAGCTGAGGATTCCAAAAATGTAAATTTTTCCTCTTGATTATGCCCGAGGGGAAAGTGTAGCACCAAGGGTGCTATGCTTAGAGGCCTCAAAATTTGCAAAAAACCAAAATTTGTCAAAAATTTCCCACAATTGTTGGATGTCTTCCTTATGGGGTTTGAAAGGTTTGTAGAAAAATTCAACCAAGATTCCAAGCTTTTCTTTGTCTTTTTCTTTTGTTTCCATCATATTTTTCATGGGCCTTATTGTTAGTAGCCTCACTGCTTTTTTCACTACCCCTTTCTTCATTTGTTGATTTCCCGTTTATATCTTTCTTACTGACCTTACTGGCATGTGTCTTGCTGCCATTTGATTTCTTCTTCATTTTCCTTTGATTGTTATCATGCCTATTTTTCCTTTGGCCTTAATTTTTACTGTTACTACCTCCTGAATTTGTATATTTTTGTCTTTGACACCCTAGGAATGCAAATGAAATTGACATGAAGCGATGGTGAAATGGCAGCCCCTTCTGCTGATATGTTTATTATTTGTTTTTCCAACCCTAGGATTTATGTGTAGTGATGTGGAGGGAAGGTAAATGAGATGGTAGTTTTTAGGCTAATGAAGGAATGAGTAAGTGAGGGGATTGAGTGCTACGAATGAGATAGGTCTATGGATAGCTTGGGGAGAATGAGCAACTTCCAAACAGTGTGGTCACCTTTTTATCACTGATTTTCCTCTATAGGCATATGAAGTGAATGATAAGCAGTGATTTATATCTTAGGTCTTAGGGATTATTGTTAGGGTTTCCTTTCATTCATTTAAAACATCAAATATGCTTGAAAATTGGTTTAGGGCATCTACTTACCCCTTAGCCTTGCTTGAAAACCCTTGATGGCAGCTTGGAGGTATATTTTTGATGTTTTTTGGTGTTTCTAGGTGTAAAAAGGAGCTTCAAGTGAAAGCATAGTGCCTGCACATAGATTCGGGTCCTCCTAGCCCTAAGTGTAGTGCTTGAATGCTTTTTGGGCTTGTCGGGCTTCCCTACGCGTAGCGCCTGCGTGCATTTTTGCCTGTTAGACTTCCCTACACGTAGCACCTTTTAGAGAGGGAATTTGGAGGACTTATCGATGTCAAAATTGGGCCCATGATATAATTTTGGAAATATTAGACTATCTACTTTCGAAATATACCTTTTTCTCTCTGATTGGAGTTTATTTGACATGTCAAAATTTGATTCTCCCAAGACTGGTCAAAAAGTGCTGAATGATGATGCAGAAATGTAGAGTTATGGTGCATAAAAATTTTGGAGGCCTTCCCCAACTCCAAATTTAGCTCATGATGGCTCATTGGAAATATTTTCCAGTCTGGTTTTTTTTTGACCCATCAAGCAAGTCATTTGGACACTCCAGATATGAGAAAACCTGATTTTCCCAAGGTCACTCAAGAAGTGCAACAATTCTCCCGTGACACCTATATTTTTGACATTTCTCCCAAACCATTATACATGTGTAAAATATAAATGAGGTTTTTATTGTTGGACCTATGATGGATAAAAACCTCTCTCACGTTTTTCAAATTCATCTCTTATTGGTCAGAAACATAGTTTGAAGTAAAACTATCCCTAGGTGTGGCAAATGATTTGTCCTTTGCAATGAATTCTTGAAAAATGATGGAGGCATGATGTTTATGATTTGGTATGGAATTATTCTTGCTGATATGACCTATCATATAGATCCTCTGCTCCTATGCATCTTTTCCATAGAAAACCATAGCTTAGTTGGAAGGGGAAATTAGGGTTTGGTGTAGGAAAAACAGGGGATTTAGGACTGCCTTGTAGAGGGAGTGGAATGAAGGGGTTAAGGGTTGTCTAAATTCCTGGGGAAATTTTGGGGGATAGGGATAGATGTTAGAGAGTAGGAGAAAGTGGAATTTAAAGGATTGAGTGAGGGAAAGGGGTCCAAAAGGGAAAAACACAGGCCTAGTCTCGAAAAGTGTCAAATTGTAGCAATAGGCTAGGTTTTGTAGAAAATGATGAGTTTGAGGGATAGGAGTGATGGGAAGTGCTTATGAAGGTATATTAAGGATAGGGGAAGGTGTAATAATAGCAAGATACAAGCCTTGTTGATGATTTAACCATGGAAGTCATGAAACCAAGAAAAATGTCCTCAAAAACCCTAGTCATCTACAAGAACAAAGGTAGGTAAAAGTACATAAGAAGTATTTTAGGAGCAGTGGGGTGACCATGGAATGGAGAAATGGTAGAATAGTGAAAATTTTTCTCTAAGGATAACGAAGGAAGTGAGATTTATAAAACTCACAATGTTCATGGAATTTTGTTTTTAGAAATCTAGGACCAATATATAGTCATCTACAAATAGTAAAAATTATGGATGAATAACAGTGGCTCCACTTGGGGAGGGCAGCTCCTTTTCAGGAGGTGTCCAGAACCTCAGAGATCAGATATCTGAGTTTTGAAGACCAGTACCTTACTTTTACTTGGAATATCCCTCTTCCTTCATTTGCTGATGTTCTTTTGAAGCTATGATCTCATAAAATCTGAACAAACATGATTGCTTCAATCTCAGTTATACCTACCCATCTTACTTGACGTAACAATTTTTATTCTTCCGAGTGCACTTGGACTAGCAAACCCTTGACATTATTTTTCTTTTTGAAAGCAAAAAAAACTATCTACTTGTACCCTTATCACTTCCAAGAGTTCAGATTAGGCTAATGAACTCTCTTTTTTCTCTACCTAGTCTACTCATTTGTCAAGATTAAGTTGTTTGACAAACTTTATTCTCTAACCTACTGACATGAAATTCAAAACATGATCAAACTAGGATTAAGAAATCTGATTTTCCATGGGTTGTGGTATTTGAACAAGCTGCACATAGACATTATTTTTCATAATAAAAAACTTGTAATATTCCTACTTAGCCTAAGCTAAGAGGAATATCCATTTTTGTTTTACTTTCTGTTGCATGAATAAATGAATAAAGGAGGACATGTAAAACTCCTGAAAAGACTGAATAAATCAATGCCCATGTGAACATAGATAAATCAGGGCCATGTAAATAAATCACTTGCAGGTGTGAAAGGGGTTTGAGCTGTAAGACTGGGTCAACCTTGACCAAATCTACAACGCTGTCTAGGTTCAATGTATCTCATTAAGGGACAACGCAGTTCTAGAAGAAGGCCCCTCATGTGAAAGGAGCTAACTCATCAAGGTGGTCTAGGGTTTGCAAAGGCTTTCATCTTATAAAAGGAAAGGGAAGACAGCAAGCGAAGGTTGTTGATTGATTATATTTTTGAGTATCTTGTCTGCTTAGACAAATACCATTCTCTGCTATTTAGTAGAGAATTGTGCTGCTTAGCACTTGGAGTTCCTATGCAGGGATTTCACCTCTTCATTTGAGGATTCTTGGAGGAGTATTTGCTGATTTGATCCACTATCAGGCTTGAGGCCAAGCTCTACTTCCAATTTTAGTGCTGATCCAGTGAGGGTTTTGCTGCTTTTGCAAGCTGTAGCAAGTGGGATTCTAGATCTGCAGAGATCTAGCTTGTTTTGGGAGCCTCTTCTCATGGAGTGTGTCTTTTCACATCCTAGAAGAGTGCCTCTCCTATTTTCACTTCAGGTCTGTATCTTGGTAGTTGTCCATCTATGTTATTCAAGCTACAACGTTGTTTCCATTGAGGAACAATGCTATTTTCATATGAGATTCTTCAGGGTGTTTTGATCCCAGTTTTGATGAGAGATCTCTGGTGCTGGGATTTTCCTTTCACTTTGGTGATCCATGTATTAGCTTGCTATTCCATGTTCTATTTAGATCTATTCTATTGTAATGTAAAGTTATATTCAAAAATTACTGCAACATTTTATGTTGTGTAACCAGCTCCAAAAATAGAAGAAAAGAGATATCAACGCCTTAGAAATGAGCCACTTCGAGGGGACAACCTCCAATACATTACCTAAATGGAAAATTCTTGGATGATACAATTTACAAAAGCTCCTTTCTATATATAGGAGTCCATGGGGCCATAATGTAATCCTAGTGGGCCACAATGTAATCCTAGCCGACCTAACAATAATAATTTAAGGGCACAATAATAACAAAATGGGGGTTACAGGGGTAGAATAATAACAATAAGGGGGTTACACTAACAAAAATAAGAGACTATACTAGTAATATAGGGACCTAACATGCCCCTCTCCTTCAAAATAGTGTTGTCCTCAACGCTTGAGTAGCTCTGGGTGCTTATGTATAAAATTCTCATCCTCCCATGTAGAATCTTCAGTGGGTAAGTTCTTCCACTTGATGAGATACTCTGAAATTGATTCTATAAAGAAGGAAGTGTCGCTACGCCCAGATTTCCACAACCTACAAGGTTGATACCACAAAAATTGGAAGAAAAAAGAGCAAAAGGGCTTTGCTACAGTTGTGATAGAAAATACACTAAAGGTCATAAGTGTGCTGAGAAGAAATTATTTTACATAGATTGTGAAGAGGAAGAAGAAAATGAACAAGAAGAGAATATACACCAGGAACCAGCCCTAGAAGAGGAAGAAATGAATCAGACCATATCGTGTAATGCACTAGCAGGAATTAACACTCCTCAAACTCTGAAGATAAAAGGACAAATCAAGAAGAAAAAGGTAATAGTGTTGATTGATTCAGGTAGCACCCATAATTTTATTCATTGTAAGGTAGCCAAGGAATTAAATTGTTTCCTATACCCAGCACCAGAATGTCAAGTGATGGTTGCAAATGGAGGAACTATAAATTGCTCTGGAAAATGCCATAATATCAAGCTAACCATGGGGGAATATGTATCGACTAGTCCAATGCTTTCCATTCCTATGGGAGGTGATGATGTTGTACTAGGAGTACAATGGTTACAATCTTTGGGGACGGTAGCTTTTAATTTTCAAGAACTTTTCTTGAAATTTTTTTCAGAAGGAAAGGAAGTCGAATTACGGGGTATTGAAGGGAAGCCCGGAAGGATAATAAGCTCTAATGTCATGACAAAGCTTCTAAAGAAAGAACAACGAGGCGTAATTGCACAATTATGCTCACTAGAAGTTCCGACATCAAAATCATCTATTTCTGCAGATCTCCAACAAGTATTGGACAATCATTCCAAGGTGTTTGAGACTGTTGAATTATTTTTAGGGGCCATTTTAGAATTCAATATTGATATCTATTCTACAATATGCCCTTGGAATCAATTCAACTCGATTCTTCAAACAAGACTTACGCAATTCAGAAAAAAAATACACACCTTTTACTTGCTTTGAGGAGCTCGATATTGAAATTGAATTATATTTGTAATAGAAAATCTTCAAAATCTGAAATTCAGCCCTGTAGTATCCCTCTGAAGCTTCTTTCAAATTCCACAGGTCTGATCTAATTTGGATTCTTCAAGACAAATTTATGTCCAATCTCCCACAATGACCCAATTTTGGACTGGTTCAGTAGAGCGAACTTGTACGACTTTCCACGTGTTACTGTTTCGTCCTTCGGATCTGAAATTGATAGCCAAGAAACTACAGTCTGTGTGATTGTGACCAATTTTTACGGCACTCCAATCTGATGCTCAGAGAGAGAGTTATGAATATTTTCCCATGATCACCTCTTTGAGATGAAATTATGGAGCCTGAAAAAGCACTACATTCCACAGATCATATCTCCGAAAATATTGTGAACCAAGATCTGAAAGTTTTTGACGAGTTTCCTTAGGATTTTGGCTTTGCACCCTAAAACATTCAGATTATGAACCTTCGTAGAAATAAATTTATAGCGCAAATTTCACGATGACCTTTTTAGGAGCCTGAAAAAAGACCTAACTTCCACAGATCATATCTCCGAAAATATTGCGAACCAAACTCTGAAATTTTTTGACGATGTTCCTCAGGATTTTTGCTTCGCACCCTAAAAAGTTTAGCTTCTGAAGTTTCGTAGAAAAACCGTTATAGAGAAAATACCACGATGACTTATTTGGAGCAGCGAAACCCTAGAATCCAAAGCTCTGATACCAAATGTTGTGTAACCAGCTCCAAAAATAGAAGAAAAGAGATATCAACGCCTTAGAAATGAACCACTTCGAGGGGGAAACCTCCAATACATTACCTAAATGAACAATTCTTGGATGATACAATTTACAAAACCTCCTTTCTATATATAGGAGTCCATGGGGCCATAATGTAATCCTAGTGGGCCACAATGTAATCCTAGCCGACCTAACAATAATAATTTAAGGGTACAATAATAACAAAATGGGGGTTACAAGGGTACAATAATAACAATAAGGGGGTTACACTAACAACAATAAGGGACTATACTAGTAATATAGGGACCTAACATTTTACATATCTGCAACTTAAAACTCAGATCTACTCTTGTTTATACATGATTTGGTCAAAACCCCAAGGGGATCTTGTAAATAATACTATCTAGTTTCTAGATTTTAAATAGATCTGATGTTTTTTCCATAGATCTATCCTAGATCTGAGTTTTAATATTCAACTACTGCAACTCCTCAAAATAACGCTGTTGAGCCATTTCTACATTTATATATGTGTTGCAGCTTTCTTTTCTGAAGATTTCTTGCTCTATTGGCTCATGTATTCTACTGTATATTGAAAGAGCTTCATTATAATTCTGATTTGCTATTGTATATTCATAATTTAATCATATTTTATAGCCTCCTACTCATATTGTCCAAGACTGCATTATTTCTGAAGTAGTTTGTTGTGCATAGCTGTAGCCCCTCTTGTAGGGTGTTTTTCAACTAGACTAGGTGGTGGGATATCTGTTTACCATACCTAGTTTGATTTGTTTTTGCTCCCATTTTGGATATAGACTCCAGATATGCTGATCTAAGGGATCCAAGGGCTATAAACTCATTTCTATGCATCAATATCCCAGGAGTGCGTTATTTCAGCAGGTTTGCTGTGTTATTCCAGATCTGGAATATTATAGTGGTATCAAAGCTCCTTTCTTGGCACAGCCTGTGATTTCCTTGGAGCATCACAACCATGTTGAATTCAGAAGAATATTAACCTCTTACTGAGAGGGAGAAGAGGTATAATAACAAAAGTCACAAAAAGTATGATTATACTACTGAAGATCAAGACAAGGGTAAAGCCCCTGAGACTGCAAGTAATAAAGAAGGGGAAGAGTTTGCAAGAAATATTTTGGTGGCCATGCAAGATCTTGCCTGAGAGATCAAGGATATGAGGGTGGAAAAAATGAAGGAATCTCTTGGGAGATTTCATCCGGGAGAAAGCTCTGACATGTCTCATCATGGGACTGGTCAACCAGGGAATCTGCCACAAGCCCCACAAGCTTCACAACACTCCACTATGCCTACTTTCTTGGCTATGGAGAATGAAGGGCCACAAGAACAAGCTTCCCTTAAATATTATTTTGTGGAGTATGATTCTTAGAGTCGTAGATTCAAGGATAACTTGAGTTTCCAAGACTTTTGTCACATCAAGGACAGAAGAAGACCAAGGCAACAATATAGAGATGGTGGGTTCTTTCATAATCAGGATAGACACCACTCTATAGGCAGATTATTTTTGCCCAAGTTTGATGGATCATCCACCATTTCTGCCAAGGCATGGGTAGAAAATCTAGATATTTACTTCCAGTTGAACAAGGTCCCTGAGATTGAAGCCATCAAAATTGCAGTGCTGCACTTTGAAGGCGAAGCACATAATTGGTGGTTCCATGGGTTGTCTACATTGGGACATAACAATGTGACTACCTATTCTGAGTTTACTAGAAGACTGGTGGAGAGGTTTGATAGGAAGGATCTTGAAGCACCCTTCATAAGTCTTGCATAGATGAAGCAATCAGGGGATGCAGAGACTTATATCTCTAAGTTTCTAAGATTATCAGTCATGGTCCCTGATCTATCTGTAGTAAGGAGAGTCTACATGTTCATCAATAGCCTGGAGGAACCTTTGCATGGGTTGGTTAAATCTACCAAGCCCATCACTTTGCATGATGCCATTGAGAGGGCTAGAGACCTCCAAGATGCATTGCCAAAAGCAAAGGCAACTTTCCAAAGCAAGGCCCCTCACTTTTCTAAGGGGAAGGATGGACAGGTTGCTCCTCCCAAGGAGAGCTCTATGAAGAAGCCCCTTGATATTGATATTAGGAGGGAATTGAGGAAAAATAAACTATGTTTCACTTGCCAAGAGTCATGGGCACTGGGACATATATGTGTTGCAGGAAAGGCACACTACATAGAAGTCTTCTCAGATCTTGAGGGGGAAGATATAGATGATGAAGCTAGGAGGGGTCACAACGCTAATGATGATGAGGAAGATCAAACACCATCCAGATATGGGAAGGGAGCCTTTGCTCCAATGAGTGGGACTCTTGCATATTTGAGAGGAGTGCCTAAGTAATTGACCCTAAGAGTACAAGGTTCAGTCATGAATCAGAGAGTATTTGTCCTGATTGATAGTGGGGCAACCCACAACTTTATTGATGCTCATCTTATGCAAAGGGGAGAAATACCTACTGAAACTTTTGAGGTATTTTCTGTTTTGGTCCCAGGAGATAGGACCATGCAATGCATGCAATGTTTTCCATCAATCTCTATCACTATGGGATCCTACACTCTGGTGGATCACTTCTTTGTAGTTGACATACCAGACACCAACATCATTTTGGGTGTTCAATGGTTGATTACCTTGGGGAAGGTTACCACTGATTGGAAAGCTTTGAAAATGGAGTGGGTGGACTTGAAGAGTGGGAAACCACAAATGATTCAAGGCATGCACACTTATCCTTCACCTAGTACTTCCACATAAACAACATAGATGGATTTGTGCAATGGAAGCAGGGATATCACAGTTCGTTCTCTCATGTTCATGAGGATGCTGCAAGGGACATTCTTATCTAATGGCAAGCCACCTGGAATGCCATCAGATTCCGATCTTGTGGGGAAGGCTCCACAAAGTGCTGCTCCAAATCTAGATCAAGGAAGTATTGGAGCAATGAGAGACCAAGCAATAGCGTTAGAGGGCTTGGGACAACCCAAGTATGAGGGAGATCTTCTCCCTGAATCACTATCTCTCTCTCTTTTCTGAATCTGCGCTGTGGGAGGAGAAGAATGGGAGGATCAGCCTTCCCACAAACAATTTTGGCATGTGTAATGTCAAAAAGGAGATCAACAACATGACAAGCACTTCCATGGATGTATCAGCAGTGCTGTCATTGTTGAGCAGTGTGGATCTTTATTGGAAATCTCAACTGCTTGTAGAGTATTCCAAAGATATCCACATAGGTATGATACTAGATGGCATGCAGCAAGAAGAGGGCTACTTAGTCCAAGGGGGAGTCATCTATTATCATGGTAAGGTCTTCTTGGCTAGAGCTTCCAAGCTCAAGCAGAAGATCCTACAAGGAGCCTATGAAGAATTCTTCCTCAGCCATATGTATTCAATGAAGTTCTATACCCTGATCATGAAGAGTTTTTATTGGGAAGGCATGAGAGAGGACTTACATCAACACTTTCAAGAGTGAAATAACTATGGAGGATTGGGGCAGCCAATGGACTCTTTGCAAGAGTCATCCCAGCCAGGTCTTCCTTTGCTTGAGAGGAGGGGAATGCTCATGCACAACTCCATGTGTATGAAGGACTATGATGGTAAAGGATTTGATCATGCCAAGAAAGTTGTATTTTATGATCTATTACATTCCTTTGCCATGTTTTTGCAGGATATGACTCCTAAAAGGAGTGAGAGATCATGTGGATCTCATAGCTTGTTGGGGGCCAATAGAAATTTTGAGCTTGGCCACTCCCTTGTAGTGCAAAGGGATATTCCTTTTCATGATGGGTGCTTCCCAAAGGCACCAAACTCATGTAACATCTTCAGCCATGTTAAGGTGACTCAAGCAGCAAATGTATGGTGGGAATTCCACTTGCCACACCTCGATCTAATGAAGACAAGATGTGCACTGCGCTGGCATCACATGTGGGATTTTGACCCACCTCCTCAAGTTCAGATTTTAGTTTGCATATATGTAGTCTTGCTTCCATACTTGAATGATATAATTGTATTGTTTATGGGATTGTATGGACAGAAGATGGGCAGCTTGTATGTACCACATGGCTTGGAAATTCTACTTGTACTTCATGATACATGTTTTAGATGTAGCATTGCTTCAACCATGTTCATTTCTGTTGAGTTTTTCACTCCTGAAGGGATGGACTATGCACATATTATGTTGGCTTTGGAGGAACAATTCATGATGTATTGGCTTGTTGAGCACTTGGCTTATGATGAGGACTTGATCCTTGATGATGCCATCAATGGAGGAGGAGAAGTAATACAGCTCTTACCCTATAAATTGTTTGAGGACAAGCAACATTTTGGAGGGGAGGATTGTAATATTCCTACTTAGCCTAAGCTAAGAGGAATATACATTTTTGTTTTACTTTCTGTTACATGAATAAATGAATAAAAGAGGACATGTAAAACTCCTGAAAAGACTGAATAAATCAATGCCCATGTGAACAAAGATAAATCAGGACCATGTAAATAAATCACTTGCAGGTGTGAAAGGGGTTTGAGCTGTGAGACTGGGTCAACCTTGACCAAATATACAGCGCTGTCTAGGTTTAATGTATCTCATAAAAGGACAACATAGTTCTAGAAGGAGGCCCCTCATGTGAAAGGAGTTAACTCATCAAGGTGGTTTAGGGTTTGCAAAGGATTTCATCTTATAAAAGGAAAGGGAAGGCAGCAAGAGAAGGTTTTTGATTGATTATATTTCTAAGTATCTTGTCTGCTTAGAAAAATACTATTCTCTGATATTTAGTAGAGAATTGTGCTGCTTAGCACTTGGAGTTCCTAGGTAGGGATTTCACCTCTTCATTTGAGGATTCTTGGAGGAGTATTTGATGATTTGATCCACTATCAGGCTTGAGGCCAAGCTCTAATTCCAATTTTAGTGCTGATCCAGTGAGGGTTTTGCTGCTTTTGCAAGCTGCAGCAAGTTGGATTCTAGATCTACAGATATCTAGCTTGTTTTGGGAGCCTCTTCTCATGGAGTTTGTCTTTTAACCTCCTGGAAGAGTGCCTCTCCTGTTTGCACTTCAGGTCTGTATCTTGGCAGTTGGCCATCTATGTTATTCAAGCTACAACGTTGTTTCCATTGAGGAACAATGTTATTTTCATATGAGATTCTTCAGGGTGTTTTGATCCTAGTTTTGATGAGAGATCTCTGGTGCTGGGCTTTGCCTTTCACTTTGGTGATCCATGGATTAGCTTGCTGATCCATGTTCTATTTAGATATGTTATATTGTAATGTAAAGTTATATTTAGAAATTACTGCATCATTTCACATATCTGCAACTTAAAACTCAGATCTGCTCTTGTTTATGCATGATTTGGTCAAAACCCCAAGGGGATCTTGTAAATAAGACTATCTAGTTTCCAGATATGAAATAGATTTGATGTTTTGTCCAAAGATATGTCCTAGATCTGAGTTGTAATATTCAGCTGCAGCAGCTCCTCAAAATAACGTTGTTGAGCCATTTCTGCATTTAAATATGTGTTGAAACTTTATTTTCTGAAGATTTCTTGCTCTATTGGCTCATGTATTCTACTGTATATTGAAAGAGCTTCATTATAATTCCGATTTGATGCTGTATATTCATAAGTTAATAATATTTGATGGCATCCTAATCATACTGTCCAAGACTGCGTTATTTCTGAAGTAGTTTGTTGTGCATAGCTACAGCCCCTCTTGTAGGGTGTTTTTCAGCTAGAGTAGGTGGTGGGAGATCTGTTTACCACACCTAGTTTGATTTGTTTTTGCTCCCCTTTTGGATCTAGACTCCAGATCTGCTGATCTAAGGGATCCAAGGGCTGTAAACTAATTTCTGTGCATTAATCTCCCAAGAGTGCGTTATTTCAATAGGCTTGCTGTGCTATTCCAGATCTGGAATATTACAAAACTAGAAAGCATGAGGGCTGTGATTTAGAAATTGGTAGGCATACCTCTCTTTCTCTTTGGTTCAAATTTGAGCATTTAGAACCAACATCTTTTCTTCCTAATCTTTCCTACTGACAAGTCAAGCTAAAATGGTTTGTCGAGTCTTCTTTTACTAACCTATCAGCAGAAATTCAAAACATGTTCAACCATGATTAGGCTAGATGACTGAACAAGAATCTTCTTTCCAAACAAGTAGTGGAATTTAGACTTGCTCACTTTTAGAAAAAACTCTTTTTTTTGGGTATAAGGTTGTACCTTTTTTTTTCATCTGCCCTATTTTTCATATTTTTTTTTTTTTTTGTGTTTTCAATATTAGTATTCTAAAACTAAAAACTAGAAAGATGGTCATAGTGTTGAGCTTCTTTGCATGCCTCTATATCCTAATCTAACCTATACATGATACACATTCAACTGGTGAACTCTCTTTTCCAATACAACCAATCAAGCAGATGATTCCATGAGGGATCTTGGTTCAGCTCTTTGAGGGTTTAAAAAAAATCAAAAGGCCACTCCCACCTCACTTGTGTTTGAACATTAGTGCATACAATTTTCTTTAAACCTTGCATCAAACTGCTCCTAACATGTTTCACTCCCTCTTCAAATGTCTCTAAGCAAGTAGCAAAAATATCTTGGAATAATACCCGATTAGAGGATTTGAGAAATAGACTTCATTCAGGACTACTCGTTCCTTCACTTGGCTATGCTTGGGATTATTTTTGACAAGAAACTCCACCTCTTCCTCGTGATCATCTATGCTGGAAGCCTCATCATATATTGCAATATTATCTTCCAACAAACTTGATCTATTCTGATTGAGTGGACTAAACTCTGTGTGAAGGTCACCATGTTGGTGAGAAGGGGTATTATTTGGCAATAAATCTTCTTGAGAAGGAGGTGCAACAGTTCTTATGTGATCATAACTTTCCAAGTATTCATCTGCAATTTGAAATTCAATGGGACTTGGTGGCTGAAAATCTGGGGCTAAGGAAAATTCTATGTCACCAATGATTTCCTCAACTATCTCAGGAAAAGGCTCCTCATCAGCAACTTGCTCAAGAAGTTCATTATCTTCCCCAACCTCAACATCAAAACTAAAATACTGCTGATTTCCAATCACATGAAAATTATTCTTGATGGACTGAAATGAATTAGAACAAAGAGGAAGAGATGCTTCACTTACTTCGAAATTTTCTAGACTTTCCTCATTAGTGTCATAGCTGAATTTTATTGGTTAATTATTGTTTCCAAGTGGATGAAACTGAACTTCCTCCCAAAAACCAACTACTGATTGCTCTGCAATATTAGCTTCTGTTCGGATAACATCACTATCATCATACAAATCAAACTTTGAAAAACCATCAAAACTAGTAATGTCACATTTCAAACATATTGGATTATAAGATGGTTTTTATTTGGATTGATCTGCACATCTGTTTTCTGATATATGGTAGCTGGTATTAGTAGGAGAGTGAATATAAATTTTATGCTTATATGAAGGTTTAGAGGCTGGCTACATGTTTAGAATCTGATTTATTTCCTCTTTAGTTAAAAGAGGAGGCATTTTTATTGAATTAATTCGCGGTCTGCGCATACGTTAGGGCTGCTTTGGTACCTCGCCCACACACCCTTGTGGCTGCTATGCATAGCAGATCATGAACAACTGCACTGCCTCTTCGCTATGGCATCCAGTGGGGGCCCTGAATCACTGCTCCCCCCCCCCCCCCCCTCCCCCTCCACCTCTTGAGGTTATTGCCTTCAAAACGATGATAGTTGCATGCAATAAGTGACCTTCCTCTACCATGCAACAAAATTTTGTTAAGAAAATGGACAGTATTCCCTCGATTTCCTTACTTGAAGAAGAAACCTACAAAGCATCTTTGAACCTCGCAGAGAGAGGTCTCATAGGCCAGTTCACGGGCCTCTGGCCGTCTCCCAAGTCAGTGGAAGATTGGATCCAAAGGAACTGGATACCATTAACCAAAGAGGGAATAAAAAGATATTTCATTGATAAAGGCTTCTTTGTGTTCGTCTTTGAGAGCACAGAGGATAGAAGTTTAATTTTCAGGAATGACCCATACTTCATGGGATCGCAAGGACTATACGTAAATAAATGGTCGCCTGATTTTGATCCCACACATGATGTCCCATCTATTGTCCCGGTATGGGTGCGGCTCCCCCATCTTCCTCTCCATTGTTGGAATCAAAAGTTCGTTCAGATTATCGACAACGCCTTAGGAAAATACATAGATCAAGCTGCAAGAAAAGATCAGTATTCATGTGCCCACATCTGTGTCGAAGTTGATCTGGAGGAGGGGCTACCAGAAGCAATCAAGCTTACAGTTGCAGGGTGGACGCATGTTCAAGAACTGGATTACGAACAACTTCCCTTCAAATGTAGACACTGCCACGGCCACAGACATTTTTCAAAACATTGCAGGAAAAAGGTCGAAGAGAAACTAGACAAACAAAATGGTGAGCATTGGACCCTAGTCCAGAAAAATTTCACCAAAAAAAGGCAATGGGAAAGGCATAGCGAACGGGGCTCCAAGCAGCTCCAATCCCATCCAAGAAAAGGACCCAATCCCAAACGGTAAAGAAAGCAGCCAGATCAAGCCTGCAAAAACAACCCCGGAAAATCTGGAATAGATTGGATCTCCCATTTCCAACAATGAAGGCGGAGAAGAAATACTACTAGAAGCCTCCTAAGGCAACCCCTCCAATCCCTCATATGCAAAATTCACAAGGAAAAAACCAGCGGATAGTTCAGGTTCCTCAGAGGATGAGATCTACGAGCGCCTGTCAAAAAGAGCTAGAAGGAAATCCCACAAAGAAGTGAGGGAAGAGGAGGCCGAAAGGCTTAAAACTCAAGGAAGCCAACCCACAATAAAGATGTATATTGGGAGAAATACTAGAGAAAGGCTTCCCAAGGGAGGTTCTCATCCCACCACTGGTAAATAATGCATCTCGTCTCTTGGAACTGTAGAGGACTGGGGAACCCCTCGAAAGCTGAAGCCGTCAAGGACCTCCTAAAAATAGACCCCTCATATGTTCTCATGCTCCAAGAGACTACGATAGAAGGGCAAGCCCTTCTAGACATCAGTAAGTCAAAATGGAAGAAAACTGCAAGCAAAGCAGTAAGTTCAAGGGGATCTTCTAGAGGGTTTGCAACTTTATGGACATAAGAACTCTTACATATGAATTGCTCCCACGAGACTCAACATTGGATCTTCACAGAATTAACGCATTGCACAAGTAAGTTGACCATCTCACTTTTCAATCTTTATGTACCTATCATTTCTGTTGAAAAAAGAGAATGCTAGAACTCTCTCTCAGTATTCTCAGAGCAGCAATCCCCCAAAAACATCATCCTTGCTGGGGATCTAAATATAATTCTGAAAGCTAAAGAAAAGAGGGGAGGCAACAACAACAGAGACCCTATGGTGGCCCCGGTGGAAGAGCTCATACAAAAATGGGATCTACTCGATTTCAACCCGGTCAGAGGACTTTACACATGGACTAATAATAGAGTTGGGGAGGATCACATTTCTGCCCGCCTGGACAGATTCTTAGTGCAAGGCTCTCTGATGATGGACAAGAAGATAATCACCACAAAAATCCTCCCTAAATTGACTTCAGATCAAAAAATAGTACAACTAATACTGGAAGATGAAGAAGATCTGAGCCTAATCCCATTCCGATTCAGTCCCCTTTGGATTGAAAGGGAAGGCTTCATTGAAACAGTGAAAACAACTTGGGCCAAATCCTTCACAGGGTCTTCATGCTATGTCTAGGAGAAAAAAATCAAGGCTACAAAGCAATCCCTGAAGGAATGGATAAGGAAACTAGCCCCAACCCCAACCAGCCAAAGAAAAGAAGTAGTGGAGTCTCTGGAGGCCCTGCAAGTTGAAATGGAAAGTAAAGACATCATTGCAGAGTTGCTTGACAAAGAGGTAAAAGCCCAATTTTCATCTTTCCGCTCCTTTCGAATGGAAGAAGAGTATTGAAGAATCAAATCTAGAAGCTTGTGGTTGAAGGCAGGGGACTGAAACACTTCCTTCTTCCACCGTCAATATAGAGCATGACTTTCCAGAAACCACATCTTAGAAATAATAATTGTGGAGGCGCAAATCTGCAAAGGGTTCACCCAGATTAAAGCAGCGGCAGAAAGCCACTTCAAAAATATTTACAGTGCAGGGATAGAAGGAAATGAGGAGGAAACAACTGATATCCTCTCAAGCACCCCCCTTCTTGTCAGCCCTGAATACAACACTGCCCTTATTAATCCATTCACCGAAGAATAAATCACCAAAGTTATATGGTCTATGGAACCAGACAAGGCTCCTGGGCCTAACGGATTCGCTATTCATTTCTACAAGACTTGCTGGGACATCATAAAATTTTATCTTCAAAAAATGATAAGAGGGTTTTTGAAAAAAGCAAAGGTAGGAGGAGGAAAAAAATCCACCTATCTTGCCTTAATTCCAAAATAAATCAACCCAGAACCTTTGTCAGATTCAGGCCCATCTCGCTTTGCAACGTATCCTATAAAATTCTGGCCAAACTTATAGCAAATAGGATTAAGCCACTGCTTAAAAGGCTGATCTCCAGCTCCCAAGGAGGTTTCATTGAAGGCAGGCGCATCTTGGACAATGTCATCCAAGTTCAGGAGACAATTCACTCAAGCAAACAATGAAAAGAGAAAGGGATGCTGATAAAACTTGACATGGACAATGCTTTCAATAGGGTTAACCGTTCTTTCCTCATCAAATTCCTTCTCTCTTTTGGCTTCTCGCCCCAATTTTTCAATCTCATCAAAGCTTGCATCGATAATCCCTGGATTTCCCCCTTAGTTAACGGACACCCTTCTTTTTTTTTGCAAGCCCAGAGAGGCCTTAGGTAGGGATGCCCTCTCTCTCCCTTCATGTATATCCTGATCGCAGACACACTCAGTAGAAAACTCTCAGCTGAGAGAGTTGCTGGCTCCCTTCCTGGACTCAAACCTTCCATTGGCTCTGATGCCCTGAACCATGCACTCTTCACAGATGACTCTCTCCTCCTAGGAGGTGCCTCCGCCAGAACTTCCAAAGCCTTTGACTCTGTTCTTAAATGCTATTGCAGGGTCTCGGGAGCATTAGTCAATGACAGAAAAAGTGTAGCGAAGTCTATGGTTGGAACATAGAGCAACAAGAGCTCACTAGCATCTCGAACCTCCTCGAGTTCAAAGGTCATGCCCACTGGGACAAGATCAAGTATCTTGGACTGCCCATCTCAAAAGGAATCAACAAGAGGTCACTATGGAGTGAAATCATCAGCAAAATAAAAACAAAAATCTCAGCATAGGGAGGATACTGGCTCACAAAAGGAGGTAAAGTAACTTTGATCAAATCTCTGCTGTTTTCTCTCCCAATATACCAAGCAGTTTTTCTCTTAGCTCCAAAAAATGTGATGGAACAAATCTCTAAACTCCTTCGAGATTTTATATGGAAAGAGGGGAAGGAAACCATCACAAAATTCATTTAGTAAACTGGGATTTGGTAAAAAGAACAATCACTGAGGGAGGCTTGCAGATCTGCGACCCCTCTCTTGTCAACCTCATGTTGGGAGGCAATATTCTGTTGAGGCTGTACAAGGAACCCAACCACCCTGTCAGCGAAATTATGAAATTGAAATACGCTCACAAAATCCCTCTAAGAAATCTGCGAGTAAGGAATACAGTCAACTGCACTCAAGTATGGAACTTATGCCGTAATAGTCTGCATCTTTTCAAGGGAAAGGAATATCGAATTCCTGGAAATGGAAAGCGCACAAGCCTTTGGCATGACCGAATCATGGACCATGATCCTATGTCTGAAAACGAAGAAATCATTGATCTTAAAGACTGGTTGATGCATGCACCAATTAACAGTGTTTACGACCTCTCCAAGTGGGACAGCCACGGTGACTGGAATGGCTGGGACTTCCACGACGTCCCTAAGCGCCTAAGCCAACAAAAGCACATCCTTGAATATCTGTTGGATGATGCGGCCCCAGTGAATCGAAACAGGAAGGACAACTGGGGATGGGGATGAACAAGAATTTACACCAGAGTTGCTGCTACAACGCTTTACAACCCTCAAGAAACAACAGTCAAACCCCCGCCTTCTGGAAAAAAGTCTGAGATCCGCTAGCTTTACTTAAAGTTAATTTTTTATTTTTGACGTTGGTTCATAATAAATTGCTAACTGGAGATAATCTGGCGAAAAGGAGCATAGCTTGGCCACATAGATGTGAGCTTTGCAGAAATAATCTTGAAACAACCAAGCATCTCTTCATTCAATGCATATTTGCTAAATAAGTGTGGGGACTCATCCTCCATGAGCCTATTCTATCCCCATAATATCCCCAACAAATCTTTTTGGCGTAAAGTCTGGATGGCCATCCCAAAATATGTTTGTTGGCAACTTTGGCCGGCTCGGAAAGATCATATCTTCAACAAAACCCCACACTCCCCCTTGTTTGTAGCAGCCAAAGCTAAATCCTTCCTCTTGGAAGCTGCCTAGCAACAATACTTCAAAGAATATCCTTTGCTTCTCCCAGAAGAAAAGAAGTGGTCGGATCCCCTAGTTCCTCACCCTCGGAAGCATCTATCGGCCTCTCATACTACAAATCCTGAATGGCATAAAAGAGACACTGATGCCATCTTCCAAGAATGGTGGTAGAAGCAAATATTAATGACGATTTTCTTCGATGGGGCTTCCAAAGGAAACCCCGGTGCAGCTGGAGCAGGCAGGGTCATCTACTCCCCGGAAGTCTCAAGAAGGGACTGCTTTTGCTAGGGTATTGGGCAGAAAACCAATAACCAAGCATAGATCCTAGGCCTCCTCCAAGCATGCCACATAGATAGAGACAAAGGTGTCAAATATTTTTAAGCTTTTGGAGACTCAGAGATTATAATTAAAAAACTAAACTCGGAGGAATTGTTCAACAACGCAAGTGTTAATAAAACTTTGAGCAGACTAAAGAGAATCTTGCTTGATTTTTCCTCCTACAGGTTCTTTCATATTCTCAGAAACTCGAATAGCAAAGTAGGTCTCATGGTGAAAAAAGGCTGCACTCTTCTAAAAGGGTAGCTTATCATAAATGACGAAAGCTCTTCCCAAATCTACATCCCATGAAAATGCTGTATTTTATAACTACACAAGAATGATGGATAGTTGCAATGTAATAGTGGTTGCTTTGGCGTAGGCCCAACTTTTTTTCATCAAATAAATAAAAACATACCTGTTCTAGTTAAAAAAAAAAAGAGAAGGCATTTTTCTCTTTCTTTGGATAGAACTACAACAGTTCTCTTTCTCTTGTGAAGGCTGATTTTGAGGTTGAATGTCTTCTTGAGCCTCTCCTAGATGAGATGGTAAGTCATTACTTGTGTCTTCTAAGAGATTTTGAAGATCTTCCTTTACTTCCTGATTGATTTCATCCTCAACCAACTCTTCTTGGCTGTCACGATAGTTATCTTGAGTGTGAAATGCATGAATTTCCTCTAATACATCTTCAGGATGCCAATTTCCTAAGTCTTCATCAATGTTTACAAGGTATTGTATGAGCTCTTCAGATTGATCACAACAATTTTCAACTAATGATAGAGATGGACAATATTCTTTATAATGTTCATAAAATACCTTGTGGAAATCCTTCAAAGAAAACAAGGTGCCAGGGTTCAAGCCTTCATACCATTCCCTAGCCTTACCCTCTAATGTTGCCATAAACATTTTCATGAGGCAGTCCTTGTGCCATTCAAATTTTAACCTCCATACATGCATATGAAATTTGATGAGATGTAACGAAGGGTCATAAAATTTTTCGTCTTGAAATATTGGTAGGTTTTTTATCCAATTTATTTGAGGCATTTTGTGTGGGAATCCAGGGATATGATCTCTACTCATTGGGGCATATCTTCGTTGTATTCTTGGATCCATGTTTGTAAATCGGAAAGGGGTAACTGTATCTTTTCAACCAGTCTAGAGTTCTCTACCAGTGGAGTCTTTAGGTCTATTGAGAGTTGTGGAGTCGCCAGGTGGAAGATTTCGACTTTGCTGTCCACCATCAGTAATACTATAATTGATTAATGCATTCCTAGGGGAGTCTTTGAGAACTAGTGGGGTCAACAGGGCTACTGAAGACCAGTGGAGTCACCAGGTGGATGATGTTTACTGTTTTAAGGATGTACTTGTTGTCCACCATCAACAACTAAATGTCAATCTAAGGAATTTTGTGGTTTTCTAAGGTCTTAAGGATGTCTAGGATATCATTTACTCAGAAGGTCCCACCGTGATCGCCATTATGTTAGGGTCTTGTGATTTGGAAGATTGGTAAGGCCAAATGCACAGGGTAACATCAGACTAGTCTTTGGAGTCCTAGGACCTAGCCTTCCTGGAATCAAAGAGGGTTCTCTCTATTTTTTGCAAAGGATGTGAACTTGTTTGCTTTTAGGGTTTGATTTTAGGATAGTTGTTAAGTTTAGTGTTTGTTTTTTTGTTTTGGTTGGGTAGATGATCAATTAGAATATATGGAGTAAGGAAATCTTCAAGTCATTGGGCTATGGAGTCAATAAAAAATCTTGGAAAGCTCAACAATGAATCAGGGTGCATCAAAGGGAAAATCTATCATGGTCAAATGGATTTTCAAGGTTTGTGTGAGATGAAATGAGCATCAAGTTTGTGAACAAATTAGGGAAAAGGGAAATTAAGAATCCTTTGTCAAATACTTTAACAAGAAGGGCCTTCAACGCTATTTAGCATAAATAATTAATAATAAGACAGGGCACACCAATAACTCTTTGATTAAACTTAAGAAAATAATCATTTAAGACAAACAATCCAGTGAACTATAGAAGGTGAAAAACTCATTTAACTTCTAGTGATTTCACCTTCAAGGTTAGAAAACATTTAAGATAAATATATAACTTTAATCAAAGAAGAGGGAATTCCTAAACATCATTGATCATAGCCATAAAGATCTCCAAAACAAATATTTAAGCATGGGCCAAGGATATGATCGAAACATAGCCTCTTTGGCAAACCTAATTAGTGGTACTTCATAGAAAGATCTCAAGAAAAATGTTTTAGTGATATCAAACAAGCAGGGATAACCATAAAAACATATTTGATATTTAATGTATTGAATCATTCATAAGATAAACTATTGGGTTTGTGTTATATTCTTTCCACAACTAGTCACACGTGGGGGGGTAACAGGGGGGGCGATCGCAACGTACACGAGGGTGTTATCCTCCCCTGTCGGGGTCTGGGGCAGCGCCCCAGAAAATTTTTTTGGTCCTTATTTTCTAGTGGGCGGACCCACCCATGGTTTTGTGCATGGGTTTGCACATGGTTTTGGGGCATGCTGGTTTTTGGCCCCTGGTATTTTGTAGATATGATCAAGGGAACTACGGTTATGTTCTAATCCAGGGTTAATGGATTGGCGTTTATGTATGATTCGACATGTATATATATGTTTTGTAACACTAAAAGGAATATAATGAAAAATTCAAGCTGGTCATCCTGATTTGGGATCCAGAGGAAAATATCTGTGTTTATCTGTTTTATGTTTTATGCTCTTGCTATTGTTTATTTTGTGTTTTAAATATTCGCACATAGATAATTTCTGTATAGGGTTAAAACCTACATTTGGTATCAGAGAAATTTTGGCTTCAAGGGGACGCCTTTGCTGTTGAGGGGTTTTTTGCTCGAGCCTGAGGTAAACCCTGTTCAGTGGGAGATCTGTGGGATCGATTCTTACGGTGAAAGTAGATGGCGAGCGACAGGAAGATAGAGATCGAGAAATTTAATGGTCAGAGTTTTGAGTTGTGGAAGCTCAAGATGGAGGATCTGCTGGTAGATAAAGATTAGTGGATTGCGGTAGATCTGGGTACTAAACCAACGAAAATGTCAGATGAAGACTGGAAGAAGCTGGATCAGAAGGAAAAGAGCACAGTATAGTTGTGTGTCTCAGATTCAGTATTGTTGAATGTATCTGGGGAAGCTATGGTGAAGACCTTGTGGGACAAGCTAGGGACTTTGTACCAATGTAAGTCTCTGGTGAATAAATTGTTCCTGCGGAAAAAGTTGTATAACCTGAGGATGAAGGATGGAGACTCAGTGACAGGGCATCTGAACGCCTTCAATACTGTGGTAAGTTAGTTGTCATCTGTTGATATTAAAATCTTAGATGAAGATAAGTGCATTAATTTTTTGTGTTCTCTACCATATTCGTGGGACTTTCTGGTTACTGCAATAGTTAGCAATACAACTACCTTGAATTTTGATGACATTGTCTCAGCCTTACTGTTGGAGGAAATGAGACGGAGAAATATGGAGGGTCAGAATGGAGATGCCTTATCTGTATGAGGAAGGTCCCAAAATAGAAACAAGAATAAGGTTTCGAATGGGAGATCTAAATCTAGAGGGAGATCTAAATCTCCTGGAAATTTTGTAAAGGTGTGCTAGAAATGTGGAAAGGAAGGGCACTACAAAAAGGAATGCAAATCTAAAGCTCCTGAGAAAGGAAAGGGATCCGATGATGCTCCTTCTTCAGAGACAAAAACCACCTCAGATGAAGGTGGGGATGTGTATTTGGCTTCTTCTTCAAATACACATGTAGATCATGAGTCATGGTTGATTGACTCAGGTGCATCCTTTCAGTTCACTCCTCATAGGGAGTGGTTCTGCGAGTATGAGAAATATGATGGAGGTGATGTCTTCTTAGGTGATGATAGGAAGGCCAGAATCATCGGACGTGGAAAAGTCAAGTTGAAGCTGCAAGGTGGAAGGATTAGAACACTTCCTGGTGTTCTGCACTTTCCTACATTGGCCAAAAATATGATTTCTGTAAGCAAGATGGATGATGCAGGTGTAAAAACAGTGTTTGAGAAATATGCCTGTAAAATGGTTCGGAGAGCACACTTATTAATGCAGGGAGTTTGTATTGGAAATCTATACAAGCTTTAGGGTAACACTATTATTGATGGGTGCAACAGATCTGTGGTTCCCAAAAGTGGAGCGGAAAGCCTAGCGGTCTCTGGAGAAAAGACCATGCTATGGCATCAAGGGCTTGGACATATTGGAGAGAAGGGCCTTTGGATACTGCATGGAAATGGTATGGTAGAAGGTATGTATAATATCTCTCTGGATTTCGATTTCTGTGAACATTTTGTATATGTGAAGCAGAATCGAGTGAGTTTTCCTTTTGGTGCTAAGAGGGCAAACAAGATATTAGAGCTTGTGCACAGTGATGTGTTTGGACCTGTGTCGGTTCCATCACTGGGTAAGTCTGTGTACTATGTTTCATTCAAGGAATACATGGATATATTTCTTGAGGAAGAAATATGAAGTCTTTGACATATTTAAAGAATTTAAGGCTCTGGTGGAAAACCAGACAGAGAAGAAGATAAAGGTGTTGAGGACAGATAATGGTGGGCAGTTCTGCAAGAAGTGTGGTATAGCATGGCAGAAGACTAGTCCATACACACCTTAGCAAAATGGAGTTGCAGAAAGAATGAACAACATGCTGATGGAAAAGGAAAAAAACATGCTCAGTGGTATGGGGTTAGGACAATAATTCTGGGTAGAGGCAATGGAGATTGCATGTTACTTGGTTAACAGATCACCTTCATCAGCGTTGGAGGATAAGGCTCCACATGAGGTATGGACTAGTAAGAAACCCTCTCCTTCACATCTGATGGTATTTGGATGTGATGCATATGTACATGTTCCAAAGGAGAAAAGGAGCAAGTTGGATAATAAATATGAAAGGTGCATCTTTATTGGGTATAAGGATGGTTTAAAGGGTTACAAGCTTTGGAACCTGAAAACAAGGAAGGTTGTGTATAGTCGAGATGTGGTGTTTAGAGAGGTGAAATATATTGTTAAACATGAAGTCCTACCAAAGGAACCTGAGAAGATAGAGTTTGAGCTAAAGGAAGATGAATCAGACTCTACAAAAAAGAAGACTCAGAAGAGGAAGAGACACAAACTCTAGCTGTGAGAAGATCAGTTCGGGAAAGAAGAAAACCAGAAAGGTATACTCCATCTACTTTCTGTTCAAATTTTGCTTTAACTATAACTGATGATGATCCCAGAACTGTTAGGGAGGCAGTAGATTTAGAGGATGGAAAACTCTAGAAGGAGGCCATGGTTGATGAAATGGCATCCTTGCATAAAAATGAGGCATGGGATCTGGTGGAGTTGCCAGCTGGAAGGAAGCCCATCAGGAGAAAATGGGTGTTTAAGAAGAAGATGAATGTAGAGGGAAAGGTGGAGAAATACAAAGCTCATTTGGTAGAAAAAGGTTATTCCCAGGTGTCAGGAATTTATTTTGGTGATATTTTTTCTCCTATTGCCAAAGTTACTTCTATTAGATTACTTTTATCTGTTGCTGCTACATTTGATTTTGAGGTAGAACAGATGGATGTGAAGAATGTACCCTTCACCGGATCTCGAAGAGAGATCTACATGAAAACTCAAGCTCATGGTGAAGTGGGAAGAAAGAGCCGGGTGATGTACAGGTTAAATAAGTCTGGGATGGGTTAAAACAACGATCATGATGTGGCAGATTTAAATTGATACCTAGATTCTAGGACTTGGCTTCACCAGAAGCAAGGAGGATCACTATGTTTATTTTAAATTAATTGGTGATCATGTTATTTATTTGGTCTTGTATGTGGATGATATGTTGTTGATTGGAAATGACAAAGAAATTATCCAAGATTTGAAGATCCAACTGTTCTCCAAATTCGACATGAAGGATCTTGGTGCTGCAAACTATATTTTGGGCATGGAAATTAAGTAAGATCGGGCAAACAGGAAGCTTTGGTTAAACCAGAGGAAGAATGTCGAGACTATATTACAGAGGTTCACTATGCAAGATAGTAAACCGATGAATGTTCTGATTCCTGTAGGTACAAAGCTGTCTACTGAACAATGTCCTAAGACACAAGAAGAAGAGGAGGATATGTCCCATGTTCCATATGCAAGTGCAGTGGGTAGCCTCATGTATGCACTTGTCTGTATTAGACCAGACATTACACATGTAGTGGGAGTATTGAGCAGGTTTATGTCAAACCTAGGGAAGGAGCATTGGACAACAGTGAAGTGAGTTTTCAGATATTTTCATGGTACTAGTGATTACGGCTTGTGCTACCAGGGAAGACCAGGATTGGAAAGAGTGTTGGACATTCGTGGTTTTGTTTATGCAGACTAGGCTGGAGATCTGGACCAAAGAAGATGTACAAGTGGGTATGTGTTTATCCTATTTGGAGGTACAGTCAATTGGATGAGTAAAAGACAGTCTATAGTGGCTCTTTCAAATATAGAGGCAGAATACATGGAAGCCACTCATGCAATCAAGGAAACAGTTTGGTTGTAGAGATTGTGTTCAAGTATGGGGTTGTTGCAGCAAGCTATAAGAATAGACTATGATAGCCAACGTGAAATTTTCTTGGCTAAGAACCCTGCTTATCATTCAAAGACAAAGCACATTGATGTTCAATATCACTTTGTGAGATATATGGTTGAAGCTAAAGGAGTGTTGCTGGTAAAGGTGGACACTTTGAAGAATGTTGCAGATGCATTGACAAAGTCTGTGAGAACTCAGAAGTTCTCTTGGTGTAGAGAAACAATGGGTGTTGCAAAGCTGGGCTAATGACTCAGCTCTCCTATGGCCCCTCGTGGAAAGAAAACAACAAGTGGGAGAATGTTGGGTATGTGTTATATTCTTTCCAAGGATTAGGTCACGCATGGGGGTACTACAGTGGGGCGATAGCCTCTGGGGTTTGGGGTAGCGCCCCGGAAATTTTTTTTGGTCCTTATTTTCTGGTGGGTGGACCCACCCATGGTTTTGTGCATGGGTTTGCACATGGTTTTGGGGCATGATGGTTTTCAGCCCCTGGTATTTTGTAGATCCGGTCAAGGGAACTACGGTTATGTTCTAATCTAGGGTTAATGAATTGGGGTTTATGTATGCTTCAACATGTATATATATGTTTTGTAACACTAAAAGGAATACAATGAAAAATCAAGCTGGTCGTCCCGATTTGCAATCTAGGGGAAAATCTATGTGTTTATCTGTTTTATGTTTTATGCTCTTGCTATTATTTATTTTCTATTTTAAAGATTCGTATGTAGATAATTTCTATACAGGGTTAAAACCTACATAAAAAATCTTGGGTGGGTCTAGAGAGCAACTAAGAATTCTCTAAACTGACCTAGCAGAGGAAAACATAGAGGCAGTGAAGAACAAACAGAGCTAAGGTGCCTTTGAAAAACATTTCCTAGTCTAAAACCTTTGTCCTACTGCAATATAGAAGGATGAAACAACATGATACATAAGAAAACAAGAATTGAATAGAAGCACATCACCATTAACCAAGTTCAGGGATCCTGCAAGCAAGACTTCTTCATCATCAATTAAAACAAACTATTCACAAACTCCACAACACCAATTTCTTCTTCAGTCTCCAAAAAACCATATATTTCTCTCAAGAGTCATCAAATGCGAACCCTTTACAATAAGGACCACATGCTATATTTATCTAGAAAATGAGGGAAAAAACCATAACTAGGGTTTGAAAATGTAAAAAATAGTCATAAATGTCATTTATGCCCAAGAGACCATGCAAGGCCCAAGGCTTTAAATATCTCATGAAATAAATGAAAAAATAACTCCTAGCACCTAACTTTGGAGTGATTTTCCTTAAAAAACACTAAAATATCATTTTTCCATTAAGGAGTGTCTTTTGTTGACTTTTTGGCCAAAAATGCACAGTGAGGTCTGAACGCGTAGCACCTGCACGGGAGAAACTCGGTCCACTTGAAACCAAGTTTTGATGACCTTCTCGATGTCGGATTTGGCTCTGTGATGGCCCGTTGGAAAACCTACTAAGTATGCTTTCCAAAAATTCCCTTTTTTTTCTGATTGGGCTCCATTTACCTATCCAAAAATGAAATATCCAAAAACTTCTCTAGGCGCAGCGCCAGGCCTGAAAATGAGGTGTTTTTTAGACTTTTGAGGGACCAAAAATACTCCAAATTCTTTGAAATTTGGTGAGAATTCTGTAATTGAGCTGAGGATTCAAAAAATGCAAATTTTTCCTCCATAGGATGCCCGAGGTGAAAGCGTAGCACCAAGGGTGCTGCGCTTATAGGCCTCAAAATTTGCAAAAAACCAAAATTTTTCAAAAATTTCCCAAAATTGGTGGATGTCTTCCTTATGGGGTTTGAGAGGCCCATGGAGAAGATTCAGCCAAGATTCCAAGGTTTTCTTGGTCTTTTGCCTTTGGTTTCGTCATATTTTTCATGGGCCTTACTGTTAGTAGCCTCACTGCTTTTTTCACTACCCCTCTCTTCATTTGTTGATTTCCCATTTGTATCTGCCTTACTGACCTTAATGGCATGTGTCTTGCTGCCATTTTATTTCTTCTTCATTTACCTTTGATTGTGCTCATTCCTATTTTGCCTTTGGCCTTCTTTTTTACTGTTACTGCCTCTTGAATTTGTAGATTTCTATCTTTAACCCCCTAGGACTGCAAATGAAATTGACATGAAGGGATGGTGAAATGGCAACCCCTTCTGCTGATATGTTTATTATTTGTTTTTCCAACCCTATGATTGATGTGTAGTGATGTGGAGGGAAGGTAAATGAGATGGAAATTTTTAGGCTAATGAAGGAATGAGTAAGTGAGGGGATTGAGTGCTATGAATGAGATAGGTCTATGGATAGCTTGGGGTGAATGAGAAACTTCCAAACAATGTGGTCACCTTTTTATCACTGATTTTCCTCTATAGGAATATGAAGTTAATGATAAGAAGTGATTTCTATCTTAGGTCTTAGTGCTTCTTGTTAGTGTTTCCTTTCATTCGTTTAAAATATGCTTGAAAATTGGTTTATGGTATCTACTTACCCCTTAGCCTTGCTTGAAAACCCCTAATGGAAGCTTGGAGGTATATTTTTGATGTTTTTTTGCATTTGCAGGTGTAAAAAGGATCATCAGGTGAAAGCGTAGTGCTTGCATGCATAGTCGTGTCCTCCTCGCCCTAAGCGCAACGCCTGAATTCTTTTTGGGCCTGTCGGGCTTCCCTACGCATAACGCCTTTTCCAGAGTTAATTTGGAGGCCTTCCCGATGTCAAAATTGGGCCCATGATAGCTTTTTCGAAATATTATCCTGTCTGATTTCCAAATATACCTTTTTTTCTTTGATTGGAGTTGATTTGACCTGTCAAATGTTGATTCTTCCAAGACTGGTCAAAAAGTGCTTAATGATGGTGTAGAAATGCATAATGCTAGTGCAGAAAAATTTTGGAGGCCTTCCCCAACTCCAAATTTAGCTCATGGTATCTCATTGGAAATATCTTCCAGTCAAGTTTTCTGTTGACCCTTCAAGAAAGTAATTTGGACACTCCAGCTATGAGAAAACTTGATTTTCCCAAGGTCACTCTAGAAGTGCATTAATTCTCTCGTGACACCTATATTTTTGACATTGCTCCCAAACCATGATACTTGTGTAAAATATGAAGGAGTGTTTTCTTCTTTGAACTATGATGGAAAAAAAACCTCTCTCACTTTTGTCAAATTCATCACTGTTTGGTCAGAAACATAGTTTGAAGCAAAAATGGCCCTAGGTGTGGCAAATGATTTGTCCTTTGGAATGAATTCTTGGAAAATGATGGAGGCATGATGTTTATAAGTTGGTATGGCCTTATTATTGCTGATATGAACTATCATATAGATCCTCTTCTCCTATGCCTCTGTTCCATAGCAAACCCTAGCTTAGTTGGAAGGGGAAATTAGGGTTTGGTGTAGGCAAAACAGGGGATTTAGGACTACCTTGTAGAGGGAGGGGAATGAAGGGGTTAAGGGTTGTCCAAATTCTTGGGGAAATTTTGGGGGATAGGGATAGATGTTAGAGATTAGGGAAAAAAGGAATTTCAAGGATTGAATGAGGGAAAAGGGTCAAAAAGGGAAAAACATAGGCCTGGTCTCGAAAAGTGTCAAATTGTAGCAATAGGCTAGGTTTTGTAGAAAAATGATGATTTTGAGGGATAAGAGTGATGGGAAGTGCTTATGAAGGTATATTAAGGATAGGGGAAGGTGTAAAAACATCAAGATACAAGCCTTATTGATGATTTAACCATGGAAGTCATGAAACCAAGAAAAATTCCCTAAAAAACCTTAGTCATATACAAGAACAAACGTAGGTAAAAGTACATATGAAGTCTTTTAGGAGTAGTGGGGTGATCATGGAATGGAAAAATGGTAGAATAGTGAAAATGTTTCTCTAAGGATAATGAAGGCAGTGAGATTTCAAAAACTCACAATGTTCATGGAATTTTGTTTTTAGAAATCTAGGACCAATATATAGTCATCCACAGATAGTGAAAATTATGGATGACTAACAACCCCTACCAGGCAGACGATCATCCACAACAGTGACCTCATTGGTCTTGAGGCCACTCGTGCTATAAGAATCTGGTTACTTACCGATGCAATATTTTTAGTAGAGTGAGCCTGGATCAAACCAATGGTGTTTTGGGGATCAACACTCGATCCTGTTAGATTAGGCCTCGACCCTCTACATGATAGGCCGGTCAGAAAGTAGATATCTTCCCTCTCTATCGTGAGTTTGTGACCCCCGATGTGAAATACATGATGCTGATCATCCCATCGTTGGATTATCCAACACAAAAGGCCCTCCTTCCCTTTCATCATTTCTAATCTCGCATATTTGGGTAATCCACATCTCTGGAGAATAAAAAAAAATTCCAGATCAGTGAGCATTTCCCGTTTGTCTCTCTTGTTCTCTCTTTCACACTAGATACTCATGGTAAAATATTTGCACCTGCACAAATCAAGCTTTCAATGGATCAGTTTTAAGCCAAATCATCGAAAACTGGAGCAAAAAAAGATTAAAAATTGTTTGGGCTTGCTAACGCGGGGCTTTGTGTAGAACAAGGCGTGTTAACGCACTTCCCTTAACAGGCAGTGCATTTCACCCGACCCTATCACTAGGAACCCACGTTACCCATCTAAAATGTTCAAGGCTTGCTCAAAAGTTATTTTTTAGCCATTAAAAACATTGAATATACCAATGGAAAGCAAGATAAAGGTTCAAGCTCTTACCTGGAACTGACAGAATCGAAAACCGTTGCTAAGATCGTCCACAATCAACAACATAAGTTTCACCTCTTTTTTTGCTCCAGAGCTCTATCATAGCACACAAATGGTGAAAATGAGTGTGGCTCACTTAGCTATTCATTTAAAATTGGTAAAATTCCGATATTTTTTATGCAACTGTTGTTTTATCGAAGTCGCCATTGATATGATGAATTGTCAGTGTTTATATGCAGATTTGACCATGCTTGACCTAGAACAAGCCTTCTTTTTAGGGAATTTTTCTAGCTTGTAAAACTTAAAAAACCCCGAGTTTCCTTTGTCGGTCTCATTAAACTACCACGACGAAGAACTATGAGCCATTCTTTTCCCTCTTTTTCTAGCTTGTTAAAAAACTGAAAAAGACATCGAGTTTTTCTCTGTCGGACTCGTTAAAATTTCATGGAGAGGATCACGATTTTCTTCATCTGACTCGTTAAAAATTCATAAATAATAGTGAGTTTACTTCATCTCCTCATACTCATAACAAAATGAGGTAGATGTCCATTAAACATAGGTTTATCACTTTATCTAGATTCAATGGAATAACTTATGGAAAAGGAACTGTGTCAGACATACTATTATCCATTTGTTGCACTCGATTATCAACCATGACAAATGTTCCCCCTTGAAGTTGTATTTTACGATGTTTTTCAGACCCCCTATATGTGAAAATATCACTGATTTTACCCTTATTGACTCATTTAACCTAATCATATGGGGAAAAATTTGGACA
Source organism: Pinus albicaulis (assembly GCA_034641835.2). NCBI lineage: Eukaryota > Viridiplantae > Streptophyta > Pinopsida > Pinales > Pinaceae > Pinus > Pinus albicaulis. Next base: position 352,797,211 of record CM076571.1, on the reverse strand, counting down.
AAGTGGAGACTTATTCTTTTATAGTTTTAAAGTCGATTTGGCAGCAAAACCTTGAACATGGAACTTCCCAGAAAATTATCTCACAATTATCCGAACTCTACCATTCTATGAGTTTAACCTTGATATGATGATGTACCTGCATTGGTTAATCCTAGCACTCTTTGGTGTTCATGAGCCTAATCTGCCTGGTACCCTGTTACTGTTCCTTCTATTGTTTAAGAGATCTCGTTATCTACTGCTTCCTGTATTAGCCAAGCCCTCATATGCCAAAAATAATTTGATGTCGTCAGTTAGTACCATTTTCTCTTGAATATCTTCAAAAGAAAATCATATTTTTCCTATTTCGTGTCAACTGATGTATGATGCCTTTTGAAAAATCTCTTCCTATTGACTTCAACATCTTATCTAGGAAGTTGATGCAAAAATATATCAGTACCCTAGAACTTGCAGACCTTAGTGGTAGGTTACCTTGTGTTTTATTGGGGGTTTTCATCACTGGCTCCTAGTCGAATGATTCTATGAGCCTTCGAAATCAACACCATTTATTCACACTCGCTAGATTGTGTTGTGAATATGGGAGACCATCATCCTTATCGGTGGCCATCCTCGCATCAGTTAACAATTTTCATCGTTGACTGGTAATCAAAATATTTCTCGCATGTTCAACTAAACCTCCTTTATTCACATGTGTGGAAATATGCAGTTTGGTGAAGCGACGACCAAGACCTTGGGTTGAGGCTTACATCATTCAACTTTGTTTCCTCTCCCAAGCTGCTAGATTGTTTTCGGAGACAACTTATCAGATTGATCCTGTCATGACACATGCTTCCACATTGTGCTTATCGGTGGACATACTGGTCATATCTCTTCATAGAGAAATCATTTTGATACAGTTACTGAGCATGGGAATGCCTAAATCAGGACAAATATTTATATTTTTGACATATGTTGTTTGTTTTAGGTTTTCCTCAGTCCTCCAACTCCTCTCACTCTAATACACATGTTATAAAGTATGTCAGCCATCCTCTTCACCTTTGACCTCACACTTTAGGGGGCATCTGTTACAGTACAAATTTCCTCCTCATCAGCTCAGAGGAGAAGGATATATGGAAGGAAGAAAATGACCTAAAAAAATACCTATTTTTCCAAGGTAACACACCCTAGAGACATCTAGGTCGACTTATAACGCATCCCTGCCTATTTGAGGGAGCGTTAGTGCCTAGGTTAACACACTGTCTTACTTAAGGGGCAACGTTACCTGTGTTTCATGAGGAAAAAGGGACAAATTCCGCAGTAACTGACTATAATTTCATGTTTTTTATCAAAGGAGTCAGTCAAAAAAGCAACAACCTATGGTGCAAGCCTTTGATTGGACATTACTAAACCCAACTAAGCATCCAAAGAGGGAAAAATCTAGGAAAAGCATGGAAACATCATGCATTTTTCCCTATTCGAACTAATGGAGAAGAATGGCAAGATTGGTCCTCCCAAATTCTTATAAATTGGAGGCTAGGGTTCATTGTCAAAGGTTGAAAGGTTGATTGTGTGGAGAACGTACTTTTGTTGTTGAGTGTGAGGCTTCATGATTAGCAAGGTTCATTGAGAACTCTTGGCCTAAGTATCATTACACTCAGATATTGAGGAGAGAGAGAGGATTAAGAAGACTAAGGGAAGCTTGGCCAAACCAATAGTTGTAATCTTCCTTCTCTTATTAATAGAACTGCCTCTATTTTGTCCACTTGGTGTTTTATTGATGCATCTATTGTTTATTTTTTTTATGAAACATGATATAAATGGGTTAAATATACATAGTTAAATTTTTGGTTATATACTTGTTTGATTTCTTGTAGTGATAAAACTGTGAAAATTACACTTGTTCTTTGTTTGTTTGTAGGATCCAGACTTGGAGCCAGTGAGGAGGACTTCCGCCACACTACCTAGAACTCTCCAAAAAATCACCCATATACAAATATGTAATCCTTCAATATCTCACTTTGTCAATTAAGCATTAGAATGAACATGTATGTAGTTTCTTTGTGAATGTTTCATCTAATCTGACTGTTTGCCTTGGGTCCTAGGAAGGCCCAAGAGGGATTTAATCCAGCTACCACCTATGCATTTTACCCCTCAGCAGTTTATAATTTGGATGATATTCCTCAACCAAAGATTCTAGAAGTTATTTTTTTATTTTTACCTATATGAATAGATCTGTGCTGTCTATAGTGGAAGAACTACGCATATTTGTGCAGTTTACAGTGGAAGAAAATGCATGTGCAGGTTTTGTTCAGGAAAACTGCGTAGATGCTCAAAAATGGTTTTAAGGTAGTGAAAACCAAAATTCTTTTTGTCCCTGGTATAATTTACTTCAAGCTTCATAGGGGATTCACTTGAGACATTCCATCACATGGAAAGATATATGAATCAACATTCATGGTGACAAAATTTTAGTGTAACACATTCTAAAATATCTTATATGAAACACCTCTCTGAGGTCAAGCTCTACCCAAAAAATGGGCACAAGGACAACACCCTTTTGGACCTAGCTAATGTCAAACTTAAGATATTTACTGGCAGTGTTTCCAATTCCTTTTCAGAAATGGAAAAATACACATGAAGATCAATATATACAATATTTTAACCCAATACGTGTGATATCCGTTGACTTGAAAATTTAATTGTGAATTTTTAAATATGATTAAATATGACTATGTCTTAATGTGAGAATATTTAATTAAAACAATTTATCAGTGTGACAAACTCAGAAAGGATGAATGTAAATCTTGTATTTATAATTATGGTAATAAAATAAATATCTAGAAATGATGTTGGAGTTACAACATGCTGAAAGATTTATGACTACAAGTAAATTTTTGATATTAATTACTACTCATTAAGTCCTATGCATTTAATATAAATGAATAAATTATCAATGATCTTGGACATTGATTCATATCTTGGTTGAAATGGACCACTTGCTGCAACTTTGCTGATAACTTTTGCTATAGGTGTTGAAATCAAATTCCGTCAAAGACCCATTTGAGGTATTGAATATATATTTCTAGTGATATAAGACACTTGAAATTTGATGAACTATGGGGTGAGAAAATTATTCCACAAACTCATAGGACGCGCGACGGCGCAATGTTCCAGACATGTGTAAGTTCAATTTCTCATATCTCTCAAACCGAGAGACGAAATCAAATTCCGTAAAAAACCCATTTGAGATAATGAAAAATGATTTAAAATGATATATTTTTCACTCTATAATATGATATGTGGAGACTGTGGCACTTGTATGAAGTTTACTGAAGATTAAGACAAAATGGACATAAACTAGCTAGGGCGATGATAACTTATTTATGAGAAGAGATGTGGTGGCTACATGTCTCTGAACTGTGTTACAATGAGGGTCAAGGGCCTTCTTATTATTGAACAATAAGAGAAAACTATAAACAAACAAAATCCTAACTCGAGGAGATGTAACACCAAGATTTATGGGCCTCGTTGGGGTTAGTTGGGCAACCAAATTTTGGGGGTCGTAACTTGGTCATAATATCTCTATTTGGCATGTATGATACCTCGTTGGAAATATTTATCCGAGGTGTATGCCGTTTAGGGCCTCAAAATGGATTCAGAAGTTGAGGACCCGAAAAACCGATAAAAATAGTAAATAGGAAAACTGATGAAATTGATTAGGTGGAATAGGTGGGTGGCACCTGTTAGTATCAATTTTTGCATCCTGCCACCAGTGATAAAAATATCTCTTTTCACATCATATTAGGGTTCCATTCTGAAATTTTTGTCATTCCATTAGGTCATCATGTAAAAATTTGGTCACTGATTAGGGTACTGATATCATTAATACCCCTTTCATCTCCATGGTCAATGGACATTATCATGGTTAGGTCATTCATTGTTGAAATATTCCCACATTCATCATGGTCATCATTCAGCTCATTCTTCCATGCTGTGCCATCATTAGGTCAAAGGGTCAAAATCATGAAAATTGGTCTTTTCACCATCAAATTCATCTTTTGAAGGATTAGTAATATTCAAAGGTCTTCAACAATTTTAGGTTCCAAACTATCATTCCCAAGTAAGTGGTTTTGTGTTTACCATATTTGTCTCTCAGTTGTGCTTGGAAATATCATTTCCCTCTCCTAGGGTTTTGAGGGAATTTTCCTTGGTTTCATGACTTCCATGGTTAAATCATTAACCATACTTGTATCCTAATAATCTTACACCTTCCCCTATCCTTAATATACCTTCTTAAACACTTCCCATCACTCCTATCCCTCAAAATCATCATATTTCCTACAAACCCTATCCTATTGCTACACTTTTGACAACTTCCTAGGTTAGGGCTGTGTTTTGACCTTTTGGACCCCTTCACATTACTAATTTCTAGAAATTCCACCTCCTTTCACTCTCTAACATCTATCCCTATCCCCTAAAAATTTCCTAAGAATTTAGAAGCCCCCTATCCCCTTTATTTCCCTTCATTCTTATAAATTTCCCTAATCCCCTATTTTGCTTACACTAAACCCTATTTTTCTCTCCCATTGAGCTAGGGTTTGCTATGGAATCAGAGAAATATAAGAAAATTAGGCATAAGGGAGCTTATATCAGCAAGTATGAGGCCATTCCAGCTCATAAAATTCATGTCTCCATCATTTTTGAAGAAGTCATTCCAAGGGACAAATCATTTGTTACACATAGGGCTAGTTTTTCTTCAAAGTATGTTTTTGAACAAATGAAGATGAATTTTATAAAAATGAAAGAGGTTTTCGTTAATAATAGAATAATTAAGGAAAACCTCCTTTATTTTGTACACAGGTGTTATTTTTTGGGAGGAATGCTAAACATATGTTTCTACAGGAGAGTTGCTGCACTTCTGGAGTAGTCTTGGGAAAATCAACTTATCTCCCTGCATTATTTTCCAAATGACTTTCTTGTTGAGTGAAATGATAACTAGACATACAAATCTTTCCAATGAGCTATCCGGATCTCAATTTGGAGTTTAGGAAGTACTTCAAACGTGGCCTATAAGAGCACACTGCGTTTTTTGCACCACCATTCTGCACTTTTTGACCAGTCTTGGTAGAATTGATTTTTGAGGGGCTATACTTGATCATTTTCAGTGCTTGATAGGTCCATTGTGTAATATACATAAATATATTTCCAATGAGCTCTCATGGGCTTAATTTTGAGTTTAGGACGTCCTCCAAAAGTTAGCTAGCAGATGGCACTACACTTTTCCCAAGGGCGCTGCGCTTTTCCCTAGGGTGTTGCGCTTTTTCTAGGAGCATCAAAATGACAAATGGTCACAAAAATTAGATTTATAAGGCACTATACATAAAATTTTACCATTGGCACATAAAATTTGGACATTCTGACAGGGATAAATGGCCACAAATATCCAAAAAATCATGTTTCTGCCCTCTTTTTGAGCCTAGCACTCCACTTATGACCAGTCTTGGGAGATTGAATTTTTGGAGCATAAAATCTAGTCGATTTTGAAACTAGACAGGATAGGCTTTCCAATGAGCTATCTTGAGCTGAAGTTGGACTTTAGGAAGGCCTCCAAAACTCACCTTGAAGTTGGCATTGCGCTTTTGCTTCAGGCGCTGTGCTTTTGCGAGTTGCCTGATATTTTCCAATTTTTGAGTTTTTCTCAGTTGCTGATAGAATTTATGATTTTTTACTGATGTAATTCATGTATGTAAATGTAATAATTATTTTTACGATTTAACTAGGTGTAAATACATTAGGTAAAACTCGTTGAGAGGATGAATGAATTAGTTTCACTAAAGTTAGGGATGAGTCAGTTTGACCACCCTACACTCTAGGTTTCAGTTCAGAATTTGGTGGATCGACTCCACAACTCAGGGATTCGACCCCTAAGGTATGGGAGAATTTGTTTCATGCCTATATCTTTCACTTCTTAACTCATTTCATGGGTTGGATGCTGTTGTATTGATGAGAGACACTAGTGTATTCAAATTTTGGCAGGAATATATTGGATGAGTTGCAACTATTCTTTTGGGATTCATGTGGTATTGTAGTTTGGTATAGTTTCTTATTCTGTTTCATATGTATGAATGTTTTGTACTTCCCATATTCATTATTGTTCTATGATATGTTTTATTCTCAAGTTTGATAGGCATAATACATGTTTTATGCTCTGTTTTGGGAGAATCACCATAGTTTGTTTCAGTTTCTTCAATTTAAAAGGAATTCATGCACTGTCATGCTTTTTTAGCACCTCACCAGTATGATCCATATCACCTTGAAACCCTAAAGTTTTGAAGTAACTACCTACCTTGCCCAATCATATGCTTGCAATTCTGGTCTTATTTTCCCTAACCTAGTTACCTCTTTGATCTAATTCACTCATCCAACACCCAAATCAACCAATCAAAACCCCTATGCTACTATACCTATCCTAAAACCTAATTTGATCCAGCCCTCTTAGCTGATATCCCTTGGAGAGATCCCTCTCCTGCCTAGTAGGGCTAGCTACTTGGCTAAGCTTGGTTTGCATTTACCTTTTTTGGACTCTTCTCACCCTCATAGATCTGACAGAGTGCTAACATCTTGGTGACTATACTAGGGAGGAAAGTGACAGATCTTCCCCGGGACGACAATTATCAAAGATAAGATTTGATTGTTGATGGTGAAAAATGATCAGGCACAAGAAGGCTATGCATCATCCATAAGGAGCCAATGTTAGTGTCAGTTTTTTCATCCTACCAACAGCAACCAAAATATCTCTTTTCACATCATATTAGGGTTCCATTCTGAAATTTTTTCCATTCCATTAGGTCATCATGCAAAACTTTGGTTACTGATTAGGGTATTGAGATCATTAATACTCCTTTCACCTCCATGGTCAACGGACATCATCATGGTCAGGTCATTCATTTTTGAAAGAGTCCCACAGTCATCATGGTCATCATTCAACTCATTCTTCCATGTTGTGCCATCATTAGACAATAGGGTCAAAATCATGAAAATTGGTATTTTCACCGTCAAATTCATCTTTTGAAGGAGTAGTAATAGTCAAAGCTCTTCAAAAATTTCAGGTTCCAAACTATCATTTCCATAAGTGGTTTTGTGTTTACCATATTTGTCTCTCAATTGTGCTTGGAAATCTCATTTCCCTCTTCTAGGGTTTTGAGGGAATTTTTCTTGATTTCATGACTTCCATGGTTAAATCATCAACAAGACTTGTATCCTGATTCTCTTAAACCTTCCTCTATCCTTAATATACCTTAATAAACACTTCCCATCACTCCTATCCCTCAAAATCATCATCTTTTTTACAAACCCTAGCCTATTGCTACACTTTTGACAACTTCCTAAGATAGGGATGTGTTTTGTCCTTTTGGACCACTTTGCATTACTAATTTCTAGAAATTCCACCTCCCTGCACTCTCTAACATCTATCCCTATCCCCCAAAATTTTCCTAAGAATTTAGAAGCCCCCTATCCACTTTATTTCCCTTCATTCTTATAAATTTCCCTAATCCTCTGTTTTGCCTACAATAAACCCTAATTTCCTCTCCCATTGAGCTAGGGTTTTCTACGGAATCAGAGACATATAAGAAGAGGAGGAATAATGGAGGTCATATCAACAAGTATGAGGCCATTCTAGCTCAAAAAACATCACATCTCCATCATTATTCAAGAAGTCATTCCAAGGGAAAATTCATTTGATAAACATATGGCCAATTTTTCTTCAAAGTATGTTTCTGACCAAATTGAGATGAAATTAATAAAATTGAAAGAGGATTTTTTTAATAATAGACCAAGGAAGAAAAAACTCCTTCAGGTTTGAGACATGTGTTATTTTTTTGGAGGAATGCTAAAAATATTGTTTCTATAGGAGAGTTGCTGCACTTTTGGAGTAGTCTTGGGAAAATAAAATTATTTCCATGAAGGAATGTCCAAATGACTTTATTGATGAGTCACATGATAACTATACATCCAAATATTTCCCAAGAGATATCATGAGCTCAATTTGGAGTTCAGGAAGACCTTCTAAACTGGCCTGCAAGAGCACCCTGTGTTTTTTGCACCCCCATTCTGCACTTTTGACTGGTCTTGGGAGAAATTATTTTTGAGGGGCTATACTTGATCATTTTCAATGCTTGATAGGTCCATTGTGTATAAGATAGAACAATATTTCCAATGAGCTATCATATCTCAATTTTGAGTTTGGTAAGTCCTCCAAAATGGAGCTAGAATATGGCGTTGTGCTTTTTCCAAGGGTGCTACGCTTTTTCCAAGGGGGTTGCACTTCTGCCTACGGAGTTACGCTTTTTCTAGGAGCCTCCAAATGACAAATGGTCACCAAAATTGGATTAAGAAGGCCCTCTACATTAAATTTTGACTATTGTAACATCAAATTTTGACATTCTGACAGGGATAAATGGCCCAAAACATCCAAAAAATCATTTTCTGCCCACTTTTTGAGCCTGGCGCTTTGCTTTTGACCAGTCTTGGGAGATTGGATTTTCGGAGGGTCAAATATGGTCAATTTTTGAAGCTAAGCACATATTTGAAACTAGACAGGACATGATTTCCAATGATCTATCTCAAGATCAATTTTGGCTTCAGGAAGGCCTCCAAAACTCACGTTGAAGTTGGCGCTGCACTTTTGCTTCATACGCCTGATATTTTCCAATTTTCAAGTTTTTCTCAGTTGTTGATAGAATTTATGAGTTTTACTGATGTAATTCATGGATGTAAATGTAATAATGATGTTTATGATTTACCTAGGAGTAAATACATTGGGTAAAACTCTTTGAGAGGATGAATGAAGCAGTTTCACTAAAGTTAGGGATGAGTCAGTTTGACCACCCTAAATGCATTAGGTAAAACTCTTTGAGAGGATGAATGAAGCAGTTTTACTAAAGTTAGGGATGAGTCAGTTTGACCACCCTACACTCTAGGTTTCAGTTCAGAATTTGATGGATCAACTCCACAACTCACGGATTCGACCCCTGAGGCTAGGAGAAGTTGTTTCATGCCTATATATTTCACTTATTGACTCATTTCATGGGTTGGATGTTGTTGTATTGATGAGAGACACTAATGTATTCATATATTGGCAGGAATATATTGGATGAGTTGCAGATTTTATTTTGGGATTCAAGTTTTGGCATAGTTTCTTCTTATTTTTTATATGTATGAATGTTTTGTACTTTTCATATTCATTCTAGTTCTATGATATGTTTGATTCTCAAGTTTGATACGCATAATACATCTTTTATGCCTTGTTTTGGGAGAATCACCATATTTTGTTTCAATTTATTCAGTTTAAAAGGAATTCATGCATTGTCATGCTCTTTTTAGCACCTTACCAGTCTTATCCATCTCACCTTGAAACCCTAAAGTGTTAAATTACCTACCTACCTTTCCTCATCATATGCCTACAATTCTAATATTATTTTCCCTGACCTAGTTACCTCTTTGACCTAATTCACTCATCCAACACCCAAATCAACCAATCAAAACCCCTGTGCTACTTATATACCTAGCCTAAAACATAATTTGATCCATCCCTCTTTGCTGAGATCCATTGGAGATGGCCCTCTCCTGCCTAGTATGGATAGATACTTGGCTAAGCTTGGTTTTTAGATACCTTTGTTGGAATCTTCTCACCCTCAGACATCCGGCAAAGTGCTAACATCTTGGCGACCATACTGGGGAGGAAAATGACAGATCTTCCCCGAGATGGCCATCATCAAAGATTAGATCTGATTTTTTATGGTGAACAATGATCAGGCATAAGAAGGTTGTGCATCATTCACCTGGCGATTTGAGTGTCAAAAAATCCCAATGTTCAGAATTTTTATGGTGACTCGACTCTTCAAGAACCAGTAGTCTAAAAAAATTCTTGGTGACTTCATTGTTGTCAAAATGGATTCAATTTCTTGAAGGTATGCTCTCATGAGCTGAGATCACATACTAGGTTTTCCGAACATCATGGATCAGTTTGCTTGGATGACATATCTTCTGAAGTTAAAAAATGTGAAAGGTAATGGTGCCGCTCTTCATCTGGTGAGATTTCGTATGCATGTGTGTAGATTAAAGATTGATTTTCCTCAAGACTGCTTGATGAAGATATTCATGGCCACTCTTGAAGGTGAAGCTCGATCTTGGTAAGAAAGTTTGCCACTTACTTGTATTTATTGTTTAAAGGAATTTCATACCATGTTCTTTGAAAGGTATAAAGATTTTTGTCCATCCTTAATATTAGTTCAGAACTACTGTAAACATGTTGATAGTTTTATTGAAAATATTGAGATTTTTTATGGAGATGATGAATTCATGGACGATGAGATCATGGAAGCCCTATATGAAAAACCATTTCAGCAACATAAAGAAAACTTAGAGGATACTTATCAAGATGCTGAATTCAGGAAAGTTTGCAGTAGGATGAAGATCTTTGTACAGTTGAAAATGATGGAAGACGAGGTCTTATTTCAGATCTACTTGCAGCAGAAGATGGTATGCAAGAAAATCAAGTTCCAATTTCAGATTGTGATAAAGTCAAGCTGGCTATTCCAGATCTAGATTCAGATTATGATGATGAAGAGTATGTTGTTTTGGATCCCAGGAAGGAGAGCTTTATTTTTGAGATCACCTTGAATGAAGAAAACAATGTTATTGACACAAGTGTTCTCATCCCGTCAGAACAAAGTCTTCTTAAAGGGGTAATCCAGTCCCTTTATGAAAAACAAGATGAGATCTTTGTTAAATTAAATGAAAAATATTCTCTGGATGACTTTGCGGTAAATGATAGAAATGTCAGTTTTGAGTTTCAAGAACAATATCAAGTTTTCCCTCTTATGACTAATGAGTGTGACAAGAAACATGACAATCTGGTTGCAATGTCCTATGAAGATGATCAACAATGTATTAAAATTATAGAGGACCAGGGCATTGAGGACTTTCATTCAAATTTTTCTTCTCATGTTTCATGTTTTGAACTCTTATTTCAAGGATAAATCTACTCACCTACTTTTTCAGAATTTTTTGAAGACCAAGAACACACTGTTGCTGAGGTACATTATGAAGAGAGATCAGATTCAAGAGAAAAATCTACCGTGTTTCTTCTAGATCAACGAGAGGTAAATTTTCATGTTTTTTAGGATCCAGTGGAAAGTTTATTGCATTCAGAAGTGAAGGTAATTATTACAATATTCAGTGATGATGGAGATCATTTTCAGCTATGTTTTTATCTGCCAAATTGTAAATATTTATTGTTTTCCAGAGAATTTGATTGGGAGAATTAATCAAGGAGGAGTTTTCTTGATTGGTTACACTAGAATTTTGATATCGCTTGGTTGTACATATGCCTTCTACAGATAGATGGTTTCCATCAGGATTTGAAACCCTCAAGTCTCGATGATATGCTCCCATCAATAAGTTTAGTAAATTTTTTTATTTTAGTCAGTTTTAAAAAAAAATTCAGTCAAGTCTTGATTCGGTTTATTGAGTGAAGTTTTCAGTATTCAGTTTTGTTTTTATCTTTTGACTCCATGCCCAATGGTTAGGCTACTTGATCTACAATGTTCTTGGCACCTCCAAGGAGTTACCATCCCTAGCTGGAGCCAATGTTAGTGAAATTTTTTGCAACCTACCACCAGTGATCAAAATATCTCTTTTCACATCATATTAGGGTTCCATTATGAAATTTTTGTCATTCCATTAGGTCATGATGCAAAAATTTAGTCACTGATTAGGGTATTGAGATCATTAATACTCATTTCACATCCATGGTCAATGGAAATCATCATGGTCAAGTCATTCATTATTGAAAGAGTCCCACAATCATCATGGTCATCATTCAACTCATTCTTCCATGTTGTGCCATCATTAGGTCATAGGGTCAAAATCATGAAAATTGGTCTTTTCACCATCAAATTCATATTTTGAAGGAGTAGTAATAGTCAAAGGTATTAAAAAATTTCCAAGTAAGTGGTTTTGTGTTTACCATATTTTTCTCTCAGTTGTGCTTGGAAAGCTCATTTCCCTCTCCTAGGGTTTTGAGGACATTTTTCTTGGTTTCATGACTTCCATGGTTAAATCGTCAACAAGACTTGTATCTTGATGCTCTTACACCTTCCCCTATCATTAATATACCTTCCTAAACACTTCCCATCACTCCCATCCCTCAAAATCATCATCTTTCCTACAAACCCTAGCTTATTGCTACACTTTTGACACCTTCCTAGGTTAGGGCCATGTTTTTCCCTTTTGGACCCCTTTTGATCAGGAGCTCAAGTCCGAGCTATGGAAAAAGATAAAAATTGAAAGTGTTCAAAATCACTTGCAACCTAAACGATCGGATAGGCCTCGTCACTGCAATTCTGGTGCCACGAACGACACTCAAATTCAACATCGTATGTGGAAGTTATTCAGGTTTGAAGTCTCCAGTATCCTTCAAAATTTAGTTGACCAAAGTTGACTTTTCTAAATTGGAAAAATAAAAAATAAAAATTCCTGGAATATTCCTCAGGATATTCCCTGCAATATTCCATCCAGGCTAATCAGATTTTGACACTTGGCAAGGTATGGTTCGTTGGCAATTTGACTTTGAGTTTTTGTGGCCAATGGGAAGTTGGGCCGCCACATGGCCCAGGAAAGGTCAGGTAAATTTTTTTGGCTCTGGCGGGATTGGAACCCAAGACCTCTTGCATATCAAGCAGGCGGCTTTACCAACCTGCCGAACAGTGTTTCTTAACAATAAAGTGCAGCGGATTTAATATATAGTATATGGTCTTTGCATTTGGCGGGGGGAAGGGCTAGCCCCCAAGTGTAAATACAAATCATATGACTTGACCTCCGCGACCAGGGGACTTAACACCAGGCAAAATTTTTGACGGTTAACATTAACCGCTGGCCCATATACATGTGAACACATGGAGTTTTAAAAATAAATGTCATGGTTTGTCAAACGGGTTCGGTGGAGGTTTATCGGGCGGTTAATCCGACAGAGATGCCACATGTGACCAGCAGTGGTAACATTAAATGATACAGGTTATGGTTCTGCTGAATCTGGAGGGCATGCCTAGATTTGGCGTTTTTCACCAAATATATCTCCAGTTAACTCCAGTTTACCCACAATTAGTGGGGTTTTCAATTGACATTGGGCATAAGTTTGTTTTGGTCATAACTTCTCCAATATTGGACCAATTGGGACAAAATTTTAGTCAATTTCGACTATTTTCAGCATTTTGGAGTGTTTGGGATAGGTTTTAGAGGCATTAGAGGTGTTCTACAGCCATTATTGCTTTAGTGAAGTTTGGAGAGCCATTAGGGCCATTAGGGAAATGGAGCTATATTGAATTGTACCTCACTGTTTGAGGTGAACCAAAAACCATTTTCAGCTAATTTATACCTTCTGAACCTAATGGAAGAGGTTTACAAACTGTTTGAGGACTTCTACAGCCCGAAAAGCTTCAGAGGAGTTCAAAGAGACATAAGGGCCTTGCTGAAGAAGGCACTGTATTTGGTAATTTTTCACTGTTTAGTGTATATGGAAAGGAATTTTTAGCATTTTCATGTCTTTTGAATCTGTATTTATAGTCAAATTTTCATATTGATGCACTTTTAAACTTGTATTAGCATTTTGGAGCATTTTAATACAAGAGGACAAGCCAATCTGGGAGGCTTGGTCCAGCAGACGTAGCCCAGGAGGGGTGAACTGCTCACCAAATATCCGAGTGATGTTATGTTGAAGTTATTCTGCTGTGTATTGCTGATATGATATGTTAAAAAATAAAATTAATTAACATTCCCTCACACATAAACTTAGAAACAATTACCAAATACACTTTGTTTAACTTGAAAGACATGGAGAATTTTGCACACATTTAATTAAATGGAAATGAATACTTTTCACAGCTTTACAAATACTTCCATTTTCAGATCAGATGGTATCAAAGCTTAGGTTGAGAATTTTTTTTGTGCAGAAGGTGTTAAAACAGTGTAAAATATTGACTGTTTTATTGGTTGCAAAATGGTTGATTGTATGAGTTTGCTTGAGTTGAAAAGATAGTTGTTGATAGCTAAGTCTTAGAAAGAGTTGTAGACTATTTCCTTACCCCAAAGTACCTCAAGATCATCTTTGGAAAAAAAACCCACTTGATTAGTATTTTCTACAGAAGCTATTGGAGTTTGTGTTTTATGGCTGCTTGAATAAGAAGGGGTATTTACAACCATTTGGTTAAAACCTTGTCATTTGTTTGAAAGCTTTGAGAACTTTTATTTGGAAGTTCCTTTTGTTAATTTGACCATTTACATAATGAAAACTTCTTCCACAAGTGAAGTTTCCTCCTTCATGAGATTATTCAATTATGACATGAAGAATGAGTTCATTAAGGTGAAGGACATGGTGCAGATTTTGATTGAGGATCAAAGAGAAAGTGCTAAGCTTCATGCACAATTGTTAGCCATGAAGGAAGAGAAGGAAAAAATTCTTAAAAGGCTGCATGACATGGAGAAACAACTCCTTCAAGCTCAAGAATATTTGTCCAAGAACAAGCATGAGGAAGAGGTAAAACATTCCAACTTGTCTTCAATTTCCTCAATTGAAAAGTGTGTTGGTTCTTTTGAAAAACATACAAGGGGTATAGGGTCCAAATTAATGGTTAAAATGGGCTATCATGAAGGCAAAGGTTTGGGCAAGCATGCACAAGGCATGTTTGACCCTATTTCGGTTGTGGAGCAACTCAATAATGTTGGTCTTGGTTATATGCAGTTTAATGGCGAAGACTCCAAATCCTTGAATGCATGTGATGCAAATTTAAAGAGAACCTTTATTCCAAGTTCTAAAATGCATATATGTCAAAATTGTTTTAAGGATGATTTCCATTGTTTTAAGCCTTCATTGCAGCAAGTAGAGGGTAAAAATGCCGCTTATGGCAAGCATTCAAGTTCAAACAGTTTTCAAGACAAGAACTGTGATGTAAGTCTGAAAAAGAAAGTTGTAGCCTCTATTAGTTCATCGTCTCATGAAGACAAAAAGGATGGACATTCTAAACAGAACAAGAGGTATAATTATTCAGATGATCAATTTGATTATGTTTCAGCAAAGAATTTTAATTTTTCTTGTTCAAATGAAAGAAAGTTTTGTTGCACATTTTGTGGTGGATTTAACCATGTTGCTTCAAGATGCTAGTTGAAAAAGAAAGCACACAGGAAGCAGAAGAGGCAAAGAAAAATTTCACAAAAAATGCATAAGAGTTGCACATTTTGTCAAAATAAGGGACATGATGCCTCTCATTGTTGGACTTTGCATCTAACAAATCGTCCAAAGCACATGAAGCTAGAGGACAAAAAGATTGGCGCAAGTGGATCTATGGATTCCATTATCGATGTTGAAATGGAAGATTCACATGTAGAAATGTTGCAGCAGGAAAAGAAGCCATGGAGGTGGCTTGGTAGGAAGTGGATTAAATTCTTAATGATGTAATTAATAATCATTTTGTACATGTAAATTTCAGATTGGTATGCATGTATTTCAGTTGAAAAGTTGATGCAAGATTGCATGTAAAAGTAGTTTCAGTTTGAAGAAATTTCTTTGTTGTTGAAAAATTTCACCATGGAGGTGTAAAAGATGAGTATGATACTCACTTATATTGCAGCAATGTATTTTAGTTCAGCTCTTATAGTCACCCACATGTTATTGGGAATTATGTACTTGTTGGTATTTGAAAATAAGAGTTGAAGTTGCACATGTACATAGAAGTTGTATGTGTAAATAGTGAACTGTAAATAGTTCATTGTACATGATACATACACATGTGTTTATCAAGATGTCTTGTTGTTTATCAACTTGTGTCGATTGTGTCAAACATGTTTGTCAACTTGTGTCGATTGTGGGCACACTTTTTACATTGATCGTTGTGTCAATTGTATAGCACATTTCATGCCAACTTGTTGTTGATGTCACATGTTGCACGACTTATACTTGAGTCAAAGGTGTTGTCGATTGGATCGATAGATGGAGACACCAATGTGAAAAGAGGATTACCATATATTTGATGTTACATGAAGCTGACAATCAATGCTTTGAAGGAGCAAAGAGATGATATTCATTTCAAATTTTGCATGAGATTTTTGTTTCAAGATTGATGTGCATTATTGTGACAGGATTTTGCAAGAAGCTTGTAGTCAATTTGGGACATGATGTTCAGAATCTTTCTACAATTTTCTCGCCAGTAATTTTCCGAGTGAGTACAAAAAAAAAAAAAAAAAAGCTCTTGAGAGGAGGATAAGCATCAGTGAAGGGAAGAATGAATTTCTTTCTAGTTGAAGTTCAAATTCATTTTCCATGCAAAGAAAATTTTTAGAGGCTGAAGAGAAGAGAATGTTGTTATTCTCTCATTTTCTTTACAGTACAGTTTCAACATTTCAGTGAGCTTTTGGGGTCCAAAAGCTTCTCATTTGGGAGATGTGATCAGGAGCTCAAGTTCGAGCTATGGAAAAGGCTCAAAATTGAAAGTGTTCAAAATCAAATGCAACCTGAACAATCAGATATGCCTCGTCGCTGCGATTCTCGTGCCGTGAACGACACTCAAATCCGACATCATATGTGGAAGTTATTCAGGTTTGAAGTATCCAGTATCCTTCAAAATTTAGTTGACCAAAGTTGACTTTTCTAAATTGGAAAAAAAAATATTCCCAAAATATTCCCTAGAATATTCCATTCAGGCTAATCAGATTTTGACACTTGGCAAGATATGGTTCGTTGGCAATTTGACTTTGAGTTCTTGCGGCCAATGGGAAGTTGCCACGTGGTAGACTCGGAGGCTACCACGTGGCCCAGGAAAGGTCGGGTAAAAGTTTTTGGCACCGGCGGGATTGGAACCCAAGAACTCTTGCATATCAAGCAGACTGCTTTACCAACCTGCCTAACAATGTTTCTTAACATTATAGTGCAACGGATTTAATTTATAGTATATGGTCTTTGCATTCGGCGGGGGTAAGGGCTAGCCCCCAAGTGTAAATACATACCATATGAAAATTACCACCATGACCAGGGGGCTTAACACCGGGCGGAATTTATGACGGTTAACATTAACCGTTGGCCCGTATACATGTGAACACACAAAGTTTTAAAAATAAATGTCACGGTTTGTTAAACGAGTTCGGTGGAGGTTTATCTGGTGGTTAATCTGATGGGGATGCCACATGTGACCAATAGTGGTAACATTAAATGCTACAGGTTATGGTTCCACTGAATTTGGAGGGTGCGCCCAGATTTGGCGCTTTTCACCAAATTTATCTCCAGTTAACTCCAATTTACCCACAATCAGTGGGGTTTTCAATTAACATTGGGCAGAAGTTTGTTTTGGTCATAACTTCTCCAATATTGGACCAATTTGGACAAAATTTTTGTCAATTTTGACTATTTCAGAATTCTAGAGTGTTTGGGACAGATTTCAGAGGTAGTAGAGGTGTTCTACAACCATTTTTTCTTCAGTGAAGTTTGGAGAACCATTAGGGCCATTGGGGAAATGGAGCTGTATTGAGTTGTACCTCACTGTTTGAGGTGAACCAAAAACCATTTTCAGCTAATTTATACCTTTTGAACCTAATGGAAGAGGTTTTAGAACTATTTGAGCACTTCTGCATCCTGAAAATCTTTAGAGGAGTTCAAAGAGCCATAAGGGCCTTGCTGAAGAAGGCATTGCATTTGGTAATTTTTTACTATTTAGTGTATATGAAAAGGAATTTTTAGCATTTTCATGTCTTTTGAATCTATATTTACAGTCATATTTTCCTATTGGGGCACTTTTAAACTTGCATTAGCATTTTGGAGCATTTTAATACAAGAGGACAAGCCAATTTGGGAGGCTTGGTCTAGCAGACGTAGCCCAGGAGGGGTGAACTGCTCACCAAATATCTGAGTTATGTTATGTTGAAGTTATTCTACTGTGTATTGATGATATCATATGTTAAAAAATAAAATTAATTAACATTCCCTCACACATAAACTCAGAAACAGTTACCAAATACACTTTGTTTAACTTGAAGACATGGAGAATTTTGCACACATTTAATTAAATGGAAATGGATACTTTGCACAACATTTATAGCATTTACAAATACTTCCATTTTCATATCACCTTCCCATTACTCATTTCTATAAATTCCACCTCTTTTCACTCTCTAATATCCTATCCCTATCCCCAAAATTTTCCTAATAATTTAGAAGCCCCTATCCCCTTTATTTCCCTTCATTCTTATAAATTTCCCTAATCCCTTGTTTTGCCTACAATAAACCCTAATTTCCTCTCCCATTGAGCTAGGGTTTGCTATGGAATCAGAGAAATTTGAGTAGAGGAGGAATAAGGTAGGTCATATTAGCAATTTTGAATCCATTCCAACTCAAAAAACATCATGTCTCCATCATTTTTCAAGAAGTCATTCTAAGGGACAAATCATTTGCTACACATAGGGCCAATTTTGCTTAAAAATATATTTCCAACCAAATTGAGATGAATTTCATACAAAATTAAAGAGGTTTTTTTTAATGATATACCAAGGAAGAAAAACCTCCTCCAGTTTTTACACAGGTGTTATGTCTTGGGAGGAATGCTAAAAATGTAGTTGCTACAGGAGAGTTGCTGCACTTATGGAGTAGTCTTGGGAAAATAAACCTATATCCCTAAAGGAATGCCAAAATGACTTGCTTGATGAGTGACATGCTAAATAGAAATCCAACTCTTTCCAATGAGCTATCATGAGCTCAATTTTCAGTTCAGGAAGACGTTGAAAATTGTCTTGTAAGAGCACGCTGCGTTTTTTTTCACCCCTATTTTGCACTTTTTGAACAATCTTGCAAGAATTAATTTTTGAGGGCTATACTTGATAATTTTCAGTTCTTGATAGGCCCATTACGTATAAGACAGAAATATATTTCCAACGAGCTATCATGAGCTTAATTTGGAGTTCAGGAAGTCCTCCAAAAGTGAGCTAGAAGATGGAATTGCGCTTTTCTAGGAGCCTCCAAATGACAAATGGTAACCACCATTGGATTCAGAAGGCCCTCTACATCAAATTTTTATCATTGGAACATCAAATTTGGAAATTTTGACAGGGATAAATGGCCAAAAAACATCCAAAAAATCATGTTTCTGCCCTCTTTTTGAGCCGGACGCTGCGCTTTTGACCAGTCTTGGGAGATTGAATTTTTGGAGGGTCAAATATGGTCAATTTTGGAAACTAAGCATAAATTTGGAAACTAGATAGTACAAGATTTCCAATGAGATATCCTTAGCTCAATTTTGACTTCAGGAAGGCCTCCAAAACTCACCTTGACCTTGGCGCTATGCTTTTTCTTCAAGCGCTGCGCTTTTACCAGTTGCTTGATATTTTCCAAATTTTGAGTTTTTCTCGGTTGCTGATAGAATTTATGAGTTTTTACTCATGTAATTCATGGATGTAAATGTAATAATGATGTTTACGAGTCACCTAGGGGTAAATAAATTAGGTAAAACTCTTTGAGAGGATGAATGAATCAGTTTCTCTAAAGTTAGGGATGAGTCAATTCGACTGCCCTACACTGTAGGTTTCAGTTCAGACTTTGATGTATCAGCCCAAAAACTCAGGGATTCGACCCCTAAGGTTCAGATAAGTTGTTTCATGCCTATATATTTCACTTCTTGACTCATTTCATGGGTTGGATGCTGTTGTAATGATGAGAGACACTAGTGTATTCAGATTTTAGCAGGAACATATTGGATGAGTTGCAGCTATTCTTTTGGGATTCATGTGGTACTGTACTTTGGCATAGTTTCTTATTCTGTTTAATATGTATGAATGTTTTGTACTTTCCATTTTCATTCTAGTTCTATGATATGTTTGATCCTCAATTTTGATAGAAAGAATACATATTTTATGCTATGTTTTGGGAGAATCACCATAGTTTGTTTTAGTTTCTTCAGTTTAAAAGGAATTCATGCATTGTCATGCTCTTTTTAGCACCTCACCAGTATAATCCATCTCACCTTGAAACCCTAAAGTGTTAAAGTACCTACCTACCTTGCCCCATCAGATGCCTACAATTCTGATCTTATTTTCCCTGACCTAGTTACCTCTTTGACCTAATTCACTCATCCAACACCCAAATCAACCAATCAAAACCATTTTGCTACTATACCTAGCCTAAAACCTAATTTGATCCAACCCTCTTGGCTGAGATCCCTCGGCGAGAGCCCTCTCCTGCCTATTAGGGTTAGCTACTTGGCTAAGCTTGGTTTTTAGTTACCTTTTTTGGACTCTTCTCAATCTCAGAGATCCGGTAGAGCGCTAACAACACCAATATCCGCCTGGATCATTCCTCCCCCCTTAGGAAGTAATGGTCCACATTGCGTGTAGAGCCTCCATGGGGTAGGAAAATTTTTGTTGAACCTAGTCCCTGGCGAACCACTTTCTCTGGTGAAGGAGTTTGCCTGCTTTGAAGTGGGCATAGCTTGTGATGGGGTCTAGAGAGGCGCTCCTTCTCCAAATGTAACCAAAATGTGTCGCCCAACTGGAACTTGCGTGGCACTCGATGATGATCCTGGTGTTGCTTGTACTTGGAATTGGATTTATCCAAGATGTTGTGGACCTGTTGGTGGATGTTAGATAATACACGTGTGGATTTTGTTTGTGGGGTCACATGATGTATGGCAACATTAGGCAACGACGTGCCTGGGGTTAGATCAATGGAGTGCTTGACCTGAAAGTGCAGAGGAACCTCTATGGGTGAGGAGAAATTGTCCATGTATTCCTCAACAAATTTGTCCATTTGTTGCTGCCATGCGGGGGAGCCTTGTTTGGAGGTTGTGGCCATAATATTATTTTTTCCCTATGGGCGAATTGTAATGAAAAAAAAATTACTAGTTTCAGAAATAATCTTACTGCATTTCTTTGCAATAATCAAAGAGAAGGCGGGAGGCAATACTACCTTCGGTATCCTGTACAAGTTATTTCCAAAATTAATAATAATAGAACGAGGCCTAGACTTATACAAAACATGTCACTTTCACAAGTATGGTTGGACCAATAATACATTAGACACATCAAGAGGAGAAATATCACACAATACCTAATATGTGAAGGGCTTGATGCTGTACGAAACTGCTGGCTGACATGAATATCTCTTCCTTAGTGAAGCCACTCGATGGTATACGACTGCTGGTGTGTTGTGGTCGGTAGGCCGAGCCACTTCATGATCTCTACTAAAATGAGGTTATTTTGGTTTCCGCTATCGACAAGGATTTGTAGTGGAGAACCCTTCACCCACATCTACGAATGGAAGAGGCGTTCCCCCGCCTCTAGATCCTCGGGATCCTCCCTCTAGAGCTTGGTGGTGGAAACAATGACATTGGGATTTGCATCAATGATTTTATTCCCTTTTTCATTCCCCTTGTCCGGTTCTGACTCAAAATCAGAACATGCATCCAACTAAGATGCCTTCAGTTTGGCCACCAACGACTGTTTGGTCTGACACTCGCTTGTGTTGTGAGTGGAGCTGTTATGAAATTCACACCACTTCCTCATTTCCTTATTCGGATTTGTGGTGTTGTTCTGAGTCGCCCCACTTTGGATTTGCCCCTTGTTCTATGGTTCAGAGGTGCCTTTCCCTGGCTTCAGATTCAAAAATCCAAAATCTCGCTTCTTCTACTTAAATTTATGCTCGATCTTGGCGACATATCGATATGCCACGCCAAGCGAGGTAATGTCGAGGAACTCCATTTCCTCCTAAATGTATTTGTACAAAAAACTACGGTACTTGAGCACCAAATGTCTATATGAATCGTTAATACCCAACTTTGTGTGTAGGGTATGGAACAAATTTGTTAGCTCGTGCACATCTTGATCCCTTTGCTGCTGCAGTGTGGTGGATTGGATGTAATTGTACTCATAGCTCCCCATGGGGTAATATTTCTCCTTGATGTTGTCTCAGAATAAATTCCAAGTGGGTGCGGCTGAGAACAGAGAGGGTTTCCTCTCTTCCTTTTGGTCACAATAGGTTTCCTACTAGTATTTGACATGGGGGGCGGCTTGGAGAAGTGAAAAAGTAATATTTTCTCAGTCAGAGAAATCATGGATCAAAAAATACCCTTACAACAAATTCAACCATCTATCTACCGTGTCTGCATCTATCTGGCCTTCAACTACAGGAATGTCGAAGTTAACTTGTACCTTGAAAGCAGTGGCGCCTCTAGAGTGGTTGTTGGATGCAGATGCACCGCTGGTGGGTAGTCGTTGGAGGATATGGGAAAAGTTATCCATCATCGTGTTCATTTTTTTCTCAAGGGCCTCCTTAAGCAATATTTTGATAGGATACCTTACTCTTTCATTTTTTTTTTCTTCAGCCATGGGAGGTCATCGGGGTTTGTGAGGATTATTTTGAAAAGTTTCAACCAGATTGAATCCTAACTCCTTATACCTCAACATTGTTGGGGACATGCCAAGAAATATCGTGAAACAACATACCACTGTGATACCACTTAACTACATCTTGGTTGAAATGGACCTCTTTTTGCAACTTTGCTGTTAACTTTTTCTATATGTGATGAAATTAAATTATGCCAAAGACCCATTTTAGGCATTGAGTAGATCTTTCCAGTGATATAAGACACTTGAAATTTGATGACCCGTGGGGTGAGAAAATTATTTCACAAAATCATAGGACGTGAGGTGGCGCAATCTTCCAGACATGTATAAGTTCAATTGCTCATATCTCTCAAATTTATTGAAATTTGGGTACCAGAGGACAAGTGGTTCCTTAAGGCTTTGATCTTTGGCCTAGGGAAAAGTGTCCAAATGTATTTTGTACTTTTATCCTAAAGTGACTTTATAAGTGGTAAAGTCAAATCTAATTTTAAAGTGACTTTATAAGTGGTAAAGTTACAATCTAATTTTTAAGTGACTTTATTAAAGTCAATGAAAAATTAGAAAGTGAAAAAGTGACTATGGAAATAAAAGGCTAAGTGGGTCTTTATCTAAGTGGGGTGAATTAAAAAATAGAAAGTGAGAATTAAATGTGCATTTATTCTCAACCCTTGATATAATGCTATCTTAGCCATTGGATTTAGGGATTCCCCAAAATTCACTTAGGGTTAGGGTAAAAGGAGAAAAGAAGAGAAAAGGTCATTCAATTTTTCATGAGCTTGTGAGAGAAGGAGAAGGAGGGCAAGGAGAATTTTTTGAGTGTGAGAAGTTGAAGGAGGGAGACATTCGAGTAGTCCGTACAACAGTTGGAGGTTGCACACTTTTCGAGGCAAAAAATTTGTACAACATTTATTGGCACAAATTTCGAGGCAGATTCCATACAACAGCAGTGGGTACAAAAATCGAGGTCCATACAACACAGATTTTGAGGGGAAGAAATAGCAGTAGGTAGCACGAATTTCAAGGCTGAGTGGACATAGATTTTGAGGATGAAAAAACAACTGTACTTTCCGTATAGTCCGTACAACACTACAAAATTTATAGGCATGAAAATCGAGGAGACTGTACCACATTTAATGCTGGTATCTCTTGCTATAATTTTTCTGTTTTGACTGTTTTGCCGATTGGCACATTTTCCGAGGTAGGGTCAAGCATGAAAAACGAAATAAGTTTGTTTTTGTGGTTGCTGGAATTTTTACTGTGTATTTCAGTTCTCTGTAAAATCATTTTCTAGAAATAAAGAAGAGCTCTCAAACTGGTTTTCCCCAAGAGTTGTAGGGGAGTTTTTCCAGGGTCACGTTGACCAAAATTCATAGTGTTATTTTTCTGTGTGTGGTTGTTATATTTTCATGTTTTTTTATTTTTTCATTTCCAGCACTTGTGAAATTCCCAAATTTGTGTTTTCAAAAATTTATTTCAATTCCAGAATTTTGAATGTAGCACTAAGGGAATGAGCATTTAACTATATGGGAGTGATAAGGTGAAACTGAAAACCGGAGTGGGGTCAAAATTTCTACAAAATTGGGAAACGAAATCAAATTCCGTAAAAAAAAATTTGAGATAAAGAAAAATTATTTCAAATAAGATATTTTTCACTCTATAATATGATCTTTGGAGACCGTGGCACTAGCATGACGTTTACTGAAAATTAAGACAGAATAGACATAAACTAGCTAGGTCAATGGTAGCTTATTTCTGAGAAGATATGTGGTGGCTACATGCCTATGAAATATGTTACAATGAGGCTCAAAGGCCTTTTTATTATTTAACAATAGGATAAAACTCTAAACAACCAAAACTCTAACTCGAGGAGATGTAACACCAAGAGTTTATGGGCCTAGTTTGGGTTAGTTGGACAACCAAATTCCCGGAGTCGTAACTTGGTCACAGTATCACCATTTTCCGCGTATTATACCTCATTGGAAATATATCTCCGATGAACACATCATTTAGGCCTCAAAAGGGGTTCAGAAGTTGAGGACCTGAAAAACTACTAAATATAGTAAATAAGAAAACTGATGAAACTAATTAGGTGGAATAGGCGGGTGGCCACCAATATCAACCTGGATCAGACGTAATTGATCATTAAATTTTGCAAAAGATAGTAGGTTATCGTTGAGAGTGGATAAGTGTAGATCATAAATGAGTTCTTAACTACCAGAAACCTGTTAGGTGAGGTGGAGTTAGTTACTAACTACCAAATTAATTGATTAGAGGGTAATCGATTTTGTCACCTTGCTAGTAAATTGAGTCATGCAATATCAAGATGTTTGAGGCATGTTCCAAATTTTTTTATGAATACTCTTAAACAAAAATATTCATTAGAAGTAAATTTCACTAACACTTATATTTGCATGTGAAACATGAGCAATACATTCTATAAATAATACTTAAGCAATCCATCAACATAAACAAGAAGCAAATAACCATGAATCAATCATAACATGTTAGCTCCTTATAATACTAGTGTAGCCCCTTTTTGTTATTTTTAGTGTAGCCCCCTTATTTTTATTGTTGTTCCCATGTAGTCCCATATTTTTAATATTGTTCCCCACAAAATCCCACTATTGTTATGGTTGTGCCCTTACATTATTATCATTATGTCGCCTCTGATTATATTGTAACCCCTTAGACTCCTATATATAGAAAGGAGGTTTTGTCATTTGAATCATCCAAGAATTGTTCATTTATGTAATGTAAAGGAGGTTTCCCCCTCAAAGAGGCTAATTTTCAAGTCATTGATCTATCTTTTCTTCTATTTTGTGAGTTGGTTGCATAACATTTGGTATCAAAGCTTTGGATTCTAGGGTTTCGCTTCCCCAAACAGGTCATCATGGATTTTTCACTATAACATGTTTTCTATGAGTCTCTAGAAATTTTATTTTTTACCACGTGGAGCTGAAGTCTTGATGAACTACATGTAACAATTTTAAATCTTGGTTAACTATATTTTTGGAGATATGATCCAGGGAAGTTAAGGTTTTTTGTAGGTTCCAAAATTCAGTCTCAAACAAGTGACCTAGGGAAAATCATGATAAATTTTGTTTTAGGCATCGGATTTGAATTATGTAAAAAGTGGCTGAAAGTAAACGAACTTTAGTTTTTCATATAGAAATTTCAGGGCTGAAGGTCGAAACAGTGACACATGGCATTCCGTACAAGTTCGCTCTATTGAATAAGTCAATAATTGAGACATTGTGGGAGATTGGGCATAACTCTTTCTTGAAAAATCCATTTTTGATATGACTTGTGGAAATGGAAAGAAGAATAATAGGGCTACCATAAGGCTGAATTTCAGACCTTTAAGAGCTGAAATTATAAAGATACAACAGTTTCAATATTGAGCTCCTAAAAAGCAAGAAAAAGTGTGTATTTTTTTTTTAAAAATTGCATAAATTTTGTTTGAAGAATTAGTTTGAAGTGACTTAAAGGGCATAGTGAAGCATATATATCATTGTTTCATTAAAATACACCTCAAAGTAAAAAAATGGAAACACCTAGAATGCAACCAAAAAGTTAAACTAAGACGCATGAAGAAGAGGAAGAAATGCAACATGATATATCGAAAATTATGAGACCAAGTGTAACAAATTTCGCTCTCACAAAGAGTAACCAAAAAAGAAATGGGAGCTAAGATTAATGGTTTGAATAAGGGTATGGAAGCTAATATGCATGGTATAAAAGGAAAAATGGAATATTTGAAGAATGGTTTAAAAGCATACATGGAAAGTTTGAAGGAGGGTTTGACAAAGTTGCTACAAGTAATTATTCCTAATGGAAAAAAGGTATTAGATGAAACTCATGATGAGAAAAAAAGGAACGTTAATGTTTATTCCATAGACTCTAAATTTGTATTGAAGATCCACCATATTCCAAAGATTGATATGAGGAAGTTTGATGGCATGGATCTGGTAACATGGATACTACAAATTAGAGCTTCCTACATCTTCCCGAGTGCACCTAGTTTTCCTTGTTTCATGCTTAAAAAAGTTATAGGTGATAAGCTTCCAGTGCAAAAAATATTTCCAAAACTTGAAGAGGAAGGAAAAATCATATTGGAATTTGAAGCAGTCACTGAAATAAGAAATCGAAAACTATGAAATCGATCAATTTCAGAGTATCTCATCAAGTGGAAGAACTTACTTGCTGAAGATTCGACATGGGAGAATGAGAATTTTATACAAAAGAATCCATAACTACTCAAGAGTTGAGGAAAACACTCTTTTGAAGGAGAGGGGAATGTTAGGTCCCTATAATTCTAGTGTAGCCCCTTATTTTTATTCTTAGTGTTGCCCCCTTATTGTTATTGTTGTGCCCATGTAGTCCCCATATTGTTATTGTTGTTCCCCATAGAAGCCAACTATTGTTATTGTTGTGCCCTTACATTATTATCGTTATTTCGCCTCTGATTATATTCTAACCCCTTAGAATCCTGTATATAGACAATAGGTTATTTCATTTGAATCATCCAAGAATTTTTCATTTATGCAATGTAAAGGAGGTTTCCCCCTCAAAGAGGTTAATTTTCAAGTCATTGATCTATCTTTTCTTCTATTTTGTGAGTTGGTTGCATAACATAACACAAAACGTGATAAAAAAGCTTGTCCAGTGTGGACAACGTCTCTGGGCCTTGGGTCAAGAGTGAGGAGGTTGCTTCATTGGTCTCTGAAAAATAATGATGGGTACATGGAAAAATATATGTCAACACAAGGATGAAACTATTTTCTCGAGTGGCATTTCTCTCCTGATGAGCTCCATAATTAGGTACATTTGGAGGGGTTAATTGTCACCTTTTTAACTTATTAGGTCTCTTTTTCTCACATTTAATTATATTATGATCTTATGTTGCTACTGCAGATGGTGATTAATACTTTTCATACTTTAAATGCCTAACATGAGTTAAATGAAGGAAAGTCACGAATATATTTCACTTTTGATAAATATTTTTCAATTAAGGCTCAGAGTAGACAACAAGGATAGATTCTAGTGGGATTTTCCACCTCATTAAATCCCAAAGGCAACCAAGGGATCCTCGAGATTCCCTCCAAAAACTTGAAATAAAAGGCATCCAAGCAAACTCAAGAGAAAGTTCACCAAAGCTCCACTTCACTTGCAGTCAAAGTGGACACATCACTTACTTTTTAGGGAGAGGTTGGTAGCTACCCTCTAGTTTAAATAGGGCTGAGCAAGATCTCATTAGGATTCAAACTTTGAAGGAAGCTAATATACTCTTAGCTCTTGTAATAGGTTTTTTAGACTTTCATGTTTATTTAATGAGGCTATTTTATGCAATAATATGAGTATTTATATTTTTCTTCACTGATTTAGTTTTAGAGGGATAGGCTTGTGGGTTAGGGCCCAATCCATTGGCCTTAGTCTCTATTGTGTATTCATTATTTACTTTTATGTCATTGTAGCTAGTATTATTATGAGTTTTTAACTAGTTTGCTTACATTTCAATTCAATGTTTTTACTTTGCTTCCTTTTGTCTTTTGTTGTAGATTAAGCTTGCTTACATGTTGGTAGAATAGTATATAAACTCAGAAATCTGTATGTCAAGCCTCCCTCTCACATCTCTTTCATTGGAGTTTCAGGAGGGTAGACCTTCTCCACAGGCCAAATTTTATTTTTAGTTGATGATTTCTTGGAAATAATAGTTAGGTTGTTGTAGTGTCATGAACATGTTTAGAATACCAAGTTAGATTTCTATTTGTAGGCTAAAGTAGGTTTGCTTTCCAAATTCAACTCATCTTTTCCATTTCCTTCATCATGTTTTTGTAAATATTTGTCACATGACCAGGTATTTTTCTTGTAGGTTCAAGTAGCACAACAAAGGAGGAATTAACCAACACCTTCAACTTCATTTCTCACCTTTAATCGGTCTTTTGTTCATCAAATCGCCATCAGCCCTGTTTTTAGATTTTTCATTTTCATACCGTGAGCAAACACTAGAGGTGAAAGACAGGATTCTCAAGAGGTTTTGAGCTTGGCCAAGGGGTTGGCCACCTTCCACTCATCCAAAAACACCTTCACTCCACCTTCCCTATGCTTTTCTCTCCCATTTTTGGCCTCATATTTCCCTCAAACTATTTCCTATAGCAATTCAACAATTTCCGGTAGCACAACAAGAAACCTGTAGCAGCACTTGCAGCAGCACTAGTGGGCCCCTCCTTAAGTCCAAAAACCACCATCCACCTCATCCACACCTTCCAAAACCACCCATACACCTTCAACCTTTCACCCGTGAGTTCAAGCCCTTCGTAGACCACCTTAGCTCTTTCTCCTCCTAGCTATAAAACAATGCATTTATAGGCATAGTTATGTATTGATAAGATGCATGAGTAAAAGCATGACAGATAGAAAATGTGTTATAGGTCAATTTGGTCACCATTCCCAATGATCTAGTTAACTAGACATCATCCTCAGGACCGATGAATAGGGTCTATCATCCCATATCATTTTAGTTGCTACATGCCCTAAGACAAAGAACAAGAACAAACCATCTATGAATTCCATTTGAAAGTTTTCCAAGATTTTAAGTTTATATTATAAAACCTATGAGCTCACCAATGCAGTGTCTCAAGGGGATAAGTGCATTGCTATGTAGGTACCTCCATCCAAAGGTGCTCTGCAAAGCACTTCCCGACACTCAAGGGTGTGTTGGTCATTTGAGAGCGAAATTCTCATTGTTCTGGAATCTCCACTTGGCGAGTGTCTTCTAGAAGAGTGCATATGTGTCAAACTTCGAATCCATGTGTCCATTTGATACCTCTAAGACTAGGAACATGTCTTGCCTATTATTAGAAATTCATTGATTGTAAAACTACCTTTAGCTCCTCTATAAATTGAGCACAGACCCTAGTGCTTGGTAAGGAAGAATTTGAGTAGAGAAATGCTGGTGAAATTTCAATTGAGGAGTTGATTTGTGTAACATGGTGTTGGAGAGATGTGCATTGTGATGAGGCTGGGATGCTGCTGGAGATGGTGACATCAAATCAATCACTGGGTTGTAACCTCCCCTTCTATCCATTAATAAAGATTGTGCTTACTTTCCCACATATGTATCTGTATAAGCTTCTGTCTTTCATATTATGAATTCTTATCTGATTTCTATGGTTCATGTTTCATTGATTTAACTAAATAAATTGAATAGGAATCTGTCTATTTCTATCTCTTTTCTGTTTAGTGTTCATTCTTGCAGAAAATATTTTGGCGATCTAGCTTGGATTTAAAGCTACAACAAGAGCGACAGAAGGATAATTGGAAGTGCTTGGAATCCAAGTAAGTTTCTTGATCTATTATGTGTGTCTATTTACTGTTAGGAAAAGTAGTTGCAAAGTCTTTAATGTGTTGGTCTAGATGAGCACCACATCTAGGGAAGAATGTTTTATCTGTAATCCATAATCCCGCATAACAAATTGGCGGCTCTACTGGGGAGTTTACACTTCATCCTTGGTGTATTTGCCTTTGTTTATCTCTGTTTATTTACCCAGTAGCATTTACTCTGAAAGATTAGGATTTTTTAAATAAAAATTTTCATTAGAAGTGTGTTAAACAGTTGAGTTTTTTTGTTCTCTGCTATGCCCAACGCACTATTGAACCAGAAACATTGCTTTTCATAGCACTGTCTCCCTTCCAGGGGTGCGTTGCAATGCACTGTCTCCCCTTAGAGACTGCGTTTCCCCATAGAATCAACCAAATTGCATTGATTTTTTCATTTCATTTGATTTCATTTTGTTGTTTGCTATGTTTTAAAGAGCTTGATACCTCATATTGACCAGACACTCTATCTGCCTCTTCCTCCTTTGAAAGAAAATTTTGTTCATTGTTTATTTAAAGTGTTTTTCTATATCATTACTGAATTAATTTCAAAGTATTTTTATTTTTGCATTAGATCCATTTTATTTTGAATAGAAAATTTTCGTTAAATTCTTCATTTCCTGTAGGATAAATTATAGTTCTATTCTTCATTTTTCCTATTAAAGAGAAATTGTTGTTCTATTCCTCATTTCTCAAAATTAAAAGGCATTTGTTGTTATTTGATTTGATACACTTAGTTTCATTTCCTGCATTCACATTAAAGGGATTGAAAATAAAAACCCGCATTTGCATGTAGTGGATTGTGTGTTTTGCATAGGAAAAATTAGGAAAACTGTATTTTAGTTTGTGCTCTTTGATTTTTTTCTCTCAAATTGATTGCTCTTTCCCTCTAGTAGCTAGGATTTTCATTGAAAAACTAAAAGTGAAAGATTTCTTATCATTTTAGTTTTCATTTTAGGAATTTCCAATACATCATCACAGTGAACCTTGAAAGGCAAATTGATAAACAATATCAACTTAAAATTTATCTCAATTTACCTAACAAAGCATTGAAACCATAACGATAACATTTAGAAGGTCTAGGCTAGAGATGTGTTCTAGCATCGTAAAACATAGCAACTGTCGTTAATTTTCTATGATACATTCCGAGTGTGATACCTCACTCCACACATGTAAGTATATTGTAGCTCGTCCACGTACTTTCGGGTATATCGAGCGGTGTTACAATACGAAAAGTATAAAGGGGTGCTCTCACTGTGCGGTTTCACATTAGAAAATGCTAATACAGACTTGGGCGTCCACGTACCTTCGGGTATATTTGGGAGGAAAAATTTGGGTTGCTATCCTACCATAGTAAACTGAGTCGGCCACCTTGTAAATTGTGATACACCGAACATAGCATTCAGGGAGATTGTCTTCCCATACTTGTTGGTTCGCCAGGAAGTATTATGCAGTTCACAGTTTCTTGGTAAAACTTTTGCCTAGTAATACCCTTTTATTTTATTTATTTATTTTTCATTAAAATAAATCAATCATCGTGGAAGAACAAAATCCCTTTCCCCATTATTCGTGTAGACTAGCATTGAAACCACCTTTACCACCAGAAGTTACTTCTGGACGGCGAAGGTGACATCACTATACTGAAACCAGTACTATCAGTGTTGGCAATATGATGCAGAGTGTTGTCCTTGATGGCAACCCACTTGATGAAGATGATGGCAACCTACTTAATGAAGTTGTTCTTGATGCTTGATGAGTTTATTAATGATGTAAATCCGATGTTCTACAAGTAGCTCAGAAGTACCAGAGAAAGAAATATCAGTAAGGGCCAGAACAATGATGAAAAGTGTGTGACACAACGCATACGCAGGTTTGTTTAGGAGAAGTAGCGTATTCACGTGGAAAAGTACGTACCAAGTCACGTATGCTCAATTGCGCTCTAAAATAATAAAACCAGGGGTTACTACCATGGTATTGACCCATTGTATTGAGCGCTGGATTTTCTATGTGATGTCATCCAAGAATACCATCGGAAGTTGTGTGGTTTTGGCTCATTGTATTTTCAAAGGCTAGACCTATTTAAGGAGAAGAAATTCAATGTGAAATGTGTGTGCATGAGTCGGGTTTTGAATGTATACTTCACTCTGAAGTATGTCTGAATGGAAAGGGTAACAATTTGATGATAGATATGAATCTATGATGGACCTATGAAGAAAATGATGAAGAGGGATCTCTAGATATGAAATGTATATGTATTTTCTAGATCTGTTTATGGAATGATTAGATCTGTGATCTGGCGAACATCTGTCTGAAGTGAAGGGTAAAATCTAAGATATATATCTGTTCTGAAGAATTGTGTTGCCCCATAATATTTGAAGATCTATACACTTGTTTGCAGGAGAGGAAGCATGTATATACGCGGGTTTAATTCAGAGAAAGCGCGTATGGAATGTGAAACCAGTTCTGAAGTATGTGAATATGTATACGTGGGTTGATATGCATGGAAGCGCCTATATATGCAGGATCAGTGAAAGGGAAGCGCTTATTAAAACTAGGGCTTGTTGAAATTTGTGGTATGAGATGTCTGATCTGTTCTGATGTTTTATTGCTATCTGTTAGTGATGTATTCATATAGATCTGGGTTGTTTGAATGATGATTATGTTGCTGATGATATTGATGAAAGATCATTTTGATGATTAATTGGTTGATGATTCGATGAATGAATTGATGCAGCTATTAGTTTTAGTTTGATGTATGGTTGAGCTTAAATGTGTGGAGTGGGTCTAGTCTGAAAATATGATGAAAAGTGGCCTGCATGTTGTGTTCTATGGAAGCTATTGGATCCAATATGAAAATTGATGAGACGTGGTTCTGAGAAAAGGTGCTCGAAGGTCAAGCCTTCAAATGTGGGTTACAGCTCCCTTCCAAAAGAGGCTAGTAAAACGAGAGAAGGTTGTGGCCTTCTCAGCAGTGGGTGCCTCGCGTGCCGGTATGAGTCCGCGCCAATACATGGTTGTAACATGTTTTCTTTATATAATAAATATTGAAGACCGAGACGACTTACAGCTGGGTGGGTTTTCTCCGACTTGGGTTTCCACCTTAAATTCAGTGTCCATGTGTGATGCTTATGTGTGATGGTTTATTTGTTATTATCGCACATGCTTACTGATTACTAAACATCGTATGAATGAATGTTGCAAATATCTAAGTTAAGAAATATTCCGCATAATAAGATCTTTGTGCATATGCATGTTTTATTACTGGGATTTACATTTGCATACGCGAGTTGGCTTCAGGAAAGTAGCGTATGCGTTTTAGAAACAAGAAAAAGTGAAAGTTTTGAATATGCAGTAAATACTGATTCACCCCCCCCTCTCAGTATTTTTCCCAACAATTGGTATCAGAGCGGGTCCTTCTGCAGAAGCTTGATCGCTTGAAGGAGATCCGTCGCAATGGGAAGTCATGAAGGGAAAATGTCTATAAGGCCACCTCTGTTCAATGGAAATAATTTGTTATTCTGGAAGATACGAACAAAAGCATATCTGCAAAGTCTTGGTGCAAAATTATGGGCAATCGTGGAAGAAGGGTATCAGTATCCGGCAAGTATTCCTATTGATGCAGCAGAAAGGAAGAAATATGAAGTCAATGCCAAAGTAGTCAATGTTCTGTTAGGAAGCATGTCTGAACCAGAATTTGCTAAAGTGATGCAACTAAATTCAGCAAAAGAAATATGGGACAAAATCATTCTGAGCTATGAAGGAGATACAAAGGTAAAAAGTGCAAAACTCCAAACTCTCATAATTGAATATGAAAATTTAAGGATGCATAGTGATGAGAGTATTGCCAGTTTCTTTTTACGTCTATATGATATTGTAAATCGTATGAGAAGTTTGGGTGAAACCATAACCGATACTACTCTGGTGGAAAAAGTCTTAAGATCTCTGACTTCAAAATTTGAGTCAAAAGTATCAGCTATTGAAGAAAGGCAAGATCTGCAAACTCTTACTATTGTTCAACTACATGGTATTCTGACTGCTTATGAAATGAGACAAGGAGGTCCCCCTCAAATCAAAGAAGCTGCTCTTAAGGCGTGTGTAAAAGGAAAAGAAAATGAAGATGTCAAGGAATCAAGTTATATATCAGAAGAAGAAGAAGCAAATTTTGTAAGGAGACTCCAACCAGGTACTGGAAGATTCAAAGGTAAGCTACCCTTCAAGTGTTCTACTTGTGGGAGAGTTGGTCATTATGCTGCTAAATGTCCTTATGAATAAAATCATGAAAAAGGGAAACAATTTGAAAAGAGAAATAGTTATTATACAAATGAAGAGAATGATGAGGATGAAGAAGATTCTGACCAAGATCTACAAGTGCTCATGGCAAAGAAGAAAAATAAGAAGGCTACTCAAGGAAAGGAGATACCTCAGAAAACATGTGCAGCAGAAAATGGAGAAGATGAAACAGGTATTGATTGTTGTTCTTGTGATTCACTTTCTTGTGCATGCAATGGTGAAGATAGTGAAAGTAACAGTATAAGTCTAGAAGAAAATCTAAATATCAATGATGAAAGCAATGATTGGAATCAATTTCATAAGAGAGAATCTATTTACAAAGATATGATCTCTAGAATGAATGAACAAAAAGAAATACTGAATGGACAGATAGACAAGTATCAAAAGTTGTATGTTAATGCAACCAATCAAAGTGAAAGACTTGAAGCAGAAATCATCTCTCTCAAAGAAGATCTGGAAAAATCAAATAAGAAGAATGAAGAACCCCTACCATTTGAAAAGGAAGGACTTGAAGCAGAAATCATCTCTCTCAAAGAAGATCTGGAAAAATCAAATAAGAAGAATGAAGAACTTCTACAAACATGTGAAGAACAAGAAAATTGGTTGAAGGAAGAAATTTTAAAATTGAATGATCAAGTAGAAGAAGGAAAAAGGGTCGAAGAAAGCATGAAGAAGCAATGCCAAAAATTGGAGGTTGAGGTAAACATTCTCAAAGGTAAATTAGAAGAAAAGGATAAACTCTTGAGGTTTCAAGATAGTACTAAGATTCTGGACAATATTATTAGTAATCAAAGGTCTCCTGCTATTAAACTTGGTCTTGGTTTTCATGAAACTGTTAAAGGAGAATCTAGTTCACAAGGAAGTGCTAAAGATTCAAAGGATGTCAATGCAAAACCAGAAGAGTTGAAAGAAACAAGAAGTCAACCGAAAATCATGAAAACTCAAAGGAAATCATTCAATATTGTTGAATGCTTTAAATGTCATAATTATGGGCATGTTGCAGCCAATTGCAAAAGCAGATTGTTTCAGTCACAAACAAACAGATTCTACACAGAAAGGTACTCTGGTTTCTTCAAGGGATATTGTTTTTCATGGAGCAAGTATGGTCATAAAGCAGTTGATTGCAATAGAAGGAAGAATAGAACAACACATTATGATCCTTATGCTTACTTTTCTGGTCACATAAGATTCTATACTTGTAACAAGTATGGACATGTAGAAAAAGAATGCAGGATGAATAGATCTGAAAAATTGGAGAACTTCCAGCACACAATAAGAAAGTTCAAGAAAAGTTGGAAAAAGAAGGAGGACCGGTCAGAAACGTAGGGACTATTGACCCTACTGCAGTCATCCGCTTCTAAAGCTTACTTCTCTTAATGACTGCAGGAGTGATGTGAGATACATTATAGGGATTAGTAATGTATCGTCACAGGGGGAGCGATGTATGGTGATTCCCATGATGGTTTTGGTTATTCTGGTTATGTTTATTTCTGACAGAGCATCTAATGTGAAGAAGACAGGTACAGGTGGTACAAACTCAGGGGGAGATGAAGGAATGTGAAGTTTTCAATGTTTCACTTTCCATACACGGGTTCTGTGGACTAAATCCGCGTATACACGCGAGTTACAGTGGAGATAGTCGCGTATGCATTTATGACAAGAAAAATAATATGACAAGCTAAAGATCAGGAGCACAGGTTCAAGGGGAGCATTAGTCTGACTACTAATGATTGTATTATTGGCATTGTATTTGCTTATTTCTCAGTTCTAAATGATGATGACATGATACATGGTTTCTTATGATAAGTTTATGGATGAGCCCTGTTTGCTTTTTGCTGAAGAGTATCTTTTGATGAGATGGAAGTCTTATGATTTAGAGATAAGGACAAATCATGCAGAGATTGTTGCTGATAACTTGCTGTTGAAAGAGTTTCAGGTTGCACAAGCTAAGGAGGAGCCTTGGTCATATGGAAAGGATGCTTGGATGCACATTTTCAGGGGGAGCATTAGCCTTGCTGAGTGTAATGCATTGTTGGCATTATGATGATTCTGAAATAAGATCTCTCTTTCTTAAGGTCTTTCTGGTACTGGTCATAAAAATTCATATTTTTAATTTGATGAAAATGTCATGTTGAGACCTATGATGTAAAATTGTAATATTCAGTCATGTAAGGACTTGATCAAATATGTAAATCCACTTGGTTGGATCTTTTATGTAAGTATGAGTCCTTGGTGATAGGAAGGTCATAGAGTCATGTACTTCATTGAAAAATATGTTTGAAGATTCAGCATGAACTCAGGGGGAGCATGGTAACTTCAGTGCACATCAGATCTACAGCGCTCTTCTATCTACATGAGGAGAAAACAACCTTGTGTTGGTTTTGATCCGCCCTTTGCCCTTGATGTCAAATGGGGAGAGTGACATGGTGTTTGAATAGGGGAGAATATCATTATGATTAATGTATCTATCTGTTGTGGTGATCAAACACCATCGTGGTTGCCATCAAGTCCAAAGGGGGAGATTGTTGGCAATATGATGCAGAGTGTTGTCCTTGATGGCAACCCACTTGATGAAGATGATGGCAACCTACTTAATGAAGTTGTTCTTGATGCTTGATGAGTTTATTAATGATGTAAATATGATGTTCTACAAGTAGCTCAAAAGTACCAGAGAAAGAAATATCAGTAAGGGCCAGAACAATGATGAAAAGTGTGTGACACAAAGCATACGCGGGTTTGTTTAGGAGAAGTAGCGTATGCACGCGGAAAAGTACGTGCCAAGTCGCGTATGCTCAATTGCGCTCTAAAATAATAAAACCAGGGGTTACTACCATGGTATTGACCCATTGTATTGAGCACTGGATTGTCTATGTGATCCCGTCCAGGAATACCATCGGAAGTTGTGTGGTTTTGGCTCATGGTATTGTCAAAGGCTAGATCTATTTAAGGAGAAGAAATTCATTGTGCAATGTGTGTGCATGAGTCTGGGTTTGAATATATACTTCACTCTGAAGTATGTCTGAATGGAAAGGGTAACAGTTTGATGATAGATCTGAATCTATGATGCACCTATGAAAAAAATGATGAAGAGGGATCTCTAGATCTGAAATGTATTTGTATTTTCTAGATCTGTTTGTGGAATGATTAGATTTGTGATCTGGTGAACATCTGTCTGAAGTGAAGGGTAAAATCTAAGATATATATATGTTCTGAAGAATTGTGCTGCCCCATAATCTTTGAAGATCTATACGCTTGTTTGCAGCAGAGGAAGCGCGTATATACGCGGGTTTAATTCAGCGAAAGCGCGTATGGAATGTGAAACCAGTTCTGAAGTATGTGAAGATGTATACATGGGTTGATATGCATGGAAGCACGTATATACGCAGGATTAGTGAAAGGAAAGCGTGTATTAAAAATAGGGCTTGATGAAGTTTGTGGTATGAGATGTCTGATTTGTTCTGATGTTTTACTGCTATCTGTTAGTGATATAGTCATACAGATCTGGGTTGTTTGAATGATGATTATGCTGCTGATGATATTGATGTAAGATCATGTTGATGATTAATTGGTTGATGATTCGATGAATGAATTGATGGAGTTATCAGTTTCAGTTTGATGTATGGTTGAGCTTAAATGTGTGGAGTGGGTCCAGTCTGAAAATATGATGAAAAGTGGCCTGCAAGTTGTGTTCTATGGAAGCTATTGGATCCAGTATGAAAATTGATGAAACGTGGTCCATGGTGGTGCTGAGGGTCGTAGCCTTCATTCAGGGGGTCGTAGCTTCCTTCCAGGTGAGGTTGTTAAACGAGAGCAGGGGGTTGTAGCTCCCTTCCAGGAGAGGATGGTAAACGAGAGCAGGGGGTCGTAGCTCCCTTCCAGGAGAGGCTGGTAAACGAGAGAAGTTTGTAGCCTTCTGCAGGTGGGTGCCTACGTGCTGGTATGAGTCTACGCCAGTACATGGTTGTAACATGTTTTCTTTATATAATAAATATTGAAGACTGAGACGACGGCAGCGGTGGTTTTCTCCCGACTTGGGTTTCCACCTTAAATCCTGGTGTTCATGTGTGATGCTTATGTGTGATGGTTTATTCTGTTATTACTGCACATGCTTACTGTTAACTAAACATCAGATGAATGAATGTTGCAAAGATCTAAGTTAAGAAATATCTGCATAATAAGATCTCTGTGCATACGCATGTTTTATTAAGGATATCCGCGTGTATACGCGAGTTGGCTTCAGGAAAGTAGCGTATGGGTTTTAAAGTAAGGAAAAGTAAAAAAATTTCAGTTTTCCCTAAATACTAATTCACCCCCCCCCCCTCTCAGTATTTTTCCCAACAATTGGTATCAGAGGAGGTCCTTCTGCAGAAGCTTGATCGCTTGAAGGAGATCTGTCGCAATGGGAAGTCATGAAGGGATAATGTCTATAAGGCCACCTCTATTCAATGGAAATAATCTGTTGTTCTGGAAGATACGAACAAAAGCATATCTGCAAAGTCTTGGTGCAGAAGTATGGGCAATCGTGGAAGGAGGTTATCAGTATCCGGCAAGTATTCCTACTGATGCAGCAGAAAGGAAGAAATATGAAATCAATGCCAAAGCAGTCAATGTCTTATTAGGAAGCATGTATGAACCAGAATTTGCTAAAGTGATGCAGCTAAATTCAACAAAAGAAATATGGGACAAAATCATTCTGAGTTATGAAGGAGATACAAAGGTAAAAAGTGCAAAACTCCAAACTCTCAGAATTGAATATGAAAATTTAAGGATGCATAGTGATGAGAGTATTGCCAGTTTCTTTTTACGTCTAGATGATATTGTAAATCGTATGAGAAGTTTCGGTGAAACCATAACCGATACTACTCTGGTGGAAAAAGTCTTAAGATCTTTGACTTCAAAATTTGAGTCAAAAGTATCAGCTATTGAAGAAAGGCAAGATCTACAAACTCTTACTATTGTTCAACTACATGGTATTCTGACTGCTTATGAAATGAGACAAGGAGGTCCCTCTCAAATCAAAGAAGCTGCTTTTAAGGTGTGTGCAAAAGGAAAAGAAAAGGAAGATGTCAAGGAATCAAGTTATATATCAGAAGAAGAAGAAGCAAATTTTGTAAGGAGACTCCAACCAGGTACTGGAAGATTCAAAGGTAAGCTACCCTTCAAGTGTTTTACTTGTGGGAGAGTTGGTCATTATGCTGCTAAATGTCCTTATGAAGAAAATCATGAAAAAGGGAAACAATTTGAAAAGAGAAAGAGTTATTATACAAATGAAGAGAATGATGAGCATGAAGAAGATTCTGACCTAGATCTACAAGTGCTCATGGCAAAGAAGCAAAAGAATAAGGCTACTCAAGGAAAGGAGATACCTCAGAAAACATGTGCAGCAGAAAATGGAGAAGATGAAACAGGTATTGATTGTTGTTCTTGTGATTCACTTTCTTGTGCATGCAATGGTGAAGATAGTGAAAGTAACAGTATAAGTCTAGAAGAAAATCTCAAGATCAATGATGAAAGAAATGATTGGAATCAATTTCATAAGAGAGAATCTATCTACAAAGATATGATCTCTAGAATGAATGAACAAAAAGAAATACTGAATGGACAGATAGACAAGTATCAAAATTTGTATGTTAATGCAACCAATCAAAGTGAAAGACTTGAAGCAGAAATCATCTCTCTCAAAGAAGATCTGGAAAAATCAAATAAGAAGAATGAAGAACCCCCACCATTTGAAAAAGAAGGACTTGAAGCAGAAATCATCTCTCTCAAAGAAGATCTGGAAAAATCAAATAAGAAGAATGAAGAACTGCTACAAACATGTGAAGAACAAGAAAATTGGTTGAAGGAAGAAATTTTAAAATTGAATGATCAAGTAGAAGAAGGAAAAAGGGTCGAAGAAAGCATGAAGAAGCAATGCCAAAATTTGGAGGTTGAGGTAAACATTCTCAAAGGTAAATTAGAAGAAAAGGATAAACTCTTGAGGTTTCAAGATAGTACTAAGATTCTAGACAATATTCTTAGTAATCAAAGGTCTCCTGCTATTAAACTTGGTCTTGGTTTTCATGAAACTGTTAAAGGAGAATCTAGTTCACAAGGAAGTGCTAAAGATTCAAAGGATGTCAATGCAAAACCTGAAGAGTTGAAAGAAACAAGAAGTCAACCGACAATCATGAACACTCAAAGGAAATCATTCAATAATGTTGAATTCTTTAAATGTCATAATTATGGGCATGTTGCAGCCAATTGCAGAAGCATATTGTTTCAGTCACAAACAAACAGATTCTACACAGAAAGGTACTCTGGTTTCTTCAAGGGATATTGTTTTTCATGCAGCAAGTATGGTCATAAAGCAGCTGATTGCAATAGAAGGAAGAATAGAACAACACATTATGATCCTTATGCTTACTTTTTTGGTCACATAAGATGCTATACTTGTAACAAGTATGGACATGTAGAAAAATAATGCAGGATGAATAGATTTGAGAAATTGGAGAACTTCCAGCACACAATAAGAAAGTTCAGGAAAAGTTGGAAAAAAGAAGGAGGACTAGTCAGAAATGTAGGGAATATTGACCTCATCAAGAACATATCCGCTTCTAAAAGCTTACTTCTCTTAATGATTGCAGAAGTAATGTGAGATACATTATAGGGATTAGTAATGTATCATCACAGGGGGAGCAATGTATGATGATTCTCATGGTTGGTTTGGTTATTCTGGTTATGTTTGTTTCTGACAGAGCATCTGATGTGAAGAAGATAGGTACAGATGGTACAACTTCAAGGGGAGATGAAGGAATGTGAAGTCTTCAATGTTTCACTTACGCGGGTTCTGTGAACTAAATCCGCGTATACACGCGAGTTACGGTGGAGACAGTTGCGTATACACTTATGATAAGAAATTTAGTATGACAGCTGAAGATCAGGAGCACAGGTTCAGGGGAAGCATCAATATAACTACTAATGATTGTATTATTGGCACTGTATCTGCTTATTTCTCAGTTCTAAATGATGATGACATGATACATGGTTTCTTATGATAAGTTTATGGATGAGCCCTGTTTGCTTTTTGAAGAG
This sequence comes from Pinus albicaulis, assembly GCA_034641835.2. Lineage (NCBI taxonomy): Eukaryota > Viridiplantae > Streptophyta > Pinopsida > Pinales > Pinaceae > Pinus > Pinus albicaulis. The sequence goes on along the minus strand of CM076571.1, from coordinate 352,756,060 downwards.
TATCTTTTGATGAGATGGAAGTCTTATGATTCAGAGATAAGGACAGATCATGCAGAGATTGTTGCTGATAACTTGCTGTTGAAAGAGTTTCAGGTTGCACAAGCTAAGGAGGAGCCTTGGTCATATGGAAAGGATGCTTGGATGCACATTTTCAGGGGGAACATTAGCCTTGTTGAGCATAATGCATTGTTGGCATTATGATGATTCTGAAATATGATCTCTCTCTTGAGGTCTTTCTGGTACTGGTCATAAAAAGTCATATTTGTAATTTGATGAAAAGGTCATGTTGAGACCTATGATGTAAAATTGTAATATTCAGTCATGTAAGGACTTGATCAAATATGTAAACCCACTTGGTTGGGTATTTGAGTCTCATATGTAAATCCACTTGGTTGGATCTTTGATGTAAGTATGAGTCCTTGGTGATAGGAAGGTCATAGATTCATGTACTTCATTGAAAAATATGTTTGAAGATTCAGCATGAACTCAGGGGGAGCATGGTAACTGCAGTACACATCATATCCACATCGCTCTTCTATCTACATGAGGAGAAAACAACCTTGTGTTGGTTTTGATCCGCCCTTTTCCCTTGATGTCAAAGGGGGAGAGTGACATGGTGTTTGAATAAGGGAGAATATCATTATGCTTAATGTATCTATCTGTTGTGATCAAACACCATCGTGGTTGCCATCAAGTCCAAAGGGGGAGATTGTTGGCAATATGATGCAGAGTGTTGTCCTTGATGGCAACCCACTTGATGAAGATGATGGAAACCTACTTAATGAAGTTGTTCTTGATGCTTGATGAGTTTATTAATGATGTAAATCTGATGTTCTACAAGTAGCTTAGAAGTACCAAAGAAAGAAATATCAGTAAGGGCCAAAACAATGATGAAAAGTGTGTGACACAACGCATACGCGGGTTTGTTTAGGAGAAGTAGCGTATGCACGCGGAAAATTACGTGCCAAGTCGTGTATGCTCAATTGCTCTCTAAAAGAATAAAACCAGGGGTTACTACCATGGTATTGATCCATTGTATTGAGCGTTGGATTGTCTATGTGATCCCGTCCAGGAATACCATGAGAAGTTGTGTGGTTTTGGCTCATGGTATTGTCAAAGGCTAGATCTATTTAAGGAGAAGAAATTCATTGTGCAAGGGGTGTGCATGAGTCTGGGTTTGAATGTATACTTCACTCTGAAGTATGTCTGAATGGAAAGGGTAACAATTTGATGATAGATCTGAATCTATGATGCACCTATGAAGAAAATGATGAAGAGGGATCTCTAGATCTGAAATGTATATGTATTTTCTAGATCTGTTTATGGAATGATTAGATCTGTGATCTGGCGAACATCTGTCTGAAGTGAAGGGTAAAATCTGAGTTATATATCTATTCTGAAGAATTGTGCTGCCCCATAATCTTTGAAGATCTACACGCTTGTTTGCAGCAGAGGAAGCACGTATATACGCGGGTTTAATTCAACGAAAGCGCGTATGGAATGTGAAACCAGTTCTGAAGTATGTGAAGATGTATACGCGGGTTGATATGCATGGAAGAGTGTATATACACAGGATCAGTGAAAGAAAAGCATGTATTAAAACTAGGGCTTGTTGAAGTTTGTGGTATGAGATGTTTGATTTGTTCTGATGTTTTACTGCTATCTGTTAGTGATATAGTCATACATATCTGGGTTGTTTGAATGATGATTATGCTGCTGATGATATTGATGAAAGATCATGTTGATGATTCGATGAATGAATTGATGGATTTATCAGTTTCAGTTTGATGTATGGTTGAGCTTAAATGTGTGGAGTGGGTCCAGTCTGAAAATATGATGAAAAGTGGCCTGCAAGTTGTGTTCTATGGAAGCTATTGGATCCAGTATGAAAATTGATGAAACATGGTCCGCAAAGGTGCTGAAGGTTGAAGCCTTCAGTCAGGGGGTTGTAGCTCCCTTCCAGGAGAGGCAGGTAAACGAGTGCAGGGGGTCGTAGCTCCCTTCCAGGAGAGGCTGGTAAACGAGAGCAGGGGTTTGTAGCTCCCTTCCAGGAGAGGCTGGTAAACGAGAGAAGGTTGTGGCCTTCTGCAGGTGTGTGCCTGCATTCTGGTATGAGTCTGCGCCATTACATGGTTGTAACATGTTTTCTTTATATAATAAATATTGAAGACTGAGACGACAGCAACGGTGGTTTTCTCCCGACTTGGGTTTCCACCTTAAATTCAGGTGTTCATGTGTGATGCTTATGTGTGATGGTTTATTCTGTTATTACTGCACATGCTTACTGATAACTAAACATCAGATGAATGAATGTTGCAAAGATATAAGTTAAGAAATATCTGCATAATAAGATCTCTGTGCATACGCATGTTTTATTAAGGATATCCGCGTGTATACGCGAGTTGGCTTCAGGAAAGTAGTGTATGGGTTTTAAAGTAAGGAAAAGTAAAAATATTTGAGTTTGCCCTGAACACTGATTCACCCCCCCCGTCTCAGTATTTTTCCCAACAATCAGTACCTCTGGTGAAGCATCATCTTCCCATATACCAGAGTTGGAAAAAATTGTTTCTACAGATCCTGGTTCATTGACTATTGTCAAGACAAAGTCCTCACAGTTACCCATGGTCACGATCCATCCAATCAGTGAGCCATACCTCCTGAACCCAACGTTGTTCAAACCGAAGTTGATCCAGATCCTGTATCTTCTTCGCCAGAAAATCTGAATCCCAAAGTCGAAGAACTGAAAGTTGTTCATCCATTGGTCATCCCACAATATTTTGTAGCCATTGAGTCTCCCATATCACACAGTCAACCTCCTGAAATAAAATTTGGGCCTAATGGTGAAATACTTCCCCATGGTTTGATTTCGATTGAAGAAATCCCACAAGACGAGACACCTTTAACTCCAACCCATTATGGGGAGGATATTTACTTGTATGAGTATTTTCCTCAATAAACACCCTCTGCTTTTGTTGATCCTGTTCATATTCATATTCCCATCGATTCAAAAGGGTATACATTTGGTTAAGTAACCATGCCTGAACCAACATCTTTGGTTGGGCCATCTATTCCAATTACGTTAGTACCTACCCTCGCTACCCCGTCGATGTTTACAATTTCACCAGAATCATATTTTCATGGTGGCCCTATGGTCCCATCAGGTTATAAATCATTGTCTGGATTTTTTTCTAGTGCATCTTCAAACCCATGGAATTCACCAATGTCATCATCTGGTATTATAACTGGTAAACCTATAGTGAGTATTGAACGACTTGATTCTTTATACACATCATCAGGACAATATCAAGCTGGTCCTTCTGGGTCTATTCCATCTGGTACCATATCAACTGGACTCCCTGCATCTGGAGAGAAATATTTTCTGTCTTATTATCCTCCTCATGCAGGGGGGAAACCTTTGGTTACGCACTATGACAGTAATCTGTCACGTTTTGGTCAACCTAATGTTGAAATGAATGTTTTTCAATGGCCGCCCACTCTGCCTATCCAACCACAAACGATTGTATACTCGTATCAACCAGTTCAACCTGTTACACCCACATCATTTCCATTTGCTAATACATCTTTACCCCTGTTACAGAATCAAAATGTTTTAAAACAACCTTTTCAGGTGAGTCCTTCAACTCAATACCCTCAAGTATTGGGCCCACAGACTCCAAATCCTCCGATTAATTTACAACAACAACCTGTATCTGGAATCATTTATTCACAATATGGTTCACCATTTTATGGGATGTCACAGCCACAACCTGGTTATACCTATCCTCAACCGAATCCAAGTTATCCTAATTTGTGTTATAACATTAGTGGACAGACCCCTTGGCAACCTCAGGCACAAATACCTCAGACTTCATTTCAACAAGTACATTATCCAGGTGTTTTTCAACAGAATCCTCAAGCGTTTGCTTATCAAAACAACCCTTATCTGGTTTACCAGCAGCAGATTCCTTATGCTAGTGCTCAAAAGCCCGTTGCTCAAGTAATTCCATCAACCCTGGCTATGCTCAACCTGACCTTAATAGACAGTTGCCCTTTGTTGCAACTTTAGAGTTACCAAATTTAAATTGGCTAACCAATGATCCAATCAACTATGCTCCTTGGTGGCCGGTGATACCTCACAAATTACCCTCGGATATTCCAAAGTTCAATGGAAACCTTGGGGAAGACCCATTGACTCATGTTATGACTTATCATTTATGGTGTTCATCAAAATACCTGAATGATGACTCTGTTCGACTAAGTCTTTTCCAGTGTACGCTTACTGGTATGACTGAAAAATGGTATATTGAATTACCTAGAGCTTCTTTTGACAATTTCACTACCCTAGCTACTATATTTTTGACTCACTTCGAGTTACCCATATGATATGAAACTGGAATGGAACTCTTGAACAATTTCAAACAGACTAATGCTACTCACATTTCTGATCATATTCATGAGTGGTGTCGTCGTCGTAGAATGGTTAATACATTTGTTCCTGATAAAATCCTTTCTGAGTGGTTCATCAAGTCCCTGTTACCATCTATAATTGAGGATGTGGCTAAGGGTGGTGTCGTCACTGAAGAGCGAGTCATTGCTCGTGCCCAATATATAGATTTGATCTATACTCAATCTGGCATGCTCTATGAAAAAATTCCTAACGCGCTGTGATCTAATTTTACTGTTCCTCCTCAATTAAAGGACTTTCATGCCAGAGACGGCTTGATTGGTACTACAAGCACACATCATACTACTGCATCTGATCCTGCACCTTCTTTCGAAATTAATGCCCTATCATTTGACAAGGGAAAAAGTGACAAGCAACCCAAAAGTAAGAAAAAGGGGAGATCTAAGAAAAATAAAACTTCTAACCCACAGGAAAGATCATATGATCAATCGTTTGGACCTAGGAAACCTCTTTATCCATGCATAATCTATAATGAGGAACATTTTGTTCAGGATTTTCCTTACCGCATTGAAGTCTCAAAAATCATTAAGACTTCCCATGCGTCAGCTGTGTTGAAAGATCCGTTATGAATCCGAACAAAATTTTGGTTGCTACGGATCCAGCTCCTAGTTTCCAAGTACTTATGTTATTTGTCACAAAACCTGCAACAGATATTTTGGTTTCAATGCGTAATAAATATTATGGTATTCAGGAAAATGATCAACCTACTACCTCGACTACGAATTTGTCTACGAAATCGGTACCGCCTACTACTATTCCTGAATTAACAATTAAGCCACCAAAGGAAGTAATTCACAAATCGACATATAATCCTCGAACAAGAGCTACTCAAAATTATAATATAGTTGAAGATTTGGCTCAATCCCCTTCAGCTATGTCTGCTCTTGAGGTATTACAAAATTTTCCCTCCTAGAAATAGGCTTTATTGGTGGAATTGATCTGACTGATTCTAACCTTGTCATCTTTAATCATACAGGCTATGTGCCGCAACTACCAGCAGAATTGGCATTCTCCATACAAGTAAATGTTCTCAATCACCTTATTCATCGTACTATTATTGATGAGGGAGGATCTACCTGTATTATGTCTCTAAATTGTTGGAATTCACTTGGCTCACTGCGCTTATCACAACCATCAACGACTTTGAAGGCTTTTGATGGACATACATATAAACCTTGTGGTATTATTAATAACCTGCATGTTGAGCTTGGGGGAAAAAAAGTGAATTTTGATGTCGATGTTGTTGACAGACCCCTTGAATATAATATTCTACTTGGAAGTCCATGGTTATATGCTATGACTGCAATTGTTTCTACATATTTTAGAATGATCGCGTTTCCATATAAAGGTACAATTATAATCATCAATTAGCTATCCTGCTTTGCCTCCGCTTCCCAGGTAACTAGAAGTGTCCTGTTCATTCACGCACCCCAAATAACACTTTAGAACATTGGTGTAGGACTCTTAAAGGATTCCACTCCCATGGGAACCTTTGCATTACCGCCGCTCGCGACGTCGGCATAAATTGCAAGTATAGAGACATGCTATATGATATCTTCCACTCCATCTGGCTTAAGGGAGAGTACGGGTGATTCTTAAATTGTTACGTTGGATGATTTTCTGCCGCCCATACCTATTGAGTTGGCATAGCAATCAATCTATCTGGATTGGGCAGCGAATCCAAAATCAGCGTCATCAGTTGTTTGGGTTGATCGTTCCTTAGATTTTGGTACTTCATCTGATCCATTTTCCTCAATTTTCTTGATAGATGAGAATATTTTGGAAGAAATGATGTCAGAAGAAGAACCATGGGAAGATTATCATCATCGTTCCCATCTTCTTGATTATGAAGAAAATTATCTTATTGAACTATATCACCCATCAATCAAAAAAATTCTTTTGGAATTCTTTACCTATTAATGAAATCGACTTCGAGCGAAATCTATCAAATATTTAAGAAACAATTTCTATTGATACTTCGACCAAACTTGGCATTGTAGAAAATATTCATGTCGATGTGTCTTGTTCTCCATCAGAACTTGAAACACATCGCTCTCTATTTCGTGAATTCCACGATGTATTTTCTTGGTCTTACGAGGAAATTTCAGGCATAGATACTAGTATTGTTGAACACATTATTAATATGTATCATGATGTCAAACCGGTGCATCAACAACTTCGTCCTATTCATCCAAAGAAAATTGCTGCCATCAAAGCAGGAGTTGAAAATTTTTTGCGTGCTGGTTTCATTTACCCTGTTCCGCTAACTGAGTGGGTTTCCAACATCGTTCCTATCATGAAAAAACAAGGAACTATTAGAGTGTGCATCGATTATCGAGACATCAACATTGCTTGTCCAAAAGACAACTATCCTACTCCCTTTATGACCATATTATTGACGATTGTGCTGGATGTGAAATCTTTTTTTTCATGGATGGATTTTCGAGCTACAATCAACTCAATATCCACCCAGAGGATCAAAATAAGACAAAATTCATCTATCCCTGGGGCACATTCACTTATAGGAAACTACTTTTTGTTTTAAAGAAAATTGGGCGAAATTTTCATAGATAAATGGATTATGCTTTCAATGACATCAAGCACATTTTTCAACCTTATCTAGATGATTTACCCACACATTCACGAAGTCGGACTGATCACTCGATGCATTTGGGGGCCATCTTCTTATGCTGTCGACACTACAAAATATGCCTCAATCCACATAAATGTGTGTTTTATGTTGGTTCTGGTCGTTTTCTTGGATTTGTAGTCTCAAAAGAAGGAATTCAAATCAACCCATTGAAGGTCCAGGCCATTCTTGATTTTCCTGCACCGTCAAATTTACTTCAGATACAGAAACTTCAAGGAAAGGCTAACTTCCTAAGAAGGTTCATTCCAAACTATGCTGAAATGGTTAAAGGATTTACTCAACTCTTGAAAAAGGGGGTTCCATTCCATTGGGACCAAGTTGTGCAAGCTTCTTTTGATGCTTTCAAGGATACTCTTGTTCAGGTGTCATTAATGTATCCCCCTAATTATCAGAATGATTATTTCCTATATATCGTCGCGATCGAAATGACCATTGCTATGGTTCTAGTCCAACTAGAAAATGGAATTGAAAATCCAATCTATTATTTGAGTTGTAATATCAATGATATAGAAGTTAAGTATTCATACATAGAAAATCTTGCCTTGGCAGCTGTTCAAGTTGTACAAAGATATCACCACTATATCCTGCTCTGAAAGACCATTGTCGTTTCAGATTGCAACCCCATGACTTATATCTTATCACGTCAATTGTTGGGGGGGAAATATTCAAAATTGATTTTCATTTTGAAGGAATTTGATTTGGAATTCATCAAATCCAAGTCAAATAAGTCTTTAGTTTTGGTTGAGCTTCTCTGTGACCTTCCCTCTAATAGTACTGCACTACTTCGGAACCATCAATTCCTAACAAGTCTCTATTTATGATCGGATCATCTGATCCTTGGTATGGAGATTTCATCATTTATCTCCAAACTCAAAATTTTCGACCTAATACCTCTCGCTCTAAATAGTGATGTATTCAATACCAAGCCAAATATTAACTGATCGTCGGCGATACACTTTATCATCGTGGTGTCAATACCATTTTAAGGAGGTGCCTCACTCATGAGGAGGCTGAAAAAGTTTTAAATGATTGTCATGCTGGGGCTTGTGGTGGAAATTTATTTGGATACGCTACCGCGTAGAAGATACTTCGCGCTTGTTACTTTTGGCCTACAATATTTCACGACTGCATCCTCGTTGTCAGAAGTTGTCATGCGTGCTAGAGTTTTGATCATAAAATCCGCAAACCGCCGTGCCAAAGTATCATGTTTTCTCTGTGGGACCATTTTAGAAATGGGGTATTGACTTCATGATCAGTAATCCTCGTTCATCCTGGGGGCATGGTTATATTATTGTCATAGTAGACTACTTTGCCAAATGGGTCGAAGTGATGCCTACATTTAACAACACAGGACAGATAGCTGCATTATTTTTCTTTAATCATGTTATTGCACGGTTTGGGGTCCCACAGGCTATAGTTATAGATCATGGGAAGAATTTTCGCAACCACATGATGGTTGAATTGACTGCCAAGTTAGGATTGTCACATGATAATTCTACTCCTTATTATCCACAATCAAATGGACAAGTTGAGGCTATCAACAAAATTATTAAACGTATGATTTAACGAATGATAGGAGTTCATAAAAGAAACTGGCATTTGATCCTGTACTCAGCCTTGTGGGCGTATCGAACCTCAGTGATAAATGCAACTGGATTTACTCCCTTTCAATTGGTGTATGGTCTAGAAGCTATCTTTCCAATCCAATGTGAAATACCATCGTTAAAACTTGCAATCAACTTGTTATCTGACACCTCAGAAGAAGAAGTGCGTCTTTTTAACCTCATCCATCTTGATAAAATGTGTCGTGAAGCCCAATTGGCCAATGAAACGCATAAGAGACGTATAAAGGCACAATATGACAAAAATGTCCAGCCTCACATTTTCTTAGAGGGCGACTTGGTCCTTCTTTATGATCAAGAAGCTGATGTAATAGGTACAGGAAAATTTGAGCCATTATGGCATGGTCCCTATATTGTCAAAATATTTCTTGCTAAGGGTGCCTATGAGTTATTTGATTATGATGGAATTTCATTGGTGCAACCCAGAAATGGGTTGTATCTAAAACGTTACTATGCTTAATCATGAGCATATGAATTCTTTGTATTATATTGTATATATATGTTGTTGATTTGCATTCACTATCTTAGTTTGTTTTTGGATTTTTCTTGACGTTAGTAATCCACTTTAAATTTCATCGCATATGTCTAAATATTTGGAATCTTTTTTTGGATATGCTGATGGTGCTAGTCATAGTATGCAGAATCTATCCTCTACAACATGGGCCTTTTTTTCTCTAAACGACGAGTTGGTGAGTTTTCAAGGGATTTGTATCGGTAGATCGAAAAACAATATCGTTGAGTATAACGCGTTGATCGAACTTCTCTTTGATTCCATTTCATTTGGTATTAACCACATCATCATAAGGTTAGACTCACAACTTGTGGTATTAAAACTTACTAGTGTTTATACTGTTATAAATCCAACACTGCATCAATTGTTCCTAAGAGTTTGACTTTTGGAAAGACACTCTTATTTTATTCGATATCAACACATTTACAGAAATTTGAACACATTAACTGATTCTTTGGCTAATCAAGCTTAAACAGACATTTTCAACACATGCAAAGAAAACATTCACATAATTGAATAGGATGGCACAATAAACATAGGAAAACGCTGAAATCAACTAGATAGATAGTTATAGATTTTTACAAAATTTGTGCCCAAGACACATTGGTCATATGAACTCAAAATGTATGCAACGTGTCAAAAGTAAACTAGTGGTGCTCGTGGTAACATGCTATAGATCTAGCTATCCTACGTAGTAACCGCATCCAACGGTTGGGAACACCTATATTGTGATGATGAAGTCGCATGGGTAACTCTTTTATTCGGTAATCCGGAATTCCGAAGGCCAACCCCTCTATGTGTTGCCGAAGCTTAGACAGAGCCTCAGCCATGTCTAGATCCTAAAGGACTTCTCTCCCGACAACCCTCTCTGCTGGCTCATATGCTACACACTCTAGTTCCTCCATCGGTTGAACTCGAACAACATTTGCATTACATAAAACATTTAGTTTAGTCTTGGGAAAACATCAAAAATACAAAAACATTGTATAAACCTTAAGAAAATAAAAAACATGGTCAAAACATTCTTACCTATTTCACCCCACTAAGCGCCTTCTGGTAAAGCTAAATTTGGATCTCCTCGGAAATCAATGCCTGCGTATGCGTACTCATCGATGGCAACAACCTGTCGCCTGAACCAGGCAAAGAACGCAGTCAAGAACACAATGGTAGATTGGCCTGCATGCCTACCCACTAATTTTACCCATCTTTTCATCCTCGGATCTATAGGATTAGACACACCCAGTGTCACATGTTGTGGTTGTATCTATGGAATCCACTCTAAGGAAAATGAGATAAGGATTGAACCATAACTGAAATTTTTCTTCCTTCCTCCTTTTGCCTTGTTCAATTGTTATTTTATCTGAGAAAGTACAACTTCAGAGCAGTTGAAGAATGTTGGCTCCATGCACTCTAGCGCGTAATGCATATACGATCTGTTCACTACATGTAGTGTAACAGTTCCAGCAAGTTTTGCGATCATGAAAATAATGGTTCTCAAAGGAAAATATCTAACATCCCGAATGTTTGTATTCCCATATTTTCTTGGCTCTGCCCCTGGATGGAAATGTTGCAAAAAATATTATTTCACAATCTCTCCTCCAAGAGCAGACCTTGCAAGCGAAATAGGCAAGCCTCTCCTCAATAAAAATGTGAGAAAATATACATCCTCCACTATTATATGAACCACTTGGTTCTTAATGTGAAAAGCCTCGATATCTGGATCCCATGCTCGAACAAGGAACTCCAAAATTTCTATTTGTTGCTTCATCCCTGACTAACGGAAGTACTTTAACAAGCCACAATATCTTAGGGCTCTTACTGTACTCGGATCATTTAGGGAAATCATGTTATGTTCTTCATGATCTCTTTCTCTCCATGTAATCGTCATTATATTCCAATGAAAACTTGAAATACAACCATAAGAACCATTAGACTCCATTCATTGCAAAAAATTGGACAAATTTTGGGCATAGTGCAAAAATAAAAAATGATGAATGTGCCCAACGCAGTCTCAGACAAGAGACAGTGTGTTGTATATGTAGCTAACCTTTATTTTAGCTGCTATGCAACGCACCTTTCGATGTTCAAGGGTGCGTTGCCCTTTTTGGAAACAAAATTTACCCTAAGGGGCTCAAAACCCTAAAAATTTGCAGTGAAAGGAAATGAAATGATTACTGAAAGAAAGAGAAGGTTCATGGCACTAACCTGGATCAAAAAATGATGAAAACCATCCACAAAATCGATCGCAATCAGCTACTAAAGTTCGAGGGAAAAAATAGGTTCAGAGCTCCAAAATGCAAATGGTAACTAGTGAATGGTAAAAATGAATAGTAAAACTCTTTTTATTTAGTCATTTAATTGTTTCCAATGAATATTCATTGCTATGACCATGGTTTTATTATATTTTTTATCATGTAATATGTATTTTTAATCCATTTGATGTTGTTTTGAACAGGTTTTACAACTGATGAACAAATTAGTCGTGCATATTTATTTCAAGAATGATTTGACCACAAAGCATAGTTTTTATCCTGATTTTTCAAGCTTTGTTAAAAATGAAAAATTATTTAAAGTGCACTTTTATCTCTTTTTCGAGCTTCGATAATAGTGAAAAAGGAACCCCTGGAGTCTTCTTTCAGCTCTTTTCAGACTCTGATAATGTGAAAATATTGCTGAGCACTTGTCTTTTCGAGCTCGTAAAAGTAAATGAATTGATATCTACTTAGTATAAGTTTAACCCTTTTCCGGAATAAGATAGATTATTTACGGAAAAGGAATACCTTGGTCAAACATGACTAAAGAGGTTCTCTTAGATATTATTTTAAACTTTTTTGGATCTGAGCGACAACTTTACGAAAAAGTACTTACGAAGTTTTTTTTCGTCCTCTTTTTCAAACTCTCTAAATATGAAAAAGGACCAGACTGTCACTATCGTTAGGGTTGTTAATACATAAAATAGCGACGGACTTGTCGATCATGGAAAGAATTGAGTTTCATTCATCACTATACTCATTAAATTATTAAATAGTGATACATTATTCGCCCAAAGGGTTGAATTATAGATCAAGCATATGTTATCCTCCTCGAGCTTGTTAAAAAATAAAGAGGTACTGGTCAATAAATAACCGGGGAAAATTTGGGAAAGTGAACAGAAATTTTTACGGTAGCAGGTCAATATTGAAATTGACACTTCACTCCATCATCGTGAGTATTTGGGTTGGGTAATCTTCTTGACAATTTATTCATACCTATGGTTCATCATACCTTCACTTCAATTTTGGGTCAATGCTGCCAACTCATCTCATTGTCGCCGATATGTTCAAGATAAGTCATCCAGTGAATACTCATCCTTCTGCAATACTCATAAACCTTAATTCTCATGACAGTCGTCCCTGAACATTGCTATATCAAGTCATACCTTTATCTCCGAAATCAATAACTTCCATTTTGCAATAAGGTGGCTTCATGTTGACGGAAAATCATCATCTAGGAAGTTCACCTAGAAACACCATATTCCAGTACCATGAGGCTTGTTACAACATCGACAAGATCCTTGCTTTCAGACATTTGATCGAAAGATTTTGTTTGGCATTCAACATCAAATCATCTATTCACGCCTTATGAAATGTATTGTAGTACCTTGAGGGCCATTCACATCAATGGTGGTTCTCTCGCATTTGTTAACAACTCACATCATTGGCTAGTAATCAAACGATGTCTTTCCATGTTCGACTACAAATCATATATTCCCATGGCTAGACTTGTACCTGAATGATCAAGTGAACGAGCTAAGAAGACCTCGGATCTAGTTTTAGCCATCCAGGCTATAATTTCAGGATTTTTGTACACATCATCTGTATGGTGACCTTACATACAGATCGTCATCCGAACACGGGCCTATATCTGTAGGCATGTCTGTATTGGGCAACAATCCAATGTAGAAAACTTTCTGAATTATGTACACGTTATTAGATAGTTTATGTGATGAGCATGGGAATGCCTTCCCTCAAAAATTTATGATCAAAAGGATATATCATGATGTAATGTATTGTAAGATTGATGTAGGTCGCCACTCCGCTTCATCTCCATCCCATCACAGTGTAAAGCATCTCAATCAAAATATTGTTATTATTATTCTAACTTCATGCTTTAGGGGGAAATTGTTATAGGTCAATTTGGGCACCATTCCCAATGACTTGGTTAACTGGACATCATCCCCAAGACTGATGAATAGGGTCTATCATCCCCTATCATTTCAGTTGCTACATGCCCTAAGACAAAGAACAAGAAAAAATCATCTATGACTTACATTTGCAAGGTTTCCAAGATTTGAAGTTTATATTATAACACTTATGAGCTCACCAATGCAGTCTCTCAAGGGGATAAGTGCATTGCATATGCAGGTACATCCATCCAAAGGTGATCTGAAAATCACTTCCCGACACTCAAGGGTGGGTTGGTCATTTGGAGCGAAATTCTCATTGTTCCAGAATCTCCACTTGGCCAGTGTCTTCTAGAAGAGTGCATATGTTTCAAACTTAAAATCCATGTGTCCATTTGATACCTCTGATACTAGGAACATGTCTTTCCTATTATTATAAATTCATTGATTTTAAAACTACCTTTAGCTCCTCTATAATTTGAGCATAGATCCTAGTGCTTGGTAAGGAAGAATTTTAGTAGAGAAATGCTAGTGGAATTTCAATTGAGGAGTTTATTTGTGTAACATGGTGCTGGAGAGATGTGCATTGTGATGAGGCTGGGATGCTGCTAGAGATGGTGACATCAAATCAGTCACTGGGTTGTAACCTCCCCTTCTATCCATTAATAAATATTGTTGCTTACTTTCCCACATATGTATATGTATAAGCTTCTATATTTCATATTATTAATTCTTATCTGATGTATATGGTTCATGTTTCATTGATTTAACTAAATAACTTGAATATGCATCTGTATATTGCTATTTCTTTGTTTTTTAGTGTTCATTCTTGCAAGAAATATTTTGGCGATCTAGCTTGGATTTGAAGCCACAGCAAGAGTGACAGAAGGAGAATTGGAAGTGCTTGGACTCCAAGTAAGTTTCTTGATCTGTTCTGTGTGTCTATTTACTGTTAGGAAAAGTAGTTGCAAAGTATTTAATCTGTTGTTCTAGATGAGCACCACATCTAGGGAAGAATGTTTTATCCGTAATACATAATTACGCATAACAAATTGGCGACTCCGCTAGGGAGTTTACCCTTCATCCTTGGTGTATTTACCTCTATTGATCTCTGTTTATTTACCCAGTAGCATTTACTCTGAAATATATACCCTGTTTATTTTATGTTTATTTACCCAGTAGAAAAATATGATTTTCTTGCCTGGTAGGAGTAGGGAAACTCAAGGAAATTTTGTTCCTAAAACCCCAACATCACCACATAGTTACCCTTCACTCTTCTTCAGTGACTGTGAGGTTGAAAACACCATAGGTGAGCCTTTTGAAAATTTTGAAGAACCTATTGGGGAAGAAGAAGACATTGTTTCACCAGAGGAACCTACTTCACCTACTCAAACCATGGTTGAAACTGAAGCCCAGGAAGCCTTTCCCATTAGAGAGGTATACAGGGAAACTAAAATGAAGAAAATTATCCCCTCAACCCTTCCACACTTCCATGGACTTACCTTTGAGGACCTTGACACATTCATGTTTGAATTTTTTGTTGTTTGTAGGACCTATGACTATGCCTCAGGTGATCAAAAGCTGAAGCTATTCCCATCTACCCTTAAGGATGCAACCTTGCGCTAGTTCATGGGTTTACCTAGGAACAACATCACTACCTGGGCACAGATGCAAGATGCCTTCAACAACAAGTACAAGGACTATTGTAGGTCAAAGAAAAATAAGGATGAAATATTCAAGATGACTCTAGGGTCTAATGAATCCCTAGAGGACTATGAAGAGAGGTTCCAGTTAAAATATAAGAGAGCCAACTGTATCCTTGATCTTGGATCACTTAAACTAGTACATCTCTAAAGGATCAGGGAGGAGGTGATAGAAGCCCACAATATGTTATCAGGAGGAGATATATACCAACTGCTTTATTATACAATCAAAACTGTCTTCAGGAACCATTCTAGGGTAGCTAGGAAGAAAGGCAGAGCTAGCCAAAGTATAACCAATACCCCTTCCTCTTCCACCTCCATCAATCATGAGATTGGAAATATGTTGGAGGACTTCAAGGTTGACATGTTGCACAAATTTTCCTTGCAAATGGACACAATGCAGATCAAGAGGAAGAAAGAGGAAGCATAAATAACCTTGGCCATATTCTGCCCTAGATGTACTAGAAAATTACCTAGAAATGAATGCCCATTAAATTTCATAAAGTTTTTCTTAGTCTGTGAGGATAATGATGCCACAGATTAGTGTCCCTCTTTACCTAGACTCAAAGTTGTATACCAAGGTGGGGAAGTGGGACAAGATCAACTCTGTTTCATCAACCAGAGAAGGCCTCAAGGCCCTTGGTCATATCAGCAGGGTATGCAAGGTGTACCTTATTCCTACTATCACAACAATCAGAATGCACCTATGCAATCTTGGTACACCCCCACTCCTCCATCTTGGCCTACACCTCCTACTTGGCCTTACAACCCTCCATATCATCCTCAACCTATGAACCAACCCTTTCAACAGTATGTTCCTCAAAAACCTCAATGGAACAACCCATCCCAAGGATGGAGGCCCCAACATAATAAACCACATGCTCTACTGCCTCCACCCCAACCTCAAGCTCATATTACTCATGCTACTCCACCCATGCTGCCTCATATGCCTGAACAACCCAATCCAAACCCGAACAATAGATAGACACAACATGTTTATAGTGGAGAGACATCCTATCCATCTTATGTTGTGGATATACAAGAGATTAATCTCAGGTCGATAAGAGTAATCCTAGAAAAACACCCTCCATCTCCACCTATATAGGTTGAGGAGGAAAAGGAAACAAGTAACACTCAGATCCAACAACCTCCTTTTCCTGAGCGCTTGATCCATTCTAGTTAGCACACCCCATAGGAGATCGAACTTCTGGGAGAACTGAAAATTTGTGCGTAAAATAACCCCTTCTCCAGGCCATTAAGGATGTACCTATTTACAATAGGCTAATCAAGGAAAATTTCTTCAAGAAACCTGGGAGAAAGAAGAAAGATACCCCCACCATCAATGTAATAGGATAATTGTCCGAATTAATGTTGGGAAGGGTGATATTCCCAAAGTACATGGACCCTGGTAGTCCAGTTGTAGATATGCACATAAATGGTGTCATATTCCCCAATAATCTCAGATTCATCTCTGGGCTGCCATCAATGTAATGACCAAGGAAACTATGCTTAAACTCAACCTCCAAGGGCCTTCGAGGAAAACCACAATTTCTTCAACTTGCAGATTGGTCCACAGTAAATCCAAAAGGAATTGTTGAGGATGTTATGTTTTCCATTGAATCTTGGGATTATCCTATAGATTTCTTGGTTCTACAACCAAAAAACAAATTTAATGGATATCCTTTCATTTTAGGGATACCTTGGTTAACCAGTGTCGACGCTTATATCAGCTGTCAGGTCGAAATCATGACTATTAAAAATGGGTTCTTGTCTAAACAGCTGGTATTATATCCTCCTGCCCAGCCTTCCATTGACGATGAACTACCTATATGGTTGGAGGATGAAGAAGAATATGAAGTATACAACACTACACCATACCCCATTTGTACCATGGATGTTGTTCTTAGAGGGGGGAAACTTGATGAAGATGAACTCATCGACCATGTCATTCAGAACCAATCCCCCACTTACAACTTGCTTGAAAACCTAGTAAAAAAAATATGAGAGCCACAATTGGATGGAACTGCAATTAGTTGATTCAACCTCTGAAACCACCAAGGCTATGGATTTTGGCCCATCCAAATCTCTGAAAATTATCTCAAACCTTTCAGATAGAGAAGATGAGCAGATATGCCAGCTTTTGAAAGAAAACCTATATGAATTTTATTGGGATTACAAGGACATGAAAGGGGTGACTCCCTCGATATGTTGACATAATATTTAATTTAAGGAAAGATGCAAGCCTGTGCGCCAACCCAAAAGTTGGATGAACCTAGATATAAAAGACATAGTCAAGGAAGAGGTGCAGAAATTTTTGGATGTAGATTTCATTTATCCTATATCAGAAAGTGAGTGGGTATCTCCTTTTGTCATAGTCCTGAAGAAGAATGGAAAATGGCGAATCAATGTTGATTATCGGGAACTCAACAAAGCCACCAAGAAGGACCATTTACCTTTTCCCTTAATAGATCAAGTCTTGGATGGCCTTGCAGGGAAGAAGTTATTTTATTTCTTAGATGGGTTCAGTGGGTATAACCAAATCCAAATTATCCCTGAAGACTAGGACAAGACTACTTTCACATGTCCTTGGGGTACCTTCGCTTACAGAGTCCTACCCTTTGGGTTGTGCAATGCCCCAACTACCTTCCAAAGAGATGTATTGAGAATTTTCTCTTAGCTAGTCCATGAATCGGTTGAAATATACATGGATGATTTCACACCCTATGGGGATGATTTTCAGGAAGTGCTCTCCAACTTGGGAGAAGTTCTGAGAAGATGCATTGAGGTGCATCTCTCCCTAAGCCTGGAAAAGTGTGAATTCTTGAAAAAAGCAGGAGTAGTATTGGGACACTCAATCTCCCAAGCAAGAATATAGGTGGAACTAAAAAAAATCACCATCATCAAAATGGTACCTACTCCTCAAATGCATAGAGATATTAGGGGTTTCTTAGGTCTAGATGGCTATGATATAAGGTTTATCAAATATTTCAGCAAGTTGGCTTTGCCATTATTTGGTTTGTTGGCCAAAGAATCTGAGTTTACTTGGTCCAATATTTGTCAAGAAGCTTTTGAGCTCATTAAGGGAAAGTTAACTATTGCCCCCATTCTCTGAGGTCCAAATTGGAGTCTTCCTTTCCACATCCACACAGATGCATAAGACAAAGTTGCAGGGGAAGCCTTGGGGCAGTTAGACGACAAATTACCTTATGCAATTTATTTCATTAGTAAGAACTTGTCCAAGGCCTAACTCAATTATACTGTCACAGAGAAGGAAATGCTAGCCATTTTCCATGACTTAAACAAATTTAGACATTATATCATTGGTTATCAGACATTTGTACACACTGACCATGAAGCCATCAAGTATTTAATGAACAAACCGGATGTTAATGCTAGAATAATTATATGGTTGTTACTATTACAACAATTTGACCTAACCATTGTTGATAAACCTGGAAAGGAGAATGTTGTTGCATATTTTTTATCCAGGTTAGATATATATGAATACAAATAAGGAATGGTTGATGACTAGCTCCCATATGAACATTTCTTTGCTATCTCAACACTCTCTCCATGGTCTACTGACATAGCTAACTACTTGGTTTCTAAAACATTCCCTCCTAACCTCTCATCCAAGGAGAAGAGCCATATCATAAAAAAAAGTGCCCCTTTCACCTGGATTGGGGGAAATCTATTCAAGCTAGGCCCTGACCAAATTCTCAAAAGATGTCTGAGGGAGGAATAATTTTTTTACATCCTCTTTGCATGTCATGATAGCCCATGAGGAGGCCACTTTGTTGCAAAAAGGGCAACCTCCAAAGCTTTACAGGCAGGTTAATATTGGCCTACCCTTCACCAGGATGCCATAAGATACACTAGCAGGTGTGACTAGTGCCAAAGGATGGGGAAACCTAAATAGAGGGATGAGATGCCTTTTCATCCTCAGGTGGCTCTTGAGCCATTTTACAAGTGTGGCATGGAATTCATTGGACCCATTGATCCACCATCTGATTAAAAAAAAGTATATCATAGTATGCATTGAATACCTGACAAAGTGGGATGAAACAAAAGCTCTGAAGGTAGCAACCGAGGAGAAGGTAGAATAATTTCTGAGAAAGAATGTGTTCTACAAATTTGGATACCCTAGAGAGGTAGTCACTGATCAGGGGGAAAAATTCACTTCTAGTCTCATTGAAAATATTTTGAGGAGGAAAAATATATGAAATAAGACTTCCATTGCCTACCACCATTAAGAAAATGGCCAAGTGGAAGTGACCCACAGAGCCTTGGAGAATCTCCTCACCAAGGTTGTGAGCAGTAGCAAAAAATATAGGGAAGATAGATTGGTAGAAGCTACTTGGGCCTACAAAACTACTTGGAAAACAACAATAGGGTTCACTCGTTATGAGTTATTCTATGGGAAGAAAGCTCTAATTTCAATTGAATTTGAGTTCAACACGTTAAGGATGGCAGCTGAGTTAGATATAGATATATCAAAGGCCCAACAAGAGAGGTTGCTACAATTAAATGGATTGGCTGAGTTCAGGATGCAAGCACTCCTTCACACAGAAGTGATTCAGCTGCAAAGGAAGGTATGACATGACAAGCACATTAAGGATAATACCTTTCAAGAAGGATATTGGCCACTGCTATATGACTCAGGTCCAAGGATTTCAAAGGAAAATGATGACAAGATGGCTGGGACCCTACAAAGTGCACAAATGTTATGATAATGGTGTAGTTCAAATTAGAACCATAGATGAGGAAGGGATTCCCCTACTTGTCAATGGTTAAAAGCTTAAGGTTGACAAAAAACCCCTTTCTAGGGTTGAATTTATAAATTCAATAAACATGGAGGTGTATGTCATGGGAGAGTCATAATTTCCAGTGCCTCCCCCTCATATAAAAAAAAAAAAGAGAAAAAATAAGAATAAAGAGGCATGGGTGAAAACCTCTCTGAGGTGCCCAAGGCCAACTCCAGGGTTGAAAACCTCCATGAGGCAATCATGGAGCAAAAAAAAGAGAGAAAAAGAAAAATAAAAATAGAAAATAAAAGATCCTTCGGTGAAAACCTCTCTGAGGCGCCAAAAGTCAGTCCTGTTGGTTGAAAACCTCTGTGGAGGAAGCCCACTTGCCTTCACAAAAAAAAAAAGAGAGAGAGAGAAAAAAAAAAGAAAAAAAGAAAAAATAGAACTAAAATACCTATGCACTCGTTTGTTTTTCTGTTTTGCAGGTTATTGATCAAATATGATTTTTAGATCTAGAGAACCGTTTTTCTTCACTTATCCTTCTATTTTGCTTACATACACCATGAACCACTCCAGGATGCACCCATTCATTCATTTCACCCCTCAAATAGGCATGAATTTCATTGTTTTCTCCTAACTATAATTGCTATAGGCAAGTTTGGCAGCTACAAGATTCCTATAGCACTACAGTAAACTCCTGTAAATGCTACAAGAAACTTATTCATGAAGGGAAGAGCTCTCTCAAGGATTTATAAACTTCAAGGAGAGTGATCTAGGTGGATATCGGTGGCCATCCACCTATTCCATTTGGACCAGCACCATCAATTCTTGCAGATTTTCACATTCAACACAACTTACTATTTTTAGCAAGTTTTCGGGTCCTCCACTCTCGGAGCCGTTTTGGGGGCTTAATGATCTAGGTGGATATTGGTGGCCACCCACCTATTCCATTTGAACCCCCATCTTCAGTTC
The DNA here is from genome assembly GCA_034641835.2 of Pinus albicaulis. Classification (NCBI taxonomy): domain Eukaryota; kingdom Viridiplantae; phylum Streptophyta; class Pinopsida; order Pinales; family Pinaceae; genus Pinus; species Pinus albicaulis. The sequence goes on along the minus strand of CM076571.1, from coordinate 352,735,227 downwards.
TTTCAATTTTCAAGTTGCAACAAAACTTACTATTTTTAGCAGTTTTTCGGGTCCTGAACTTCCGGAGCCGTTTTGAGGCCCTAAACGACATTTTTTGGGAAAACGGAGAGCAACATGGGTCCCTGGACCCATGTTGCTCGTTCAAAAATTGAAGTCCTTGGATAGATATTTCTAACGAGCTATTGAACGCGTCAAACGGAGATCGGGTGCCAAAGTTATGCCCCCGGGAAGTTGAACCACCAATTTACCCAAACGGGCGCCCATAGTTTTGGCGCCTCATCTCCTACGGTTAGGTTTTTGGACGTTTCAGATTCTACATTGTTTCTCAACAATAAATAGGCCCTCGAGCCTCATTGTAACACAGTTCAGAGGTCTGTAGCCATCACATCTCTTCTCGGGATTCGCTGACACCTAGCTATTTATTTCATTATGCATAAGCATATTTCTGTTATTTGATATTAATGAAATGAAGCATTATTTCCGCTGCATCTCTATGTTCATGGTTATTTCTGTATTCTGTTGCGTTCCTGCATAAAATCCGGATCAGTGGTATCAGAGGGGGTCTGCTCTTTCTTTGTTTTTTCTTTGCATGTCCCCAACGCGGTCAGGGTATAAGGAGTTAGGGCTCGATCTGGTTGAACCCTTGCAAGATCAGCCTCGCAAACCCCGACGACCTCCCATGGCGGAAGAAAAGAAAGACGAGGGAGCGGGAGATCCTATCAAAATACTGCTCGAGGAGGCCCTCGAGAAACAAAGGAACGCGATGATGGATAACTTTGCTCAAATCCTTCAACGACTGCCCACATATGGCGCATCTGCATCCAACAGCCACTCTGGAGGTGCCACTCCCTTCAAGGTACAGGCAAACTTTGACATTCCTATATTTGAAGGAAAAATAGATGCAGACGCTGTAGACAGATGGTTAAATTTGTTGGAAGGGTATTTCTCGGTCCATGACTTCTCTGACCGAGAAAAGATTATTTTTGCACTCCTCAAAGCCGCCCCCCATGTCAAAGACTGGTGAGAAACCTACCGTGAGCAAGAGGGCGAAGTGGAACCCTCTCTGTTCTCGACCACACCCACTTGGAATTCGTTCCAAGACGGCATCAAGGAACAATATTACCCTGTGGGGAGCTATGAGGACAAATACATCCAATGGACCACGCTGCGGCAACAAAAGGATCAAGATGTGCACGAACTGACGAATATGTTCCATACCCTGCGCACAAATTTGGGTATTAAAGATTCAGAGAGACATTTGGTGCTCAAGTACCGCGGTTGTCTGCATAAACACATTCAGAAGGAAATGGAGTTCCTCGACATTACATCACTTGGCACGGCATATCGCTATGCCGCCAAGATCGAGCAAAAATTTAAGCAGAAGAAGCGAGACTTTGGATCTACGAATTCGAAAGGTGCCCCTGAATCGAAGAACAAGGGGCAAGGCCAAAGCAATGCAACTCAGAAAAACACCACAAATCCAAAGAAAGACACAGGTAAGTGGTGTGAATTTCATAACAGCCCCACTCACAGCACAAACGAGTGTTGGGCCAAACAGTCTTTGGTGGCTGAATTAAAGGCACTCGAATCAGATGCATTTTGTGATCCTGAGTTAGAACCAGACAAAGGCAATGACAAAGGGTAGCAGATCATTGATGCAGATCCCAGTGCCATTTTTGCCAACACCAAGATCCAGAAGGAGGTTCCAGAGGATCCAGAGGAGGGGGAGCGCCTCTTCCAGTCACAGATGTGGGTGAAGGGTTCTCCGTTGCAGTTTCTCGTCGATAGCGGAAGCCAAAAGAACCTCATTTCAGCAGACGTCGTGAAGCGGCTCGGCCTACCAACCATAGCACACCCGCAGCCATATACCATATGGTGGCTCCACCCAGGGAGAGATCTCCGCATCCGCCAGCAGTGCCGACATCCATACAGTATCAAGCCATTCACGAATGAGGTATTGTGTGATGTTGCGCCTCTTGATGTAGCTGATGTATTATTGGGCCAACCATACTTGTGGAGGCGACATGCTGTGTATGAGTCTAGGCCTCGTGTTGTTATTATTACTTTGGGAAATAACTTGTACAGGATACCGGAGGTAGTACCGCCTCCTGCCATCTCTTTGACTACTGCAAAACAACGCAGTAAGATTGTTTCCCAGACCAGGAAATTAATTTTCCTTACGACTCGCTCACAGGGAAAGAAGAATATTGTGGCCACAACCTCGAAACAGGGCTCCCTTTCACGGCTGCAGCAGATGGACAAAGTCATGGAGGAATAAGATGACAATTTCTCCTCACTCATAGAGGTTCCTCTACACTGTCAGGACAAGCACTCCATTGATCTGACTCCCAATGCACCACCACCTGATGTTTCCATACATCCTGCAACTACACATACAGAATCCAAACATGTACTGTATGAGGCTAATAAAGAAACCAAATTTACTAAACGCATCCAGCATGTCCACCCGTAGGTCCATGACATCTTCAACACATCTAATACTCAGTTCAACAGAATTTGCCTCATCTCATGGAGGATCTCAACGCAATGGGGACCATTGCTTCCTAAGGAGGGAGGAATGATCCAGGTGGATATCGGTGGCCACCAACCTATTCCATTTGGACCAGCACCATCAATTCTTGCAGATTTTCACATTCAGCACAACTTACTATTTTTAGCAGGTTTTCGGGTCCTCCACTCTTGGAGCCGTTTTGGGGGCTTAATGATCCAGGTGGATATTGGTGGCCACCCACCTATTCCATTTGAACCCCCATATTTAGTTCTTTCAATTTTCAAGTTGCAACAAAACTTACTATTTTTAGCAGTTTTTCGGGTCCTGAACTTCTGGAGCCGTTTTGAGGCCCTAAACGACATTTTTTGGGAAAACGGAGAGCAACATGGGTCCATGGACTGATGTTGCTCGTTAAAAAATTGAAGTCCTCGGATAGATCTTTCTAACGAGCTATTGAGCGCGTCAAACGGAGATCGGGTACCAAAGTTATGCCCCCGGGAAGTTGAACCACCAATTTACCCAAACGGGCGCCCACAGTTTTGGCGCCTCATCTCCTACGGTTAGGTTTTTGGACGTTTCAGATTATACATTGTTTCTCAACAATAAATAGGCCCTCGAGCCTCATTGTAACACAGTTCAGAGGTCTGTAGCCATCACATCTCTTCTCAGAGATTCGCTACCAGCACCCTAGCTATTTTATTTCCATTATGCATGTAAGCATATTTCTGTTATTTGATATTAATGAAATGAAGCATTATTTCCGCTGCATCTCTATGTTCATGGTTATTTCTGTATTCTGTTGCGTTCCTGCATAAAATCCGGATCAGAGAGCATGATAATTTATTTTTTTCATGTACCTACCACTCCTAACCCCTCATTTCACTCCATGGAAAAGGATTCACTCTCTAAACCCTATGTTGCGCCATTAGCAGCTAGATCATCTGAAAATTGGCATGAGACATGTCCACTTACCTATCCACCACCCCATTAATTCCATGACTCCATTCATAGCCTCCATAAACCATTTCCCTCCATTTCTAATCAAGAATAAGTAAGAAGAAGACTGCTACGGGGAATTGAAAAGTTTCCTGTAGCAATTCTATGTGTGGTACAACAAGGACAAAAGCTAAATAAAATTTGATGAAGATGGCTTCAAAATACCACTAGCAGACTCTAGGAGAGAAATCACACTAGCCAAGGCACCTGAATACCTCCATGCAGCACTTGCAAGCAAAAAAGACAAAAAAAAAAATTTAAGCAGCTCACTCAAAAAACAAGCAACTCTCTCAGAAAAAGCTGCTCACTCAGAAAATAAACAAGAATATAAAAAACAACAAGAGGAAGATCATGACTGCAACCACAAGTTCCAACTCCTTGCACCAGCTCATTTTTCAACACACTAGCACTAGGTAGGCTTAGGTGTGGCCCTTCACCTCTTGCTATGCATTCATAATGACCAAAATAGTTTAATGTCAAGGTTTAGAGATTTAAAAGGCAAAAGGGTGGCCAGTTAGCTTGACCACTTTGGAAAGTTAACTGATTAAAAAGTGAAGATACATGCCACCTAGGAAAGTCAAATCAAGTCAAGAGGGAGTGAATTAGTACGAAGAGGTGATTATAAGGCTAAGAAATCATTAACTGGAGTGGGACCCATGGTCTCAAAGAGGAAAACTCGTGTTAAGTATGAGTCAACACCTCGCTCCAATTTTAGTTAAAAATTCCATAAAGGTAAGTTCTGCCTCATTTTCACCATTTCGATGAGAATTTCAAAGAGCAGTGGGAGCCATCAGGGAGAGCATCATCTAAGTTAGAGCTTTCCTGCAACATCGTGCTATAGGAAATAGAGAATTGCTACATGCAACTACACAGGAAAATAAACAAGGATACAAAGGGAAAAACAAAGTCACCTATGGGTGAAATTGCTTCCTAAAGCCACAATCTCCCAAGAAAAAACACCAGAGGACAGAGGTAAGTGGTTTCCACCCTCCAAAACTGAAATTTCTCCATGAAATTTGCTCACATCAAGTTATAATTTGGCAATTAAAGGGTAATTTTTTTGTTTTGTTTGAGACCATCATCTTCAAGACATCTTCACATAACTCTCAAAAATCTCACCATCTTCCTATCACAGCCGTAAAAAATGGGAGGGGGATTCAATAGAAGGGAGCCCACTGATATTAAAAGAATTAGGCATCATCGTCAAGTCATGGAAATTTTCAAAAATCACCAATGGCTACATTTATTTGAGCTTTTGAAAGGTTCTGATGAGGATATAGCTCGAGAATTTGGAGTGGCTCTACAATCACACTTAGAGGAGAGAGCCACCACTATGGTTAGGGACCTAGACATCACACTTTCACCTGAACTCATATGCAGAGTCACCTCTTTGCCCTTAGGAGTTAAATGAGTTAAGGAAAGGATGCCAAGCACTACAGCCAAGAAAATCTTCTTTCTTCCAGGAGAATAATACATTGAAGACAAGCATGGAGTGAGGAGAGAAAGCCTTCCATAACCCTGGGATTAATTAGCCTTCCATATGATGAAATTCATTTCTTGTGAAGGAAGACTTAGTGTAGTATATGGGTACCATTTCAGGATGTTGAGTGAGCTTAGGTTTCAAGGAGAACTCCCTCTAGAGAAGAGATTATGCATCCCTCATTTACTCTTGAACTTAATAAGAGACATGAGAAAAAAAGTGAGGGAAAGAAAATACCAGCATTTGGCTCATTGCGGCCTCATAAAACTGATAGTGAATGATGCTTTGAGAAGATTAAACCTCACTGCATCTTGGTCCTCATTCATATACATGGATAGGGAAGCCTTCATAGCCACCCAAACATGGAAAACCTCTGCCTCTAGTCTTAGAGAGAGGGAGGTAGAAGACGAATAAGAGGAGGTAGAAAAATAAGAAGAGGAGGCTGAAGATGAGGAAGAAAAATAAGAGATGGAGATTGAAACAGAAAACAAACATAGACATTAGATACATAGAAATAAAAGGCCAAGGGGAAGAAGGAAGAAAATACAAAGGAAAATAAAGGATTGGACCCCATTCTAGGTAGTGATACCTCCCCTCTAGACACCAACATGTCACCAGAAATTAAAAAACAGGAAGTGGCTGCTACCCTAACCACTTTGAGCACACCTGTGAAAACAAAAAGGAAGAGGTAAACACCTATGTATTTCAAGACGAGGAAGAGTCAAAGGGTAAGGCAAGGGAAACCATAGAATCCAACCAAAAGCCCTATTTCCATTGAGGAGTCACCCAAGAAATATGATGAATTAAGGATAGAAGAAGGAAAGGTGGAAGAGGTCATCTCATTTGTGAGGACCCCTGTGACCTACATAAGAAGACACTCAACAAGTTTGGCATCCCATACACATCATACAACCCACACAGACCCTCAAAAGACTAAAAAAAGGGGAAAAAGAAGCAAAAGAGGGTCTTCAGCAAGAAAAATAGAGTTTGCTACAGGAAAATTTGTCTTTGCAGAAACTCCTGCAGACCCAGAATCAGAGAAAAATACCTTTTTTGAGGAAGAAAATACAACCATAGATGGAAAAGAGGTCAAAGAAGTTGAGGAAAAGGCACAAGATGAAAAATAGGGAGAAAAATATGACAAGGAGGAGCCCAACTCACCAAAACCGATCCTCAAATATGTAGAAGTAGTTCCAAACCCTAGCCCTCAACCAAATACCAGCTCCTACTACACCTTTATTGAAGGAGGAAAATTGATTCCTCAAAAGTTCAAAGTGCCTTTATTTTATCAATTGGAAGAGGAGAGGGCACACACTCATCACTGGATGAAGATTGCGACATCCAAAGGTGTGCATGACATAGGGGTCATGGAGGAAAAAGTGACTGAGTTGGGAAGAGATTTGTTTTATGCTAGGCTCAGAGAATCCATGTTGAAAGAGCATATTTAGAAGGCCCAAGTAGAGAATGTAGCATTACAGGAGCAACTTCAGAAAAAGGACAAACAAATAGTCACCATGGCAGATTTATGCATGGAGGCCATCCAACATAGATACCCATCAGATTCTTATGCAGTATACCTCAAGGAGCAGTGGATCCTATTTCAAATCAAAACACTAGCCTCTCATGGATCCTTACCATTTCAGAACTGTAGACAGTTCATTGACTTTTGCAACCAATCAAGTATGGAAGATGTTATCACTCCATCAGATCTCAAAGGCTGAGAAAGAGTCCAAACAGAGGTAACCAGAGACCAATATTTTAGCTTGGTAGCTAGCCATACAAAATCATAGAGGGATCTTTCCACAATGTCACATCCAAGAGGGCTGGATGAAATAGGGTTTTACGCTAGATATGATTATAAGGGTTTGTTTGTTGGATTTGGGTTGCTAGATGAGGATTAGGTCAAAGAGGAAAATAAGATTAGGGTTGTAGAGATTCAATGGAGCAAGGTAGGTAGAGAACCTAACACTTTAGGGTTTCAGGGTGAGATGTATCAGAATGATGAGGAGCTAGAAATAGAAAGGCTAAGCATGAATTCTTTCTAAACTGAAGAAAATGAAAAAACTATGAAGATTTTTCCAAAACAAAGCATGAGAGATGTATTATGTTTATCAACTTGAAAGCCAGCATATCATAGAAATGAAATGGATCATGAAACAAAACATTCATACATAATGAGACGTAATAAGAACAATTCTAAATCTCCATACCACAGTATCCCAAAGAAATAGCTACAACCTTTTCATTAATTTCCTCCCAAATATTGATTACACTAGAGTCTTTGATTAATACAACAACATCCAACCACTGAAATGAGTAAAAAAGTACAAGATATAGACCTCAAACAACCTCTCCCAACCTCAGGGGTCGAATCCCTAAGTTGAAGAGCTATTCCACCAAAAACTGAACTGATACCTAGAGTGTAGGGAGGTCAAACTAACTCATCCCTCACTTTTTGGAAACTGATTCATTACATCTCATGAAGAGTTTTCACCTAATGTTTTTACCCTTAGGTAAGTGTAAAAACACCATAATTACATTTACATAATTGATTTACATAGGTAAAACATCATTTTCCCAAGTGAAATTGGAAAAAATTGAGAAAATTGAGAAATATCAACAAACTGAGAAAATTTGTCAAAAGCACAACGCCAAGGTCAAAAGTGAAGCACCAACTTCAGCTCCACTTTTGAAGGGGTTCCCAATGTACAAAACTTAATATAGCTCATTCTAAAGCCTACATATTCTAGTTTCCAACTTTATGCTTTGTTTCCAAAATGGTGTTGATTTGACCCTCCAAAAATTGATTCTCCAAACACTGGTCAAAAGCGCAGTGCCAGCCTCCAAAAAAGGGCAGAAAGGTCATTGTTTGAGTGTTTTTTGACATTTTGACTACCTATTTGAGCCAAAAAATCTTATAAAAGTTATTTTCCTGATTATAAATTTCCTTCTGAATCCAATGGTACCTTCTGTTTTTCCATTGGAGGTCCCTAGGAAAAGGCATTGGGCTTTTTCCAGTGTCATTGTGAAAAAGCACAACACCAACTTCAAGGCCACTTTTGGAGGCCTTCCTGAACTCCAAATTGAGATCATGATAGATCGTTGGAAATATCTCTATCTTGGATACACAATGGACCTATCACGCACAAAAAATGATCAATTATAGCCCCTCAAAAATAAATTCGCCTAGGACTAGTAAAAAAGTGCAGAAAGGGGGTGCAAAAATGTAGTGTGCTCTTGCAGGAAACTTTTTGAGTCCTTCCTTAACTCCAAATTGAGCTCATGATAGCTCATTGGAAATATATCTCTATCTAGTTATAATTTGACTTATCAAGAAATTCATTTGGACACTCCAGCTAGGAGAAAAATTGATTTTCCCAAGGTCGCTCCAGAATTGCACCAACTCTCTTGTAGCAACTGTATTTTTGAAATTTCTCCAAAAAAATGACACTTGAGTAAAAAATTAAGGAGGTTTTTATTCCTTTACCTATGATGGAAAAAAACCTCTTTCATGTTTGTAAAATTCATCACCATTTGTTCAGAAACATAGTTTGAAGAAAAAATGGCCCTATGTGTAGCAAATGATATGTCCCTTGGAATGACTTCTTGAAAATTTATGGAGACATGATTTTTGTGAGTTGGAATGGACTCATACTTGCTGATATGACCTCCATTTTGTAGCCTTCTCTCTTCCCTCTCTTCTTCCACCATGTAGTCTCTGTTTTCCTCCTCCATGGTATTTTGGTCTAGAAACCCTAGGGATGAGGAAATAGGAGTGGGGATAGGTCTAGGAAAAATTAGGGAAATGGGGGAAGGGGTTATTGAGCTTTTGGATATGGTATTGGGTTAAAATATTTAGGAAATTAGGAATAGTAATTTTATTATAGGTTTTGGGTATGGGTGCTTAGGAAATTTGAAATACATAGGAATTAGGGTTTAGGGGAAAAGGGGCTTAGGGAAAGTGATATAGTGTTTTAGGGGTAGATATAGGGTTTACAATGATGTAGGAAGGGAATTCAGGGCTTATGGGCATCAAATTGGGAATGAGGATTGAAATTAGGGTTTGTGGCTAGAAAAACTTCCAAATTTGCATAGAAACCAAAAACCATGAGAATCCCTTTTTAACATTGCAAGGAGGTGGAAATATGGTCTTAATTACTTGATATTAGATGATAAGAACACTTTTCTGAAGGTTTGAAGGAGTTTAGAGGCATTTTGGTGCTTGGAGAGATCACTGAGCAAAAGCGCAACGCACCGAGAAAAAGCACAACGCCTCTCAAAAACTCGGCCTCTGACCCTACAATTCAATTTTTCTAGCTATGGGAGTGCAAGATTGATGGATGAAATGACAAATGAGGTTCTTTGTGATGTCTTCATGGTATTTATACTTCATAATTTGAATGAATTGGGCCTTGGGACCCACTTTTTCTTTCTTCACTTTCACTTTAAACTCTAAATGTTTACCTTTGCATTTGACTTTCTCTTTGACAAATTGATCATCTAATGACTTTGAGAACACTAGGATTTTTGAACAAGTAGGTGAGTAGATTTCTTATTGAAATAAAAATGCAAAACATGAAACATGAGAAGAAGAATTTGAATGACAGTCCTCAATGCCTTGGTCCTGTGCAATTTGAATACATTGTTGATCATCTTCATATGACATGGCAACCAGATTGTCATGTTTATTATCACACTCATCAGTAATAAGAGGGAAAAATTTAGTTTTTTCTTGAAAATCAAAACTGAAATTTCTATCATTTACCGCAGATTCATCCAAAGAATATTTTTCACTTACTTGAACAAAGATCTCATCTTGATTTTCATAAAGGGACTGGATTACCTCCTCGTGAAGACTTTTTTCTGATGGGATGAGAACACTTGGGTCAATAACTTTGTTTTCTTCATTCAATGTGATCTCAACAATAGAGCTCTCCTTCATGGGATCCGTAACAATATACTCTTCACCATCACAATCTAAATCTAGATCTGGAATAGCCAGCTTGACTTTATCACAATCTGAAATTGGAACTTGGTTTTCTTGCATACTATCTTCTACTGCAAGTAGATCTGAAATAAGACCTTGTCTTCCATAATTTTCAACTGTACAAATATCTTCAGCCTATTGCAAACTTTCCTAAGCATCTTGATAAGTTTCCTATAATCTCTCTTTATGCTGCTGAAATGGATTTTCATACAGGGCTTCCATGATCTCATCGCCCATGAATTCATAATCTCCATAAACATTCTCAAGATTTTCAATAAAACTATCAAGATGTTTATAACAGTTCTGAACTAATATTAAGGACGGAAAAGATTCTTTATACCTTTCAAAGAACATGGTATGAAAATAATTTAAATAGTAAATACAAGCAGGTGGAAAAATTTCATACCAAGATCGGGCTTCATCTTCCAGAGTGGCCATGAATATCTTCTTCAAACAGTCTTCAGGAAAAACAATCTTTAATCTACGCACATGCATGTGAAATCTCACTAGATGAAGAGCAACATCATTATCTTTCAAATTTTTAAGGCTTTGGAAGATATGTCATCCAGTCAACTCGAGTCACGTTGTTCAGAAAACCTGGTATGTGATCTCGGCTCATGGGAGCATACCTTCGAGCAATTGAATCCATTTTGACAACAATGAAGTCACCAAGAAGTTTTTTTTTACCGGTTCTTGAAGAGTGGAGTTGCCATAAAAATTTTGAACCCTGGGATTTTTAGACACTAGAGTATCTAGGTGAATGATTCACAACCTTCTTGTGCCTGATCGTTGTTCACCATCAACAATAAGATATGATCTTTGTCGTTATTTCCCACGAAAGATTTGTTTTTTCGCCTCCCTGACAACGACGCCAGTATGTTATCACTCCACCAGATCTCTAAGGCTGAGAAAGACTCCAAACAGAGGTAACCACATACCAATATTTTATCTTGGTAGCTAGCCCTACCAAAATGGAGATGGCTCTCTCCACAATGTCACAACCAAGAGGGATGGATGAAATAAGGTTTTATGCTAGATATGAGTACAGGGGTTTGTTTGTTTGATTTGCGTTGCTGGATGAGGATTAGGTCAAAGAGGCTAGGTCAGGGAAAATAAGATTAGGGTTGCAGAGATTCAATGGGGAAAGGTAGGTAGAAAAAATAACACTTTAGGTTTTCAGGGTGAGATGGATCAGACTGATGAGGAGATAGAAAGAGCAAGGCTAAGCATGAATTATTTCTAAACTGAAGAAAATTAACAAACTATGAAGATTTTCCAAAAACAGAGCATGAGAGATGTATTATGTTTATCAACTTGAAAACTAACATATCATAGAAATGAAATGGATCATGAAACAGAAAATTCATACATAATGAGCCATATGAAGAAAAATGCTAAATTTCCATACCACAGGTATCCCAAGGAAATAACTGCAACCTTTTCATTAATTTCTTGCCAAATACAGATTACACTAGAGTCTATAATCAATGAAACAACATCCAACCACTGAAATGAGTCAAAAATTACAATATATAGACCTCAAACAACCTCTCCCAACCTTAGGGGTCGAATCCCTAAGTTGAGAAGCTATTCCACTAAAAAATGAATTGAAACCTAGAGTGTAGGGAGGTCAAACTAACTCATCCCTCACTTTTTGGAAACTGATTCATTACATCTAATGAAGAGTTTTAACCTAATGTTTTTACCCTTAGGTAGTTGTAAAAACACCATAATTACATTTACATCATTTATTTATAGAGGTAAAACATCATTTTCCCAAGTGAAACTGGAAAAAATTGAGAAAATTGAGAAATATCAGCAAATTGAGAAAATTTTGTCAAAAGCATAGCACCAAGGTAAAAAGTAAAGCACCAACTTCAACTCCAATTTTTAAGGGGTTACCGGTGTCCAAATGGAGCTTAGGATAGCTCATTGGAAATCCTGTTCACTCTAGTTTCTAGATATATGCTTGGTTTCAAAAATGGTGCTGATTTGATGCTCCAAAAACAGATTCTCCCAAGACTGGTCAAAAGCACAGCGCCAGCCTCCAAAACATGATAGAAAGGTCATTTTTTGAGTGTTTTTTAACCTTTTGACTGTCTCTTTGACCATAATAATCTTAGAAGTTTTTTTTTCCTGACTGTAAATTTCCTTATGAATCCAATGATACCTTTAGTTTTTCGATTGGAGGTCCTTAGGAAAAGCATAGCGCCACCCTCCAGAAACGCAACGCCAACTACAAGGCCACTTTTGGAATACTTGCCAAACTCTAAATTTCACTCATAATATCTCGTTTGAAATATATCTCTCTTGGCTAAAAAATCGACGTATAAAACACTGAAAATTATCAAGTATAGCCCCTCAAAAATCAATTCGCCTAAGACTGGTAAAAAAGTGCAGAATGGGGGTGCAAAAATGAAGTGTTCTCTTGCAGGAAAATTTTGGAGGCCTTCCTCAACTCAAAATTTAGCTCATGATATATCATTGTAAATATATCTTTGTCTAGTTATCATTTCACTTATCAAGAAATTCCTTTGGACACTCCAGCTAGGAGAAAAATTGATTTTCCCAAGGTCGCTCCATAATTGCAACAACTCTCTTGTAGCAACTGTATTTTTGAAATTTATCCCAAACCATGAGACATATGTAAAAAATGAAGGAGGTTTTTATTCCTTGACCTATGATGGACAAAAACCTCTTTCACGTTTGCAAAATTCATCACCATTTGGTCAGAAACATAGTTTGATGAAAACCTAGCCCTATGTGTGGCAAATGATTTGTCCCTTGGAATGAATTCTTGAAAAAAGACGGAGACATGATTTTTATGAGTTAGAATGGCCTCATAATTGCTGATATGAACTCCCTTATGTAGCCTTCTCTCTGTTGGAAATACTAAGAGGGGGGTGAATCAATATTTCTTTTCAATTGTTAATTCTTGCCAGTTAGATTCTTCACAATTAAAAACAGAGAGGTGTATAATAATAATATTATTAAGGATTAAAAATAACTTCGGTCCTTTTTCAAATAATTGAGTACAATAGATGTGTGAGGGCTCCAACCCTTCAATTAATCAGGCACCAACCTATTGCCAAGCACCAACTTGGACTTTGATGAGGCTCTGACCTCTAGAGCTTTGACCCTATCTTCTCAAGGCATGAACCTTGTGTTTAGGAGCTCCTACCCCAAGGACACCAATCCTTATTCGCTCCTTTATTGATTCTGCACCAAATTTTGCACCAATATTTCTCCACCACAGTACACTATTTACTTAGCAATAAGCGTTATTTATTTTGCATCATTCTTCATCACCAAATCTACCCAATGCTTTTGCACCATACTGCACCAGAAGTTTTGAAACAAGTCTCCATAGGTCACTGTTTGAGCTCTCAAAATTATGTCAACTTATTCAAGCACAAGTCTGAACCATTTTTAGTAAACCAAGCTATCAAAATAATAGGATCACAAGTTTAAGTCCCTTTTTCTAGGCTTGAGCAACTTCTAGTATATTTTCGTCTTTTTCCAGGTCCGAGCTTGAACAGGAGTGTGCTATTAATCCAAGGTTCACTGCAATGGAGACTATCCAAGTGATGAACTGCTACAGGTGAATATTTCACAGTTTCACAGGTCCGGGACGAGGGAGATCCGAGATACAAAAGGTGACATTTCACCATAAATATATCAAAAGATTCGGCCTCCCACAGGTGACTGTCAAGGGTGTAAAACGAAAGTGAGATGACTGTCCTAAAACCCAAAACTGTGCCTCCAAGAGACTAATCACAGACCAAGCTTAAGTTAGCCTCAAACATGTGACTTTCCTTCAAATCCTAGCCCTGAAATTTTGGGATGATAAGTCTGAAATATGGCAAGAGATGGCAGGTCTGAGGTGTATATAGTCCAAGAATTTCTTGATGTTCTAAACCCAAACAGAATTATCTATATCTTATCTCTTGCTCCTTTTCTCCCTTTTTTTCATGAGCTGTGAACAGTGATAATATTTTCTATGGTGATAACTGAAAATGAATATGGAGAATGGAGTCCTGACGTTGTATATATAGTGGTTCTATCAATGCTAAACTAAAAGACATGTCTGCACAAGTAGGTTGACATGGGAGGCTAACACAGTTCGGCTCACAAACCAGAAAAAAATATTCTAAACTTAAAAAATTGATAACTTTCAAAACGCTTGGAGATTTTGGCTGAGTAATAGCTTTTCGAAAAGCTAAAATTATGCTTTATAATATGGTATAGGTTTCATGTTCATATTCATACTTTCAAAGGTAGAAATATGTTTTTTATGTGATTTGTCAATAAATGGTGCAGAAAAAATAGAGGATAGCTGATGGGCTTCTTCATTGTTTGCCTTCATCATGGGATCAATATGTCATCATCTAGCATATTGACATCAATAAAAACTTAGATTAACAATCTCCCCCTTTGTCATTGGATGGCAATATTATTTTTCTCCTCCCCCTTTGACATCAATGGCAACGGGGTGTCAATGTGCTCCCCCTGTCATGTTGCTCCCCTTATCATGCTGCTCTCCCCGACATGTTGGTTGTTTTAATGTGATGCAAGAGCAATGACCCCCATCTTTTGGCGAAGATACTCAATTGCTTCTCGTGGAAGGGGTTTTGTAAATATATCTACAATTTGTTCTTTTGTATTGACGTATTCCAACTTGATATTTTGTTCAACAACTTGTTCTCAGAGAAAATGATATTTGATTGGAATATGTTTGGTCTTTGAGTGCATCACTATATTTTTTGAAAGAATGATGGCACAAGTGTTGTCACAAAAAATATTAATTGGTTGCTTAGTTTCTATGTTGACATCCTTCAAGGTTTCCTTCATCCATAGAATTTGTGTACAACAATCAGCAACAGCTATATATTCAGCTTCAGTATACAAAGAGATATAGATGATTGCTTTTTTCTGAGCCAAGATACAAGACAATTTCCCATAAAGAATGCATTTCCACTGGTACCGATGCAAGGGCATGAGGCTTAGAGACAAAAGGCTTCATTAATGTTTCCAAAAATCCAAAAAAATTTACAAGCAAAGGTGTTGGTACCTTTAGCTGTCAATTTGCAGTTGTAATAGATAGGGTTGAACTAGTATTTAAGAGGATTGAGCAGTGTTAGATTTGTTTCAACATATTTAGCTTCAGTTGATATATTTAGGGAAGATATTATGTAATTAGGATTTTGTCTAAAATAGGATAATTAGATCCTCAAGAGGAGGTCGACTATTATGTAAAAACCTATAAATGTAACCTCTGCAAAGGAGGAAAGAGGAATTTGGCCGTAGAAGAATTGATTGAGAGGTTTTCCCTCTGTTTTAATAAAATTGCAGATTTTTGTTTATTTGTGTATGCTTGGAAATTTCCCAAAGGGTTTCACCTTCGTAAATTCATTGGGTTTATATATTCCGTGTATAAATTGAAAGTGATTAACTCTATGTAAAGATTGAGAGGAAATCAAGAGAAATTATGTTTCTTGCTTGAGATTGGTTATTCAATAATCAATCCATGTTTATTGAATTGTAGCAGAAATGAAGGTTTCCAAGTGGATTTGAAATTAAACCTGAAACACAGTGAATTTCCATGTTTAAATGCGATTGGAATGGAAGTTTTAGGTTAAGCGGTTTTGGAGAAAACCATCCACTGTGTTCGCACTGCTTTTGAGTTGTGAGCAGTTTTAATCCAATCGAACGCGATCGAATGATATTGCGACATGTCACGAGTGCAATATCACCCATTTTGCATCGCTTTTGGGTGATAAACTACATGGGTCGATCGAATGCGATAGTCGTCTGATTAGATCTGTGGGAGATCCTACGGTGTTCGCGTCGGTAATTGCACAGGATTTAAAACAAGGTATGGACCCGACGTTTTATGCAGCAAAGTTTTATTAAGGGTTTGAAGTCCGGAATTATTTCCGAAGGTCTAAAGATTCAGTAGTCTTTTTAGTATTTCCAAGGTTTAATGTTATTTCAATGGAGTTTTATTAAAGTGGTTGAAGTTCGGAAATACACTGCCGAGAGGGTTTAAACACTGTTTTAAAAGAAAATTATTACATTGCCGAAGCTTGTTAAACATTCACTCCGAAAAGGTTAAACATTGGGTAAAGTGCTTATAATGTTTCCGAAGGGTTTTTAAAAATTGTTTCCAAGGGTTTAACACTTTTTAAAGTGCATCATTATGTTATGAATGTATAAGGGGACTTTTGCTTCTGAATGTCTTTTTATTAAATAAATAAATAATATTTCATACAATTTGATGAATGAGAGTGCAAAGAAAGATCAGGATTAGATTCCTCCTGAATTAGAGAACATTGTAACAAAGTTTGAACAACTCTCCTTAATGCCTTCACCCACACTGCCATCATTTGTGGTATCAGAGCGGTCTCCAAAGCATTTTTCAGACACTGAAAAAGCTTCCAAAAGTTAGAAAAATAAATCCAATATGGTTTTCAGAATTGTTAGAGGTGGTGCTGGTAGAAGAAGAGGTAGACTAGTTGCAAATGCTGAAGTACTAGAGACTATGCAACAAATTCAAGCTAGATTGGAAGCAATTGAAGTAGGACAACAGAGAGATCCTGAAGATGTCATTGAACCTGAAGCTAAAGAAGAAGAAGAAAATGTTGAGCTTACTCCTGATATGAGATTCTTTAAATCAGTTTCAGGATCTACATCCAAGCCTAGACTTGAAGTATCAACTTTTGCAGGAGGATTGAATCTAGAAGAGTTGATAGACTGGATCAATGAAATGAATAAATGCTTTGATTATGAAGAGATGGGTGAAGAAAAGAGAGTTAAGTTTGTTGTCACAAGGTTGAAAGGACATGCAGCACTTTGGTGGGATGGAGTGCAAGCAGAAAGAAGGAGAGTTGGTAAGCAGCCAATCAAGAATTGGAACAAAATGGTGGAAAAGATGAGAGGTAAGTTTTTGCCTAGTGATTATCAGATTTCATTATTTAGACAAATGCAGAATCTTAGACAGAGATTAATGACAATAAAAGAATACACAAAAGAATTTTACAAAGTGAGAATAAGAGCAGGACAAATTCAAGATACATCAGAGAAGATTTCCAGGTACATAAATGGTCTTAGAATGGATATTCAAGATGAGATAAGTATATTGTCTCCTAAGACAGTAGAAGAGGCTAACCAGATGGCCTTAAAAGCTGAAGAAAAACTCCTAAGAAAGAAATCTTCCAAAGGAAGAGGTACTTTCCGAGGAAGAGGAAGTCAAGGTGGTAGAGGAAGATCTACAACACCAAGATATGGAGCTAGCAGCAACTCACCTCAGTATGCACCCATAGAAGGTGATACAAGTGGTAAAAGGAGTTCTTACAGAGGAAGAATAGGTAGAAACAAAGGAAGAGAAGTCAAATGTTACAGATGTAAAAAATTAGGACATAGAGCCTATGAGTGTCCAGAGAATGTGGGGACAAACCAAATAAATGCAATTGTTGCTCAGACTGGAGAAGAAGCAGCAAAGTTGCCTGTAACAGAGAAAGAAATTGTGCCAGAGAAAGGAGAATATTTGGTGGTTAACAAGGTTTTGTTAAAACAAACAAAGGAAGTTGCTGAACCAACACAGAGAAAGAATTTGTTTAGAAGTGTGTGCAAAGTTCAAGGGAAATGCCGTCAATTGGTGATTGATAGTGGCAGTACAGATACTTTGGTCTCTACAGAGGTGATAGAGAAATTGAAATTGAAGACAAGTGAACATCCAACACCCTACAAGGTTTCATGGCTTCAGAAAGGACATCAGCTGATAGTAAAGGAACAATGTGAAATAGAATTGCAAATGGGCAGTTACAAAGATAAAATCATGTGTGATGTGATGCCTATGGATGTGTATCACATATTGTTGGGTAGACCTTGGCAGTATGACAGAGCAGCAATACATGATGGAAAGAGAAACACTTACAAGTTTTTCAAAGATGGTATGAATCAAACATTGTTACCTATGGAAGAAGAAGGTGTGTCAAGTAAAAAGTCTGATCCAAAGGCTTTATTGTTGAGTGGAAAAGAATACTTGCAGCATATTGAATATGATGAGGTAAATTTTGCTTTAGTTTGCAAACCTAAGGTAGTATTTGCTTCTACTAAAATTTCTGATTTGCCAATTGAAATTCAAGAAATGTTGGAGAACTATTGTGATATTATTGTGGATGATTTTCCTGATGAATTACCACTTGTAAGAAGAATCGGCCATCAGATAGATTTGATTCCAGGATCAAATATTCCAAACAAAGCAGCTTACAGAATGACTCTTACAGAGAATGAAGAAATCAAAAAGCAAGTACAGGAATTGGTTGACAAAGGTTTAATCAAAGAAAGTTTGAGTCCTTGTGCAATACCTACATTATTAAGTCCGAAGAAAGATGGAGGTTGGAGAATGTGCACTGATTCAAGAGAAATCAACAAAATAACAATCAGGTATAGATTTCCTTTACCTAGAATTGAAGATTTGATGGATTGTTTGAGTGGAGAAAGATATTTTTCAAAAATAGATTTGAAAAGTGGGTATCATTAAATTAGGATAAGGGAAGGTGATGAATGGAAAACAACCTTTAAAACAAATGAGGGATTGTATGAATGGATGGTAATGCCTTTTGGTTTATCAAATTCACCTATTACCTTTATGAGGCTTATGAATGAAGTATTAAAGGAATTTATTGGTAAATATGCAATAGTATATCTAGATGATATATTAATTTACAACAAAACAAAGGAAGAACACCTGAGACATCTTAATTATGTCTTAAGGAAGTTACATCAAGAGAAGTTACTGATAAATTTAAATACATTTTAATTCATGAAAGAAGAATTGGTATATCTAGATTTTTTTATTTCTGTTGAAGGATTAAAAATGGATCCAGAGAAGATAAAGGCAATTGTGGAGTGGCCTTCACCTAAAAATGTTTTTGAGGTAAGAAGTTTTCACGGTCTTGCTAGTTTTTATAGAAAATTCATAAGGAATTTTAGTAAGATCAATGCACCTATCATTGAAACCATAAAGAAGGACAAACAACCATTCAAGTGGACTACTAAAGCTGAAAGGAATTTTCAGTTCTTGAAGCAAAAGATAACTGAGAAACCTGTCTTAGTTTTGCCTGATTTTAAAAAACCATTTCAAGTGAAATGTGATGCCAGTGGGGAAGCTATTGGAGCTATATTAAGTCAAGAAGACAAACCTATAGCATATTTTAGTGAGAAGCTGAATGAAACAAGGAGGAAATACTCTTCTTATGACAAGGAATTTTATGCAATTGTACAGTCATTGAAGAAGTGGAGACATTATTTAATGTCTAAAGAATTTGTGCTATATTCAGATAATCATGCTTTACAGTATATTATGCAACAACCCAATTTGAATCAAAAAAATGCAAAATGGGTTGAATATCTTCAAATTTTTAACTTTGTATTGAAGCATATAAGTGGTCAAGCAAACAAGGTAGCTGATGCCTTGAGTAGAAAAATCATTCTTGTTCAAGAAAGTCAAATTGAAGTGTTAGGTTTTGATTTTCTTAAAGAACTCTATAAAACATATTTGGATTTCAAAGAAGCATTTGAAGCATGTTTTAACCCTGTTTTGATAGACAGAAGTCAGTGGTTATATTATTTCTTGCAATAGCGTTTATTGTTCACTATGAGAGAAAATTTAATCAGGGAAAAACATAGTGGTGGACTTGCTAGACATTTTGGTGTTGATAAGACTTATGAGCAACTAAGTCATTTTTATTTTTGGCCAAAGATGAGATATGAAGTGGAAAAGTATGTGAAGAATTGTAAAATTTGTCAATATGCAAAAGGGAAAAGTCAAAATACAGGTTTGTACATTCCATTACCTATTCCAGACAGACCTTGGGATATGGTAAGTATGGATTTTGTTTTAGGATTGCCTAAGACACAGAGAGGAAATGATACAATTTATGTTGTAGTTGACAGATTTTAAAAAATGGCACATTTTATTCCATGTTATAAAACCAATGATGCTACTCATGTTGCCAATTTGTTTTTCAAGGAGATTTTCAGATTACATGGGTTACCTAAAAGTATTGTTTCTGATAGAGACACCAGATTTGTTGGTCATTTTTGGAGGACATTGTGGAAGAAGCTTGGTACTAAACTGAGTTTCATCTCAGCTTATCACCCTCAAACTGATGGGCAGACTGAAGTAGTGAATAGAAGTTTGGGTAATATTTTGAGAAGTCTTGTAGGAGAACATCCTAAACAGTGGGATCATATTTTACCATAGGCAGAATATGCATATAATGATTCGCCTAACAGAAGTATAGGACAGATTCCATTTCATATAGTTTATGGAGTGCACCCAAGAGGAGTATCTGAATTGAGGAACTTGGAAAAAGCAGAAATGAGAAGTGTTGAAGGAGAGGAGTTTGCTCTAGAAATTCAAGCAATACATGAACAGGTAAAGCAGCAGCTATAGGACAGTAGCATCAAGTACAAAAGCATAGCAGATTTGAGAAAAAGAGAAGCTAATTTTGAAGTTGGTGATTTGGTTTTAGCACACTTAAGAAAAGAAAGATTTTCAAATAAGAAGTATAACAAGTTAAAATTCAAAAATATAGGACCATGCAAGATATTGAGAAAGTTTTCTGCAAATGCTTATGAAATTGAATTACCATCTGATATTGGAATATCTCCAATATTCAATGTTGCTGATTTGTACAGATATTAAGATGGTGGCACAGATGACAGACCAAAAGACAAAGAACAAATTGACTAGGTAAAACAATTACCCACAACAAAGACATTACAGCCAGAGAGGATCTTAGAAAGGAAAGTGTTTAAGAAGACTAGAGGACAAGAGTATTTTCAATATTTGATCAAGTGGAAGGATCAGCCAATTGAGGATGCTACCTGGATGACAAAAACCATGCTGCAGAAATTGGGCAGTTCTATGGAGGAGCCCATGAAGATTTTTGTCCTTAGGAGTCTGATGCAGGGGCATGAGGCTTAGAGACAAAAGGCTTCATTAATTATTCCAAAAATCCAAAAAAAGTTACAAGAAAAGGTGTTGGTACCTTTAGCTGTCAATTTATAGTTGTAATAGATAGGGTTGAACTAGTATTTAGGAGGATTGAGCAGTTTTAGACTTGTTTAAGCATATTTAGCTTCAGTTGATAGATTTAGGGAAGATATTATGTAATTATGATTTTGTCTAAAATAGGGGAATTTGATCCTCAATAGGAGGTCGACTGTTATGTAAAAACCTATAATGTAACCTCTCCAAAGGAGGAAAAAGGAATTTGGCCATAGAAGAATTGATTGAGAGGTTTTCCCTCTGTTTTAATAAAATTGTAGATTTTTGTTTATCTGTGTATGCTTGGCATTTTCTCGGAGGGTTTCACCTTCGTAAATTCATTGGATTTATATATTCTGTGTATAAATTTAAAGTGATTAACTCTGTGTAAATATTGAGAGGAAATCGAGACAAATTATGTTTCTTGCTTGAGACTGGTTATTCAATAATCGATCCATGTTTATTGAATTGTAGCAGAAATGAAGGTTTCCAAGTGGAGTTGAAATTAAACCTGAAACACAGTGAATTTCCGTGTTTAAATGTTGGAATGAAAGTTTCAGGTTAAGCGGTTTTGGAGAAAACCATCCACTGTGTTCACACCGCTTTTGAGTCGTGAGCAATTTTAATCCAATCGAACGCAATCGAATGATATTGCGACACGTCATGAGCGCAATACCACCCATTTCACATCGCTTTAGGGTGATAAACTATGGAGGTCTATCAAATGCGATAGCCATCTGATTATATCTGTGGGAGATCCTACGGTGTTCGCGTCGGTAATTGCATGAGATTTAAAAAAAGGTTTGGACCCGACGTTTTATGCAGCAAAGTTTTATTAAGGGTTTGAAGTCCGGAATTATTTTTGAAGGTCTAAATATTCTGAAGTATTTTTAATATTTCCAAGGTTTAATGTTATTTCAATGGAGTTTTATTAAAGTGTTTGAAGTTCGGAAATACACTGCCGAGAGGGTTTAAACACTGTTTTAAAAGGAAATTATTACATTGCCGAAGCTTGTTAAACATTCACTCCGAAAAGGTTAAACATTGGGTAAAGTGATTATAATGTTTCCGAAGGGTTTTTAAACATTGTTTCCAAGGGTTTAACACTTTTTAAAGTGCATCATTATGTTATGAATGTATAAGGGGAATTTTGCTTCCGAATGTCTTTTTATTAAATAAATCAATCCGATTTCATACAATTGGATGAATGAGAGTGCAAAGAAAGATCAGGATCAGATTCCTCCTGAATTAGAGAACATTGTAACAAAGTTTGAACAACTCTCCTTATCGCCTGCACCCACACTGCCATTGGGTACTTTTTTGATCATCCATGCTTCTGGCCCAATCAGCATCAGAGTAAGTTGTCACAATAAGAGTTGAACTCTTAGGATACCAAAGACAAAAATCAGTCATTCCTTTAGATATCTGAGAATTCTCTTCACAGTTGTTAGATGGGATTGCTTAGGACTTGACTGAAATCTTGCTGCCATTCCTACTGCTTGCATAATGTCTAATATTGTAGCAGTTAAGTATATGAGAGCTCCAATTATTGACCTGTAAAGAGTTGCATCTATGAGAGGGGTATCATCATCTTTACTTAATTTACAATCTTTGGTCATTGGTGTGCTCATTGGTGCACAACCTTCCATCCCATATCTTTTAAGCATGTCTTTAAGATATTTTTCTTGAGATATAAACATGCCTGCATAGGTTTGAGATATTTGTAGCCCAAGAAAGTAAGACAGCTCATCAATCATTTACATTTCGAATATTTTGGACATATTTAGAGCAAATTCATGGCTCATATCATCATCATTGCTAGCAAAGATTAGATCATCAACGTATACAAGAGTGATCAAAAGTTTTTCCTTGTCCATCTTCATGTAGATATTACTACAATATACTCCCTTTTTGAAACCTTCTTGTAGCAGATAGTGATTCAACTTTGCATACCATGTTCTAGGTGCTTGTTTTAATCCATACAGGGCCTTTTTTAGCTTGCATACAAATTCCTTCCCTTTGGCAAGATCAAATCCTTCTGGTTGCTCCATGTAAACTTCTTCCTTGAGATCTCCATTCAGGAATGCTAATTTTACATCCATTTGATAAACCTTGAATCCTTTTGAGCAAGTAAATGCCAAAAACATTCTTATGGCTTCCAATCGAGCTACTGGTGCAAAGGTTTCTTCGAAGTCAATTCCTTCAATTTATGAGTATCCCTTGCAGACAAGTCTAGCTTTATTTTTGATGATTTGTCCATCCTCATTCATCTTGTTTTTGAATACCCATTTTGTTCCAATTATATTTTTATCTTTTGGGCGAGGTACTATCTCCCAAGTCTCATTATTTTTTATTTGAGACATTTCTTTTTCCATGGCCTTTAGCTAATAAGGATCTTTGCTTGCTTGAGAAAAATTTTCAGGTTATATTAAAGATAATAGAGCAACATCATCTTTTCTTGGGGTGTTTATCATCCTTCTTCGAGTTTGAATTCCTTCATCTATATTTCCGATGACTTGTTCTTCCGGATGATTTCTTTGAATAAACTTGATCTTAGAGGGAGTTTGTGAAGGTTCACTTTGAGGTTCTCCATTCTCCTCTTCTTTTTCAGATTCTTCTTCTTTACTTTGTTCAAAGAAAGGCTCAACTTCATGATCTTCAATTCTTTTTTCTGGAAGGTCTTCATCAATATTCACATCAATGCTTTCCACTATTATTCGTAGACGATTGTTGTAACATTTGTAAGATTTTCTCCTAGTGGAGTATCCAAGAAATATTCCTTCGTCAACACTAGAATCAAATTTACCTGGTGAGTCATCATTTATTTTTATGAAAAATTTTCTTCCAAAAACCCTGAATGTTTTACTGAAGCAGGTCTTCCTTTCCATAATTCATAAGGAGTCTTTTCATTAATTTGTCTTAGTTGAGTTCGAATTAAGGTATAAACTGTGGTGCCAACTGCTTCTCTCCAAAATTTTGGTTGCAAATCAGCTGCTAGTAGCATTTTCCTTGCCATTTTTTGAATGGTTCGGTTCCTTCTTTCAACTACTCCATTTTGTTGGGGTGTCCTAGCAGTAGAGAGTTCTCTTTCAATTCCATGCTCTTTACAGAATTCATCAAATTATTTTGAGGTGAATTCTCCTCCTCTATCCATTCTAAGACATTTAATCTTAAAATCTTTCTCATTCTCAACGAGAGCCTTAAGATTATTAAAACATTAAAATGCTTCGGATTTATATTTTATGAAATATATCCACATCATTCTAGTATAGTCATAAAAAAATAGAGCAAAGTACCTTTCACCTGGAAGAGTTGGAGTTCTAGTTGGCCCACTCAAATCTGCATGAATTATTTCCAAAGGTTTTGTTGTTGAGAACTCCTTAGTTTTGTGGCTAGTTGTGGTTTGCTTTCCATGTTGGCATGGGCAACATACAACTTGATTTGGTTTGCACATTTTTGGAATATCCGTTACTGCATTAATTTTTCTGATGTTGACTAGGTTATCAAAACTTGTATGCCCCAATCGCTTGTGCCATAACCAACTTTCATCTGTTTGACTTAAGTAACATTTATCTTCTTGGATTCTACTGAGAATGTAAACATTACCTGGTGTTCTTACTCCTTTCACCACAAGTTCTCCTGAGGATGAGTCTCTTATTTCACAATTTTTTGTACTAAAGACAACATTATGTCCTTGGTCACAAATCTGGCTAACACTTAAGAGATTGTGCTTGAGCCCTTCTACCAGCAAGGTGTTTTGAGCCTTTCCTAGTCCATTGACAAGGGTAGTAGTTCCTTTTCCTGTGATTTTAGCGGATCCACTTCTAAAGGATACATTTCCATTTTTCTTGTTCAATGAGATAAACTTCTTTTGGTCACCTGTCATATGTCTTTAGCATCCACTATCCACGAACCAATGATTTTCTTCATTATGAGCACATAGAGCTAGGCCACATTTATCAGTTTTGAGATTACGTTTTTAGCTTTCTCCTTTTTGAGAGGGAAATTTTGTTCGTTATGATCATAATTATCACATAATGAGCAAGATAGATCAAATTTAGCCAAAGGATCAAAGGAATTGTAAGTTTTTATTTGTCCTTGCTCTTTAGGACCACATAGTTGGTTTGTTTCATCATTCAATCTTGGTGCTTCATTCTTATGAGCCTTGAAATGCTTAGTTTAATGCCCAAAGTTTTTACAATTGTAACAATTCCCAAGAAAAATAGTTTGATACATGTTGTAGTATCCATAGATTGAACCAAAATTCTTCCTTGGAGTTTCCCTTTCTTCAATTCTTGGTTTTGAGATGGGACTTTGTTCCTAACGAGATGAATTTTCTTCTTTTGGATGGCAAGAGAGTACATCAACATAACTTCTGGCATTATTATTTGTATTTGATGATTCTCCTTTGAAACCAATTCCAAACATGTCATGTTGAGGTTTTTGAGTATTTAGAATGTTGTCAAGAGCTAGAGAGATTTTCCAACTCCTTTTAACTTGTTCTAATTCCTTTCTTAGAGATATTATTTCAGCTTCACATTTTTCACAGATATCATCCTTCTCTTTTAGCTTAATGTTCAAGAAGTCATCCCTTCTTTTTACTTCCTCTCTTTATATTTTGAGAGAAATTATCTTCTTTGGTAGATTCTCATTTTATTCAATGGCACTCATTAGCAAACTATCCATGTTTCTTTCATCTTCTAGTTCCGAGTCATCATCATTTGTAAATGCCATAAATAATGTTTCTTTGCTTCCAACAAAATTACTTTCCTCGTCTAATTCATCATCAATTTCTTTGTAATGACGTGCATTTCTAGTTGATTTCTTTTTTATGACTAAAAATTCATCTTCATCAGACTCATCTTGTTTGGAGAAGAAGTTCTTCTTATTAAACCCTTTCTTTTTGTACATCATTCTTTTAGAGTCCTTCTCATCATCACTATATGTTTATGAGGACATTTTGCAGCATAATGACCTATTCTTCCACAATTGAAACAAATAAGAGGGTACTTAAATTTTAGCTTAGATCCCCTTTTTAGTCTTCATACAAATTGAGCTAACTCGTTTTCAGTGTCAGATTCATCGTTGTTGCAATTCCATCATTTTCCTTATTTTGTAGATCTTGAGGCTTTGAAATCTGCTTCTTTGAAATTTGGGCTCCCTTTCCTCATCTCATAGGAAATAAGAATTCCATGAAGTTCATCCATCTTGAGAGTATATAGGTCCTTCATTTATTCTATGGCACTTAATTTGGAGTCAAATATGTCAGGAAGCGATCTCAGGATTTTTTGAACAATGGTGCTTTCTTCAATATTTTCTCCTAGTCCTTTAAGAGAGTTAACCACTTCAGCTACTCGGAGGCAGTATGATGCAATATCTTCTTCATCATCCATTTTCAAACTCTCAAATTGTATTCTATAGGTTTGAAGCTTTGCCTTCTTAACTTTGGAGTCCCCATCATATAGAGAAACCAACTTATCCCATACTTCTTTGGTTGAGTCACAATTCATGAATTTCATAAATTCGGAATCAGTAATTCCACTAGTGATGGAATTTAAAGATTTGGCATTATAAATGTAGGCTTTTATTTCATCTTGATCATTTGGAAGACTAGCGGGAGCTTTGTGCCCATCCAAAACAGAGTGCCATACTTCAGGACCAAGAGACATTTGATAGTAGGACATCCTCTTTTTCCAAAAACTAAAATTTGTTCCATCAAAGATACGCAGTTTCCCTGTTGCTTCCATGTTCTTCATTGTGCCTAAGAATCCTTCTTCCAACTGTTAGGCTGGTAATGAAGAAGTTGGCTCTGATACCAATTGTTAGAAATACTAAGAGGGGGGTGAATTAGTATTTATTTTCAATTGTTAATTTTTTCTAGTTAGATAATTCACAAGTAAAAACAGAGAGGTGTATAATAATATTATTATTAAGGATTAATAAGAAATTTAGTCCTTTTTCAAATAATTTAGTACAATAGATGTGTGAGGGCACCAACTCTTCAATGAATCAGGCACCAACCTGTTGCCAAGCACCAATTTGGACTTTGATGAGGCTCCAACCTCTAGGGCTTCGACACTATCTTCTCAAGGCACCAACCTTGTGTTTAGGAGCTCCTACCCCAAGGACACCAATCCTTCTTCGCTCCTTTATTGATTCTGCACCAAAGTTTGCACCAAGAATTCTCCACCACAGTGCACTAATAATTTTGCACTATTTACTTAGAAATAAGCGTTATTTATTCTGCATCATTCTTCATCACCAAATCTACCCAATTCTTCGGCACCATATTGCACCAAAAGTTCTTAAAAAAGTCTCCACAGGTCACTATTTGAGTTCTCAAAAGTCTGTCAACTTATTCAAGCACAATTCCAAACCATTTTTATTAAAACGAGCTATCAAAAGAATCTGATCACAAGTTGAAGTCCCTTTTTCCAGGCTTGAGAAAATTCTGGTATATGTTCTTCTTTTTCTAGGTCCGAGCTTGAAGAGGATTGTGCTACTAATCCAAGGTTCACTGCAATGGAGACTGTCCAAGTGTTGAGCTGCTACAAGTGAATATTTCGCAGTGTCACAGCTTTGGGTCAGGGGAGATCCAGGCTACAAAAGGTGACAGTTCACCACAAATATATCCAAAGTTTCAGCCTCCCACAGGTGACTGTCAAGGGTGTAGAACAAAAATGAGATGATTGTCCTAAAACCCAAAATATTGCCTCCAAGAGACTAATCATAGACCAAGCTTAAGTTAGCCTCAAACAGGTGATTTTCCTTCAAATCCGAGCCCTGAAATTTTGGGATGATAAGTCTAAAATCCAGCAAGAGATGGCAGGTGCGAGGTGTATACAGTCCAAGAATTTCTTAATGTTCTAAACCCAAACATAGTTATTTATACCTTATCTCCTACTCCTTTTCTCCCTTTTATTCACGAGCTGTGAACAATGATAATATTTTCTATGGTGATAACCGAAAAGGATGATGGAGAATGGGGTTCTGACGTTGAATATATATTGGTTTTATCAATGCGAAACAAAAATACATGTCTCCAAAAGAAGGCCTACATGGGCAGCTAGCACAGTTCGACTCACAAACCAGAAAAAAATTATTCTAAACTTAAAAATTTGATAACTTTCAAACCGATTGGAGATTTTCACTGAGTAATAGCTCGTCAGAAAGATCAAATTATGCTTTATAATATGGTATAGGTTTCGTGTTCAGATTCATCCTTTCAAATGTAGAAATATTTTTTTTTAAGTGATTGGTCAATAAATGGTGCAGAAAAAATAGAGGACAACGGATGGGCTTCTTGGTGGATGGGCTTCTTCTTTGTTTGCCTCCATCATGGGATAAACATGTCATCATCTAGCATATTGACATCAATTAAAACTTATATTAACACTCTCTTCCCTCTCTTCTTCCTCCATTTAGTCTCTATTTTCCTCCTCCATGGTATTTTGGTCTAGAAACGCTATGGATGAGGAAATAGGAGTGGGGATAGGTCTAGGAAAAATTAGGGATATGGGGGAAGGGGTTATTGAACTTTGGGAGATGGTAGGGGGTTAAAATATTTAGTAAATTGGGAATAGTAATTTTATTACAGGATTTGGCTATGGGTACCTACGAAATTTGAAATACATAGGACTTAGGGTTTAGGGGAAAATGGGCTTAGGGAAAGGGATATAGTGTTTTAGGGTAGGGATAGGCTTTACAGTGATGTAGGAAGGGAATTCAGGGTTTATGGGCGTCAAATTTGGAATGAGGAGTGAAATTAGGGTTTGTAGCTAGACACCATGAAAATCCCTTTTGAAGACTACAAGGAGGTGGAAATATGATCTTAATTACTTGATATTAGATGATAAGAACACTTTTCTAAAGGTTTGAAGGAGTTTAGAGGCATTTTGGTGCTTGGAGAGCTCACTGAGAAAAAGCGCAACACAATGGGCAAAAGTGCAGCGCCTCTCAAAAACTCGGCCTCTGACCCTGCAATTCAATTTTTCTGGCTATGGGAGTGCAAGCTCGATGGATGAAATGACAAATGAGCTACTTTTTGATGTCTTGGTGGTCTTTATGCTTCATAATTTTATTGAATTGGGCCTTGGGACCCACTTTTTCTTTCTTCGCTTTCACTTTAAACTCTGAATCATTACCTTTGCATTTGACTTTCTCTTTAACAAATTGATCATCTGATGACTTTAAGAACACTAGGATTTGAAATTTTTGATGTTTTTGCATGTTGGAACTCTGAGTTAGCAGCTTTGGAATCATGATACTTATTACATTTTGATGACATAAAATTACATAATGAAAATTAAAAATTACATCTGAAAACCAAGATTACATGCTGAAACAAGAAATTTTATTTACAAATCATCTTCATATGATGAAGAGATGTTATTGTATCACCCTTTACTCGGTGGTATTATGCTGTGGAAATGAATTTTTATTGGACCTTGGAAACCCTAGTGACCTAATGGCAACCATGAAAAACCCTAAAAGACCTAATGAGACCTTGAAAGACTGAATTTCAAGATGACATGATTGATATTGACTTTATGGATGGTGTATAGTAAGTAAGGTATGAAAATATTCGAGCAAGTAATAAAATTTGAGGAAGAGTGATGTTTTTGGACTAGGACTACCATCAACTAATTTTTTGCATGACCTAGTGGAACAATAAAAAAAATTTGATTGGGACCCTTAAAATGATATGAAAAGAGGTTTTTTTATCACTGATGGCAGGATGAAAATATTGACACTAACAAAAGATAAGGAAAAAATGGAAAAATTCTACATGCACAATCTTGTGTTGACATACTTGAGCATTTGGGACCCTAATCCTAGAATGGGAGATATGCAGTTAATAGCATTAGCATCTTGTATGGTTAATGAGGAAAATAGAGCACAAGAAGTAAGAAGGGTATGAGGAGAGAAAACATAGAACCTCTACACATTAGGGTGGAACTATTCAGCCCTAGGGGAGTCATCAAAAACCATCTCAAGATAGAAAAGGACCCTGCACTTGCAGAAAAATACCTCAACATACAAGCTCAAGCCATGGCTCACTTTGATGATGTTTCTAGGTTGTTGGGAGATGAATGGATAATGGCTAGTCAAAGGAGATGGAATATCCTCCATCACAACCGTAGAAACATGGAGTACCACACACCAGAGAGTTTGAGAGTTGCTCTAGAGAGAGCGCCACTATACAAGCGGGCCATGCAGGCCAGAAAGATTCATTGGTTTGGTTTGAAGCTCAGTCCACCCTTGTTGCTAGGGCTACGTGATGGAAAATACCAAGATGAGAAGAATAGAGAATGGGAGGAATCAAAAAATAATGATGGCTTTTACCCTCCTAAAGGGACGCCCACAATTCTTCCTTGGGAAGTTAGAGGGTCCATTAAATATTTGAAAGAAATGTAGGAGGACTAAGTTTCTCAGAGGATGAGCAACCATTTGGTAGGGGGTGATGATGAGCTCCATCATTAGGTACATTTGGAGGGGTTAATTGTCACTTTTTTTCCTTATTAGGTTTATTTTTCTCACATTTAATTATATTATGGTCTTATGTTGCTATTGTAGATGGTGATTAAGGCTTGTCATACTTCGAATGCCTAACATGAGTTAAATGCAGGAAAATCATGAAGATATTGCATTTTTTTATGAATATTTTGCAATTAAGGCTCAGAGTAGACATCAAGGAGAGATTCTAGGGGGATTTTCCAACTCCTTAACTCCAAAATGCAGCAAGGGATCCTCGAGATTCCCTCCAACAACTCGAAATCAAAGGCAACCAAGCAAACTCAAGAGCAAGTGAACCAAAGCTCTGCTTCACTTGCAGTCAAAGTGGACACATCACCTACTTTTTAGGGAGTTGTTGGTAGCTACCCTCTAGGTTAAATAGGGCTGGGAAATAGCTCATTAGGATTCAAACATTGAAGGAAGCTAATAGACTCTTAGCTCTTGTAATAGGTTTTTAAGACTTTCATGTTTATGTAGTGAGACTATTTTCTGTAATAAGATGAGTATTCAGATTGTGCTTCACTTATTTAGATTCGAAGGGATGGGATTTTGGGTTAGGGCCCAATCCATTGGCCTTAGTCTCTCTTCTGTATTAATTCTTTACTTTTATGTCATTGTAGCTAGTTTTCTTATGAGTTTTTAGCTAGTTTTCTTACATTTCAATTCACTATTTTTAGTTTGCTTCCATTTGTCTTTTGTTGTCGATTAAGCTTAATTACATGTTGGTAGAATAATATATAAAATCAGAAAGATGTGTGTCGAGCCTCCCTCTCTCATCTCTTTCATTGGAGCTTAAGGAGGGTAGCCCTTGTCCACAAGCCAAATTTGATTTTTAGTTTATGATTTCTTGGAAGGAATAGTTAGGTTGTTGTAGTGTCATGAACATGTCTAGAATGCTGAGTTATATTTCTATTTGTAGGCTAAATTAGGTTTTCTTTCCAAATTCAACTCATCTTTTCCATTTCCTTCATCATGAATTTTTTAATAGTTGTTGCATGAACAGGTGGTTTTCTTGCAAGTCCAAGTATCACAACAAAGGAGGACTTCACCAGCACCTTCATCTTCATTTCTCACCTTTCATCAACCTTTTTTTCATCAAATCACCATCATCCATGTTTTCAGATTTTCATCTTCATACCGTGAGCAAACCCTAGAGGTGCAAGACACGCTTCTCAAGAGTTTATGAGCTTGGACAAGGGCTTGGCCACCTTCCACTCATCCAAACACACCTTCACTCCACCTTCCCTACACTTTTCTCACGCATTTTTGGCCTTGAATTTCCCTCAGACTGTTTCAAGTAGCAATTCCGGACTTCCCTATAGCACTGTAGGAAACTTGTAGAAGCACTTGCAGTAGCACCAATGGGCCCCTCCTTAAGCCCAAAAACCACCATCCACCTCATACAAACCTTCCAAAACCACCCAAACACCTTTAGCCTTACACCCATGAGTTCAATCCCTTCCTAGACCACCTTAGCCCTTTCTCCTCCTAGCTGCAAAACAATGCATTTACAAGCATAGTTAGGTCATGATTAGATGTGTTGTGACTCATTTTCATTTACTTTTGAAATATTTCTTAAAACACAAAAAAATCATATATGTTATAAAATGTAAATTTTTTGTATACCGAAAAATAATTTTTGATTTATATGTTGATGTATTAACATTGTGTGCGGAGATGTGAAGGTGGGTCGAGTTGGGCTTATTCACGTGTAGAGAATTTCAAGAGTTGGGTTGATTGATGTGCTCAGAACATTGCACACAGGTCAGGATCGAGTTGTGCAAACATACGTGCAGAATAGTGTTCGGAGGCTTAAGCGCAATCGCATGTGGGAAGCCCGCCCACATATCGCAAATTGCAATCACAAAGCTCAGGAAGAATGGCACTAAGGAATATGATATGAATGCCGAAATGTGAAGTGCAACAAGGGTTGGACACGATACAACTCAGAACTATGATTTAATGTATTCCAATCACACATCGCACGTAGCAAGCTCAGGAGGAATGACACTAATGAATACGTTATAAATGTCGAAATGCGAAATGCGACAAGGTTTCAAATCACTGATTGTGATTTGCGATTGGCCCCACCTCCACTTTCCACGTCATCCCCACCTCTATCGCACATCGTACATCGCAAGCTTAGGAGGAATGTTTCTCAAGAATATGTTATAAACGCCGAAGGATGAAATGCGATAAGGGGCAGATGCGATGTAGTTTCAGAGTTAAATTGAAAATGATTTCAAATTCAGAACTATGGGCCTTTCCTTTGAGAAATTGCATCAGGGGTAAGAGGAGTCTTATAATGGAGCAGCATAGAAAGCTGAAATGTGATGGAAAGGCAGACACGATACCATTTGAAGGTTAATTTAAATTTATTTAAAGCCCAAGATTATTTCTAGTTGCGTTATTTTATGCAGAAACATGAACGCGGTAGTAGACTCGGGTAACACCCGACCCCGTGAAAAGAGGTAGAGTCAAGTAGAAGGGGACATGATAACATTGTTTGAAGCGCAGAGGCATAGGCAGAGTCAGGAAAAAGGAGCATACAGTGGCACTGTTGGAAACACAATAGTTGGGTCAAGTCGGGCAGAGAGGCGTTATTGCAGAACTGTTTGAATACCACATCAGAAACAGAAAAGACATGAAAGCAAACATAAAAAAAAAATATTGAACTCTGGAAGAAATGCAGCGCAAGGATGTCCAATATGTCAGGGAGACACATCAACACTTCAGGGAGACACATCAACAAAAAATCAGATTCATCAAAAAGAATAATATTTCAAGTTTTAATTTGTTTTCTTTGTTTTTTAATATCGAAGCTACAATGATGTCCTCAATTGAAATGTAAAAAGTAGTTTTAACAGTTTAGGTAGTCGAAGTAGTTTCAAGAATTTCTAGTAGTTACGAACTATTTTTGATGTATTTAAGAAAAACAGAAAGAAAGAAGAAGGGGTTCTGAGTTTTGGACCTCTGGAAGACTAAAACTTTGGTACTTACTTTTTTGAGGAATTAATGAAAGAAGCATCAAGTTTCCTGCAACTTTTGATTGTGATTCATTTTTCCTTTGCTATTTTGTGTACCTTCTTCCTGGAATGAAGTGAAGTAAAGTAGTTTCCGGTCTCTTAATTGCATCTGTGAGTAAGAGTTAAATAACCTTAATTTGTGCTCCTTCACTCCAACTCCTCTCCCTTCAAAAATTCTCTATGGAACTTAAAAGTAATATATTTTGTGTTTACATCATAT
Organism: Pinus albicaulis; assembly: GCA_034641835.2. NCBI lineage: Eukaryota > Viridiplantae > Streptophyta > Pinopsida > Pinales > Pinaceae > Pinus > Pinus albicaulis. The sequence continues at coordinate 352,701,431 of CM076571.1, read as the reverse complement.
TATTTTGAGTTTCCTCTCTCTCCATTAATTTATTTTGAAATTTAAAGTGGTAAATTCTTGGTTACAACATATCATTTTGAGTTTCTTCTAGAATTCTTCTTTTCCATTCAGATATCAACAGTTAATGAAATTGTAGAGTCTTTCATTATACAAGATTATTAAGAGTTTTAAAGAATTAGTTTCCAAATGGATTGAACGGATACCACCTAATATAATTACTTCTGTGAAACATTATTAAAGATGTCTTAAGCATTGATTCCTTTTCACGGCCAAGGAATTGTCTCTTAAGATACAACATTTTCTGGCGCCGTTTCCGGGGACGAATAGACGAAGTTTATTTTCCATGGGTTTTTCACATTATTTCCTTTGGTTGTGCAGTGAGGAGGAAATATGTGGCTGTGTTTGTTATTCTCAGAGTTCTAGCTCACATAAGGCCTCACACGAGGTCAAATACCTCACAGCAGAAGGTCCCTACTTTGTCAGACCCTAAAATATTGGTTTCTAAAAGGGTTCGGAAACCCAAAACCCCCTCAACACCTATTCCTACACTATCTGCTCCTCACAGTAGTTATAGTAATCCTTTGTTTGAAGATATCTCTAAAGTAATTCATTTATTGGAACAAGATTCACCTTTCACACCAATTTATTTTCAAGAACCTAAGTTGGAAGAACACTCCTTTGAGTCTGTTTATTTTACTTTTACTCAAGCTCAACAAACTCCAGTTGTTGGTCCCTCTGCCATTGTCCATCAACCCACTCCCATATCAATTTTATCTCCACCTTCGTTCATTTTCACAGCAGGTTCATCGACTGCATCTAACCAAGGAACAATCAATCAAGGTGCAAACATGGTAGCACCAGCCTTTTTGTTGAACACATATGCTCCACTTAACCTTCCACAACTAATGAATGTGATGCCTCAAGAGTATCTTAAATGACACCCATGTTTTACTAGAGAATATGAAATAACTGCAGAAAAACACTTGCCTTTGTTTTGTAATTTTGCTAAAAATCTGAATGTAGAACATCTTGATGTTGTAATGAGGCTTTGTGTTTTGTCTCTGGATGGAGAGGATAAAAATTGGTTTAAGGGATTTCCAAATGATTCTATTAATACATGGGAAGAAATGGAAAATAAATTCACTCGAAGATGGGGTGAAAAAAGGGATCATAGATATTCACTAACATAGTTCAATGCAATCAAAAGAAAACCAGATGAGAATATATCTAATTTTATCAAAATATTCAATAAATTGTATAACAGTTTGCCTGTAGAAATGAAGACCCCTCCTTTTGGAGCAAATGTGTTTTTTTTTTGGGCTTTTGAAGCCGATTTTAGTTTCACACTTAGAGAAAGGAGATCCCCTACTCTAGTGAAGATACAGATAGATGTTTTAGAATTGAAGCTAATATGATTGCATCTGGGAAGGCGAAAGGGAACCGCCAGTCAAAGAGAAGGGGAAAGCAAAGGAATAATCATCACAGGATCAAAGAATTGAAGAGATGAAAAAGGTGATAATTTTTTTTTCAAATAAGCTAGTTAAGATGGAATTGGAAAGTAAAATCCCAAAGACAAGTACAACAAAACCAAGGAGGATTTAACCCTAAATTTAGAATACAACCCCTGCAAATTTTGCAGAGGGAAAGAAAAGATCAAGATCAGGTTCAAGCACCATTGTATATAGAAGCAACACCCAAAGATTCAGCAGAAGATGACCAAAAGGAAGCTGAAGATCAAATATTTTATATGTACACAATAGAAGAGGATGAAGAGGAAGATTATGAGGGATAATATGCTGAAGCTGAAGTATCTTTTGATCAAGATGAAATGGATGAATATTGTAGGAAATTCACAGATTTGATGCAAGCTAAGTTGTATAAAAAGTATGATTTAGGGTTTAGAAAGAGAACTAGAGTGCAAGATAATGAAGGTGAACAACAAGATTCTATTCCTCCTCCAATGGAAACTCCACAACAAAAGGACCTTGTAAAAAAATTTAGTAATGGGAAGCAACCTGTAAATTCAGTTAATAGAACAAATGTGCAGCAGGGTGAAACTTCCCAGAGCAAATCAGTTGATACTAATATTTTGGAGAGAGTTTTTCTCGTACAAGAACAAGCAAAAAATTCTAGAAAGAGTGAAGAAGAACTTGAAAAGAATGTTAAACAAACTCATGCTTTCAGTTTGACAAAAGAGTTGGAGAAGGTAAAAAATCAGGTACCTCTTCTAGAATTATCTAAAATACCAGTCTACAAGAAAGACATTTCAGAATTTATTAATCTCACACAGATTGAAGATATAAGTGACACTGTGAACTCACAAGAAGAAAAGCCAGTGGTCACCTTTGGTCCTCATGTAGAAGAAGTAGACCCTTTTGTTCCACCATTCTATATTTCTTTGTTGCTTCATGATTTTACTCTCCATAATTGAATGATGGACTCAGGTGCATCCCATAATCTCATGCCATTGTCTGTTATGAAGGAACTAAACTTGCATATTATGAAACCTTATAGGGATATGTATTCATTTGATTCCAAAAGGGTGAAATGTGTTGGGGTAGTTAAAGATGTAGTAGTTTCTTTGGCACAAATTCCAGAAAAGAGTATAGTCATGGATGTAGTTGTTGCTGACATTCCAGATGCTCCTGTCAAGATCTTGGGGAGAAAATTTGGGAGGTGTTCTAAAATTAGATTTCTCTTATGCTATCATTCCTATTTTTAATGGGTAAGAAAGGAGATTGTACATGGAAAAAATGTTCGTGAAGACCACTACCAAGAAAGATGCAGAAAATTTCCCTATTTATAGTCAAGAAAAAGAAGATCTTTCATGTTTCATGCTGCATGAAGATGCAAAATTTGCCGAAAACACAGGGAAGCAACTCTCGTCAGGATATGTAAATAATGAGCTGCACTCAAAAAATATTTGGAAATGCTACTTTTATGGTGCCTATTCCAAGGAAGGCACATGAGTTGGATTCTTTCTGATATCGCCAGAAGGTAGCCTCGTGCATTTTTCTCTCAAGTTAGAGTTTGATTCAACAAACAATGTAGCTGAGTATGAGGCCTTAATCATTAGTCTTCAAGTTGGTAAACAGATGGGAGTTCAATGTATTTCAATTTTTGGTGACTCCGAATTGATAATAAGACAGATTAAAAATCATTGTCAAACCAAGCTTCCGAGATTAAGATCATATAGGAATGAATTTTTGGATCTGATAAAGAACTATTTTGAAGCCTTCAATCTTCAGTTTATTTTTAGGGAGGAAAATAGATTGGAAGATTCTTTAGAAGTTGCATCTAGCACCTTCAAGCCACCTATGAATCTAAGGTTAAGGTATGAGATTGAAATTAGACATAGACTCTCAATTCATGATAATGTGAAACATTAGCAGGTGTTTGAAGACGTTGAGAAGATAAATCATTTATTGACAATGATTGGAAACTGTGAAGATGCTAAGATAGATCAAGAAGAAGAACAAACAGAGCAAAAAATAGAAGTAAGACATTTTAAAAACTCAATAGGTGATCAGAAGATTATTCAGTTGAAAGATAATATACTCCCTAAAGGTTTGGTTCCTCTTGAGGGGTTGTTTGATTCAATTGACATTGTTGTTAATTCAAATAAAATACATTAAGAGGAAGAGATGGAAGATTGTAATTTGGGAAATCAGCAGGAGCCAAAAATGGTGAAATTATTCAAAGGTGTTCCCAAAAATTATAAATAAATATATATTGATCTCTTTAAGAGGTATATGGATGTGTTTTCTTGGTCATATGAAGACTTGAAAATGTGTGATAAAAGCATAATACAACATAATATCCCATTGAAAGAAGGAATCGAACCACATAGGAAAAAGCTCAGACAGATTAATCCATTGATGCTAGCTCCAATTGAAAAGGAAGTGAAGAAATTTCTCCAAGAAAAAATCATAGTCCCTCTAAGATATTTGGATTAGGTTTCTAATCTGGTCCCTGTGAGGAAGAAAAATGGAGAGATAAGATTGTGTGTGGACTTCAGGAATTTGAACAGAACATCTCTAAAGGATAGTTATCCTTTACCTAAAATGGATTATGTCTTACAGAAGGGGAAAAGAGCTTGCAATATGTCTATGGTTGATGGATTCTCTGGAAATAATCAAGTGGCAATGGATCAGGAAGATCAGAAAAGACAGCTTTCACACCCCCCTAGGGCACCTTCATGTATGCAAGGATGCCATTTGGTCTTATGAATGCAGGTGCAACTTTTCAGAGGGCCATGGAAATAGTGTTTGTTGGATACAAGTACGTGGTTATATATTTGGATGATGTAACTGTTTTTTCAGGATCAGATGATGAACACCTAGAACATCTGCAAAAAACTTTTGAAAAGTGCAGGAAGTATGGTTTGTCACTAAATCCCAAAAAAATATTTGTTTTCCTTGGAGGAAGGTAAATTATTGGGTCACATAGTTACAAAGAAAAGGGTAAAGATTGATCCAGCAAGGGTGGAGGCAATTCAGACCATTCCTTTACCCAGAAGCAAGAAAGATATTCAAAGATTTTTGGGAAAAATAATTTTTTTGAGAAGATTTGTACCAAATTATGCTGAGATTGTGAGAAATATAACTGACATATTGAAGAAAAATGCAAAAGTGAGGTGGGATAAAAAAGCAAGAGAAGCATTTTCCATAATAAAAGAAGCACTCCAGGAAGCTCCTGTTTTAATAAGTCTCGATTATCAAAAGGTATTTCAAATATTTTCATTCGCTTCCCCCGCTACTATTGTTGCTGTGTTATTGCAGAAAAATGAGGATAGTAAGGAACAACTCGTGGAATTATTCAGCAAAGTTCTCAGAGATGCTGAGCTCAAATATAAAATTTTGGAGAAACAAGTGTATGCATTGGTCAAAGTACTCAAATCCTTCAGGATTTATGTGTTTCAATCCCAAATAACCGCTCATGTACCTAATTCTGTTGTTAAGGACGTGCTGGTTCAAAGCGATGTTGAAGGAAAAAGAGGAAAATATATAGCTAAAATCCAGGAGTATGATTTGGAAATTAAACCCACCAAGTTAATCAAAGGACAGGGTTTAGAAAATTTTCTAACAAAAATAAATTTTCAAGCATTGGGAATTAACCTCTTGGCACTAGTGGATGGAGCTGACAACGAAAACGGTCAAAATAAGCCCAAAACATGTATTCAATACAAATTTTTGTGTTCATATTGGTATAAATATGTTGCTCATTACCTGTGTTTATTTTCTTGCCCATCTTCACTGAACAGAACCAAGTACAGATCTCTCAAGCTTAAATCTCAACCATATGTCATAGTAGAAGAAAAGTTGTACTGGAAATATCTTGTTGGTATTTTGTTATTGTGTTTAACTGAAGGTGAATCCATTAAGGTTGTCAAGGAATATCATGAAAGTCTATGTGGAGGACATTATAGTTGGAAGGTCGTAGCCCATAAAATCCTCCAGTTAGGTTTATATTGGCCCACCCTATTTGCATATGTACATAGATTGGTCAGAAGTTGTCATAAATGTCAATTGTTTGCTGAGAAGAAAAGACTTTTCTCCATTACCTCTTATCCTTGTATTCATAGAAGAGCCCTTCAAGCAATGGGGACTTGATTTTATTGGAGATATCAATCCACCATCAAGTGGGAAGTTCAAATGGATTCTAACTGCCACTAATTACTTCACAAATTGGGTTGAAGCGATCCCCACCAAGAAATAAAATGGCCAAGTGGTGATGAAGTTTCTGGAGGAGAACTTATTCAGTAGGTTTGGTTGTCTAGTCAAGATTGTAACTGATAATGCTCAGGTATTTAATTCTACTTGATTCATTAATTTATGCCAAACATATAATGTAATATTGTCACATTCCACAACATATCATCCACAAGGGAATGGGTTGGAAGAATCTTCAAACAAGACCTTGGTTAGGATTTTGAAGAAGAAAATCACTGAAAATTAGAAAAACTGGGATTCAAAGTTGAATTTTTCTCTTTGGGCAGTCCGAGTAACCACCAGGAGGTCTACTGGCATGTCACCCTATCAATTTTTTATGGAACTCAGGCAATATTTCCTACTCAGTTGGCCAAACCAGTGATTTGTTTCCTTCAAGAGGCTCAGGAAGAACCTAATGATCTAGTGAGAAGATTGAACAAAGTGATAACATAAACAAAGTTAGAGATAACTTTATTTCTTATCAAGAATATATGAAGTCCATATTTGACAGAAAAGAAAAATAAATCCTCTTCCGAGTAGGAGATTTAGTATTAAGATGGGAGACCAGAAGGTATGATAAAGGAAAGCATGGTAAGTTTGACCCTCTGTGGTATGGTCTGTATAGAATTTCTGAAGCCAAATCAAACAATAATTTCATCCTAGAATATTTTGATGGAGAATCCCTGCAGCTGCCTATGAATGGGCAGTAATTGAAGCATTATTTTGAGCATTGAAATTCAACATTCCACCATTGTAAATAACGGATTGCTCATTGTTCATATGTCACCAAGAAATATTTGACTCCATGCCCAATGGATAATGCACTAATCTGCTATTCTTAGCGCTTTCATGGAAAAAAGAATTATCCCCAGGTGGAGCCAGATGTTGTGACTCATTTGCATTTACTTTTGAAATATTTCTCAAAACACCAAAAAATCATATATGTTAAAAAATGTAAAAATTTTGTATACCGATTTTTTTTTTTATATATGTTGATGTATTAACATTATGTGCGGAGATGTGAAGGAGGGTTGAGTCGGGCTTATTCACGTGCAGATAATTTCAAGATTTGGGCCAATTTATGCATTCAGAACATTGCAAATAGGTCAGGGTCGATTCGTGCAAATATACATTCAGAACAATGTTTGGAGGCTTAAGTGAAATCACATCTAGGAAGCCCGCCCACATATCGCAAAGCTCAGGAGGAATGACGCTAAGGAATAATTTATGAATTCTGAAATGTGAAGTGAGACAAGGGTCGGACACGATGAAGCTCAGAACCACGATTTAATGTATTCCAATCGCACATTTCACATCGCAAGCTTAAGAGGAATGGCGCTAAGGAATAAGTTATAAATGCAAAATGCGACAAGGTTTCAAATCGCCAATTGCGATTTGTGATCAGCCCCACCTCCACTTGCCATGTCATCCCCACCTCTATCACACATCACACGTAACAAGCTCAAGAGGAATTTCGCTAAGGAATATGTTATAAACTCCAAAGGCTGAAATGCGATGTAGTTTCAGAGTTAAATTGCAAAGGATTTCAAATCTGGAAGTAAGGGCCTCTACTTTGAGAAATCACATCGGGGGTAAGAGGAGGCTTATAACGGAGCAACATGGAAAGCTTAAATGTGAAGGAAAGGCAGACACAATACCATTCAAAGGTTAATTTAAATTTATTTAAAGTCCAAGATTATTTGTAGTTGCATTATTTTATGCAAAAACGTGAATGCGGGCAGTAGACTCAGGTAACACCCAACCTCGTGCAGAATAGTGTTGTATGCGGTGGTACCTTGTAAATAAATGGAATACTAAGCGCTGCGGGCATGAGCAGAAGAGGTAGAGTTGGGAAGAAGGGGACATGATAACATTGTTTGAAGCATGGAGTCAGACAAAAGGAGCATATTGTGGCACTGTTGGAAACACAACAACTGGGCCAAGTCGGGCAGAGAGGCGTTATTGAAAAACTATTTGAATACCACATCAGAAACAAAAAAGATATGACAGTGAGAAGAAAAGACAAATATTGAACTCTGGAAGAAATGCAGGGCAAGAATGTCCGATCTATCAAGGAGACACATCAGAAACAAATCAGATTCAACAAAAGGAATAATATTTCAAGTTTTAATTTGTTTTCTTTGTTTGTTAAGATCGAAGCTATAGTGATTTCCTTAATTGCAATGTAATAAGTAGTTTTAACATTTTAGGTAGTCGAAGTAGTTTCAAGAAGTTCTAGCAGTTACAAATTGTTTTTTATGTATTTAAGCGAGACAGAAAGAAAGAAGATGGGGTTCCGATTTTTGGACCTCTAGAAGACTAAAACTTTGGTACTTACTTTTTTGAGGAATTAATGAAAGAAGCATCGATTTTCCTGCAACTGTTGATGGTGATTTTTTTTTCCTGTGCCATTTTGTGTCCCTTCTTCCTAGAATGAAGTGAAGTAAAGTAGCTACTGGTCTCTTAATTACATATATGAGTAAGAGTTAAATAACCTTAATTTGTGCTCCTTCACTCCAACTCCTCTCCTTCAAAAATTCTCTTTGGAACTTAAAATTAATAGATTCTGTGTTTACAACATATTATTTTGAGTTTCCTCTCTCTCCATAAATTCATTCTGAAATTTAAAGTGGTAGATTCTGGGTTATAGCATATCATTTTGAGTTACTTCTACAGTTCTTCTTTTCCATTCAGATATCAACAGTTAATGGCATTTTAGAGTCTTTCATTATACCATATTATTAAGATTTTTAAAGAATTAGTTTCCAAACGGATTGAATGAAGACCACCTGATATAATTACTTCTATGACACATTGTTGAAAATGCCTTAAGCATTGATTCCTTTTCACAACCAAGGAATTGTCTCTTAAGATACAACAAGATGCATGAGTAAAAGCATGATAGATAGAAGACTAAGTAGACAAAGTGTGTTTAGCCATTTGGCCCAACAATGTGTGATTAGGTTAGTCTTCTTTATGCAATTACAATTCAACAATTTACTTCATGAAAAATACCTAGTTTGCTTTCATTTCTTACCATAGATTAATTTTCATATTTCTTTCATTGCAGAGTAGTTAGATGTACTTTATAGTTGTAGAATAGTTATTTTCTTGTTCATAGAGTAACGTCTTTGATTCATTTGTAGCCCTAGGTCTAATTTCAGAAGTGTGACATACTTCATTTAGAAACCCTATAAATAGCACCCTTTCCTAGAGCTCAGAATAGGATGAAATGAGTAGAATGCATCTGTTGTGTATATAGCATTGCCACATCCAAGTTTGTTCGAACCCCGGGTTGATAAATTAAATTAGAGTAGCCTCTGGGAGTTGCAGCATTCTTGGTGCAATACTATGGCTCACCATATCCATAGATACGTTCTCCTACAAATAACTCTCACTCACAAGAATTTCTCCTTAAACATGAAAAATGAATGATCTCTCACATATAAGGTGGCATGAAATGGACCTCTCACATAAAGTGGCACAAAATGGTCCTCTTGAATCTGCTGATCAGATTCAAATCATACTCATGAACATTCTAAACATCCTTGAATCTAAAAGAAGAATAATTTTGATATCATATGGGATCACAATCTACCACCCTTTATCCATCACCCAGAATCTCTTCCAGCGGGGATCCATCTTAGTCCTAAATAATTGAACATGTTTAAATAATACATGAATGAAAGGTTGGAGAGAATTCCTCTCAACACCTTAAAGGTGTCAAACCTATTTCTAAAAAAGAACAAAACTTGGAACAACTTCCCAAGGATACTAAAGTCCTATTGGGAACAGAGGAAGTCAAATAAAAACAAGTACAAAGTTGTGAGCTAGTAGTCAGCAATGATAGATAAATTTTGGTATCAATTTAGCCAGGAGCTTAAAGGAGAATAGTAGGTGATAATCATTGATCCATAAGAAACAATCGACACACCCCAAGACAAACATTAGAACCCATTTACTGCTGGGTCTACTGAAAAATTTGTCAACACAGAAGGAGTTAAATTCATCCCGGCCTACCCAAAAACTAAAATTGTATTAAAGATAGAAGATATCCCTCCTTTAGATACTTTTTGCAGCCCCAAATATAAGGTTTTAATGAGCAGACAAAGAAATAGGAGGAGAGTTGAACAATCACAAGAGTTAGTCCCTAGTGATGTGCCCATGGAGGTAGTATGGAAGGATTCGCAAGCAAATCCATCTCATGATCTGACAAGGTTGACTGAGTTTAAAGGTACTTATGCATCTGCTACAATTGACAAGGCTAAAGAAGTCCAACAATTGGTTAAAGAAAAGGATGAGAGAATCCTACAACTAGAACAAGGGATGCCGATAGAGAAACATAACATTAACCATCAATTGCAAACCCAAGTGTCACAACTATGACAAATCATGGATCAATTAAAGCTGCAACATCATTCTGACATTAGTGACAAGGATGCTCAAATTCACTAGTTATAATTTACAGTACAACAATTAAAGGATAATCCAAATGTGGATTATTTAAAAAAATAAGCTCTGGAACTCAACACTTTGTTGGCTCAGCAACAAGTGGTATTTTGCCAAAGATTGACTAACATCAATGAGCTATGCATGAAAAGTGATTCACTGATGAATCAAATAACTAACCAAAGGATAACCTTTGATAAAATTGATGAAAAAGTCTTTCAAGATATCACCTGACAGGATATTGCAGACGATTGAAAGGCCAATCTACCCAGGATTGAGGATTCCAAGAAGGAAATCTTATTCACTGATTGGGATATACAATTAAAACAGGTACATATTTCTATATGCAGGGAAAGAGATATTGCTAATAATATTGTTGAAACAATTAGAAAAAATATCATTGGTGCTAATTTAATTGATAAATTCCCACCTGATTCTCTCCCTGTTGTGAAATATTTAATGAATCATTGTCAAGATATGTCGAAAAAAAAAGGAGGAAAACATCAGAAAATTGGCAAAGCTATATTGGGAAAAGTACTGGAAGTACTTAGTTAAGCCACATAGTCAATACCTTATGTTGTGTTTCCTAACTAGCACCTCATCCCACATGACACCTACTCTATCATATGCAGTCTATACAGGACAACTGCGCATCAGGCTAGGCCAACCTCCTTTAGCTCAAAGAATGAATGAAAACAAAGACAACACCACGCTCTTGAAGCAAGTCACCCAACAAACTCTATTTATGTTTTTATTTTCACTTATTTTAAGGAGAGTTGTTTAAACCTCCTCAGTACTTCATGTATTTTCTATTTTTGTACTTTTATTTTACTATATAAACCCTTTCATGAACAGAGTTAAGATATACATGGTAATTTTATCTCTATATTGATTTTTTGTTTATGTGAATAATAATTTAATTTCTTTATGATGTTTTGCTATGTGTATATTTTTTAACAAATTTCAGTATTAATTCACTTCTGAACATGCTTAGATTTCCATTTTTCAATACATATACAATACGTGTAGTTATTAAATGTGATATATGCTTAATCAATTTATTTGTTTAACTATTTAATCAAATCAATCAACTTAAATTGTCTTTTATTTCTATAAGTTCTTGATAAATTTTCATTTACATTCACTTAAGATTATATTTTAAGATCACATATAAGAGAAACATAAGTCATCCCGTGATAGAGATAGGTATATATATTATTTTAAGCTTGTTGTCACTATCATTCATCAAGTCACAGTTAGTTATAAATACCACACATCCATCCAATTATCTAAATTGGGAAACTGGTCCCATCATCCCCAATCAGATCCACCATTCTAAATGGAAAAGGGATGGTTTTCAAGTCCCCAACTAGATGGTTATCCGCTGATGTTGTGCAATGATTTTTGAGGCATCAACAACATTGTATTGAGTTGTACGTTTGCACACATGTGGTTAAATATTTATGAATAAATTTAACTGATAAATGTATTGCATATGTCTTGCATGTGTTATCCATTGAATGAATGACCTCGATGAATAAACCAAGAGAGGTCATGAATCTAAACGAAATGCTTATATGTGTTAAGAAAAACACATAAATAAATACAAAGGAACCCCATGACAAGCTACAGGTCATGGCAAATTCCATTAGTCTTGGAATAAAACTTGAAAACATTGGGCTCAAAGACCCTCTATTAATATACATATTACACGGAGGACCCTCTACTTAGCAAGGTCTGTATTTGTTTACAATTGTTGTTACCAAGTCACAAGTTATTGTGTCTTATGGCAAGAAACACATTAAAAATGATGGAATTTTCCCTTGGGGCCATTCAATCCCATTAGCTTTGTCTAAATGGCTTTCAACCTTGCATTTTCAGCAGGCTGGATATATGTCAGTGGCGTCTTCGTGTTACCGATGAGGCACCAGAAGGCTTTATGTAGCACCATGGAGCTACTTATAGGATCAACATGGATTCGAGTTTTGTTGGCATGTGGAAGGAGATATGAATCCATTTTAGGAGTTCACGCCAAGTCCATGGGAGGTAATGGTTGAGGATGTGTATGAACCTCCATGCCTAGAATTCCCTGTTTGGAACTGAGGAATATAGGGTGGCAGAAACCTATTAAAAAATATATCACCCAAGCTCAGTAGGGTTAGAACCATGAAAGGTTTCAATGACTTCTTGAAGTTAGTATCAAGATTTGTAGTCAAAATAAAGGTCTGTTGGGCTACTAAATTTGAGCCTTGGTTGAGAAATATAAATCAAGTTGATCGACATTGGCAAGAGAGGTATCAATGGGGTGACTAGAGAATCCCTCTGCGATCATATCATAGAAGGTTGGGAAAGAACCCCTTAGTTGAGCCATGACAAGGGTAGTGAGCCACTTCGATGTGAGGCTGAGAGGTGCATCTCAACCTTATAACAAGCAGAGTACCCAAAAATTATCCCAATTTGACAAGAAGAACCCTAGGCATGGCAGACCCAGATTCACTATTGAGATCGTGCTACCAAGCCTGTGGCCCAACTGGAATTTATAAGTTCTAAGGATAAAATCAGAGGTGGAGGTTAGTGATCCAAAAAGAGAAAAATTGACTATTTGCATAATTTCACCAAATATTAACTAAGGTTGATTTTAAGTGAATGAACGAGAGAAATGATTTTTAATGTGCCTTAAACATAAACTTGAAATATGAAATTGAGCATGAACAAAATATAATAAGAAGCAAACACATAAAAATTGATGACAGAGTTCGTTCCTCAACCACATCTTTGGGTCCGCTTCCAATGGGCATCCGTTGTATTAAAAATGCTCATAAAGTCTCTTTACATCAAATTCACCATTCTATATTGTGCACACATGCATCAATGGATAATTTCAATGGATAGGCCTTAGCCTTAGCTCTCTGACGCAACTTATAGATATAAAAAAGGCCCAATATTGGCCAAGTTATGCCTCAAAAGGCATATTATAGGTAGTCATAAAACAAATTTGCAGGCAACTCCTTATAACTCTGTTTTCTCTGGTGCATTGGAAATTCTTTTTATAACCCATGGGAAGGTCTCGCGGTCAAACCTGCAGGCCTCTCGGGATCGGATTTTAAATACTTATAACTTAGTTGCAACTATATTACAAATATATAATTGTATGGTTATTGAATTAACAAGCACGTACCATATTAATAATATGGTTGAAACAAAGTTATTAACATAGTATATCATATCACCTGTCGAATATACGTGAACCATATATAACATATGGTTGAGACCATTGTGGAGTAATGGACCAGTGGTGGCATACAACTTTGACTCGTGGCATTAGTTTTTAACTTTGGAATGCAACGCTAACCATGATGTGGTTAACTACACCATTTGTGGAGGTCTACGCCAAATTTTTGGAGCGCCTATTAATAAAAAAATTGGGTTTGTGTTATCATATAGTTGAAACGATGCACGAGTTTGGCAGACCATCAAATATGGCAGTTCCGCCAACCCTTCCCCCACATGCAAAATTACATTACTTTAAATATATTTCTCCACCCTTGTTTAATACAGCACTGTTGTGGGCTAATGGTAAGGTTTTGTGATGTTGGATTGGAGGTCCCGGGTTAGACCCATGACCTTGCAGGTTTGACCTTTCTGCCGAGTTTGACTTTGACCTGCCACGTGCGTTGACCCTGCCAAATGTCCTGTTGTTTGACTGCTACGTATCTTTCTAAGAGAATTCCACTTGGCCTGCAAAGGCCCATTTTTTTCTTGTTAAAGGTGAAATGTAGAATTGTGATAGAATTCCACTTGGCCTGCAAAGGCGCATTTTTTGCTTGTTAAAGGGGAAATGTAGAATTGTGATAATATATGATAGAGGGAAAAAAGGGGAAGGAATAAGGTTGAAATTTTAAGGTTCCATTCCCATTACTATACCTTGGGAGTCACATTTACTAGTGGCAACCCTCTTACTCTAGGTGAGTAGGATGGGAGATGTTACAAAGGCAAGGAAATGTGAATGTAAGAAAAATTTGTGATGCAAGAAAATGTTGACATGTAAAAGACCAGAGGCAGATGAAAAAGGCAAGACTCTTATGAAAGATAAGAGTTAAAAAGTGAAGGACAAAGGAAGAATGGAAAATTAAAATGAGGAATTGTGTTATAATCCAGAGTAACACGATATGCATAACTAAGAAACAACATTATAATGAAAATTATAGTAAGCAAGGGTGATTTACTTTGGATTATAACACACGTCATCATTTTACTTTGTCATCTACCTTTGTCCTTCATTTTATGACTCCTTTATTTAATCAAAGTCTTTCCTTTGTCATCTTCCTCAAGTCTTCTGAATTCCAACATTTCCTTGCATCACAACTTTTCCTTGCATTCTCATTGTCTTGCCTTGCATCTCTACAACACCTCTTCAACACTAATATTTGCAACATCTCTTTTTTATGCAACATATCTTTGTGGCTAAAACTTTCTCCTGCCAACTAGATCAAGCATACTATTTTCAACATCAACCGACCTCAACAACATATTTCCATTACCTTAGCCTTGCATCATGCCTTTACCTTTGCCTTACATCACAACTGTGAGAAATATTTGCTCCTTTGCTGTTTTGCCAGCAATATCTGCAACAATGTGTCATCATTTTAACAACATATGAATTCATCATAATCAATAGCATACACATGAAACATAAAGTATCAACACAGGCATAAGCTCATTTGTTTCTCCTTTGCCATCAATGACAATAATGCCAATACTTTAGAATAATTATGTGGCTTATATGGGGTACATAGGAAGGTGCTCAAGTAAAAAATAATAGTTAAGCGCTCATATATTTTTATTTACAGAGGTCAATTATAGTAAATAAGGCCCAAAATCTGAATGCACTAAATGTAAGAAGGGTTACTAGAAGATTCCACCTGCTAGAAATTTCATTCTCTACAATGTTTATGGGGGGGATATAATATTATATAAAGAAGTATAAGAAATGTAGTGGAGTATGGTGAGACACATTATAATTATTTTGAGCAAACATTGCTTATGGAGTGCTTTCCTTAAGGAATAATATATGGTGCTACCCTGTTAGTCATCAGTATTTTTTCACCTGTTGATGATGAATAGTTTTTAAAGCCAAGTTTTCTAGCAGCTGATCTCAAATTTGTCAAATTTTCCAGCTGGAAAACACCCATAAAAATTGTTTCCCTTCGACCTTTTAAAATCAGCCCATGATGATATAAAACCTAATTTTCAAGCCCTATCTAGTCTCAGTCATACAAACTTATTCATCGGCTCCAAAGAGAATACTCCAAATCTGTCCAAAAAGTCTCCCCTAAGTTAGGTAGTGGCGCTTTAGGCAATTTTCCCTTGGAAAACTATCCTAAAGCCAAAAGAACCTCTATCTAATATCAACCAATCCTAGATGACCTTCCTATTCTACAAATAAAGCTTGATTACACCCTTAGGTCACACCACTAACAAGCCTTGATGTCTCAGCAATACATATGCCACAGGTCAAGCTGATATTAGGTGGATGTACAATGTTTGAATGTATTTTTCAAGAGCAGAAGTGTACCAGTGTTCCAGAAGACATTATTAAACTTAACATGAGAAGACAATTGCTTCTCATGTGTTTTTGAGCCTGGGATGCAGCTACAAGACAGAGAGTTATTTCAATAAGCTCCTGCAAACACAGTCAAAGGTTAGTGACTTATGAATAAAAAGAAACAATTTGCAGATACTGGTCAGGCTGCCTCTGATGTCTAAAGATGCATAAAGGTATTTTTAACAGCAGAATTACATGTCTCAGAGAAATGCCCCTCATGGCATATTGTTAATTTGTCACTTTATTTTCTTAGCTATGAATAGACAGCGAAAGGAAATATGACACTGCTTGAAAGCAGATGAAATGAAATCACTGTTTTAAACCTCCTCCAAGCATGAGCAGAGGGTTGATTGACTGAGAAAACCTCCTCCAAACATGAGCAAAGGGTTGAATGACTATGTAAAACCTCCTCCAAGTATGAGCAGATGGTCAGGTCATTGGTTGAAAACCTCCTTCATTTTACAAGCAGAGGGTTTGGCAATGTGATAAAGGCCTCCTTCATTTAATAAGCAGAGGGCCAGGAATAGAGGTATGGCCTCATTTAAAGGGCACAAAGCTAACAATGATGCAAACTGCCTGAAAAAATTGTTTAAAACCTTGTCTCCAATAGATTCAAAACCACTAACACAGCAGTAGTGTCTCAAATATTGATAATAGGGTTTTCACTAATTGAAGGGCAGAGTTTAAATGCAGTGGGAAACAATTGAAGGCTTATGAATAGAAAAATGTTGTTAAGCAGATGGCCAAGCAGTGATATTATGATAATAAAAGAGGTTTGGTTTTTCTTCTATTAGAGATCTCCTTCAAAGGTAATCTGAAGCTAAAGTGAACAAAGCTTGGACAGTTTCATCAATGTGAAAAAAAGGATATGACAAGATGTCTCAAATTCAAAAACAACTTTCAAAGAATCAAGCCATATCACCTAGCCATTGTTTTCCTTTAAAAGACAGAGTTGAAATTTAGTAGAAATCAATTCAAGGTTTATGAATTGACAGCTCGATTAAACATAGGCCAAGGAGTGATTTTGATGTTCAAAGAAGCTTTGCTCTTGCTGTCTATGAAGATATTTTTCAAAAACTCATCAAAATTGACAAGGAGGTAGCCTAAGCCTTGCTTCTCAAGGAGACTTTGCAAAACACAGAGACAGTATGTGTGAAAAAAGGGTATGGCATGTGTTTTAAGTTCAGGGACAACATTCAAAGAAATAAAACATGCCACTGTCACAAACAAAGGCCTTTTTTTCCTTGACAAATAGATATAGGTAAAATATGGGTAAATGCAAATAAGTTTTGTCATCCACAGTCAAAAGAAAATCTCAAAAGGGCACCTGACAGTTTTGGTCAACTCCACTATGGACATAATCATCAACAAACACCAATAGAGTCGAGTTGTCAAAGAGAGTTTTAGAGTGGTGATTTATCTCCTTCCAAGATATGGCAAAGGATGCCTCATAAATCATTGATATGTATTTGAGCAAGGTTTTTCCTTTAAGGGTCAGAAATAAGCAAAAAGTGACAAAGTTTCTTCTTTAATGAGAAACAGTGAAAGATAGTAGAAGGGGTTTGTTGTTTCTTAAAGAATCCTTTCTACTTCAACGAGAGCCATCACTAGGGTGTCATTCAAAGTTCGAGCACATCATCTTGTCAAAATACTTGTTTGAATATGAGTCTTTATAATGTTTTAAAATGATAAAATTGCAAAGACAATGGCTCATGTTTTGACAAAAAAAAAGGCCTTTTCAAACACATAAACCCTCTAAAGAATTATATGAAAACATTTGATTTTTATTTCATATAAGAGGTGGGGAGACCGTTGCAAAGCCCATTTTGCAAATTCAACACTCACCAAGTGCTCCCCTGGCTCTTCATCGGACAGAGCAAGAAGTTCCGAGAAATTTCCAAGCTTTTTAAGGCTTAAAGCCTGGGTGGCGCACCTGGAAGAGCATGCGGTGCATTCAGAAGAGAAAATAGACATAGTTTATATATTTGTGCGGCGCACCTGTAGCGCCATTCACCACTTCCCGAAGGCCGACCCGAAACCTCTCATTGCATGGCATTCTTCTCAGTAAACATGTCGCTCCTCTCTAAACTCCCAAAACACCTTCAAAGGTTCCTTTGGAGCTGCTCAATCAATCGACCAAGGCCATAAGAATTTTTTCAAGGTATTCTCCATTGCTCCTTGCTAGTTTTTGAAAATCTCAAAGAGGTGACAGGGTTATTTTCTCCAAGGAAGAAACAGTGATAAAAAGGGTAGGGTGTTTGAGAAAAATCAAACGTTTTTGTTGCTATGATTGCCAAATATTAGTATAGTGATAGGTCAAGTGTTTTTATCAACCTTAAAGGATCTTAAGAGCTTTAAGAATAGTGATAAAACATGCACTAATTGCAAGACAAAAACACAGAGTTGTAGACATTTCAAATTGCTGGAAAGTGTCCTAACAGGGTTAATAGAAGAAAGAAAACCTTGACTGCTAAAACTCAGAAGAAAGAGATGTTTGTAAGGTGGAAAGAGTGGTCATAGTCTGAATTATTTGTCACTTCAAAAGTGTCCTCTTCGTATGGTGAAACAATGAAATCTAGTGCAGCCTCCATTATTCCATAAAATAGAGTATGCTATGAAGATCTTTTAAATCAATTTGAGGGTGTTTTTGTCTACCTTTGTAAGGAAACAATGAATAGCAAAAGGGTATTGATTGAAGAGAAGGGTGTTCTTATCAAAACAAGATTTTATTTCTTCACCAATAAACCACAAGCATATCTTTTCAGGGTTATTGGCCCAAGCACAGTGATAAGTTGATTTTATTTTATTTTGACAAAAACTTGTTGATTGGAATCAAAGAGGACAAACAGTGACTTATAAGGAGGACAAAGGTGTTGTTGAGAAAAAAATTTCAAGGGAGATTTGAGACAACTTGGTTTTGCAAATAAGATTCAAAACAAAATGCCTCCTAGGCAAGACAGTAGGAGTGGCCTTCACATGAGGTTTGAGCCTGTTTTGACTGAAGAGGTAAATGCTCATCCATCAGTCCTGTTTAACTTTCATGAAGTTGGGTATCTAGAGTTTTGTCAGAGGGTGCAGGAGGTGAAAAGCTATTCCCATTTGACAGATATTTGTGCTTTGAGATTTGAAGAGAAGCATTTTCAGCTAGCAGGTTTGGATTTTAAGTTCTCTCCTAGGTCCATTTCCAAGGCCACCAAAATCCCTCATGTCGGAGAGAAGTGGTTTAAACAAATCCACCTAGACTCAGAACAATACAAACCTTTTATGAAACCTGAGCATAGAGACACATGTCCATCCATTTTTCCCTTCTCATATCTGTTGACTAGTTATGCCTCCCTCATGAAGATAATCATGAAATACTTCACTTGCGAGGGAAGATTCTCCCAAGTCTATGCTTACCATGTCCGATTTCTCATGCATTTCACAAGAGCCAAATTATTAAATCTCCCTTTCTTCCTCCATAGAAGTATTAAGAAAATGGCCTCCACTGTTCAGAAAAAACCTCCTTCTCAGCAGACAGCATGCCTCTTCCATCACTCCCTCATCAAGGTGGTCATTCTTCATCAGCTTGAGAAGAAGGAAATCTCTTGGGATACTTTCATTGCACATCCAGATTTTTCCATTGTTCTTTCATTTCATACATCTCCTTCACCTTCTACTCACCATATTTCGACTTCTTCAAGCAAGCTCATTCCCAAGAAACTCAAATTTCCCATTGAACAAGAAAAAGAGCATGATGAGTAAGAAGAGCATGAGCAAGAGGAGGAAGATGATGATGAGCAGCATCATGATAAAACAGGGCAGCATGATGAACAGGTGCAGCACAATGAGGAAAGGCAACCACATGATGATGAACAACAACAAGGTAAGGAAGGGCAGCATGATGAACAGGTGCAGCACAGTGAGGAAAGGCAAACTCATGAAGAAGAACGATAGTATGATGAACAGGTGCAACACAGTGAGGAGGGAAGCCCTCAAAAATAAATGCAAGAAGAAAGTCAAGGCGTCCATGAAGAAACTCAAGAGAGTGGCAAGAATGATGAGGAAAATAACAAGGGCAAAGAGCCAATAGAGATTGAGCTAGCTTCCTCTCCTAGGTAAGGGGCCATGCTCTCTTCTCCAAAAGTGGCCAAGCCCTGAGCATCAAGGAAAAGGGTGCCTAAAGTTGTAACTCCAAATGTTACTAGGGCCCTTGAAAGTAAGGGGAAATTTCCCAAGAAGCCCATTGTCGAATTGCCCAAGAGGAGGAAGACTAAAAGGGCCACCCAAAGCAAGGGAAAGGAGAAAGAAGAAAGCAGCCATGAAAAGGAAAGGGACTTCGAAATAATTCAAATCCAAAGTGATGATAGCGACAATGAAGCCCAAATCCTAGAAACTCTCTTGATCAATAGAGAAAACCAAATTGATGCTTTGACTGATCTAGAGAGGGTTATACACTTCAATCACATTTTGCGAATTCAAAACAAACTAATGAGTGTCCATATGGCGGTATATGAGACACGGGCCATCAAATACAAAAAAGAGGCCTCCAAGGCACAAGTGAGATCGGAAGAACTCATGGGTGAGTTCGATGAGAGCGAAGATGAAGATCATCCCAAGAGAAAGAGGCCAAGAACCATGGGGCTCAAAAGAGCCCTGGAGAAACAAAATGAAGAAGAAGTTGCCCTTCTCCAATCTACCCCTCTCACTACATTGTTCACCCAAGAGATAGAGAACAATCAAGAAGCATGGCTTGAGAGGGTAAATGAACACTTGGAAAAGAAGTTGGAGAATGAAAATAGAGATTTGGAACTTCAACGGAGGATGACCGGGCATTATAAGAAGCTCAATCAGTTTTCCCGGCGGAAATTGAAAGCCACACAGGAAAAACTCAAGGAGGCTCAAGGAGGCGCCCGGCATCAAAATTGAAGAAAGACACCTCAAAGCTCCAAATTTTGGCCCCAAATTCACAGCATATTTCTGAAAACCCTTGAGGGTCATGCTCGCCAAAATTGGGCGAAATTCAACAAGTTCTGGTTTTTTGTCATTTCTGGGTTTTTGGCTAAAACTCATGGGCATCACCATTTCTGTTTGGGGCATCCTCAAAGGATGAAAATGGTATAATTGGATGCCATAATTTCAGGGCCATATACTCAGCTCTTTTCAGATCAATTTAAGATGATTTTATCCCCCCAAATGGTAGAAAACACTCACTTTTTCCACACTCTGCCCCGTTTATCAACAAGGTCTATTTTTTGGGTTTTTACGAATAGGTAAGTTTTTGGAGGACTTATATTGGTCAATTTGGAGCTAAATAAGCATTTTCAAAAAATAGAAATTCAGAGCTTTCCAACAAGCCATCATGAGCCCCGTTTCGACATCAGGAAGGCCTCCAAACGTTTCCGGAAAGTCAGAGGACTTTTTGCTGATATATTTCTTAAGTATTTTTGTAAAAAATGAACCTTTCAAAAGTGACTTTTCCTCATGTGCGTTTAGCTATTTTTGTGCATGATTAGTTATGAAAAGTTAATATATTTTCCTTTTTTAGCATTTTTGAGATATTTTATTAGATATTTTTTGCCTTGGGCTTTGCAAAGCCTCAAGGACAAAATCAAATATTTTGGATAGGCCAATGAGATTGCAAGTTGAACTAGGAGGTTTTCCTCACTTTGGCCTATATATTCCAAAGGCTTTCATTGTAAATAAGGCTGAACTTGATGACTAGAAGCAATATATGGTTATACAAGCTTGGAAGAAATACTTGTCTCATGCATTTGGAGAGTTTCTTGAGTGGCTTTGGATGATGAAAGAGGACTGTTGTTGGATTCCATGACTTGGTAGAATGGTATAGTGTCGCTCTCTCTGTTTGTTTCTTATTTTTCATTCATAATTCCATGTTCCTGCTTTCTATAAGACAATAGAGAATATATTTGAGACATGCCCTTGGAGGCACCTCAAATTTTTAGTTTCTTTATAGCTTCTATGTTTTCTTCCTTCTTAGTCATATCAAAGAATCCTTGATTTCTCTTTGATAACTGAAGAATATTGTTTTCCTGTTTCATTTATGGTTTTATGCATGCTAAGTATGATTCACGGTATGCCCTTCTTACTCATGGCTAGTCATAGCTCCACCTATGAAGCCTCTCTTTGATTGATTAGATTGTCATTTGTTGAACCAAGGAGGTCTTGTACTGATCTTGCCCTTTGCCTAAAACTATGCAGTATTTCTTCAAAGTGCCCAATAACTTGAAATACTATGCTTAGGCATTCCTTCATAGTGATTTGAGTTGTTCGTTTGTATTAAATGTATTTCCCCAAAGTCTGATAGCCATTTCCTAAATTTAGAGAGTCACATATCTCTATGCATGGCTTGAATGTTTATTTCTATGCATTGATCAGTTTGTAGTTACATTTCTCATGATTAATGGTTAGCCCTACCATGTTTATGTCAGCTATTAAACTATTTATGTTTGAAATCCTTTTTTCTTCACAAATTTAATGTCCATCTCACTCCATTTTACCCAAAGATCCATTTTACCTCGAATCAAATCGGCCCTTCAGCAACCTTGTATCACCATCTGAAAGCTTTCTTGAACTTTTCGACCCCATATCCAGTTGATCTGACATATTTTTACCTATCTTAGTCTTTTATCAGTTCATCTATCACAACCTAAAAACCAAAACAAAGAACTTACTTCATAACTAGCCTAAAATCAAGAACACAATAAGAAAACACAAAGATATCCCTTACACAACTAGAGAGAGCACTCTCTAAGTCTAGGAAGGCTAGGTCCTTAGGCTCCAAAGATTGGTTTGATGTTACACTGTCATTTGGCTTGCTAATCAGCCAAATCACGGGACCCTAACAAATAGCATCATCTCTAACAACATTGTTGAAGACAGACGCATTTTCATGGACTCCTGAAGAAACTAAGGCCTTCAAACATCTTAAGGAGGCAATGTGCCAAGCAGTGGTCTTTTCTACACCATACTTCACAAAAACCTTTATTGTATAATGTGATGTCTCAAGAAATGAAATTGTTGATATTATAATGCAAAAAGGAAGACCCATTGTTTTTGAAATTCGTCCAATCAACGGAAAGTATTTACAGAAAGCTATTTATGATAAGGAAATGTTGGAAATACTACATGCACTAAAGAAATGATGACCTACCTAATGGGAAGGCACTTCAAGGTAAAAATTTATCATGATAGTGTTAAATACTTTTTTGAACAAAGACTATCTTCTGAAGAGCAGCAAAAATGGGTCACAAAGATGTTGGGTTATAATTTTCAAATAATCTACAAAAAAGGGAAGCTAAATGTTGTTGCGGATGCACTCTCAAGAAAGTATGAGGACGTGGAAGCATTGTTTTGTTCCATTTCTATTATCCAACCAGATTGGAAAACTAAAGCAAGGGAGGAATGGAAGAATGACGAAGACGTGTTGACACTCATTCAAAAGTTGCAGCAAAATCCCTTGACATAAGATACATTTAGTTGGAAAATGATTCCTTATGGTACAAATATATCTTATACCTTTATAAGAATTCCCAACTAAAACAAAATATTATTTTATAATTGCACACCTCTCCCTTAGTAGGACACACATGATTTCTAAAAACTTACCACAGGGTGAAGAAATATTTTTTTGGGATGAACTTAAATTTGATATTTCAAAGTTTGTGGTGGAATATTTAGTTTTCCAACAAAATAACATTGAGACAATTAGTACCACGGGTCTGATACAACCTTTATCCATTCCAATTCAATATTGGAAGGAGGTGTTCATGGATTTTATCACATGTTTACCTAAGTCCGAAGGAAATAATGTCATAATGGTGGTAGTTGATAGACTTAGCAAGTATGAACACTTTTGTGAATTATCTCATCCATTTCAAGTGAGTATAATTGCTACTGCATTTATGGAAACAATTCAAATGCTACATGGAAACCCAAAGATTATTGTAAGTGACAAAGATCCCATTTTCACTCGAAATTTTTGGACAGAACTATTTTCTTGTTTGGGTTCTCAACTAGCTCATATATCATCTTATCATCCTCAATATGATGGGAAAATTGAGATAGTGAACAAATGTTTCGAAGAATATCCTCATTTCTTTGTATCTATAAAAAAAACACAATGGGTCAAGTGGTTACCTCTGGCTGAATGGTGGTAGAACACTTCCTTCCACACTGCAGCAAAAATGACACCATTTATGGAACTTTATGGATATCATCCACCATCCATCACATCATATTTAAGAGAACATTATAAGGTTCAAGTAGTGGAATATCACATCGAGCATCAACGAAAAGTTCTCCAACTCTTAAAGGATAACCTAAATTTGGCACAAAATTAAATGAAAAAATAGGCATATCAAAATCACAGAGAGAGAAGTTTTGATGTAGGTGACTGGGTATTTTTACGACTACAACCATACCAAAAAATTTCCCTCAAGAAAGATAAGAGGGATAATAAATTATCACCAAAGTACTATGGTCCTTACAAGGTGTTTCAAAAGATTGGTACTATGGCATAAAAATTGGAGCTTCCTGCATCTTCCCAAGTGCACCTAGTTTTCCATGTTTCATGCTTAGAGAAGGTTATTGGTGATAGAATTCCAGTTCAAACAATATTTCCAGAACCTTATGAGGAAGGAAAAATCATATCGGAACCTGAAGCAGTCACGTAAATAAGAACTCAATAACTACGAAATTGATCAATTTTAGAGTATCTCATGAAGTGGAAGAACTTACCCACCAGAGATTCTACATGGGAGGATGCGAATTTTATACAGAAGCATCAAAAATTACTCAAGAATTTAGGACAACACTTTTTTGAAGGAGAGGGGCATGTTAGGTCCCTATTTTACTAGTGTAGTCCCTTACTATTTTTTTTTTTCTAAGTTATGCTAATTTTTATTATAATGTACAAAATTACGATCATACTTCAGGACAAGGGTTGCTAGATTAGCCAACCCCTATTGGATGAATACAGTTCAAAAATTCAAAATATGGGATACCCTTCAGTGGGACACCAACCCTTAATGAGTTCATAAATTCAAAAAATAGGTTGTCATTCAACGGGAAACAAACCATTAGCATAAACATGAGTGACAAAGTTTGCAGGAAGATATAAAGATATTCATAAAAACTATAAAGGAGCATATATAAATTGAAAAAGAGGAGTGTCATGGAGCTACAACTACCAGTTCTGGGCGTCATGGTTCTCCTATTGAGGATTCTCCTCAATTATGAAACGACCATAGTTGGACATGGTCTCGATATCCTTCTTTGAGAGTTGGGGGGCTAACTTCGGAGTCGAATTGGGGACCATATCAGTCTGCTTGGCCAAATCTAAGCGAGCTGCATTGTCTTCCTCTGCATATATTTTCTAGGTGTCCTCTGTTGATTTCCTCCCACTAGATTTTGAGTCTTATGCTAAGCGTTTGTTGAGGAGGATGACAAATTTTTGTGGCAGAGGGGAGGAGGAGCGCGATAATGTTTATTTTTTCATGCATTTTCTTCTTCCGCACTGGAGAGGTAATGCTGCTCTTCACGGAGGTGAATTGAGAGCTAGGTTGAGATAAATTGGGGGTCTAGAAGCTCAGGTTATTTCACATCAACTGAGATGGAAAAAAAGCACACGGACATTGCAGGAACTAGAGTGAGCGTGTGAGTGAGAGCCTATGCCTCCCCCTCGATGACACCACATCCGGTGTCCTCTTGCCATTGAATCAGTGGGTTCAGGGCTCTATATGGCTGGCAAAGAAAACTCAGAGGGATGCAGGCAAGAAGAAGAGCAACGGGCAGAGGCATGACAGAGGAATTCTACAGAGAATGAAAATCAAAATCACAAATGAGATAGAAATAGGAGCCATCAGCCATAAATTGACATGTTTCAAGTTGCGGGAACAATGCTCGAGGGGGAGGAGTGAATGTCGCAAGTGCCATAATCATCCCATGCACTTCGAATTTAAGGCCTTGACGCGAGAGGCAGGTGCATCCGTATGGAGAGGCCAGGTGCCCCTGCGTTGAGAGACTAGGTGGAAACTTTCCTTCAACATGTCAATCACCCTCATTTGGGGTTAGTCCCTTATTATTGTTAGTGTAGCCCCCTTATTCTTATTGTTGTACCCCTTCAGTCCCCATATTTTTATTATTGTGCCCCATTAAAGACCATTATTGTGGTTTTTGTGCCCTTAAATTATTATTGTTAGGTCGGCTAGGAATATATTGTGACCCCATGGACTCCTATATATAGAAAGGAGGTTTTGTCACTTGAATCATCCAAGAATTATTCATTTATGTAATGTAAAGGAGTTTTCCCCCTTGAATAGGTTGATTTATAAGTCATTGATCTATATTTTATTCTATTTTGTGAGTTCGTTTCATAAAACCTACAAATATCTTTTACTATTCCACTTGTTTGTCCCGGATGACTGAACATAATAGAGAGTCCAATTGCTAATAACTTGCAACAAAATGTACGAAGTGCAATTTTCTCTTTCTAAATTTTCTCGGGTGTGGAATCCATTTGAATTCCTAATTTCCCACTTTGGAGTTAGAAAAGGGTGCTTTGTACCCAAATTATTGTGATTAAAGTTTTTGAATCTGCTTTCTAACTTCCGAGGGGATTTTTTTAAACATAGTTTCCATGGAGATCCATCTAAAATAATTTCCTAGTCTGACAGATAGATCGACTATTAGAGCCTCCCCTACGTCTTGCCATTATCTTTGGAGGTAGTATAGTCGCTTTGAGAAGTGTATCATAAAGTCAATGTAGACTAACTCCATGACTACTATAAGGGATTTTGACCAAATCTAAAATTGAATTCACAGGGAGTGAATGTGAGGTACTTCGACTAAGGACTATATCATGACCAAAATCCGCAATCCCCAGAACTAGACAAACAGTAGAACATCTAAAAATCCCATCTATAGACAAATTCAAAGGGAATTAAGACTAACACCACTGGGAGAACTAAAACAACTTACAATTGCGTTAACCCTTCGTAGTAGATGAATGGTTTAGATAGGGGAGAGAAGTAAGAAAAAACAATGGTGCAATGAGCAAGTGCTTGAGGTAGGAAGGGGAGATGAGAAACAACACTTAGGTTAAAGTCGAGTACTTTGCAACCTACATTATACCTAGGAAAAGTAAAATCGTGTGTAAAGTTAGACAAGAGACTACTCCACCCATAATTAAGAATTGAAAAGAAAAATAATCTCTATTGCAACTTTGAAGAACGAGGAATGAGAAAAAACATTAAATCCAAATAAAAAAAATTCTCGGGCACCAGACCCCACACACCAAAATCGGGAAGTTGAAAGAAATATCTGGGAAGTCAAGGTTGTGTAGCATTGATGAGGAAAGCATGACCACAAGTTTCAAAAACATCACTGAGGCTACATTATGCAAGAAAAAAATAAAAAACATTTACTTGGAAATAGTTCAGAATAAAGAGACTCTCTAACCTCAAGTTCCTCCCTCAACTAAGTATGGATGAATGATTGTCACCACAAAGAGGATATCATGCCAAGCATGAAAAAATAATGTGAAACCAAAGATCATATAATGTTACAGAGTACAACGTACAATCACCACCCTTTCCATAATCCATGCCATTTATAAACATACGAGGATGAGAAAACACATGCAGTTAGATGACTTTTGCTCTATAAAAGAATGACAATGGTAGTACAAGTGTTTAGTATGGAACATTACTTGAGGAAAACATTCATTCTACACTCCAAGGAGCCATTAATGATTGCAGGCATGCTTCATCCGCTCCCATGGTGGAGCTTTTCATAAATATTAAGGAAAATATACTGAAGGCCGAGTGAGGTATGGCTAATGCGCGTAACGAAAAATGAAGCTATGGTTTCCATCTCCAACGACCTTCACATTTTGAGTAGGGAGTGTTGCCAAACAATGAAATTATTTTCCCATCATGCCTATCTTACATGTATCGGTGTTGGAGAGTATTTTTTCCTTAACATTCCACAATCCCATTGACCTTAGACAATGTTCTAGATAACACCCCCATTAGGGATTTGAAATATTATATATCAAATCTATTTTAAGAGTTAAATAAATAACATTTCCTTCATCATGGAAAGTGAAAATATAAGAATTTTTTTAATTTTAATTACATTAATTTTTTCTTATATAAAGTTTATATAAAATAATTCTATCTAATATGGATATTGAAATATTTTATTTGTCATTAAAATTAATTTAATATGTATAGTGAAATATTATATTTATGATTAGCATTAACATTTTTTTTTGGGTCAAATTTAGCTTAAGAAAAAATAAAGGAATTAAAAATCTTATTGTAAAGTGGACCATTTTTTTAAATAAAATTTGGTTATCCCTAGGAAATTGGTCCGTGGGGAGATATGAATCTATTTTTTAGAATTTATTAAAAGTAATGTACCATTTTGCTAAATAAAATTTTGATAAAAACTCAAGAATTAACTTTATTAATGAAACTTGGCAGCTCTCAGATGAGAGACGCCACCCATAGACTACCTCTATAGAATTCTCTACCTTAATCACATTATAATCATGAATATATAGCCTTCACACAAACAGGGAAGTTAAAATAGCTACCTAAGGAATAGGAACTAATTCCTAATATAAGTTTCAAGGGAACCGAATCTATCCTAAATTACATTTTGTATTATCTTAAACACTCCCCCTTAATGGAGAAAGGGTTCCCTCGAACTCCTAACATCTCCCTAAATGACTCAAATTTAATTCTTCCAAGAGACTTAGTAAAAATGTCAACAACATTATCACAAGTATTACAATATTCAATATGATTTTCCTTTTACTGAACCTTCTCCCTAAAAAGTGGAAACTGTGTATCAATATGCTTTGTGTTTTTATAAAACCCTAGATTATTTTCAAGTTTGATGGAGCTCTAGTTGTCACATCAGATTAACTATTGCATCTTTATGTTCTTCTCTGACATCTTAGAGAAGTCTCCTCAACCAAACTGCCTCACATGTTGTTGCACACATTTCTTGATACTAAGCTTCTGATGAATACAATGATATAGTCTTCTGCTTCTTGCTACTCCATGCAATGACCCCAGACCCAATGCGGAATGCATAACCTTTTATGGATCGTATGTCGTCTAGAA
The DNA here is from genome assembly GCA_034641835.2 of Pinus albicaulis. Classification (NCBI taxonomy): domain Eukaryota; kingdom Viridiplantae; phylum Streptophyta; class Pinopsida; order Pinales; family Pinaceae; genus Pinus; species Pinus albicaulis. Next base: position 352,672,530 of record CM076571.1, on the reverse strand, counting down.
TTCCGGCCCAATTCAAGTCTAAAAACTTGTCATTCTAACATCAAACAAATCCATATATATAATACCAAAGTCTAAGGTTCCTTGGAGATACCTTAAGACACATTTTTCTGCAACTCAATGACTCTCAAGAGGCTTTAACATGAATTGGCTCAATGCATTGAATGCATCAGACATATCCGACCTAGTTGTAGTCAAGTAAATTAGACTCCCAACCAGTTGTCTATAAAAATTTTCATCTGCCTCCTTAGAGCCATCATCATTCTGAAGTTTGGTATTCTATTGTAAAGGCACTATTGCAGCTTTGCACAGATCCATCCTGGAATTTTTTAGTAAACTCCTGACATGCTTACCTCTGATAGAAAAGTCTGACCTAAATCTCTCCAGATTTCAAGACCCAAATAGTACCATAGCTTTCCAAGGCATTTCATCTCAAAAACCTGTGATATATGCTATTTGTTTTCTTTAATGAGTTCATCAAAATTTCCTATAATGATAATATCATCTACATATAAATAAATCAAAACAATTCACCTATATTTATCAAACACGATATACATATTAGGATCATTCCTTCTTCTTTTATAACTATGTTGCAGGAAAAATGAATCAATTTTATCATACAATGATTTGGGTGCATGTTTTTTTCCATACAATGCTTTCTTCAATCTACAAACTAAATGTTCTTTCCCTTGTTTAACAAACCCATCAGGTTTCTCTAAATACACTTCTTCCTTCAATTCCCCATTTAAAAATGCAGATTTCACATCTAACTGGTGTATCATCCATTGATGTTTGGTAGATAAATAAATTAACATTATGATTATATTTATTTTAGGTATAGGGGCGAAGGTTTCCTCATAGTCTATACCTCCATTATGTCAGCACCCCTTTGCAACCAACCTAGCTTTATATTTATCTATTCTCCCATATTATCTAAATTTAATCTCTTATAACCATTTTCAACCTATGGTTTTTTTTCTTCGGGTAATTCAACTAAATACCAAGTTTTTCTCTAAATTATTGATTCATGTTCCTCTTCCATGGATGCCCTCCATTAATTATATTGACTGGCCTCTTTATAACTAGAGGGTGCAACAACATTTGACATACTAGTTATAAAACAATTTTCCCTATGCCTTGCTGGAAATTGAGTTTTCCTACCTGATCTCTTGAGTGGTGGAGTGGCTTCAAACCTGTTACGATCATCCCTTTGCCAACATGGATTCGGTACTACATCTGTACCATCTGATTCTTCATTTTTCTACTATTGCTCATGGATGTCCCCTGTTTCATCACTCCCTTCTTCCATCAGCAAAGGAATGTCTCATTCTTTATTGTCTTGATCATAGTTTCCATTATAAACCGACTCATTGAATACTACATCTCCTCTTGCACATACTTTATGAGTAGATGGATCAAACAATTTATAAGCTTTAAACTCAGTACAATACCCAAAAAAAGTGAATTTAATGGCCTTTGTATCGAGTTTCTTTCTATCCTGCTTTGGAACATGAGAAAAATATTTGGAGTAAAAAAATATTAAATTTTTAACTACAAGGTTAAAACCTAATAAAGCTTCAAATAGAGTTTTAAACTCAAGAATTTTTATTGGACTCCGGTTCTTCAAATATACTGTAGTATTTATTGCTTCCACCCAAAAGCCATTAGATAGATTCTTACATTCTAACATGCAGCGTGAACACTCCAGAAGGGCTCTGTTCTTCCTCTCTGCAACCTCGTTTTGCTGAGGAGTGGGAGTTACTGTAAACTGTTGCGGTATCCCATGTTATTTTCAACGTTTTATGAAACCAACCTTCTTGTATTCTCCCCCTTGGTTCGAGTGGAGAATATTGATTAATTTACCAATCTGCTTCTGAATCATGCTTCTGAATTGTTTAAAGTATTCAAAAGTGTGACTCTTTTTATTGATAAAATATACCCACGTGAATCTCGTACAATCATTAAAAAATATTAATAAATAATAAGCACCTCCCAATGGCCTTGTCTACATTGGCCCCCATAAATAAGTGTGGACTAACTCTGGTATATCTCTCTTCTTTCTATCTACATTTACAGGAAACTCATCTCTTTCCATCTTCCCAAGAGAACATATTTCATAATCAACATGAACATGATTTAAAACAAGGAGACCATTAACCATACCTATTTTTTGAGGTAGCATCAGATGATTTAAATTAATATGGCCAAATATCTGATGCCATAAATCTTCTGTAGTCATACCTGATGATGTCAATGCGTGGTGTGGCACACTTCTCACATTCATCTTGTACAAACCTCCCACTCGAATCCTTGATGAAATTGTCTTCATATCATCCAGTAGATATTTAATAACACAATAAGACTTAAAAAACTCTACCTTAAGATTCATATATGTTATCATAGAAACAAAGATCAGATTCTTTTTTATTTCAGGTACATAGATTACATTTTGGATATGCCTAATATTTCCATCAGGTAATATGACAGGAACTTTACCATACCCTTTGATTGGGTATCCTCTTTCATCCCTAAGGTATATTTTTTCACCACTGTTGGTTTCGTTGAAGTTTTCAAACCATTGTTTGTTACCTGTCATGTGAGTGGAAGCTCCTGAATCCAAAAACCACATATACACTTCATCATTCTCATCAGCATCAACCATAAACAATTTTAGGTCCTGAGTATGATCTTCATCGGCAAAGTGTCCTGCGTGACTCTTATGTCTATGTTGAGTTTCATCAAGCCTCTTTTTATGAAAATTTTTTGCAATATGACCAAATTTACCACAATAGAAACATTTGGTTCCATAACTCCTTCTTTTTGGAGACATACCTTGGGATGGAATACCTTGAGGTGTCTTTCTCTGTGGTGTACCTCCACCTTTCTGTCCTACATTTTCCTTCCCTCTTAAGGGCTTCTTCTTTTCCATTAAAGAAAGATGTGAACTCTCGGGTTTCAGAGTCATCCACATTTATTCCTCTTGCATCAATATCCTTGTCAATTATTCAAATTTGGGGGCTTTATTTCTTGCATTCATGGATGTGATGAAAATCTGATAGTCATCAGTCATACCATTCATGTTAATTGTGACCAGATCCGTGTTTGAAACTACCTCCCCTATGTCAGCAAGCTTGTCTCTTAGGTCCTTGATCTGAGAGATGAATGCAACTACTGGTTCATTCTCCTCCATTTCAATGGACAGAATCTTGCTTTCAAGAAAGAAAAAAATGAATTTTGTTTCTGATCATATGCAGATCCTTGAGGGTTTTCTAGATCTCGTTTGTTGATTTACACTCTCTAATGTGAGGGATAATGCAGTCTTTCACTGACAATTTCAACAACAATTTTGCCTTGTTCTTCCACTTCTCCCATTCCTAAATTCTCACAGTTGATCTACCTTTTGCAATTGTAGGTTTCAATTCATCACCATTCACAATCACCCAAGCACTTTTCCCCTCCAGCAAAGTCTTTAACTTGAATTTCGAATTGGAATAATTGGAATCATTTAACTTATTTCTTCCATTCAAGTATGTTTTGACCATTTGGTTATTCATATTTATAGTTAAAAAAAAGGGTTCGAGCCTCCAAAAATTGAAAAAAAATGGATCTACTGCAGATCCAAAAAGAGACAATATCAAAAAACCAAAGATCCTTTTTTTTTTAAATAATAATAAAGATCCTCTTTTACCAAAAAAATAACCCCTAAAAAAAACTACATTGAAACACTTTTCTTCTGCCCAATACCTTAAACAAAAAAGTCCTTTCAAAAGTTCAGTTTCAGAGACAATCCTTTCTAAGCAGGTTGCTTTTTAAAAAAATGGTTCACATGGAAATTATGAAACCCAACACGCTCGATGATGTCTACTAGGATGAGATTAAAAGGAATCGCGATATTTTTACCTCAAATGTCATATTGTTAACAGGTCCAAACACCAAGAATGTGGTGAATGAAAACTCAGGTGCAACTACCACGTTGGACTCTCGTTTTATAGCCTGGCCCAACACGCCTTGTTGGAATTTCTGGTTATTCCGGAATGACAGTGAGGAAACAAAATTCCTCTTCTAACACAGAGATAGCAATAAAAACGAAACGGACAGAGATGGAGTAAAACTCTTTTTCATTTAAAACTGTAAACTGTTACAAAATTAAATTCTTCCTCAGAACTACAGTTCTCGAATACAATGCAAATATTGCTTGTGTTGGCTGCTACACACACATCGCTCTCTTCTTCTCTATCTTCAGTGCCTTCGAGCATACACTGTTTTAACACATAGTCGCTCTCACTACCTCTCTTTTTTTATTATATAAGAATGCTTGTATATATATATTGTAAAGATTGTATGTTTACAATATATACTGTAAATCTCTTTAACCTAAGTTTAAATCATATCGCGGTGTATAAAAAAATAAAATATTAAACCTATGCCTTAAGTGTTGATCAATGGTTGTCATTGATGTCAACCCAAGCAGCACCAGGGGCTAACCCAATATTGCATGGGAATTTTGACCTACCAAATTAATATATTCTGGGTCAATAATTCTTTTGATGGTTTCTACTTGTTGAGATGTTTCTTGATATATGGCACATGTAATTCTTCACGAAGCCAAAAATATTCATGTTTCATGTCAACTTTAGTGGCTAAAAAACCCATGGGTTAAAGGTCATTGAAAAGTCGTAATTAATATTTTTTAAGCCCCTAAAATCCTTCCCACGTTCACTTGTTGAAGCCCCTCTCAACTTAAGCATTCATATAAATTGTGATCTTCATTTCCTCCTTATGCAAGGGATTCAGCCATTTGAAACAAGTCATATTGGAATTTTCACTCTAAATTTTTTTCTACAAACGTTCAGAAGCTGAAATGTTTATGAGGTGAAGCCGAAATCCTGAGGAAGCTGTAGTAAAAATTTCAAATCAAGGTACGCTATATGTTTTTTTTATATGAGTTGTGTAAGTCATGGCTTTTGCAGGCTCCTGAAATTCATCTCAAAGAAGTGACCTTGGTAAATTTATCATAACTCTCTCTCTGAGTATCGGATTGGAATTATATAAGAAGTGACGGATAGTGCACAGTCTGTAATTTTTTCTCTATCAATTTCAGGAACAAATGAAGAAAAAATGACATGTGGCACGCCGTACAATTGCGCTTTGCTGAAACAGTCCATAATTAGGGCATTGTGAGAGATTGGGCATAACTCTCTCTTCAAGAATCCAAATTGGGTCAGACCTATGGCATTGGAAATATGACTCAGAGGACTACTAAAATACTGAAAATCAGATATTGAGGATCTGAAATGATAGAGATATACCAGATTCAATATCGAGCTCCTAGAAGGCAAGAAATAGCTAGATCATGTGTTATCAAGGGTTGCAAAGGACCAGATTTTCTACGACAGAAAATAAAAGCAAGGTGCAGCAGAGGGTAGCATGATAGGAGAAACAACCAAGGTATCTTCATGTATTTTGTTTGAACCAACTTGGAGATTTGTGCGGTTTGAGTTTCCTTTGGTTTGTTAAATTTCTTCTGTAGTGATCTACCAAATTTTTCAAGTAAGTTGGTTTACTGTTTCTTTCCTTTCATAAATTCTTTTGTTTACCCAACTTTTCTACATGCTCCCCTTGCCCACATTTCATTGTGGTAGCATAATTTAGCTTTCCTCTTACTTCATCCATAGTTTTTGGACTATCGAAACTCTAACACTGCTCTCCTTGCTTGCCGCTAGAAAACGGTTCAAAAACCTTTGGCCTTCTCTTCACGAATATGTAGGACATGCCTTAACAAATTTGTAAACTTAGTGACAAAATCATCTATGGTGAGTTGTCCCAATCTAAGTTAAATGGAACTCCTTTGTTATCATCATAATAGCATTCGTTCGAATAGCAGTTTTAAACTTGACTTGGAAATCTTCCCAGGTCATTGTTTTTTCATCAATACTGCTGTGAACCATTTTGTATATATCCCACCACAAGGTAGCCTTTCAGCAGCAGAAATAGTAGATAGCTAATATGGCCTTCATATTTCTTTCATATTCTGAGACACAAATACTTAATCACATATTCCAACAACTAGTACACCCTCAACATCTTCCTCCTTTTCCCCATCATAGGAGGGAGGTTTATTCGAAATTCCCATTGTAGTTCCTTCTTTGTTTGTTGTTGTCTGGTAGTGTCATATTCTTCGAATGTATAGAGAAATTTCTTTATATTTCCTCTTTCACGAACCTTCCATGTATGTGTTCCTGGAGATGATGGAGACCTCTATGTGAGCTTTCGCTATCACGGCTGGTGATAGTCTCATTAAACACCAAGTAGTAGGCTGACTGCAACCTATGCAACATAGTCATCAAAAGGCATTTGGGATCATGATAATCACAGGATCTGACATAATTTCATCTCATTAGAGCGTGACTTTTCGGTTCTAGTACCACTGTACCTAAGCAAAATGCTCAGATTTTTTTTTTAACAAAAATAAAAATTTATACAGGTGAAACACAATATGTGACCCAATTTTGCTACATATAGGCTACGATACCATTTTGTGTCTCCCCAAGCAGCCATTTTTTTTAAATATATCTAGCATTTTAATATCGTACAAATATTTATTTTCCATATACTATTATTAGTGTAGACTTCTGTATGTAAACCTCTTCTTGTTGATTGTGTAACCTCATTCCTTGCTATAGTTGAGCTTGATGTCTTTTATTACTTATTTTATAGTATGGAGTACATTTTGGTTGCCTTAATAGTATATTAGTGTTTTGTATACTTCATACATATTTTAGGATGCCATCTTTTAAATGCTGACTACGCCAAGTGTGAGAATATACCATATATCCATGAATCCATGACATTGATTTAGTTAATGCATATATCCTTCATATAGAAGTAAACCCTTGTTGTAACGATGTTGTGCAATAACTTGCATACTTGTTCTATAAACATTACAATTTTTTATCATATGTAACCAATGAAGACTTAGTTGTTCTCGTGGGTTTGTGTTTAGGGTTTAAGGTGCAGTAATCTCGGGGACGTTACCATTTCTTTATCATTTGTTCAACTTAAATATTGTATTGGCTCATTGGTACCTCACCTTTTTTTTTGTTCTTTTAATGACGATGTGTCTTGAGCAGAATTGTCATTGTGAAGTATCGGTTATGTGTCATTATTGATATTCGTATGGTGGTTGGTTTGATGTGTACTATGGTATTAATTAATAAATCTTAGTTTTGTCTTGTGGAAGATTTTCCCTTGTCTTTAGGGGCACTTTTCAGCGATATTAGTTGGTTTGGGCATCCTCTCTCTCCATGGGAGGCGGACAGATAAGCGATGAGCTGGGGTTTTAGCTCGGTATATTATATAAAACTATCCACTATGATTTGAATTTTTCAATTGTAATTTTTTGTATCGAGCAGAATTTTCTGTTCTTCTTCATTTTCTTCCTCGATCAAAATGTTATTTTTTTAATCTTGTATACTGTAGTATTGAACACTTTCATGTGTTCATTAACCCTTTGTATTGTTGTTCTTTATTAACATGTCTGGTAAACGTTAAATTGATCTTAGTGTGACTTATTAATTCTCTTTCAATTCTGTACTAAATCTAATTCATAGTACTCATGTTATTAACATATTTTTTTCTTAATCTTGGTTTGATTTGCTTTCTGTTCTCAGCTTTCATTTATAATGAATTAAGGCTATTCCTTTCATCGTTTTTGTGGGAGTTTCCATAGATAGTATTGGTCTTCCTTCGTTGAATTGGTTCAACACATATGGGTTTTAGTGTCTAGTTGTTTAAGTGTTATCGATTTGTTCATTTAATTTCCATTGTAAGGATGGCATGAAAATCCGAGCTCGGCCTCCAAAGTAAGTATTATATGAGTTAAGGTGCATACATTTCGGCGCATGTTTGCATCGCCATTGCTAAACGTAGCACTCGATTTCGTGAACACAGTATTCTTATCGGTCAATAGGTTGAGCGTGGTAACAACATACTTTAAATGACGATGGCTTTTCTCGGGTAAACTATAAGGTACACGCGAGTGCTTCATTTATTAAGTTAAAATTTCTACGATCATATGTATGTAATCGGTGAAGTTTGTTTTCTTGCTCAAGGTACCCATACTTTGGTGTTTTTTCTTATAAGTCAGGTAATCACATAGTTAATCCATTTTGTAACTTATTAAGTACGTATATTCGTTTCCTTCTTACAAATCATGGTATAATAGTTTTCTTCACATACACAATACCACGGTATTATACGAGTTGTTTCTGTTCTAATTTGGGGTACATTGCCAAAATAATGAAGGCACCAGGTAAGTGATACGATGCATATTTTCCTTCGATTCATCAGTCCTAGCTTCCGCTTGGATTCTTCCAAAGTGTTGACATTTGCCCTCTTATACCTCTGGGACTTAGGCTCATCTTGATCGATTTCACCATTATTGTTTATTGCTTGTCATTGTGACATTTGTAGTCATGCTGCAAAGAACTCATGGAGTTTTACATTGTTGAGCATAATATTTTTCTTATATAATAATTTGGTTAATTATAATTACTAGCGAATTAGCTTAGGGAGTTCTCTACCGAAGGGTCATCGTAACTAATTTATACTTTTATCCCAGAGCACTTGATGTCATCTCCAACATCTCCTTAGAATCTACTTTTGGTGTTCGTTTTTCTGCTGATGCATGTTTTGAAAATTTATTAGGACATTATTTATTTTATTATAATTGTCTTAAAAATAGGTTTGATTAATGAATAATTGTTTTATTTTTATATGATGAGTCCCCACGTACTCTATATGGTATATATATAATTTGTTGTTGGTATTTGATAGAGTGTATAAAAGTTTTGATTTCTCCACCAATAAATACATAGGTCTTTCTTCTATATGTATATTAAATTTATTTCTCATTTATGTATTACATATATTTGCACCTATGAGTCCATTACTATTCATATAAAAATTAATACTAAATCAAAAGATATACTCTGTGCAGCTCATATGGTTTAAAGTCAAATCTATTCGGTGGTATAAGACTCATTAATTCTTTCATTTTGAAAAGGTATTATTATTCTTTTTGAATTCTGAAGGTCTGCTTGAAAGGTGTCCATGTAGTTGTGTTGAGGGTCTTTCATAATTTTACTGACCTTCCCAATAGACCATAACAAAGTATTTTAACGTGTAATATATCTATATTTCTCTCTCAACTATTCCCCTATGAGTTCATGATTTCCATTTCATTTTCAGTTTTATTTCTGTCCATGAATTGGGTCGATTAATTTAAAAGACTAAGAATGAAATTTGACTTTCCAAACTCTGTGTTTTGCTAATTATATTTTTACAAACATGAACAAATCTAATCATCATTCTTTTGTTTTATGAATTTCTTGCTTATCTTTGTTTAAACTTTTATGTTCAATATATCTCTGGCCTGAATATTTGAAATTGTTTTCATGTCACTTTAGGTTATACCTTTTTGGAAGGTTACAATAAATGGTGTCTTGCTTTAGAAATTTATCGTAAGTATTTGTGTATGCATTAAGTGTTGTCTACACATTCTTAAGTTCATATTTGGTTATCATCTTATACAGTCTATTTTCTTAGTTCATACATAATTAGATTTATGCTTTCTGACAGTTAAAGTTACATTTTAATGGTTTATGGAAGTAATATATCTCTAAATTCTGTTCATTAGCCATTTGAGTTAGGTAGTATTTACATAATTCCTATTCTTTTTCTATTATCCCAATTAAGGAGGGATTAATTTCTTCTACTGTGATTATGTTAAATAAAATAACAACTTTGGAATTGTTTCTTTTAGTAACATCTACAACACTTAACCATTTTTGCAATAAAAAAATATTTTAACCACTCATAAAAAGTTAACACCACTCCTGTGAGATGACCAAACTCCCAAGCCTTAAGTTCTTTTGTCTCTGGGCTCACCACCAAGGCAAGATCATCACAGAAAAGAGACAAACCTCAATTTTTTTAGATAGCCTGTTAGCTTGTCTCCCCAAAGCCTTTTTCCTAATTACTGCGTCGAGGGTTACGAGGATGCCCCTATTTTCCTGTTTGCCTGAGCTTCATGACTGGACATAAATACGCTTTCCTTTTTGACTTACCTCTTCAACTACTCTCACATCATTTGAGAAATCTCAGTTTCTAAATCTAATCCGAAAATAATTTCTTTCAGGAAGCTTTTGAAAATTTGTGGAAGTCTTAATATCTTTCCATACCTCATGGATTTGGCGATGATCTCAAAAATCTCATTTGGTCAACATACACATAAATATAACATTATTTTTCAATTTAAACCATTAGTACATTCACACCATAATTGTCATTGAGTTCACTCCCTTTGGAGTGAAGTTCGAATATATAATTTGAAAACATAAAACTACGGGTTTTACAACAATGCTATGAGAGATCAGAAACTGGGAAATTTTGTATACCAAAAGAATTATGAACTAAATATACATAGTTGTCGTGACTTATTAATGATCTCTCTGCCACGAAACTTTCATATATATAAACCCATATAATAAAGTATAGTTAAATTAAAAACTATATAAGTCTTGCATTTATAAATCATACATAAAATGTAGCGCCTTCTTTTAGGATGACGGAACTCCTTGTGGGAAAAAATTTCAGATAAATCGGAAGTCATGAAAAAAGATACGGATGGGGTACAATATTAAATTAAAGGAGGAAGCCCTCTCGGTTTAATGAGAATGATAGTGTACAACAAAAAAAAATACATACCCACGGGGAGGAAGATTTCAAGACGGTCTGCCACGGAGATACGGTAAGTAATTACCCGAATGATTAAAATCATACTGATGATGGGGGCAAATTGTTCTACCGTGAATAGACACCCAGTTACACAGATTTTACGAGACCATAAAAGTGGGAGGATAGCTCCCCGGTGGCGAGCATCAGGCCAGAAAATTGTATAAAAAAGAAAATCCAGTGAAAAAAAGCAAGCAGGACGACAGTCTCCCCACGAGCTCATGACGATGGAAAGGTAAACATAGGATCAATGAAGATGACAGAAACAGAGTGAAATTAAAATCAAACCACTATATGATGCTGAGTATTAGAGATCTTTATCATTCTGTCATGATGCAAGTCATGGGAGGCAACCTTCAAGGGTTGGTACTTTCCTCTTATCTCTTCATGTTCACATACATTATAATGAATTATAGGTGAATGCATGTAGCATGAGGGTACATTTGATAGTTAAATCCCCATTATTGTCCTCAAGCAAATAAAAGAGAGTCGGTGAATGCATATGTGGATTGCCAACGATACATGTGAGGAAAACACTGTGCGGGTGCATTGTTAACCTAAATTAATGCACATTTGAAAGAACTATAGTTAGGAAAATCCACAAACTAAAGTGTTAATGGGGTTGATTCAAAATATGAAATTGACTTAATGTGATATAAAAGGAGGTAAAAGACATGAAAGCATCACATACGAGAAACAGATAATTATATAGTGTATATGGGTGTGAGAGTAACCCATGAGATACTATATAGTTCCACGAATTACGTGTCATGATTTAGAACAAATAAATGAATAAATGGGTTAATAATTAAGGAGGTCCTCTAATAAAATAAAAATGAAATACACATATATGTGGTGTGGGGGCATACATATATATATATATATATATATATATATATTATCAAAAGTACAAAAAAGGCAGACAGGGAGATACAAGTTAAATATAGTTAATTAAAATAAGGAGTTGTCCATATAAATACTACATAAGGGGTTGGCTACCTTTAATTTTAATGTATAATATTATACATAATGTGTGTTTTCAATAGTAAATGAAGGTAAATACTAAAACTCAAGATGAGAAAATGATAACTTTAGTATTTATAACGAATCTCATCGATTTGCGATTAAACGAAAAACACAATGAAAATAAAGTTACATAATAGAATCTCGTCGGTTGCTCTACAATAGAAACCTATAAATGAAAATTTATAGAAAAAAGGATGGTACCTGGTGATGATATTTAGTTGAAAAGAAAAGAAAAAAACTGGTAGGAAGTAGAGTCATTACAAGAAGAAATAGTTTCATTATCTTATATTTTCTGACCATGAAATGTCAACATTCATGGAAAACCACATCACATTTGTAGTCAGAATTATAACAAAGGTTCCAAAGCTTTCATTGTCAAAGATAAATGCTCTGTAACACATGTGATCGGTTTGTCATAAAAAAACGATAAAAAAAGAAGTTTAATAACTCCTTACATTTGAAAATTTAACACCACTATTGCACTTTTCCTTGTCATACAGTGCCTATATGCAACAAAGATGGATTTCATCACTTAAGAGCAGGTAAAACAAGTTTATTGAAAAAAAAAAAGCAACGCATTTGTGAGAAAATTATAACACACCTGGCATAATTTCTTCCATAGGAAGACTAAATTCTATACCTTAACGTTGGCTTTCATGGGTTAAAGAGAAGTAAAAACAAGTTTATTGAGAAAATAAATCTGTTGGGGGGGGAATATTTAGAAGCAATTGTTTAATTGGTGAACTTGTCTTGTCTATGGTGTTGGATATTGAGCATAAACTTTCTTGATCTTTTATACAAGGCCCATAAATTTTCATGTAACTTGTGCTGCATGTGTAAATTTGGCATTAAAATTTGATTTTACTTTCCATCACATTGTGAAAGAATTACAATAAACCTCACATTTTTCTTATCATGTACGTCTTCCTATATAAAACAAACCATTTGTGCCTCATAGGAACAAATTTGTGTAAGAAGGAGGAGAGGAGGAGTGTCAGAGTGCAAGCAGAATAAGAAGAAAAGAAGAAGTCTGTTTGGGACATAGAGATTTTCATTTGGGACTTGAGATGGTTATTGTGCACATCCAGTGAATTAATAATTGACTCATATATGCTTTAGTTTTAAAATAAATCTCTTAAAAATTAGAATATCGATTTATTGTACATTTTTATAAATTTTGCATTGTAATATATTCACTTAAAAATACAAAATATAAATTACTATTTAAATAAAATAATGCAGCACATTAACAATATTCATTTAAAAAATACACAAATACAAATTTTATTTTAAATAAAAATATTACAAGGAGCACGTACATTATTCTGTTACTTGGTACACTTTTACCTTCCTCTTATTAATTTTTTAAAAACTTGATGTTTGTAACTTATTCTTAACACTAGTGTCAATTTTATGCAAAACTATAATCTAAAGTCTACATTTTATAGCTTTGATGGAAGGATATAGTAATAAATTCCTTACTGTCGAAAGCATCCTCAGATGATGTACCACCCATAAACATCCGGTCTAAACATCTTGGGTTATTCTAGAACCCAGTCAAGAGTGTGTATAGAGTTTTGGGGTGGTTTCTGTGTGCACTAAAAATTCCCATGATGTCCATCACTATGTATAGGGTTCCACATTGCAACATTGGATATATTCTATGAGTGGTTTTGATTTTCTTCTTGTTTGTAAGAGTGGTTTGTTTCCACTAGTTATCACGATTCAAAACTTTGTTTATCATCTCTGTTATGTGAGCTAATGTGATGTTTTGTTTGTCACAATGATTCAAAAATGGGTTATTATACCACAATATTAACTCTCTCATTATATGTTTTATTTATGAACCCTTTAAAAATATGATAGGAACATTTAATTTCACATTTTGATCTCCCCAATATACCTTAAGAGTTTTAAAAAATTGAGTAAATTGAGCGTTGATATTCAGAAATTGAAAACTTTCTTTGATGCAAAATTTGGATGTTTTTGTAGACAATATGGATGTCATAGCCTTTCTATCCCTATTTTGAAGTTTTAAGCAATGTCTCTCGACATAATACATCATGGATCATTCAATTCAGAATATCAATAAATGTTTATGTGAATAGCCACTTGTTTCATCCCTAGCCATTTGTTTGATTGTGGATAAGGTTACTAACTAATAGCTAGTAAATCCTAATAATTTTCCTTGATTTTGGATAAGGTTATAAACTAGAATACACTCTCTCACGGGATACACTCTCTCTTTAGAAGACTCTTATAGTATATATGGATGGAGGGAAAGGTTGTTATATAAAATATTATTACCAAAAAACCCTTAAGTATACTCATCTCTCTATTTTTAATCACATGATGTCAAATTTTATTAAAAATATAATTTACAATAATTTGAAGTGGTTTTCTTTTAACTGTGTTTGGAATTGAAAAATTTTAAAAATTATAAAGCTAAAATTATGTAGTGAAAAACTTTGTGCAAATTCAAAATAAAAATTTGAGTAGGTTTGACATCATATAATATGAAATTTGTTTGGTTATTAATTAAAAAACATGTAATTTTTTATGCAATTAGGTAATTAAATATACGTATATGGTTTTTATTTGAAGAAATTTGATATTCATTTAACAAAAAAAAAAAATTTTGAAAGAGTATGTAACTGTAGTTACAAACTAGCAAAAATTAAGTAATTAAAGGAAATTTAAGTGTTATTTAAAAATGAAAATTATGAACATTTACATCATTATTATTAGAATAAATCATGTCCTTGCAACAGAAACTAATTTGGAAATTTAAAAAAAAGTCACATATTTTAAGAAATTTCATTATTAATTTAGTTTTTTTTTAAATGTTAAGAAATACTACTTGTAAATAATAAAATAGTTGTAACATCAATAATATATAAAAAAAAAAAAATGTTAAAAAGTAAATAATAACTATTAAACTAAATAGCTCTCCAATTTAAGATACTGATGTATACACTAATACACACACTCTAATACATTGAATCGAGATGAGCACTTAATTATGTAGGCTTTTCACACCAGGGATTGTTCAGCAACTCCAGGAATGTTAGGACTTGAGATCTAATAACAGCTCACCATTCTGCCATCATAACAATAATCTAATTCTGACTTTCCTCCATCAATTACAACACTACCTTAATGGAGAAAGGGGTGCCAAAAAATAACATACACTGTTGGTCTAGTATCGTACGCTTACAATAAAAACATGAAAAGAAAACTTGGTGACAAAGTTTTCATTTTTGTCTTTATATTGTGACTCCATGCTGTACATTCATTCGAAGATTAGGGGCTTCATATTCACTTTCCTCGTCGTGAGGTAGTGATGTGTTACACCTCATTTCTTCCCAGTGATGGAAAACTCAAGGTATTATTCTAACCTTCTCCACAAAATTGTGGTACAGATGGAGAATTTTCCCTCTCACTATTTTTAGTGTTGACTTCATAGAGGTGAGCGATAATGTTGTCCTTTGACATTTATGGATGCAACCACATGTTGGCTTCATAAAGACATGGTGTTTCAAGCCATGCTTTAAAACTTCAATTCTTCTTCATTTTTGTTGCTTCTTCCTTGTAGCTGACCCAACATTTTCACACACAAAAATATTCATGAGATCATCACATTTTTAATTCTCTCCATGCTACCGCTAACATACCCCGTCTTAGCATCAACTGTGTGACTCATGAGGTGGTCTTCAGCACTTTTTCCTCTTTCGTATTACGAAGATCGACTCATGACTCTTCAATATCAAGATCTTGCTGTGATTGTGCCTCTTGTTTACGGTGGTCATCAACGAGTCACATTTCTTCACCGAAAATTTTTGATTTGCAAAAATACTACACCAAGCTAATACCTCCAAATTTCTGCATGAAAATATCGCTATCATCGTCATCATAATAAAAAATATCTAAAAATATAAACATGTTGTTAAAGGTCAGCTTATCTGGTTTCTCTTTCTTCACATTTCAACTCCTCGGTTCTCTAACGAGATCCAACAACCCCATTACACGCAATAGAAGCCTCCTTTGTGGCTCTTCAATAGTAGAACCTTGTATTTGTGGCTTTGGGCAGTCTCAATATCTCGGCTCTTGCAACGAGCAACCAGATGACCTCTCATAGTAGGCAATGCTATCAATGTCTAATTAAAGTGCATGTAATTAACAATTTCTAATGAGACACATATTTCTAATAAGATAGGTTGTTTCTCAATCAATAAAATTTTAGTGATGCTGAACCATAAAGCAGGATCATAGCCTAACATGCAATTTGATCCTCAAGGTTCAACATTCGAGGATACAACCTTGAGAAAAATACATTTGTGGTAGCTCCATGTGGTGCCTCACATATAGCTCCATGGTCACATCAAACGCAACATAGAATCATAGATTAGGCAACATATGATAAAAAATGGGTAAAGCCGTCGTCAAATTTAATTTAGCCACTCCCGACTCCATGATTCAGATCTTCTTGAAAGGCGGCAAAATTTTCCCCAATGGTTCGAAAATACGACCTGGTGGGCTTCTTGACTATGGAAGCTCGATAGAAGAAATAGGATTCAATTGTTTTGAAGGGTGGCGAAATGGAAAGGTAGTAACGCTCTACTTGACATATATCACACATGAACCGTGGTCACGACACAGTCAATCGATCTTTGATAAATCCAATTTCTAAATATGTGGCTTGGTAAATATCTCCAAAAAATAGTACCTGATCTAAAGTTTACGGATCTCGGTATGCTTGTTAACACTCCACGGTTAATCTTTGCTCCTACTACACCTCTCGGCCCGGCGTTAACATTGTTCCTTCCTCGCTGAGGCACCCGATCACCAAATCCGAATTGCGCCTCTCGGCCCTGTTGTTGTCACCCACTTGGGGGAGCCCTACGAACACATTGCTACTGCTACCCGAGGTTCTCGTTCAATTCTTCACGGAACTACGGCCCGATGAAGTTTTACGGAAACTTGTTCACATACGCACCGAAAAGCTGCCGCGGCAGGCTACATTTATGAAATTTTCAGACAACATACAGAAATCCCTTGCCTTCCCATTTTCATGTGCCTAAGCTCGGAGATCTCTCGGCGAGAAAAAGACGACCGTCCTGTTCTCGCCCACGCGGTGACACAACGTTTGCTTTCTGTGAGCTACCTTGATCATGCTTTGATCTCAATGCCTCTCGGAAGTTTGAATCTAACAATTCTCTACATTCACCACTTCTTGAAGTGGAGAAAAAAAAAAAAAAATATGGCTTCCTCTTCGGTTCGCGGCTACTGTGACCAGAGCTGACAGCCTCGCCCTGGCGGCTTCAGATCGCGCGGCTAACCCCACTTCAAGCCAAGATACGGCGGTATAGTGCGATCACAAACCTTCCGCGCTCATGTGATTCATGAAATTCCCACATGACGGTGGGTCCACGTAGGCAACATTCTTGGTTGTGGATAGCCATGTTGGGCAAGTCGCTTCCATGACGACACCGCTCGTATCTTCTCTCACGTACGATTCCATCAGAGTTCTGCACGGGCGGGATGTCTTGGCTTGGGCACCAGGCTCCAATGCCATCATTAAAAATGCAAGCTAATAAATATTAAGCTAAATTGCTCTCCAGGTGAAATTACACAGAAAATGTATACACTCTATTACACACTCTATTGCGTGAATCGGACAAACCTTAATTGTGTAGGCTTTCACTAACGGGATGGTTTTCATGCACTCTGGGGATGTTAAGACTTGAGATCTAATATTAGCATCTCAATCCTATCATCATAACAATAATCTAATTATGAATTTCCATTAATCCAACATATTTTCAGAATAATAAAACCATTTATATTAAAAATAATATGGAACAAAACAACTATGTATATTTGGATGTATAAAATTTAGATACATTTTATTAAGAAAAGATTTTTAAAAGAATAATGGTTATAAACAATTAAAAATAAATTTATTAAATAGCTAGTTTAGATATGTATTATTTATGAGAGGGGGGATCAATTATGTTTCGGTCTAAAAAGGTTTGCATATCAAGACGTTTGTCCTCTTCGCTCTTTATTGAGTCCATTCTCTTTTCACTCTAAAAAGAGGTTTTTGCATATCAAGATATTTGATTCCTTTCAGCTCTTGGTAGATGGGAAGTTAACATTGATCTAGGTCATCTTAATTACACCTTTAAATAAAGCTATATTCCACATGAATGCCATGAGTCGATACCATGAAATTTGTTTTATAGTTTATTATTATTTTATTTTATTATTTTTATTTTTTATTGTTTTTTGACCTAGTTAAAATGTTCATTACCTTATATCAATATTTTATTTAATTTACTTTTATTTTATTTTTTTGTAATTTGACAAAACATCGTGACACAAAAATGCCATGTTTACATCTGTAATGGTATTTCCTTTCTTATGTTTTTATCCATATTATAGTTAATTAGTTTGTGTGAGTTTAATTTGTGATATAGGTACAATGAAAGCAATTTTAATGTTTATGTATTTGTACTATTATTTTTTCATTCATTAAATATAAATTAACTAATTTTATGTAACATTTAGTTTGATTAAATTATTGATTTAAATTTTGTTTAGAAAATTGAGTTAAAATATAATATATTTTAATAACAATATTTTATTGTTTTTTTCAAATAACATTAAAAAATCACCAAAACCTAAATTTTCGATACCTTGTTGAATGAAAAAAACCCAACATTATAACGTATATAAAATTATTTAGCAGCCAAATAATAGGAATAAAAAATTTCAATCGTGTTGATCAATGGCTCACACATGGAAGCAATGCTAGCTAGGGGAGTTGTTTTTCAGGGAGAAGGGAACGCCTTATGGCATAAATACTTATTAAAATATTAATTGCTACATATTTATTCAAAATATGTTGGTTGACCCCATGCGGGTGGTAAATATTTGACGGGATGGTGGTTTACTGTCGGGACGAGCGAATGGCATGGCCACATGGACACCCGCGGGCCGGGATTAATTCACGGCGGTGAGTTTAATATCCTGCCGCAGGTCGCACGCGGCGAAATTTTAACTGCCGATTGGGGGAGGCGAGAGGTAGGTGGTTCGGTATGATTTCTCATGGCTCTTCGTTTATGTAATTGGATTCGGCCTGCGGGTTTGGTTTCGGAGTACCGGCCTTGTTTGGTGGTCTCCATGCTGTGCAATTACATGGTAAGTGCCGCTGCTCTGCAGGCGGACACCGGCTCTGCACCCACACACACACACACCTCCTAGGCCAGGCGCCTGTACGGGTTTCTTTATCAATTTCACCCACGGCTACAATTTCTAGCACGATCCCTTGTTCACGCATTTCGCTTCTCGTTTGGTTTCAATTCACCCTCTCTCTGTTGTGTGTCTCTGTCCATTCCGCTCTCCCCCTTCATCTGCTTTTGGTAATTAGGGCTTAGGCAGAGTTAAGATGGGGTGGGGCGGCTCTGGGGTTCGCACCTCGGTAGGTATCGCTCCCCTTCCTCCAACCCTTCATCGTCTTCGTCGAGAGTCTGCGGTGTTTCCACCTCGAAGTCGACGAGGGGGGGAGGGAGGCCGTGAGCGTCGACTCCCCTCCTCCCCCCCCAGGCGTGGCGTCTCTGCTTCTCCTTCACCTTGAAAACCCCATCCTCCCTATCCCTGTAGCCCTCCCGTAATCATCACTGTCATCTTCCCATTTTAGTGTAATTGAAATAAGCCCCGCAGTCATTGCGACAATCTATATTATTTCGTTTAAGGAAATCCTGGGGCTACTCACGGTCCCCCCTCTTAGCCCATCTGTTAACTTATCGGCCTCTCCTAATGTTGTGCGACCTCTCGACACCGTAGATAAGGGTCCACTGCGCAAAGTTGGCGGTGCGATTCGAGTATCCTCTGGGACGTTGGCTTGGGGTTGGGTAGCGACGAAGTGTTACCTTGACTCAAGGCGCCTGTTGCGAGGGTTGAAAAATCACCCTCGGAGGATTATGGTCTCCTAGTGCTATCAACTTTTAAGTAACTATGTTCGGTTCATGTGTCATTTTTTGTTGTTTACGGTTGTAACAAGTTTTGGTATAGCATAGCGCGTTTCCTACGTAGAGCGAGCTTAAAAAAAAAAATTGTTCGGTGGTTTCCCTTGTGGGCGCTCAATTTTTTTCTATCTTGTTGAATATATACATCGCCTACGTAGGCCATGAACTCGTGTAATATATGTTTCATTAATAGATTTAAACTTACTTAGAATATATATATATATATATATATATATATATATATATATATATATATATATATATATATATATATATATATATATATATATATGGTCGAAACGTTAATTAAATTCACATAAATAAGTAGCAGTTAATTAATGAAAAAACATTTACCTAAATTAATTTCTATATTAATATAATATTAGTAATTACATAAAATTTTGATAATATATTAACGATTTATATTTAAAACTCTGATATAATTCACATTTAACATAATAATAACAATTAATAATAATAATTATTAGATCATTATTAATATAAATTGTCGATATATTTTATATATTTATTTGAGTACATTAATAATATAAACTATATATTAAACTAAAAAATATATTATACGGTAGAAATAAAAATAATCTTAATAATAATAAAAACAACAATAATATATTAATATAATAATATATATATATGAATATTTTATATAAAGTATCATTTAATAATATAACATGTAATAATAATATATTGTAAGATTTAAAATTTTGGGTTAATCTTTATATACAAACCCTGAGTTTTATTATTTTATGGAGTTGTTATATTTTTTTTAAAATATTGATCCCAAGACAAGATTAAGTTCTAAGGGATTGTGTTGAAACCCGATGGATTAATAAGCGAAGGGATTAAATTACAAACCCAATGAATTATTAATATTATGAACCTAAGCACTAATAAACCCAAGGATTTAATATTATAAACTCAATCAGTTAGTAAGCTTCGAGGGATAGATATTATAAGCACGAATGATCAACAAACCAGTGAATCAATGTTAAAAACACATACGATTAATGATCCTAACAATTAACATTTTTTAAACCCAAGTGGATTAATAAACCCTTAGGGAATAATAAACCCAAAGTTAAATGTTACAAACCCAAGGAATTACTAAACCCAAGAAATAAATATTATAAACTTAAGAGAACAATATTATTGGTTGATATAAAAAACAAAAGTAGGATCAATATTAAAAAAAAAGTTGTAAACATTTGTAATAAATATTTTTGACAAGATATTAGTATTTTTTAAACAAAGTTGATAAACCCAGAACATTATTAATATTAAACCTAAAGAATTAATAAACCTAGAGATTGTTAATATTATAAGCCCAATCACATTAGTTAATGTGGTTGAAAAAGAAACCAATAAGCATTAATGGTATAAATCTGTAATTAATCGTAAAATTAATATTCATATTAATAAATATATAATAATAAAATAATATTAACACTAACAAATAAATATTATAATGATGATGATGATGATGATTAATGTTTATTTGAGATGATAAGCGTATCGAACACAAAAAATGAAAAGGAATCTAAGCTTGATTCTTCAAAATATTTTCTATAATCAAAGATAAGGAAATCAAAACATTCCAAGATCACTATAGGTGGGTTGGCTTATATTAACATCACGGGAATATTGGAAGTGTAGCCGATGTTAGGGAATTGAGAGTAGATTTGAGGTAAAGTCGGAAATGAGTCTAAAAGGAAGTTATTTCATCTTCACCTCAAGAATGCAAATACGATGTATTCTGTCGTTCCAAGGATTTTTGGGAATATACCACCCTCTCGATCTCACTCTGTGAAGCTCATGAAAGTAGTTATTATCCCAAAATCATTCATTTCTTTCTTAGTTTAGGTGAACAAGAAGATAATTCTAATTATCAAGAGTGGGGTTAGTCACGTCCTTATAGGATCTTGGCTTCCTTTAACTTTTGACTCTGATCCTGCGACAACATCCGTAAAATTAGAGGCAAGCCTTTTTTACACTATATTCTCTCCCCATCTTGGAAACTCCTCTGTTCCCCAATGGTTGAGCAAAGACTAGAACGTCCTTCGTACCACCAACTCGAGGTGAAGGTGGGGGTTTGACCCCTATGATTAGTAATTTTAGAGACGTTTTGGATTCTGAAGTTGTAAATATTATTCTTGTATCAGATATATAAACATAGTTGTACTTTCAATGGAGGGCTTGACTTCAATCAAGAGGGATGGGATAGGAACATTTCACCCAGTCTTTAGGTTATGGTTATGAATTTATTTTGAATAATATCAATCTTCCTCCATGACTCTGGATATACGCTTCAAAAATTCACATCCGTATAAAAATAGCGGGGAGTGGTGAGAGTCTCAAGAGAACCTCTTGTTACTCTAAATGTAAATATCGACCAACTTAAAATTGTTTTCAAGCTCATAATAATCTCTTTCAAACCTACAATAATACTTTTCTCGATTCTATAATTCCGAGTTGAGTCGATAAGGGAAGTCAATAGCCAAGTATTTATAGAAGAAACCTTCTCTAAGCATTGGTTAACCCTTTTTGAAACTACACCATGGGTGATATTTTGGGATTTAATGGTCATGACTTTAGTCTTGTCGGTATTAACTATCATACCCATCTTTGAAAATTATACATGAAAGGTACGAAAAGGCTGTATCGGCTCATCTGGTTTTGAGAAGGTATATCATCGACATAAAAATGAGAAGGTGACAAAGAACTTGACAATTAGGGTTGCCATCCCACTTTCAAACACTCTTCACAGCTTATTGATGTATATGAAAAAATGGTGAGACGGGCGAAGCCCTTGTTTAACTTCTATATTTAATTCAATGTCTATAGACCACCTCGCTAGTCTTAAGCTTGGTAGTGACGGTCTCGTGAACGAATCTGTGATCACGAGCCAGGAGGGACCCTCGATCTCTTTAAGTCTCTCCCCAAAGAAGTTTATCCTTTCTCGAGACAACGTCCATTATTTAAAAGTAAAAAAAACAACAATAGATATTCACTTTACTATTGAAACATTCCTACACAATGATTCTAGGTGACAAGATGGTCGGTGATGAGCGATGTCTCTTAAAAACTAGATTTCCCTTTAGCTCTTTTGCCCTAGTTTTCCAGCGAGAGGCTAGGATTTTCAAAAATGAGCCTGTAAATATTGGCCATGATGTGGATAATCATAATCGTGTAAATTCAGATTGAGCAACTTTTGTCCCCATTTTTAAGAGCATTTCGACGAACTTTCTTTTGAGCGTAGAAATACGAGGGAAAGCCTTGCGTTATAGCGAGTGAAAGGAGATATTTTGGAGATGAGGGACGGGGATAGATGTCCTTATTTTAACGATCTCGGCTTGATGTCCTTGATATATTTAGCTTTCCATTGGTGAGATTATTAATACCAAACTCGATGTCATCCGGAAGACTACATCCTCCTTGATGAGAGTGATTAAGGTAGTTGCCAATAGTGTCTAGAGGTCATACAGAACTGTGAATAGTTGTCCCATTTCTAAGGGAACAAATGATTATATTTGGTTTGTAAACAAGGAACATTCATGAAATTTTCTCGCGCGACTTTAGAAGGTGGAGAAGATAATCATGCTTATTTTATTAATATATGAATTTTATTCCTCTTGATGATATTTTCTTATATATCGGTATTCGAGCTTAATTATTTCATTAAGAGCGTTTATGATCACTTTCCTAGCAATTTTACAATCTTTTCTAACATGAATTGGATGTTCTATTGTTCTTGTGACTTTAATCTCTGTTAGATAAGCATTCGTGGTATCGGAAAGGATAGTAGTAAAGTATTGACAATTTGATCAATGTATAAACCCATTATAGAATGTGGAGCTGAAATCCTCTCACAAATCACTTAATAAAGAATTAGGGTTTATGTCTGCAAGAGCGAATGTGCTTTTTCTTTCATTAGTCCATACATGTGAGTGAGCCTGCATAGTAAAATTTGGTGGATAGAATAGGGATTTAATAACTTGATCAAGCTGGAGTGGTAATTGGCTCAATTTTTGTAATATGTTTGAGGGCAGAGTGTCATAATCAGAAAATCACAACACTACCTTTATGAAAAAGAGTTATGCGTGATGAAGAATGTGGTAATACAATAAAATGATTAGGTCTAAAATGTAAAGCTTGAAGACTCGGTGTAGTGACTGAGTTCTGAAGTATTATTATATTTTCTCTTAAATTTATTAGCTAAGTTTCTATCTTCAATAGAAAGTCACAAGGAATTAGGGTTGAGTTTTTCTGTGTGCTTGGTTAGTAATAGCTCTAGCATTCATTGCTCTAAAAGGATATTAACAGTTTATAAATTTAAATGTCTTTCTAAGTGTTGAAGGTTGTTCTTGTAGGTTATTCTTCTTATGGGATGTGGATTTGATAGGAGCGAAATGACCAAGAAGATCCTATTGGTAGATGTGTTGGAATTTTATTTCCAAATGTATTGATTGAGCGATTCTGTTTTCATAGAAATTTTAGGATGTTGACAGGGAAATATCATTCATATATGTAGGCTATACCATAAAACCCATCGATGTGATGGCTGTGACTAAAAAATATGAAAAGAGGTGAAACCATCAAGTTGGGGACCTGGGTGTCATGCTTAAGTTTCAACTAAGACTATAAGGTCCCAATGTCCTCGGGATCCAACTTAACATATGACATTTGCATGGATTGGCTGTTCTAGAGGAGATCCGGTGTAATGGAGAGTCCCTATTTATCATTTGCTTCTTCGGTTTTATGCCTAAATAGCTTTCCTATTCCTAATATTTCCCATTCTCCTTTGTTGACCTGCAGCTTTTTTGAGATTCTTTCCTAAGTTCTTCATCGCCTTGTGGAATGAGATCTTCATTTGTAAATATTCATATTCCTTTTGAAGCACGATTTCTGAAGTATATCCAATTTATGTTCATTACAAACGACAACAAACACGGATAGTCTATGTTCATACTAAGTATGTTCCAACCCTTGTTTCTTTCATGAGATAATTTGTTTTTGATTTGAATTTTGTCTGTTGTTGTTTAACTATTTCTAATGTGTTTTTCTGTTGTTTCCATTCTTGTATGGCATTTTAAGATTTAAAATGGTTTCCTTTGGCATTACGTAGTAGGGACAATTAGTTTCTTAATTTCCTCTTCCATGGGTTTAATATCTTTATTGTTAGGAGTTGATTTATTATATTAGTTTTTACTGCAATTTTAATCTTCGTTTTCAAGGTGTCATTTTCTTAAATAATTTGTGCATTTGTACATTCTATTTCTTAATTTTCCTTTCATTTCTTGAGTTAATTTCTGAAATTGTGTAAGTTGTTTCTTTAATAATTTATGTTTTGAACATTATGGTCTTCTAGTTTTAAAAACAGTTTTCTATTTCTTCTCTTCATCTCTAAGGATTCAATGTACTCATAAAACTCTCGAGGTAATTTACATGGTCTGCCTCGCTAGAGAGCTTAAGTATAAGGGGGAATTTATTCATGGTGTAATAAAATAAAACTTAACAAGGAGAGCAAGTGGAAACGTTTGCACCTATAAGAAAAAAGAGCAGTAGAGGCTGCCGCACCTTAAATGAATCCTTGGAAAATAGAATCTTGCTCTCCTCATGTTGCGATGCTACTAATGATCGTTCCCTTTACAAAATTTAATATGGCATGAATGCGGTACCCACCACAGAAATCAGTGATATTGATTCGCATATTATAATAGTCATAAAAATATGACCATGAATGTATCTAGATCACCGGGTGTTGTTGAAGAGAGAGAAGAATTTGGCATGAGAAATCAACAACGCCCACTTTTGAAAATAATTCTTGAGAACGATCTATGAGTGTATGGTGATAACGATTGCTTGTGGGGTGGTTTTGGCCTAGAGAACTTTAATAGTGGTAGATTTTATACAAGTCCTTTGATATGCCTCCAAATATGCATGTATAGAACGGATTAGCTCTATAATATATCAACCTCGATTTGGACTAGGGCTTAAACCTCCCAAACTCTCATGAAGTGAAGCTTTAATAAAGTTTCTTAGAAATTATTCTAATGAACGATCACGAAGCACTTTCGAAGGGCCAATAATTTGTCTTAAAAGGCAAAATTTTCTTGAATATGCACGAAAAGGAAACTCAACTCGAGCCTAAATAGGGTAAAATATATTTGAGGTAAGTACCCACAGTGCTTCCCGCCGTCGTCTCCAAAGGAGGCAGAATAAGGCCATATAATGTCCACCTTAAAGAGCTCAAATTTCACTTTCGAAATAGGGCCGAAAGGTTACTGACAAAAAACCTAGGAATCCAATTTATGCCCAAAGAAGTGCCACCCTTGAAAATGTAGATTTACTCACAAAAATGTAGTCTTGCCTGGACCTAATGTCTGGATCCGATCCCCGTTATAACGAGTACTAGGCGAACAAAGTTAATTTAGGTGAAATTGTCTGTTGATATTAAAAACCGAAGAATATATTTCCATAAAAAGATTACCTGAATACTACCGAGTAGAATGAAAATCTCATTCACATTAAGAAAAATTGACTCACAAATTTTACTCCATATACGTCACGGAGGATGAAAATACAGTCTAAATTACGCATTGATTTGTGCCTTAAGAGGGGCGAAAGCTGGGGCAGTTATGAAAACACCGAAATTACGAAGACCATATTAAACATGTTTAATTATGATTGCGAAAACTTTAATTACCGCTTTGAGAATGATTGTAGAAAACCTAGGACGATTAAATCCGATTTGTATTATTAGTATTAGTATTATTAATTATTAATTTATGTTAATAATTAATTATGATATAAATAAATTATTATTATAATCATTTTAAAATATTTATTTTTATTATAATTATTATTATTATTAATATTATTTATTATTATTAATACTAATTATTATTAAATAATATTATTAATAGTTAATATTATTATTTTTTTCTTATTAATTGAATTTAATATTATTATTAATTAATAAATATTATTAATAATAATAAATTAATTAATTAGTAAATATTATTATTAATAATAGGTAATTAATTAGTATTATTTTATTAAAAAGGTAAAAGTTGTAATTTTTTATAATTATATTATTTATGATTAATAGTAATTTAATAACCACAATGGTTAGTTTAATAGTATTTTATTATTAATTTATCAAGAGTTAATTAATTAATTATTAAATAACAATATTAATTAATTAATTATTTTTAGTTTATATATATTAATTATTTACTTAATTAATATTATTAATTATTATTAATAACATTGAAAATGAATAATATATTTTTAAATTTTATATTAATTATTATTGAGTAATTTGACCTAAAATATTTATATGAAACAAATGATTGATATTATAAGCAAATGGGAAGAATAAACCCAGGGGATTAATACTAAAAACCCGAAGATTATAAACCAAGAGAGTAATATTACACAGCAAATTAATATTATGAATGGCAAAGGTGTCTAAGCGATGGACAAATGTTGTAAACCTTAGAATTATCATGGTTGTTAACGGATTTGATTTTCATATTAGAAAATATTTGTAGCGACAATGACGTTGCGAAGTGGTTAACCATGATTTATTTCATATACGTAGAATATTTGTCACAATGCAACATTGGACCATAGTTGATCTTCATATTGAGAAAATTTTTCACCAGTATGATGTTCGACCATTGTTGACCATGATTATAAACAAGAGAGTTATATTAGACCAAAGTTTTTTAATATTCTAAACCCTATGAATAATATTAAACCTGGAGGTAATAAGAACCCTTGAATTAATGGCTTCAATGGATTGATATTATAAAACCAAGTGAATAATAAACCAAAAGGATTAATATTAATAACTTAAGGGATCATCATATGTATTGAGGATATAAAGGTTTACATAATGTCTATAAATCCCTTAGTTTATTCTAAAGGTGCTTATTCCAGAAATTATAATATTGTTAAGAGGGTTTATAATATTAATTAAGATATAATATAAATCTCCTTGGTCGATGTTGCGATATGACAAAAATTTGTCTCCATATAATAAATAATAATCGATATGCGATGCGATATCTGCTTATGAAAAAGATTGTCTCAATATGAAATATTATTCATAGGGTTTAATATTAATAACAAGGTTTAATATAAATATCTTGGTTTTATAATCCATGATATTACATGTTCAATGTTACATTGGTAAAGTTATCTCAATATGAAAATTAAGCATTATCAATACATGGTCTAACGTCATTATAACAAAGGTTATTTCAATATGAAAATCAACTATGGTCCAACAAGTATGACAAGAATTGTCTCAATATTAAAAAACAACGGTAATATCGTGGCGAGTTTTATAAAATTCATATTGAGTTTTTTATAAAAATTCTTGCTTCTCACTTTACTTTTCTCTACATGATAAACGAAGACCCTAAAAACTAAAAAAAATCTTAGTAATTACAATCTCTGACTAATTACAAATCCATTCAATTATAAAAAGATAAAAAATCTGTGAATTCGGAAAAGGGTTACAACTCACGGTGGATACGCACCTAGAGGCACTTGCTGAAATGAAGGCCTCGGGTTACTCTACATTAGTGAATGAGAGTACATCATTAAGTACATCACTAGGAATTAAGTTGCAAACAAACTCCTAAATTATGAACAATCCTAAACTAAGAGTCATTGCAACTTGTGTAACCATTTCTCCATTGTATAAAATAATATTAATTATTTTCAACTCCCCCCTTAATGGAGAAAGTTATCACGAACTTCTAGCATCCTTCTAATTCCAAACTTTACTACCATGAAGGCAAGTAAATATATAAATACATATTGTCACACGTTTTACAATATTCAACAAATATCTTGTTACATAGTTTCTCTCGAAAAAAATGGAGCCCGGGTATCGATGGCTTGGTATTTTTATGAAGAAGTGGATTATGCGAGCTTGATGGTGCTACGGTTGCTCGGTTTGATAATAGTTTCGGTTACTTCTGGTATTCTCTTGCATCGTTGGAGAGTCTTCTCCAACTTGAGATAGCTTCACATGTGGCTGCACACAATGCTTGTTATATTCACATGAAGATAAGGCTACGGTGCTTTGATTTTGCTGCTCCATGCTATGACCCGGATCTAATGCGAAGGCGTAACTTTGTGATAGACCTTCGATCATCCGGAAATTCACACCCAATGCAGATACGAAAAACGATATGAGTAACATCGAAGTGTGGGTGTACAAAATATAATTACTAGTACCTGCCTAAGATACCTCAACACACTTTTGCTGCACAGCAGTGACTTTCGAGTGGTTTTGACATAGGCAGCTCCAGTAGCACTAACAGTATGCCAAATCTGGTCGAGTTTGGAGTGTAAAAACTCTTGGTAAAACTTGATAAATATATATATTATTAATGATGAAAGATGAGATGATTACAATGAGGGATCGCCTAGGCTTTCATCAACTCAAGGTGTCCCACGTAGCGAGGCATGATCTTTGATCATGCCCTTCGATTAATAAAATAATATAACTATATCTAACTAATAATTAATAAAATATTCATAACATTTTACCCTCTCTTAAAGATGCTTTGTCCTCCAAAGCATATGTAATGGTGGACAACGTTGACAAATGTACGGTTTCCGCGGTGGCGACTCTGCTTCCCATATTTTAAAGGTCATGGAGCATATTCTAAAGTTCGGTTGTTGTTGATCTAGATAGTGAAAATATACGATATCGGCAGGGTAGGATCTGTCTGGTTACGGAGACTCTTCTGGCTCCACTTTGAGAATAACATACAACTGCGACATTTGTACGTAGATACGACGATTTCCTGAGGCTTGAGATCATACAACTTGTCCTTTCTGTTACTTTCACTTGGCGCTTCCTGCTTCACTTGATGGTTGGCGAGATAAGTACCTAGAGTTCGTAGCCATGGAGTTATAAAGCCATCTACTCCTCGTAAAGGAAGCAGTGTAAGCCGATTCTAAATGAAAGTCTTTAATCTACAATTTGACTTGTAGCATTTTCTACTTGTTCCAATCCTCCTTCTTCTGACCAGCCTGACACACACACACGCTATAACCAAACCTTAGGAAAAGTAAGAGAGTTAAGTCTTTTGGCCATGGTGGAATCCTAAAGAAAAATTGTCTGCGTGCTACTGTGTCTATGAATATTTGACTGTTGTTCTTAATATGTCCTCTTAACCTTAGGGTTTGAGGTTGTAATATACTGTCATGTATTTGGTAGGAGGCTGTGCCAGAGGAATAGTTTCGCCTTTCACTTCTAGAAAGAACTCTAAATTGTCTTCTAATCCTTCTATACACCGAATCGATCTTGTTAGTGTCGTTAGTTGCTTCCATTGTATAGATTTTGTTTTTCCCATTAGCACATACGTAGCAGGGTCCGATTTTCACCGCAACGTTTACACTTACCCTCCTAAATGTTTGTTTTTCGTTAGATTTCGTCTTCACGAGGGATAGACGAGGGACATATGTTGTGTCAGCATTTTGATTGAGAAACCGTCGTCTCGGAATATACCTTTTCGGTTTTGATAATCTTTCCATTTCTTTTCAGCGAAGCTTTTGCTTTTGCCTTGCTACTTCTCGGACGTGATTTCATAAGTTCTAGCTCTTCTTTGTATGTAGACTGGCTTTAAGTCACGAGATGTAAGGCTGATTAGACGAAATTTAAAATGATCAAGAATGCAAATATTTATGATCTCCCGTTCTGGCGTGTACTCATCCACATCTCCTTTTTGGCGTATTTGATAAACGTTGAAAAGAAATTTTCTTCTTTATGCCTTGAAACCTTTTGAAGAATGCATCCTTAAAACGTTTCCTCCAACTAATAGCGAGCGTCGTATTTTTTCACATATACCAATTATATGCTTCTGTTTATTTCATGAAGCATGTTTAATTTTTCATCATCACTAGTAATGTCATAAATCTCAAAATATTCTTCCACGCTTTATTAAGCCATCGACGCTATTCTTTTCATTACCATCAAATTTGGGTGGGTCGATCTTGGCTTTGCGGCGATATGATAATGGTAGAACAGAAGGGGGATATTGATTAGCGAATGCGATGATTGCTTATTTGAAAATACACGCTAAATATTCTTGATGATGTGGGAAATCGATTTTCTGATGCTCTCACGGAGTTCACGGAATCTGCGGAATTGTTTTGTTGATTTTGTTCCATTTAGGAGATGTTGAGGATTGTGTGCGAGTTAACCTCTGTCTTATCATTTAGCTTACTGAAGGATTCTGTCATATTGTTCATTACTTCGCCATGCTCATCATCTTGTTTGTTGCTTAGTTGGAAACTTCTGTGGCCTCGTGATGATTTCGCCACATTTGTCTTTCTGTCGATTTGTTGTATCATGAACCACTTTTTGATATGATTGGATACCACCATTGCTTTTCAAAATTTAGGCAATAAACGCTTAAAATTCTTTATGATATTATTAATTTGTTTCTCAAGATCTCCCAATTTATGTGCAATTTTACTTTACATAAACGTGGCAACGTAACATCGGGCGTGTGTATGGTGGGAGATACCTTTATGATTTCTCTCTTTTCTTAAAAATTAATTAATTAATATTTAAGTAATTAATTAATTTTTTTGAATTAATTAATTAATTAATATTTAATTAATTAATTAATTAATAATAATAATTTTTTTTTTTTTAATTATATAAATTTTATATATATACATTTTTATTAAAAATTATATAATTTATATAATTTAATTATATAATTATTATATATATATATATATATATATATATATAATAATTATTAAATAGGGAGTATATATATAAATAATTATATTAATTATAATATATATATATATATAATTATTAATAACTATATAAAGTATGTCTTTACACTATAATTTAAAAAATCGTTACGAACCGCTTCTTTATTTCTTTTTATCAAGCGGGATTTTTTATATATCGACACTACGACATACCACTTCAAATCGATTTTTTTTATATACGACACTACGACACCACAATTTCAAATCGATTTTTTTATTAGAGTGACGGAAAACGAGCGACGGAGATGAACGTACGGGGGAAATAATGATGACACACTGGCAAAGGCGGGGTGGAAGAAGGGCATGATGTGAGCACGATGTTTCTTAAATCGGTTTTTTTTTAAGCATTATTTGGAATTGGATGCCTAAATATTTTTAGGTCACGTGAGTTTGTGGAACACTGTTGTGTATTTGTGTGTGCTCAGAATGTATAATTTTGTTTTGAGTTCCTTTTCTTACCATATAATCTGTGGTGTGGTTTAAGCAACGATAACAAATAACAACGACGTATAATAGGTATGGAAAGAATGTTGAGTAAACCACGGTATGGAAAATCGTGATGAGGATACATTGTGGATAAATATTGCGATTGTTGGTATGGATATAAAGAGTGGATTAGTTAGTGTTGCAGTCTGGGGTGGTGGATCAGATCCACAGAACGAAAATCAATTTTTTTTAAACAAGAAAAACGGTATAGAATGGAATTTTATTTTTGTTCTTCCCCGAACTATCGATTTGAAAGGTGCCACGATTTAGTAAACAGGTCATTTTATACAGGCAGAGCAATACTTTGCCTGTAACACGAACTTGATACGATTCTTCATACCCTGATCCACCCGAATATTTGTAAATATCCGAGCTCCTTTGAGCACGTATGGCAGTGAAGGAGGCATTTCGAGGCAAAATTAGATTTGTGTCGGCTATTGGCGTCTTCAGTGCAATTAGAGGCTAAGTGTTCTTTAAAACAGGTTGGAGAAATGATGCCCACTTAAAATAAAAAATGCGTACAGTGGGTTTTTTTTTAATTCTATGAATACAGGTAGATATGAGATCACGAAGGCGATGGCTAGGTACAATGGGTGTAAAACTGCGGTAAAACTTGATAAATATATGTGTGTGATGAAAGATGAAGATGATTACAATGAGGGATACTTCTAGGCTTTAAACTGGCCTCAAGGTGTCCCTTAGCGAAGAGGCATGATCTTTGATCATGCCCTTTCAGTTAATAAAACCTAATATAACTATATCTAACTAATAATTAATAAAATATTCTGTAGTTGTAGTAGATATATCAAACTTCCGCTAGTTGTCTATACATAGTGGCATCCACTCTTTTGAACCATCATCCTTTGTTCAACTTTAATTCTCACGCTGCAATAGTGTTAACATAGTCTCTGTGCTCCCATTCTGAACTTTTCCATTGAAAGCACGGCATACTTCCCGCAGGTAAGAAAAAGTTTGTCAGTCTCTGCCCAATCCCACCACAGTATTAAGAATTTGAATGTGTCTCAGCCTTGTGACATGTCTTGTTGATTTCTGTGATGGGATTGTTAGCAATACTAAACCATGAGGATCCCATGTCATCTACGCTGGTCACGTGTTGTCATTGTTGTTAAACTTGGTGTGATTTGGGTGATTAGCTCCCTGTAGGCAATATGGCAAAAAATAGAATTAATCATCTTTCTCTATGCTTATGACACGGGTGTGCATTTAAACCATAAAGTGCCTTTTTCAGTTTATAAACCAGAATAAATGCCTTGCTTTTCACCAAAACCTTCGGGCTGAACTAAATAAATTTCTTCTTTCAGGTCACCATTAGAAATACGAGACTTAACATCTAATTGGTGTATTTAACATTTATGTTTTGTTGCTAAGAAATTAGCATTCTAATGGTGTTTGGGTGGCTACGAGGAGCAAGAGTGTCATCGAAATATATTCCCTCTTCCTTTGTGGTATTACTTTGCTATAGGTCACTTCCAGTTTTCTATACTCCCATATTTTTTTTTGTTTATTTTAGGTTTTTATTCGTGCATCTCAAGTTTTACAACAGGCAATTCAACTTAAATCCCAGTATGGTTTTGATGGTGGTTCAATTTCCTCGTAAAATGGCAACACTCCATGCATCGGTTGACATGCTTCTTCATAATTTTGAGTTTCTGATGTTTAAAATATTTCGTTATTGCATGGTCTTTCCAATTTGGATGGTAATTAGGTCTTCATAAGTCTCCTTGGTGGGGACTTACCTCAATCTGTCTGTTTGGCGACCTCTGACTTGCATCATTGATTACATTACACCACTTCTTCTTCTTTGTTCACTCTTGTTCTTTATATCCTCATGTTTCTTCCATTAGCAATGGAATGTGCCAATCATTATTAGATCATCCTTTCCTTCTTCCTTTGTTCATGAAATATGACATCTCTTGCTTGAAAAACCTTGTGATTCACAGATTAAGTGACTTATATGCTTTGAACTCGGTGCCATATCCAAAAAAGATACATTTCGAGCTTTAGGATCTAACTTATTCCCTATCGCCTTGGGTATATGAGCGTAAGCTTTTGTTAAATATTCTTAAGTGACTCAACTGTGGTTTGAATCCAAATAATGCTTCAAAGGGGTTTTGAAGCCTAAACATTAAATAAGACTCTATTTTTTAGTGATTAAAAAAGTGTTTAATAACACGCTTCAGCTCATTTGATGGACCTTACCTTTGGTAACAGCAACGGCATCATGAGGTTATAGTGCTTGTAGCTGCCTTGGGTCCATTATTTAACGATGATGAGGCAACGTAGTGACCCAGAACGATCATGCGGCACGATTCCTTGAACTCTTTCTGACTGTATTCTCCCTAGTTGATACGATTGCTTGTTCTTTATTCTCGCTGCGGTTTCTACCATAATTTAAACTCACTGGTATCTTGAAGGTGAAGCTCTTTTTTTACTTAAGTATGTCATAGAACCTGAGTGCAATCGTACGTAAATAAGAAAATACCACCTCCTAGTAGCCCTAGTACGCAGGTACGCATATGTACGTGTAAGCGGGATTCTAAATAATATATACTTTCTGTTAATGGAGAAGAACTCTTCTTCTTGCATTTTCCGTGTCTTACATCATCACAATACAACGAAACATTTATGGAAAACAGAGGGTCACTCGACCTTTGCTTTCTCCAAAGTGGGATGAGGTCTTATAAGTTCAAGATGACTGATCTCGTGCCCAGGAAGGATTTTATAACATGCGATCCGAGTTAAATATAAACGCTGTTGTCCTTTTCACATCTTAATACTGTCTTACGGAGATATCGCACACTCTATTCTGCGTGGCTGTCAAACCTCCTTTTATGACACGATTAGTCTTAAAGATGAACTTACATGTCTGATGGGTGACATAAATCTGGGAGCCAAATTTTCCATAGTAGAACACATCGTACATTTTAGGTGTACAATATCACACTAGGTAACACACGGAATATGACCATATCATGATCTCATATCCTTTAATATTCACCTAAATAGATTTCAAACCCACCGCGTTTCTTAAACATTCAAACCATTCATACATGTCTTATGTGAGGATGCACAATCAAACATACATGTGCATTCCTCATCCTCCTTGGGCTGAAAAGAACACACAATCGGTATAAATAGTGAGGTTCAGCTGGTCATAATGCCTCAACAAGTATCCTTTATGCTTTCTCTTGTTTGCACATTGCTTCATACTTTGCCTCTTATAACATTCAACTGACCAGTGACTGAGTTTTCCACTAAAAACTTTCTTTGAGGAAAAATTATTAGAACATACCGCTAACGGACTCTTTGAACGTGTTGTCCTTTTCTTTGTTGACAGATTTCACCATTATTTGTTCTTTGTTGCTTTCTGTGTTTGTGCCTTTTGTGCTGGGTAGAATCGTCTCTTGTGTTTTGGTGCACCTATACATACGCTATTATTATTGTAGCAGAATCTATATTCAGCTCTTCTGGCTGTGAGGAGCTTTCTCCTGAATTGATGTTGAATATGTCCTGTTCCATGCTGTCCATTCATTCAATATGATGATAGTGGATGCGAATGAGAAAAATTTCTCTAAATCTCTCCCAATATGTCTTCGGGTCTTTGTTTTCTGTGATAAGAGATGTGATGAGACTCATTCTCCTCATCTTCATTGTAAATAGCTTTGCCTTTGGTGACAAAGACACGGATTTGTTCCACGTACGTGCTGTGATTCTGGGTATTAAATCCAAATGTGATGGAGCGATTTGGGTCTCATATGGGGATAATAATGTCATGAAGGAACTGTTAAATATTACCTTTGTGCAGTATACATAGGTGTTGTTCTGTGCAGGCTGCTCTAGTCTCCTTCATTTCTATAGTCTGGGCTTCGCATTTGCGCTTTCAATGTTTGTATGTGGTTGATTAGTGAAATTAGTGTCGAAGTTGTAGGACACCATTGAGATAATTCTATTATTATCCATAATGAGTGATAGCTTTCGATCCTACGGTAGACAATTCACCACCAAAACTTGAACAATTGAGATCACTACATCACCTGTCTGGGATCATGACCCTTTGTCTTGTGAAAAAAAAAAATTTGTTACCTTCAATATGCCTGTGAATACAGGCGTTTGCCTCTCCAGGCAGATGAAGCTTCAACAACCCACTTGGGTGGGAGTCT
The DNA here is from genome assembly GCA_034641835.2 of Pinus albicaulis. Taxonomy (NCBI): domain Eukaryota; kingdom Viridiplantae; phylum Streptophyta; class Pinopsida; order Pinales; family Pinaceae; genus Pinus; species Pinus albicaulis. The sequence goes on along the minus strand of CM076571.1, from coordinate 352,636,175 downwards.
GAATCTCTTTGTGCAGGAAAATGGAGGAACAAATGGCCGCCCATGAGGCAGGTAGATGCCGCCTTATGTAGGGCAGTTAGGAACCTGATAACTATTTTCCATGAGACGGTCAATGCGCACACGGGCGGATGAAACTTCAATGTGCCACCAACGGGTGAACGGTCTGAAAAAAGACGCGACTTTCCCCAAAAAGAAAAGTAGGCAACTATTACGATGCCGAAAAAAATCGCGCCCGATAAAATCGTTGTCACTCTGGCCAGCGCGGTGCTGGGACGCGCTAAGTGCCAATAGCGTGTTTTAGCGTGACGCGCCTGTCCCTCAAACCCGCGCTTGATAGGCGGCTGTTGTGACTTAAAGGCAACACAATCTTTCTCAACTAGAATGATCGATGTGTTTCGGGGCACAGTATTTTAAAATTCTGCCAAGACCACGGTTCTGCAAGCTTCTGTATGCTCATAGCCACACCATTTGTAATCAGCAGTGTATAAAAAAAAATATTAAGTAAATAAGGCCCTCCTATATATAGCAAATGCCCAAGATAAAAAATCACATGAATTGTGGAAAAAAGAGGTTCTTTGACTCACAGAGCAAATCACACATGCTGGGCACACACTCAAGCAGAATAACATACGGGTTATCATTCATGAATATGAGAAACTACATCATTAAGTACATCATACAGAATTGAAGTTAATTAAACTCTGGGTGCAGAACTTCATCCTAAACTAAGAAATACGTTACAACATTGTGTGTTTCTCTGACTATAATATAAAATAATATTAATTATTTTCATTAAAAAACTTTATCTTTCATCATCTTAATGAGTAAAAATCTCCCTATGTCTCTCTTGTCCTCTCTGTGCATAAACTCTTTCATTATCGTATTGTTGTTATTCTACCTGTTTTTAGAATTTGGCCTCACTATTTGCTTTGAATAATCCATATGTATCTTTCTCTTCTTTTCTTTTATCCTAAGTATCTTTTTCTCTCCTTCATTTTTACTCATAAATTTTATAACAATTATAATATTTATAAATTTTAAAATTTTAATTTCAATTTCTTTCTTTTTAAAAAAATAAATAAATAAATAAATTAATAAACATGCCTCATTATATTCAAGCTTTTTTTTATTTATAATTTCTCCATGAACCATTTTCAACTTTATTAAATATCTGTGTATAATCAAACTTTTTCATCATTAGGATATATGTTTGCTTCATTTGAGTTTCAGGATAATTTCTTCTATTTGCATTATTTTTTTGAATGTTAAATGTATTTTGATATTTTAGCTTAACTTGAACTCTCATACTAATCTTATTTTCATATTTATTAATTCAAACTCTAGTTTAATTTATATTCCAGTGATTTTATTTTCTTTCATGATTTTAATTTTTTTAATATCAACAGCACATTAATTTATACTTTTAGATTATGAGGTTATAACCTATCTCATGTTCATTTTTATTCATGTGTCATTTAAGACTGAGTTTTTCTTTCTTCCATGTGTTTCCATTTGTTATGTTTTTAACTGTAAGGATTTCATCTTGTATTTTGAATCATATTTTGTGCTGGTGTATTTAATATTGGTTCAATTTTAAAAATAGATTGTTTTGTTATTTAATTTTGTTTTTAATTTTTTTTATTATTTTCAACAAAAAAATATGCATTTAAAATAAAATATTCAGTATAACTACCATTGTAATTAGTAGTATAATTGTAAAATTATATGATTAAATTAACACCTCATATAAATTAAATAGTTAATAAATGTTAATAAATAAAATACATGTATTAATAATTGTTTGGTAAATGGCTAATTATTTATTATTAAAAATGTCACACTCTCAATATTACATATTAAAATATTTTTGATAAATTTGGTGGGACTTTATCTTTAACATATTATCTCATATACCACAGTCTAAGCTCCTTTTTTTCATTTAACAAGACTACATCTTTCTACAACATGTCCAATATGTAGGGGGATGAAGAATTAGTTAAAATACCCAATTTCACATTAAAAAATAATATCTTAACAACACCCTAATCACTGTCATTAGAATACTATAGTACGTGTTACATAATAATTATAATATACTTTTTCCAATGAGAATAATGTCTTAACAACACTAATCACCATCCATTACGAACTCTGATACAGTATTACATAATAATTGTAATGTACTTTTTGGTAAAATACCAGACTATACTATGAGCAGAGAATTCTAAACTCTCACAGTTGAAATCCCAGCAAAAAACCACCTACATTTAAACTCACTGCAGAGAAAGACACGCTGAATCCAAACACGGGACATCTTATTGGAGGAGTTACTGCAACAGACGAACACAGCCACCATCATCAACAAGGTGCGGTGTACCTGATAAGTGAGCTGTTAATTGATGACACCCGTGCCGCACTATCTCATTCCCGGAATAATGGTGTTAAATCAACTTCCCTCAACGCGGCATTCGATTCCTCTTGGTGCTTATGCGGATGCGGATGGTAATAATCACTTTATTCATTCGCTTTTGTCATTCCGTCTTTGTTAAATATTCAAAAGAAATTAAGTGGTGCTATCATGTCGATCTGAAAAATTGTTTAGATGTGAAATTTTATTAGTAATGATAATAATTTGGGCTGGAAATTCATCATCGTAACGATTTTCTTTTTCTATATGAAACGTGTGCAAAACGCGCTCTCTGTCAAACAAACCAGCCTCTCTGTCCAAAATCAAAACTGTAACTAGTTCTTTGTTAAGGATAAGCTTTAATAAACATGCTGACCTTCATTAAGGAATCTCGACAATAGCTCCGAAAGCGTTCATGGCGCTTGCCAATTGATCGTCGGTTGAAGTATACATCTGATTTAAAACATGCGATAAGAAGGTTAATGCTTATGTTAGAAACCAACGACAACCATTCAGGCATCAGCAACTCTGCTTTCTTAGGTTATCATTTTCTTTGGTAGCGTGAATTACGTAAGGTACAGTATAATCTCTTTACATCACATTCCTCATATCCAACAGTGGTGGTATTACTTTTATCAAACGAGTCAGTGACACAAATTTGGCGGAAAATGCTGCGAAAAGGATGTTGTTCAACGCCAGACTTGTACCTGATCGCTAAAGGACCTAGAAAAAAGGTGGGTACAGTAGTGCCAAAGAAACGATTAACGAGATTTATACCGTACCAGAAGATTAATAATTTGACAATACTTTAGCGGAATAAGAGCATAAAGCAATCTCTCTTCTGATTTTTCAAAATGATTTGTTTTATTTTGTGTTTGTTCATTTTTGGTTTAATCCAATTTTTCGAAAAGGATTTACAGAATTTTGTTTTTGCTCAGCAAATTTGGCTGAATGAATGGCATTTAATTTAGCTGGTGATATATAGATGTATTTTTGGAGTATTTCTAAATTAAATATTGATTTATTTACAAAAGAGTTATACAATTTTCAGTACATTAAATTTATATTTATTTTTAAATTTAGTATATTTATTAGTTAAACAAATATTTATATGAAATACCAATTAGTTTGTGATTATTTTTGAACATATGATATTGATAGGGATTTATAATATTGATTTATAATAACAATTCCTTTTATTTTAAAATTAAAATCTTTATGAAAAAACAAAAATATAGAGCGGATTCTTTTGTGGTTTATTACAATGACATACATATCTTTTTATATATGTTAATTTATATATAACTTTTAATAAAAATATTAGGTATTGCAATTTAATTGATTTTTATGTTTTAAATTTTAACTCGATAAATTGTGAAGTGAATGTGAACAACTATTTAATTTATAGTTAAACTCATCTATAATGTTTTGACATTTTAAAATACTAAATAATAGAAAAAAAAAAACATAGCAAAATACATTCTTAATAGAAATATGTTGTTTTCAGCTGGTTTTAAAAATGTTTAAGTACAATTTGAATTAAGAAACTTTTAGGTACATGTGATTTTCTAGAAAATGTTAAATGAGAGAATGTAGTTGGCTCTTTTAAACTTTTTTTTTGATTGATTTTCTTTTTCTTCACAATTTTATAATCTTTTTTTAAATTTTGGCGATAATTATTTTAAAAAATGTTATGACTGAGTATTTTATATTTTGGAGTTTTAATAGATTCAAATGATACTTTTGAAAAAGTATCCTATAGTTACAACATTTTAAACAGATGAATTAGTTCAGCTAATTTTCAAACAAATATGATGACTTATTAAAATGTTTGGTGTGAGTTTGTCAGAAATATTTTTTAAATTTTATCTTTTTTTTTTCATCAATAAAAACCAATATTTGTGAAATGTGGCTCCAAATTAATGCTAGGTCTAGTATATACATGAGTTTTATTATGGTGTTAAAAACTAATGTATATTCTCAAGTGCATTAGTTAAATTAGCTTCTACAGGCCATGTCTCAGCTATTTCTGAGTTCTTTCTGAGCTATGTGTTAAATATGAAATAAAAGTCATGCCCGCATTTTAATGATAGAAATGAAAATTACTTCACGACATGGATTCAAAAAAAAGTACTATGAACTTAAATTTCACATTGTGGAAGATCTCTCTCCAATTTGCTAAGCAGTGCCATGTATGTAGTTGATTAAATGAATTTGTCCATCTGGGCCAGGTTAAATAAACAAATAAGGCTGTATGTTAAGCCAGAACAGCTAATAGTTAGTGTAAGTATGGTGGATAAAATTTCATACCATGTTGGCCAACATTAGGTTTTCTGTCTTATGCATTTCTAAATTGATTTTTCCTTTATGGTTTGGAATCTTTTGAGCTTGTAGTATTACTATGTATGTTTATTGGTCATTTATAGTTACTTGTGTTGATATGGTTTTTTAAAAAAGGTTGTTATATGGTATCTATGCAATCCCACGATAAAGGCACTCATCGTTGTTATACCAAGCCACTATAGGATTGCATAATAGTTGTTTTATCATCATAAGTTGGTTGTATAGTATCTCTAAGCCAACATGTTGATGAGAACCCCTATTTAGATAATCTATATTGTTCTTTCAATTTCTTTCTCACTTTGTCCTTCGGAGAATGCAGGGACATGTTTATAACGTTTGCCTGCATTTATTAGTGGTAAGTCTGGTTGCAGAAAAATTTTGTATCTGCAAAAAGTGTTGGAATCTAAATAGGTATTTATTTATAGTTATAATATTTAGTTAATATTAGTTATATAGTTTAATGTTGAATTTTTTATATTCGATATTGTAATTTTATTTGAATGGATAATTTGTGGTTTTTGTTGGCTTGGTCTTTTCCTTATGAATAAGGGTAGTTGTGGGTGTATATGGGTTAGGGTGGATAAGTTGTAATGGGGAATAATAGTTTGTTAGGTTGGAAAAACTCCACTTAATAAAATATTTATTCTTCATGCACATTTGTGTGTGTTTTCCATGTCTTCTATGAGTGGTCAATTCTGAGTGACATAAAAGGTTTTCTGATGGCTTATAAGTATGTTTGGTGCAAATCCTCACTTGGAGGTTGACTGCATTATTGTAACATATTGTGAACATGAGTACTTTTAATGGACTAGGTTAAGTGGTTTTGTGTGAATTTCACATTTTTGTCACTTCTGTCTATGTGAGGGTTGTTGTGAGAACATGTACAAAATACCTTTACCGATTTACTTGTTGCATTTTAAATGCTTGAGATTTAGGATCCAGTTTCCTTCGGCGTTATTGTTTTTATCAAAGTTGTTGTGACCATGTTGCAAGTTGACGGGTCAAAGAGAGGAACCCACAATCAAAATAACCAGAATAATACCACACACAACATACTAAAAACCTAAATATCTATCACGTAAATTGATTTCTTATTGATTGAATCTCTTGAGAATACATGATTAAGTAGATCCAAGACACTAATGGAGATTCCTCTAGAAACATCATGGTTAATTTTGAAATATCTTTAGATATTAAGTTTTCTTCTAAATTTGGTCTCATAAGAGCAATACAGCTTCATTTCTAAACGCTACGATATTGAACACATTCCAACACTCATATATTTGAGCCACTACTTCCTACTAGTCGAAGTTTGAAGCTGGGCTACAATACTTGGGAATTAAGTCAAAAACTTGTTTTACTTCTACATGATGGTGCCAGATTGTCTTAGCTCTAAGTTGCTCTCTAACTCTTTTCATTTACTCAAAAACGTATATTATTCATACCTTTTTCTTGTTCTTGAACTTTATGTTGGTCTTCTTCTTTAATACCTTTTTTTTTTTATCTTTTCATAATTTTTATGTGGTTCTTCTTCATCTTTGTGCAACTTAGTTGATGCTAATTGACCATCATACTAGCTTTGTGAATCAAACACATCATTTATTTTCTTTCATCCTCTTCTTTCATCATGGTTAGGCATTCAGTTTTTCTTATTCATAATATTTGTGTTAAAATGGCTTTTCATAAAACACATCATTTTATTTTCTTTCATATTCTCTTCTTTTACAATAGTTTCATTCAATTTTTTTTATTCCTTATTATGTGGTAGTTAAAATGGTGCCTTGCATTACATATTTACTTTTTCCTAGTTATCAAACTTGGGCTTTCCTTTTATCTTGAGAAAAAATAATTGAAAACACTAAATCAAATTTAACTTTCACTAGTGAGCTTTCTCATCTATTTTTGTTGCTACAAGGGTGGGTTTAGTTACACTGTTCAACTTCAGTTCATCTTCCACATGTGTAGGCATAGTGGGAAACACTTTTTTGCTTCATGTTGATACTCTGTGCATTCACAAATTTACTTTTCTTTCAAAAAAAAAACTTTAAGTGGATTTCAGTTCACCATGTTCAACTTCGATTTCATCTTCCACACATGTGTAGGCATAGTGGGCTTCTTTGTATCATGTTGATACTCTATGTATTCACAAATTTATTTTTTTCTTTCAAAAAACTTCAAGTGACTTCTCTATATATTTTTTAAAGCCAATTGTGGTCTCCATGTCTTTGTACCTTCTTTTTCTAAAAAGGTTTTCAACAATTTATTCCCAAATTATTTGTATATCAAAATATTTTAGTGAATTTGTGACTTTGAAGTTACAACTCTTGTAATTTGAGAGTGTAAGCAGAACAAGCTTAGAGGCACTAAATTGTATGTGAGGAGGTATAGACAACGATGAGACAAGTGGTCAGTATTGGTAAAGATTCTATCATGTGTGGGTTCTGGACAATGAACAGCGACAACGCGCAAGCAATAAGTTCCTGCCGGCTGTCTCTAGATATTGTCTTTGTAAATATTACCTTTACACTTAACAACATAGTGAAAGCAATATTAATAAAGAGTTCAGGATTAACTTGGTTATCTATTGCAACGTTTTTCACATGTCTTGTTGCTTTAATAAATAACCATATATGAATATTATATATTGTAAGATACATTGCAGTAGTTTTTTTCAGCAGATAAATTTATTAATCTATTAATTTGGTGAAAACACAAGCTAATGGGATCATTGAGGTTCTTATTTGGCAAGGCCCTTCCGCTTAAAAGTGTAGTATTTCATTAAGAAGAGTATGTTCAAGCAATATTAAAAGACTATAGTATTCCGAAGATCCTTTGTGATCTGTTCTGTCCAGCCTAACTTGGGCACAATGTGGAACATGAAAAGGGATTACAGTGATCAAAACTCGTGCCACTCAACTATAGTCAGCGTTGATGGTATTAGACTCATGAAATAATGTTTATACTTACAGTTGTAGTTTATGAAATGAATCGACCCGTGTTCACGTGAGAGTCGCAACCAACATCAAAACATATCTAAGCATATCATCGAAGTAATTGCTAACTGTAAATAGATCTCGGTTCATACATAGAAATTCAAATATTGTAAGTAAATTTTGCACGCTACTCAGAGTCGAAAACAGTCATAACACAACAATCCGCATTTTGGTTTCTCATAAAGAAGATTGCTTCCTTACTATGCTAAACTTACTTTTTTACGAATTAAACATGACCATTGTAAAGTTCTCCACATTTGTTATAGCACAGCGTTTGTCAGCAATCGAACACTAAAACAATCGTTCGATTATCAATTGAAATAGATCACGCAGTAATACAAAGGTCGACTTACTAAGCTGGGTTATTTTTCAAGTCTTATGAAACTATAAGAATGCAATGAGAGTAATGCGTTGGGTTGGTGGGCCTTGACAATAACAACATTTTGTTGAATAAAAAACTCATCTCACATCGCAATTTATCGAAATGTACAATATAACCATCAAAAACCAGCTTGTTCAAGTCTACATATTACATTGATAACTATTCCTTTGGTGCTCACAGTGAACAGAACTAGGAATTGCGTTACAGACTTAAAAAAGAAAAAATGAACACAACGCTACTTGAGAAAAAAAAATAGCATTATAGGTATAAAATGACATTGTTATCCTCCATGGCTGCCTAATATGAGGAAAGGTCCAAGGAATCTAACGACTATCGCGAAATAGACGAGCTAACGAAATACCAAATTGAGGATGACGAATACAGCGAAGTTGAAAGTACAAGTATTTTAAATATTCTATTTTTTTTTTAAGTTTTTGTTTTTTTCAATTAAATTGATTGGTTAAAAAAATGTAATATCAATTGAGTTATAATTTTTTTACACATCATATTAATGAGTGTGATATTATTTTATGTATGTAAATTTTTATGTTTTTACTATATAAAATTTATTTTAAAGTATATTCTTTAATTCATATAAAATTTGTAAAAATATAAACTATTTAATTCATATAGATGAACTAATATTTTAATTTAATTATAATACTTTTTTAAAATTTATATTACAAAATAGAGATTTATGTTCTGCTAAATATTGAAAAACAAAATATGAGAGTGGACATTCTTAATATAAATATATTTATCATGCCAATTTAAAAAAGATCAAAATAAAAGTTAGATAAGCCAGAGAAAATCGTCAAATAAGAAGATCTGTAGGTTTAACTTATGAAACTCCGTGATGGCAGACAATTCTGTATTGTTTAATCTAATTCATATGGCTTTCAGTGTTGGCAGACAATTCTATATTTTTCAAAATTTCGCTATCAAGCATTTTTAGAAAATGGTGTTGTTTAATTATTCCATGTCTTAGAATTTGTGGTTAGTTGTTCGAAATAATTTTTGGTAATATAATTTTAATGATTTGAGGAGTATTTTAAGAATATTTTGGAATGTAGATCATTTATTTTTTATTATTAAAGAAGAAAATCATGTTATTTGTATTATTTTATTTATATTATTAAAAGGAAAATTATATCATTATTTACAGTTTATTTCCCGTTATTAATATGTTTATTATTTTTAGAAAAAATAACTTTTGAGTGAGCAAAATTATTAAATAATTAAATAATAAGTATATTTAAATAAGGTTAATGTAAATATATAATAAAAAAAGAGTTTGAAACTAGTTTGGAAGTTAATGAAATTAAGTCAAAACAAACTGAGCTGTGTGCTATGATGTCATAAGGTATTTAAAAAAAATTGAGCAAATGGAGAGAGAAAATAGCTGAGTTGTATTTAATGACCTATTGTACATAAGAAAGACTTTGAATCTTTTAAAATAAAAATGGTTTAAAAACTAGGGCATTGCTTGAGCATGTGTCCCACCAATAGTAAGAGATAAAAGATTTTGTTATGGATAAGTTTTACAAGTGTACTTGGGACAAGGAGTTAGAAAAAGAAAAAAAGTAATATGACAGAAGAGTTTAATCCTCTCATAATCATCAACAAAAAACATACATAGGGGCAACAGTATTTCTTGGAGAACTAAAATTTGCATTCATTAAAGGGCTAATTGCATCAAATCCATTGTAAAATAAGGTGCTAGGAAAGGCAAAGTAGTGTGGGAAGAAAGAGTATATTATGTGAGGCCTTCAAAGATAATAGGAAAGTTATGAAGAATATTTTGGGAGCTATCGTGCAGGTGTTATTCTCTATTCAACGAGGAGCTTTATCTAGAAGCTGGAAGAATTTATTGTGAAACTTCAACTTCACGGAAAATGACATATGAATATTACCTTTTATTTCATAAAAGTTAAAAATGTTAACTTGCTTTTTCTTCTTTGCAAAGAAAGTTCGACCAGCAGTAAAATGGCATTTAGTAAGAGAGAGTGGTTTGGGCAGTAAAACTGACTTTTCAAAACTTGATCAACATCAAACATATTGAATTTGAACTATAATTTCAGATATAGAAGAAAATTAAAAATATAGTGAGTTCTTTTCCTTCCTTAAATTTTTGATGTACTTAGAAACAATATATCTAATCCAATATAATTTACCACCTTCCTATCATTTGGTTAAACCAATACATATCTAACAATATATCTAATCAATATTATTTAATATATCTAGCAATATTATTTATATATGACAATACACATTATCTAACAAGTGACAATTGGTTAAACAAATACATTATCTAATCAGTAACATACAATCATTAATAGATAAATAACATTAAATATTTTTCTTACCGAATTAGTAGCATTATCGAACGAGTGACCGTTGGATTTAAACAAATACATTATCTAACCAGTAACATATGGGCGTTAATGAATAAATAACATTAGATATTTTCTTCCCAAATTATTAACCTGGAGTAGGAATCTCTGACAGGACTGACTCAAAGGCATTCAACAGCGCTGCCAATTGTCTGTTAAAGGTACGCATCTGATTTGAGCCTTTTTCAGTCAGCAAAGTTCGATGCATTATGCCAGCAACCAAAGACAAGCATGTGCTTAAAGGTAGTCCCATTCAGGCTCTGACGACTCGCTTTCTTGAGAATCACCAGCACTGACTCTGACGGCAAGGCGTATAATCTCTAATATACATATTGTATGAACAAATGCATCGCAATGTAGTTGAAAAGTTAGTTGCATTACATTTTGTGGAAAGACACTCCATGAAAATGTTGTTCGGTAGTCTCCAAACAACTACCTATCCAACAAATATAATAAAAATAGAGTGCGGTTGTGCCAAAAAGTGCGAGTTACTTGAGTTGTTAATCTTGGAATGTTGAAAGTAATTTGGCAGTACTCTATTTGTTATAACTTCGTAAGGTTGATCGGCATAGTTTTTGTTTTAATTGGTTGGTGTTGGGGAAGGGTCTTTTAAGCAAAGTTTGATATGTGAATTCCTTATAATTGGATTGTCTCAAACTTTTTTAAGGATTACTAAATCTATATGTTATCAAAAATCTATAAATAAATAAACATAAAAAAATTTATCAAATTTTAATAAAAAAATTTAAAATTTGTTTTTGGGGTTATTGTAATTAACTTGAGAGGAATTGTTTGGATAATAAGTGGCAGGTCGAACATTTATTTTTCAGAAATCTTTTAATACCTAGTTCTAGAATCATGTTTTTGATAGTGGAAATGGTTCAACACCATCTGGCTTTGTAAGACACCCAAAATAGAAGATTGATAGCACTATAGCGTGACATGCAGATTTTCTTAAAATCTTACCTGGTGTCAATAATTTTCAGGAAAAGAACAATCCAGTTAACAACACCTTACTAATAGCCTTTAAATAACTTTACCTTTGAATAAAAAGCACTGAGCCCTCATATAATTAAGGACTTTTAGCATACTTCTTGTTTTAATACATTTTGTTTAATTTTAATTTCAATTTGGTCTCCTGTCTGTAATTTTCCAACCCAAATTTTATTGTTTTGTTTAATTTCATTTCAATTTGGTCATATCTGTAATTTTGCGCACCTAATTTATGGTTTAATGTAGCCTAGTGAACTTTTGGTATACCCATTTTCTTATTGTATGTTGAGATAGTTAGATTCATCTGTAATTTATTAAATATTTTTTTGACAGATTGATTCATTTAATAAAATATAAACATTTTTAGTAATAATAAAAATTTGCAATATTAATTGAAAAAAATACAATCAAAACAATTATAACAATAAAAAAAATCACAAATATTATAATATTTAGAAATGTGTTACATTCATCTATCATTTATTAAATTTGTATTAATGATTGGTTGTTATACATTAAGAATATATTTACATTTTAAATCATAATAAAAGTACAATATTATTTTTTTATATATTAAAAATATATTTACATTTCAAATAATTATAAAATTTTAATATTATAATTTAAAAAAATTATAACAAGATCTAAAAATTGTGATTAAAAAAAATATCACAGGTTCCCTTCTCAAGCTCTATTTCTCTCTCTACTCTATTGACAAACACTGGCATTGAACTTTCTTTATTTCTACTCATCGATATCATCATTTATGACAAACTTTCCGGTTGGTTGTCTTGACAGTTACATACCCATGAAATTAATCTTAACTTGATCTAATTCACCGTTGAAAAGCTCTAAATTTCGTATTTAAACAATAGTGAAGTTTGGCTGGTACTTTATCTAAATCTTCTAACTGAAAATTGTGCATTAAAAAAATTGCCACGGTATTGAAATTTTTAAATTTTTATGTATATTTTTTATCAAATTTTATTTCGTTGCTTAATAAAGTCGATTTTATTTAAGTTTAGATAAGGTGAAAATAAAAATAACACAGCGTGATTTAGTCATGGCTAATAAAATTTGAAAAGTGTTAAGACTGGTGAGTGATTAAATGGTATAAGAATCATAGTAATGGCAGAGTTTTTATAAGAATAGTGAAGAGGAACAATCAGAATTCACTGTGTATTAAAATATGATACATAGTTATGAACAGTAATGTAGCAAATTTATAATTAGACTATAAATATTAAAAATATAATCATATTTTTTTTTAAATCATAAACCTTCAAAATTTTGGTTAAAAATTCTTCATACACTCTTATATTCAAGTTTATATCAATCATACCCGTAACTAAAGGTGTGGCAGTAATGTTTGACTTCAAAACACTTTGCACATCATCAAAACAACATTATAATATGGTTGGCTATATGGTATTATTTAATAATTATATAATATAAAATATACACATAGTTTTTTTGAAAAAAAATTGTATTTCATTCATATTCATAAATGGAAATACATTTTGTGTATGTGTAGCTATAGTGCATTCTCTGATTTTCATTTGCTACAAGTAGCATAGAAGTCCAATTAAAAACCCCTAGGTTTTACATACATTTTAAATGAAACACTATGATATTTGTTAGCATAATGACTCAATATCAAAAAATGAGTGATTCTTTCAGTGCAGCACCAAGTATGATGTGACAAAGAAAAAATAAAAATAGATCTATTCTAAAAATATATAACATGAGAGTCCATAATAAAAATGTAAAAATATACATAGTAAAAGGGTATAGAATGTGATATAAACACAGCACATCACAAATAGATTCTCCTTGAAGGGTTGGTGGTGGTAGTATTCCATTATAGGGCCTGGAGGTCACCTTCCAGGTCCTTGTACGTATGTGGACCTTCTAGAAGCCTCTCTCGATAAGTTGGTTTTTTGTTTACTGTAAACATGGTTACATGACAAAGTATAAACAACTTTTGAAGTTCATATTTATCCAATAATTATGTACGAAAGTGGAATGACACACTTGGGTTATTAATTGATAATTCACCACCAATAATGAGTCATGAAAGATACGAGGTTTCTTCACAACCCTTTTCTAGAGGAAACGAAAAAGATAAGGATATAGAGCTAATAATTCTGCAAGTTGTTGGAACCCCTCCCCGACCAGCATCTTGACATGAAAAAAGAAGTTGTTGTCATAAATGAAAGACAAACCCCTACCCTGACATATGTCCTCCTCCTTTGATGCCTTGTCAAAAATATCTGAGGTGATTCCAAAATTTGGGCACTCACTTAACATGTTCCTTCCCAAAGTAATAGGTTTTAGCTATGGGAAGTGGCCAAAAAATTGTAATTCCCTCGTAGTAACCTAACTAGATTAGATAGTGATCCACAAAATATAGATTTGTTACTGCAACCAAATGTTGCGATAAAAATTAGAGAGAATATCACAACATAGTCTAATGGCTCCATTACCAACCCATACCTTCCATATGTCTAAGAAGGAGGTTGTTTCTAAAAAAGAATACATCAACCGAAACACCTTCATAGTGACGAACATGTAATTTGGTGAGAACAATAGAAAAAAATAGATGATCGGTTGTTTAGAGCAACTTTGGCAGAGAATGCCATATAGGGTCAATTTTGTACTAAATTGCATCATCTGAAGTCGAGAAAAGTGCCTTCAATGATAGACCATGCCCAATTTACGGTATCTTGATGGAAACTTAATTTCCAAAAGAACACACACCACCACCATAGAAAATCAACATTTTTGAGCCAAAAATATTTAGGTTAAATATATCCATATTTTCAAAGTGTAAACACCATTCAAAGTTGAGAACAGAACAAGTCCATCCCTCGGAGTGGGTGGGATGGATGTGAGAAGTAGATAATTCATTTGTATGAGGTCATTCCATTCTCAAAATTCCATTTAAGTTTAGTTATTCAAAAACAACCAACCACAATGCCAAATAGAATTCACAGTATGATTATTGATGTGCTCAAACATGAAATTTTGAATCACACACAGGCCAAACCATATGAGTGCTTGAGGTAGTAAGTAATTTTTCCACCCCACCACTCCATGGATCCTTTTGAAAAAACACTTTTTTGATTTTGATCTCCCATGGCGATCCAGAGGATATCAAGTGAACACCAGCATTTTACGGCCTGACATTGTTGAAATATTTTTTGGAAAGCATGCAGGAGGTGAATCTAGTCATCTAATGAATGTGGATCAATATATTTACGATGTATAATGAGGGTCCATAATTTTTGTATATTAAGGACCACAACATTTAATGATGTACAAAACATGAAGATATTTTAAGTCCCCAACCTCCAAGAGGGTGCCTTTGATGAAATAGGACATTTTATCCGAAGAACAGGCAAACACTAACACCTTAAAAGATACTTCGAAAATGTATACGAACTGTTCCATCATATTTAGAATCCATACTAATAAATCCAATATACGGTATCTTTGAAGAACACACTTGACTAAAACCAACCTTCCTACCTAAAGAGCCATGTGAAAACTCGGCAGGCTGACATATGTTTGGCAATTTGAGGATACGGTACTTAAAATCATGTTCTTGTGAAAATTTGTATTTAGATTAGCCCAGATATTTGAGGCCATCCTCCAGGATACGAGACCTCAAAGGAAAACTTTGAAAAAATATTTAATATTTCCTATAGTTAAAGTTTAAAAATTGAACCAGTGACATGGATTCTACTCATTTATAACCATTCTGTAGGCCTTTAAAGGAAGATGTGTCAAGTTTAAATATCAAAAACCCTCCTCATTTTAAAACATAAGTATGTCATCCCAACAAACAATAGGTGGACGTAGAAAGACATTGGTGACTTTACTTTGCAAGATGCCCATTTTCTTAGCCTTAAGATAACATAAGCCCTAAGACTGGGTCTCGTGCAGGAAAGTGGTGATAATCGGCATCCCCTCACAATGTCGCTATTAAAAAGCAGCAGGGATCTTGAACCGTTTGATAGGTAACAACTAAAGCCCACATGTACATCTTTTGTGTTTTACAATTTTATGAATAGAACTATCCTTCACATGACTGAGAAAGACAAAGAAAAAGCCAATTTTACCTTCTGTGCGCCTTTGAAGGTAAATAATTATAACACCTTTATCCATCTGAAACTTTTGAAAACTGTGTGCATTCTTGCAAGACACTACGATGACTTCATGAATACGTAAATAGTCAAGATAACTAGTTGCTTTGGAATATGGAATTTGAGAAATTAAAAACTTAATTCTGTATGTAATGATATTCGAAATAACCTTGTGTACATGGTTGTAATGAAATAGTTCCTAATCATTTAATAAATTGGGATTTTACTTTTAGGAAATAAGGAAATAAAGTTTTAGTTGGCAGCTTGATATTCTTTACAGCCACTTATGACCATTTGTCACCTTACGGAGAATGAGATCCCAAGATATTAGAAAAATACACAAAATTCAATGAATCCTCATCTTTCCTAATCTTTTGTGTTTTCTGAAACTTGATTAAACTGTCTTTAATTCCCATTTTCCATTACTTCTTCCATCAATTCCGTTTTCATCCTCCTCCATAAATATGGGAGAAAAATTGTGCTAACGGAATTGCTTAATAGCTGGTGCAGAAAGTTCCTGAAAGGTTCATTGAAATATTCCATCCATGATGTGACAAATACCTTCTTAAAATATGTGATAATTCCCACAGGGCCCCTCCACATACTCCATATTATATTTGTAATCTTCAAGCCCTTTGCATATGGTGGAAAATAATTTTTGTATTTTCATTACAACAATCAAGCCAAATAACAAACTCTTGAATTCTAGGAATCCTCCATAGTCTTTAAGAATATATATTCTCTGATTAGGATATTGAATTTCCAGCGCCTTGTTGAATTTTTGGCCCGATAAATGAAACTTTTATTGTTTATGTGATTCAAATCCTCAGTTTGTTCATTCAATTTTACTCCAATTCCTCATCCTCCTCTTCTATTAATATTTTCCCCAATAGCACGACAAGGATTTAATGATTTTAGGTTTGACATGAAATGTGAGGCATCAGGCAAAATGATCCCTCTTTTAATTCAACTTGTTTTTGAATAATTCAACAAAAGCAACGAAACATAAAGGCAACAGAGTTCATCTTGAAGGGGCTAGCAAGATTTTTGAGCTACCCTTAATTTCTACAAAAATAGGGCATCATTATGTCTCTCCTGAGCCACCATTTTCCCGAACTAGGGAAAAACCTTTGGATAAAAAGACTTAGAGACCATAAAAATCAATCGTTTTGCAATAAAATAATCCTCCACTCACATCGTGCCTTGAGTGAGGTGAAATATGACTGGAACTAAGTTAAAGAGTTTCTTTGAGTTAAGAAGATTGAAGAAAAAATCGGAAGAAATGGGTTGAGTTCGCGCCATTTTTTTTCATAAGGATTCCTCCTCCACTAGAAAAGTTTAAATAACCACCCTGAACGGAGTTGTGCACTTTTAAATATTTTTGAAAATATCGTTAAAACCCCACTCAATCCTCATGTGGCAGAAATATTCACTGGGTTAAAGGTAAAAATCCAAATCAATAAAAAACTACATTTTGCCTAAGTAGGAGTGTCCCAATATTTTTCCACCTAGAACTTTGTGGAGAAACCACCCCAAAGCGGAGAAATACCCATAAGGCAGAAACTGGAGCATACACCATCTCCAACAAGTAACTAATATCACAAAGGAAAATACATCTTATCCCAAGAGTATACGGTCTATTTTATAAAACAAGAAAAAAATAAAAAACAAAACTTCCATCTAAGTATACAATAGGAGACATGTTACCATCATACCAACCCCAGTAAGTACTGTGGAATGATTATGAGAAAATTCGCTACTACCTCACAAGAATAGATAGTGAATTCTTCAATAACATAATTTCATATATCATTAAGCAATAATGACATAACACACAATAAATGTCCATGACATAAGATTCATAAAATAAACACATGGTTCATGAATTAAACACATGGATTCGGGAATTAAACATAGAGAAATTAAACGGAAGGAAAAGCGTAAGGATGAAGCCATAAGGTTTTTTAGCCATTGGATCGCATCCAAAACAATCATACACATTTGAATTTGAAAAAAACAGTTGTGTCGATGTCCTCTTAAAACAGTGTTTTGAGGAAGCCATAAAAAAAATCCCATATGTCCATTTGTAGTGGAGGTCACTAGAGGATGTTGGAAGGTGAGTTTTGAGAGAAATGGCCCTGCTTCACGGTTCATTCTAATCCTGCTACACACAAGTGCATTTATGAAAAGCACCGATGCATACTGTCGGTTGGCACCTTTGAGACACGGTGCTCTGCGTACTAATGGGCTGTCATCTCTGTGTCGAGCGCACAAAAGTGGGTCTACGAACGAAAACACGATGCGGAGTGTGTCTTGTGTCCCAGTGTACATCAGTGGCAATGTGCCGTGATATTGTGTGTTGCATCACATAATCAGCCACATACAAAGAAAAGGTTAATTTAAAAATTACCCGACCATAAAAACCTCATTGCCTTGTTTAGTGCTCTAGATATCTAAAACACGGGTGTGATTTTCTTCTCTAAGGTGCCACCCTCGATGTTGTCATTGTTTGCATGCTGTTGTCCATTTCTCATTGTGGAGTTCAAATTTTCGAAAATGAGAGAAAATTTGTTTTCGATGTTCCTCATGAGGATGCCTTCTCGGTACACAAATAGGCATGTAATCTACTTTTTACTTAATAAATTAATCTTTTGTGATTAATTTGTGAAATTCACTTAAAATTTACGGTTAAAAGAAAAAAGAAAAATAATTTGTACGGTGCATTTCAACCATCCAAGTCACACCGTTCATAGTGCTACCTATAAATCTACGGGGTGCATGGGCGAGTATGTTGTGAGAACACACAGTGCAGTGTAGTAGCGACAAAACGCACCATTATAAAACTAAAAAACAATGTGGTGTGTGTGTGCAGAATCACAGGAAGCATATAAATAGCATGATTTGTGTGGTTGTTACGGAGATACACATGGTTATTATGTATTGATGGAAGTGCATTGACCAAAAAAACCTCACAGGGAAGATAGTTTGGTCGATGCACACATAAAAAAAATTGTGTTTGCGCGGCATGAGGGGGTATACATACTGTACTGACTTTTGGTGTGGTAGATATCGCACCCGCGTGTATTAATTTTTTTTAACTGTGAGTGTTTTTTTATCAATAATATATATATATATATATATATATATATATATATATATATATATATATATATTTAAATTTAATAATGTGTTTAATATGTGAATCATTTAGCAAAGTCAATGGAGAAAGCAAAGACAACAAGAAGGGAATGTAGGTCCGTTATAACATGATTCAGGCTGTGGAGGCACCGGGAGAGGAGAGACTTGTGTCCTGTCGCCCTATTAGGGCACCCACTGGGTTGCTCTTGAGGTGGCCTCCTCAAGTTCACGAGAGGCTGCATCTCTAAAAGACACTGCAAATGAGCTGTTCAGGACAACGATCTACAAGTGAAATTAACACGACGGAGCTTTCTTGGTCGGGTGCGGCTGGTGGTACGAGCCCACTAAGGAAGGCATATATTTTATTACTTGCCTATCTAGAAGAGGCATGAATTTTCCCAGTTCCCATATGTCCTCGTCGATTATAGAGAAGAGTCGAATTGTCATGCTCCGGGGAGATACATTAGAGACGATATACTTTCTCCTACATATTTCAGGTGTGGTGAGTACGATTTACACATTTATTGGTTTAATTAGAGGAGGTGAGGAGCCTCTCCCTACTGCGGCCAACAATGCACACTATATAGTGACGGGAAAATCATTAGCTTCTGCTTTTATTTTATCTTGATTCTTTATTTATTCAGAATCCCGACATGAGATGGTGAACATTTTTTTGTGGTAGTTTTGTAAATTAGAGAGATATGGTGAGGCACATGGAGAGTTGACCTTCCTTTTCCTTTAGAGTTATTTTGTTTATTTTTTGAAGGTTTTTAGGTGATGAAATTTTCTTTTGTGTGACCATTAGTGAGTATTGCTTATGGGGATGCGGATGTTGAGGCCACATGATTCTCAAGGCGCCTTACCGACTATCAGGGTGAGAACCCTCTAGTGATGCACTGAGTTTGCTGGCTAGTCTTGGTGATGCTCATACCCGTGATGTTGTCTTGTCAGTACATATGGGTTTTGGATTGGCGAGGGTGTGCCAGCATCCCTTCACATACGATGAGCCACCGATGCTAGATGTAATATTAGTGTTTTCTTTATATTAATATAGTTTCAAGTGTGTATTAATTAAAGTATTAGAATAAAATTTATTCTAACACGTTATTTAAGTTGTTTTATTAAATTGTTTAATAGAAATTGTCTAATTATTGTTGTATGTCTTTTATATGTTTTGTATATGTTGGCACATTTTTTGAGGACATATTCCACCCCCACCAAAATGATCCATTTCGCCCATGTCATGACGGCGGTTGGAGGAGGTGGTGGATCAGGGTAGGGACGATCCTTGGGTGTAGATACCCGAAGTGAGGATGCGGCGTAGGAGTGAACATTCGATTCGGAGACAGGTTGGGGAAGCTGATTGTGTCGACTCTTGGTTAATTAGGAGTACGCTTACTGCTATGATAAAGAAGATCATGTTGATCGGCCAGGCTCGAACGCTCTACAAAGACGATTCATGATATTAATACCCTTATGCGTCATATTGTTGGAGCTTCAGGACTACGTGGCCTGGGAGGGATAGGCTTGTGGAGATGCATGATAGTCAACGTCTCATCGAATGATCATCATTATATTACTCCACCTCCTCCTCCCCCGCCTGCCTTGTGCGGGAATGGTAACAACATCGAGGTACGATCAACAAGGAATCTTCTAAGAATTGTACACCATCTCGATGGACACCTAGTCTCCTAAGAAGACACGGGTGTTCCGGCAAACGGAAGCAGCAAATACGATCGGTAAGGTCCATCGGGCCCAGAATTTTATCCACTAAGAATGTTTGCTACATCGACGAATCATCAACATGCACAAGATCTGACAGAACTGCACCACATTTGATGAACATTTACCTCAGCAACGGTTGCTATTTTATCGGCGAGCACCTCTGACGGAGGCACATCATTCATCGATCTGAGGTTGTACCATCGTGACAGTATAAACTAGTACTGGTTATGGTATTGATCATGTAGTACCACGGATATTTTACGTTTATGCGTTCTATGGTTATATTTTTGGCATTATATATATATATATATATTACATACACATGTATTTATGTTCATATTGATGTAATTAGTAACATATTTGGTGCTTCATCTGTGTATATTCTTAGGTCATGTTAGATATGTTCATTTAATGTGTTTGCATATAGATATGTATGTAAATACTTGATGAGTGACATGAGATATATATTCAGTATTTGTGTTGTGATGATATTGTCTGATGCTTGTATTCATTAGTGATCATGATGCAGCAGTAGTTATAGGATGTTAGTGAATTTTAATATGTCTTTTAGAATATGATGTTTTTTAAGATAGTTGTCATGATAGTGATGTTTATTTTAAATATTAAATCATGATATTTATTAAATATTATGTATTGGTAATTGTAAAATTTTGTAATTTTAATTGTAATTGTATGTATCGTGTTTGTAATTGTAATTTTAATTCTAATTTTATGTAAAATTGTAAAATTGTAATTGTATGTAAATTTTAAAATTGTAATTGTAATTGTGATTTTAATTTTAATTGTAATTGTACATAAAATATTTGTAAAATTGTAATTGTAATTTTAATTGTATTGTGAAATTGTAAAATTGTAATTGTAATTGTATGTATTGTCATGATTCAATTTTATTAAAATTGTAAAATTTGTAAATTTGTAAAATTGTAAAATTCTAATTCTAATTCTAATTCTAATTTTAATTGTAATTGTATGTAAAATGTTTGTAAAATTTTAATTGTAATTGTATTGTGAAATGATTGTAATTGTAATTGTATGTAAAATTGTAATTGTAATTCTAATTCTAATTGTAATTTTATGTAAAATATTTGTAAAATTGTAATTGTATTGTGAATTTGTAAAATTGCAATTGCAATTGTATGTATGTCATGATTCAATTTTATTAAAATTAGAATATGTAAATTTGTAAAATGATAGTCAATTTTGAACCATAACTACCGTAAGTAAAATGTATACCGTACATATTGTTAAATTACCATAATGGTAAAATTGTAAATTTGTATGAATATAAATAATTGCAAAATAATAAATCTAGAATAATATGAATTTTGTAACATAATAAAGTTTAGAAAATAATGCAAATAAATTCATGTTTGGAATTATCATTATTTTATTATGATCTTACATACCAAAAATAACATTATACATTAACACATTTTTAAAATTTTGAAGATATCATTCACACATAATTACAAATTATCAAGTGAAATTATTTTAATATTAACAAAATGTAGACCAATTAATTCAAAATACATATTATAATGTTTTGAAAAAAAGAGCCTTATTTATAAGGTTAAGTCCTCTTCTTTATAAAAACCCATCTTAAATACTATAAATGATGAAATAAAACATGTACCATATCACTCTCTGTTCTCATGATCACCCTCATTATCTTCTAGCTGGCTTGGCATGATAACACTATTGTTCTCAAAAATATGTTTTTATCTATGATCATGTCTCAATACGAACCACCAATCCCTATCCAACACATCTGGGTAAAATAGCACCTGGTTGCAGTGTTTGGGGAAAACATAAGGCTCCTTAGCTTAATGCCACATCTTTCTAGAGTTGATACATATCAACCTACTATTGTGATATTCCTTTACATTATTCTGATCAAAGATATCCCACCACTTGGACCTAAAAATAACAAATTGGAAAGAAGAGAAGTCCACTTCAACGATCTATTATATCTAGCACTTGCTAATCCCTCGTACTAGGTTGTGATCATAGTGGCTAGCTCAACTATATTGATCTAACTCGACTTCCACTGCACAGTCTTGTGTCATGTGTCTATCATCGACATTTTTTGTGTGAAAATGGTGTCCATATGCCCACATATATGGGAAAAAATGCACCTATAAAAAATTAAAAAAATCATAGTGTCATGTGTCTAATAACCCGACCGTTAAAATATAAAATATAGATGTTACATTTCAAAGGTGCATTATTTGGTTTAAAATGTACATAAATAGATTATTGTCGAGTTTCTGCACCCAATCCCTACATTTAGCGCAACCTCTTCAGAACGCGGGTAATGACCGTTGCACCGTATTTCTCTCTGAATTGGTGAGCAACCCAACTGTTGGGGCATACAATTGGCATATTTTATTTTAAATGATCGGGATAAGGCATACTTCTAGCATTCAACCGTATGAATTATTTTCTGTCACTATCCCATTTCATCCTCTTTTGTTCATACAATGAAACCCACGGTTGTGTCACTTCGGCAGTCGTTGATGAAATCAAACCGACATATGGTACATATGAGATCAAAATATACATTATATCGAATTCCAATATGAATATATACTTTGTGTAAATTTGAAAAATTATAATTCGCTTACTCTTTATCAAGCACCTTTTTCCATTCATTTGGGGAAGCTCCCCTTCTCTTTTGTCTTCATACCTTTCATCATCCCAAATCACCGCACTCGGTCTGTTTTCGATCTGCTTCATGTACTCACTGGCATAATATAAAGACTCATACGATATGTAGCCCTGTTCCATAGACCCCTCGGGTTTCTCCCTTTGTCGAAAATAACCTTTCAATTTCTTCATGTACCTCTCTAAGAATAAAATCCAATGACAAGAAACTACCCCAACTAATTCAAACTCATCTACTAGGTGGATTAGAAGATGAACCTGAAATTCCATGAAAATCATCGATAGTTCCTTCTCAAACATACAAACAATCTCAACTATCTCTTGATGCGACCATGGAATGCTAGCCACATGAATCTCCTTTGATGTGATCCAACATAAAAATGTAGATAATTTATATATGGCATGTCCTACGTCTTGGGGGAAGTCATGTTTCACACACCTTACACAAACAAAAGACTAGGCATTTTCAAAGTTACTTTTATGAAATAATATACAAATTAGTTATGATACATGATCCCTCCCATGGGATTAAATTTTTTAATATAAAAAATAATAAAGTCATGCATTTAGTCATATAATCTTAGAAGATTCAAATGGTCATGCAATTTCAGCTTAGATAAATGGTCTTCCATGGTGAGCCGATGTAGTGAAGACCCATATGAATATGGCACCCTCACACCCATTATAACTTCCTTTTCCAAAGAAAGATCATCTTTTTTTTTTTTTAATCCATGGGACATCACCTTCTTTGAAATACTAATTAGAGGGACCAACCTCTAATCCTATACTTTCTAATCGTCTTGGCCAATGTTTATTTTTAGTTTTTGAAGTAATAAGATCTTTCCTAACAACCAATGTGTCACTTTGTTTCGATGATATGTGCCTCCATAAAGAAGATGAAACATTTTTAAATATATGCATGGGATCTAATAAGTGGGTAACCGTAAGATGGTCCCAATATGGGAGGTTATAAAATATAGATTTCCTTTTCATCCCAATGGGAAGTTTCTCAACATAGGTATCGGATAATTCTGGATCATCGCACATGGGCTCCCCATTTGAATCGAACATTTCTATGAACTCCTTCTCCTTCTCTCTCTCACATGCTCTAAGCCATTCAGTTGGTGTCTTTATTGTAGGCTTTTGGGTTATCTCTTGTTTACCATTGAAAGTAGATGTTTCTCTTCTGTAAGGGTGTTCTTCTCCGAGGAATACCCTAGAGCAGTTATACACTGGCTTTCGTAGGTCCTTGGACCATATAGCTTTCAGAGAAGGTCCACAACATTTACATCCATAATACCCTTTTCTTACAAGACCTGTGAAATTATTATATGCAATATGCATAGCACGTTAAAGTATATCATGAAGATCAAAACAATTACAATGGATTAAATAATTAATATGTGAAAGAATGTTGTTACGTATATAAAAATATCAATAAACATGTAATTTACCAGAGCAAACTCCTAAGCCTGGATAATCATGTGTCATGTAAGAAAAAATGCCATACAACGTAAAACTCCTCTCTGCTACAATGGGTCTTGATACATCATATACATTTATCACATCCCATAATTCTTCAATTCATCTACTAGTATTAGTTGCATTCCTAGACATCCTGTTCTTCACTATTCTTCTCCCGGGGACTATGAGGCCAACATCGATGTGAATTATTCATGGAAAGCCATGGGGGGGAGTATTTTATTGATCACTACTACATGCCAAACAAAATAGTTGGTGTTTTGGATGGAATATGGGTTGACACCGTACATGGCTATGCTGAGTCATAGACTTTGTACTTCACCCTTGAATTTTTCAGGCCATCTATCCTCTATATGCTTCATGGATATTGAATCTGTTGGGATTCACATAACTCCCAACCCACTTATGTGTGAGGCATGTCATCCCTGCAACATAGCTAATTCTTTACAACGAAAGAGCCTTTGAATCCTTGGGAGTATAGGCATGTGCCTCAATATATTAAAAGGAGGACAACGTGATTTACCCTTCTTTTTTTATTTATCATACCTGTCATGAACACATTTCTGACATATCTCTTTGTCTACATATGCTCCTCTATATTGAATACAATCATTTTGACATGCATGATATGATATGTACTCAACACCCAACATTTTCAACAATTTCTTTGCCTCTTCGCAGCTACCAAGCAAGACATTATCACTCGGAAGAAGCTTATCTTTGAATAACCTATAGTTGGTCATGGAAAATATTGAATGTACATTCATGCCAATAATTATTAACGTTCATAAAATTAACCATTAGTAATGTTAATTGTGTGACAATATTTCTCAAAATATAAGGGACTTTACGGTCAATTACCTCAAAATTTCCGAGAAACATGCATTCGAAAATCCAAACTTTGCTTTCAAGTCATACAGTAACATTGTTGTCTCCAACTAGGTAGACTTTGACTAACCGCCAGGTCCATAGAGAGGGGTGGTGGAAGAAAATTTAAGGCTTTCGAAAAAGGTATCAGCGATATGAGCATCATCCCCTAGCTGATCGTCATTCTGAAATGAATCTAACAACATTGTCTCCATGGCAGTCATATCCCTTAAGTAATCAAACATACCAACCTCTATTTGATTGCCTCCATTGCTACCTTGTGAAGAACTACTATTTTTTTAGTCATTCTAAATTGGTGAATCTGGACGTAGTGGGAATTGAATAGGTGGTTGATTCAACCTTTCTTAGTATTGTTACTCTCCGATTTTTTCTCTTAATTCATCCTTCTCTTGATTTTACATTATCGTGGGGTGCAACGGAAGATGGTAGTTAGGTCTGTCATCATCACTAGAATCCTAATAGTTTCAAAACATATATTTTAACATGATTTGTACAAAATCAATGATATCAATTAGTAAGCATGTCAATGCATGATTAATCGATTTGACGTTGAAATAATTACATTATACCAAACAATTATTATTACCATCATTGTCCGAGGATTGTGGCTTGAAGATGGCATGTTACAATTGGCAGGGTAAAGCGACTGTCCATTTTCATCTTCAAATCGCGCCTTGTGGTATACTGCTCCTGATAGGGGCTTCCGACATTTTGGAACTGTTTGAATATTTTGTGCATCTGAACTCGATTCTGAATCTGCATGAACCTGCAAATTTGTGTACATTATTTTTATTCAGCTGATTCGCATGGATAAAATAAATAAGTTCAATTAGATAATGAATATATAATAAATTTGAAGTAATTATGTTTGGAGATGGATAGGGAGAACTCCACGTGGACTTTGAGAAATATTATGGAATGAGCTATATTTTGAAGAATTTCCCATTTGATATAATTATGAGATTTTCTCCCTACAATTGAGCAAAATCAACAATAAATTTTGGTGTACATACCTAAAAGTAATTTTGATGCCTTAAAAAAGGACTTATTGTTATCGATGCTAATGTACTGTTAATCGCACCGATGCGGTTTTATTAACGAAATAACCAGTGTTGTTAGTTAACAAATGCACCGAATATTAGGAAAAAAACACAACTTTATTTTTTTGAAGTGAAAAAAAACGGTATATTGAAAAACGAGTGGAAAATGATTTTCGGAAATATAATTTCATAAAAAAATCTTTAAATAGTAAAATCTATTCATTATTTCATTATTTTTGCAAAAAAATTCAAGGATGGATTTGCATGAGAGACATACCTAGAGCAAGAGAGCATGAGAGCACTATGAAGCAGCAAAATACTTTCGAACAACAACACTATTCATAGAATTAGAATTTGAAACATCTAGTGATTCACACAAAAACCCTGTAGTATAGTAAAATTGTTAAATTTTACTGTAATAATTGTTTTTTTACAGTTTATGTTAGATTTAATACATGCATAGTAAAAATTTTAAATTTTACTATGCATTTTACTAATAAAATCATTTACAATCTCTATTCCTATTTACATTTAATTTAAATTCAGAAAAAAACAAAAAAAATCCATTCTTACGTTAAACCCTTGCTTCTTTTTGTTTATGTGACTTCATAATTAGGACTTTTCATTTTATATTTATAGGCATATGACATGTAACTCGCGGGACCACTCGTAGAGTCAGATCCCGATCCCTGACAGTCCTTACACAATTTTTTAAAACACTGTTTTTTTTAATCGATGCGCAGTAGTGCGCAATTGTAGTACAACGCACCGGGCACATACTAAAAAAAAACACAGTGTGATAAAAACAATGTTTTATTAATTTTTGTTTATGTTAATCATTGTTCTAGTATTAATACAATGCAACGGGTCTCCTTGTTGACAAAGAGCACCCTATGGTGTTTCTACTATATTTGCATTGCGTTTATAAGAATCTACTGCACCATGTTCGTTGCATAAGTTGCGAAAGGCACATCGTTTTCTTGATTTTTTTTTTTTACCTGAAAAGTATGTGATTTATTTATAAAATATATTAATGAAAGGAACAGGTTTCATATTGATAAAGAAATGGCTAACAAGAGTTCAAGTAACAAAAATACTTATAGCACATCCACAAAAGAAAAAAAGGCAAGTTATTTGTAAATTCTTTACAAAAATTATTATTTTTGAACTATATGTAAGTTTAACCAATATTTATTGTTTAGTGTGTACCACGCAAAACCACAAAATGATGAAGATCAATAAGATTATTTCTGATCTAAGACCAGAAGAGCATAAAAGCTTGATGGAAAAATTGCAAAAGGATGAATCAGATGAATGAAAAAATACTATCGATCCAATATGAGTTTCTTTTCTGAATTTTCATTAATAATATACTTAAAAATATTAGATAACATGTTTCAAACAATCTATTAATGCAGATATGTTTAATGTTCTATCGGGACCAACAACAAAGAAAATGAATGTTGTTCTAAGAAAAGAAAAGAAAAAATATAACATGAAAATGAAAATGAATTGCTCCTTAACTCATATGGAGTGGTGCTCGAGGTTAACGAAAGGGGGAAAAACTTTTACAAAACTTTGAAGGATCTAGTGGAATGAATGTATAGACGTTATTTCCACTTACAATACAAAAGTCAATCCAATGATTCCAAGAACCAAATTTTATTTAAACTACATGATGAGTTTCCAGAGAATTGGTCAATGAGACATGAGAATTGGTCAATGAGACATGTCAGACTTTTAATAGCAAAAACGTACGAAAGAAAAAAAGAAGGATTGAAAAAGTAATATTCCTTTAAATGTTTTTCTAGAATTATATGTATATATTACTACAAAGAAATCCTTTATAAATATCACTTTTGTTATATTTACTTTTCATATATCAATATAAAAATTAAATAGTCAAATTCTCATATTACATTTTCAAGAAGATTATGAAAATATCAAAGGATGAACGAGATGATACCATAAATATGCCATTAGGAATGTCCAAAAAGGTGTACAAGGAGATGGTCAAAGAAATGGACATAATTGCATCACATGAGGAGCCATCTCAATAACAACGTGCTTCAAATGTAATATGTAATCATTGGATTTTTCTATTAGGTACAGTAAATAAGAAATTTAGCATTAATATTAATTTTCAAGTATTTTCTTGTAGAAAATAAAAGAAAATGGAACCCATTCAGCACATAAAACAGGACGAGAAAGAATAAAAGGGTTGATATCTATGTTTGTGAGTACTTGTTACTTCCTTATGACAACTTAGCTAGATTTCTTTTTTGTATATTTTAAGTTTTTTTACGACAATCATCATTGAATCTCTTCAAACAGGTGCTAACATACAAAGAAGAACAATCAAAAGAATTGATTGACATTGGGTTAAATATGGGTTGTCAGTATATGTTGGAATGTCATAAATGAATTGTGGAGTCTGTAAGAATCTATCTTGTTTTAATTAGCTTTGTATATAATTAATAGAACAAAAAAATATTTTATATTAAATCTATGATTTGTTATGGTGTATAAAACTTGCAGGAATCAAAGTATGGAACTGCGCCAACAAATGAATTGTTGAAATATGGCATGAAATTTGGTTTTGAAAGAATGTGTATAGTTCACGAGTCAATTCTTGCTATGGTACATTTCTTTTTCGATTTACATTGATGTATATTATTTAATATTGTTCTCACCAATGTATATACACTCATTACACTTTATTTTTATGTTTGTAGATGGAACTTGAAGAAGAAGAAAATAATCAACACAATGAACAAAACATTCCTCCAAATAACCCAAGTCATGGAAGTAGCTCGAGCAGTGAAAGAAGTTCCAACAAATAATGATGATCAATATGTTTGGATATCAAAGCAAGGCAATGTATTTTTTGAAATATTTGTCTGTGAAATCAGACATTTTGTTTAATGTAATGGACATAGTGTCCCAATTGAAAGACAAAGGGATACCAATAACTATCCCATTTTGTATGACAAAGAGTGTTATATATATATATATATATATATATGCTTTAATTTATTCTATTGTGTTCTCCATTGTCGTTGTGAAATGTTACACCACTGATTAAATATTTGGATGATTAAATATTATAATGAAGAGATGTTAAATCTGATGATATGATACAACAAATTCATCCAAACATCACATTCAAATACACTAATAAAAAT
Organism: Pinus albicaulis; assembly: GCA_034641835.2. Taxonomy (NCBI): domain Eukaryota; kingdom Viridiplantae; phylum Streptophyta; class Pinopsida; order Pinales; family Pinaceae; genus Pinus; species Pinus albicaulis. Next base: position 352,606,370 of record CM076571.1, on the reverse strand, counting down.
TTAATTGATATGAATAATGTTATAAGATATGTTTCAGCTTTTGATGAATAATGAATTTTAAAAAATCACAATAATTGCACTGTCACAGGTCGATGTTTCTAAAAAATAGAAAATGAACATAGGTGCATGTTAGTTACTGTGCAACAGTTTGTTTGTATGATACCGCGCATCAATGCATTTCTACGACCTATGGGCACTTTACCAAATACCAATACCAATTAGAACGCCCGGTTTGCTTTATCGACGACTACCACTCGGGCGGGCGGATAGGTGTTGCATGCATCGGTATGGTTTGCCTTTAATGCGTCGATACGTTTTTATAACTTGACAACCCGGTGCATTTTAACACCTAAAAATCTTGGTGCGTTTCTACACCATAACACTGTTGATGCATGCACCTTCTATCGGCGTGGTGCGTCTTTGCAGGTGACATGCATCGGGGCGTTTCTAAACACCCCAGGGCTTCCGAAATTTTATTTCCATCCTAGTTCTTGGGGTATTTACTATATCGGTACGTATAGTGTAAAATGCACCAGTGCGTTCACACATGATGCATGCACCGATGAGAAAAACATTCGTAAAAACTTCCGGCTGCCCAATGTTTTTAGGTTGTGTTGAAGTTCATTAGAAAATTCGTCAAAACCTCCGTTACCAAAAGTTGATGTTGTAGAAAATGTGTTTTTGACAATTTTGGCCAGTTTGATCACACTAAAAATCTTCGCTAGAGGGTTTTTTCCTTGTAGTGCATAATTATTCGGAGCTCTTTAAGATCTTTGAAGGACCCAGTGAACCCTAAAGATGGTAAAGGTGTTTACATCTTTTCGTGCTCCTGTGGAACCCCATAAATTGGTGAAACTAGTCGATCCATTAATCAAATAATTTAGGAACATGTGCCTGACCTAAAGCATGATAGATCTCACTCCTCTACATTGGAAAACCATGCAAAGAAGGAAAACCATCACATCTGCATAGAAAAAACTAAGGTCATTGCTAAGATTGATCAATTTCATCATCGTAAGTTAAAGGAGGCCTTAGAAATTGAGAAAAGGTTAGTGAATATGAATAAAGACGATGGTTGGAGCATTAGTAGATGTTTGATCCCTGCCCTATCCTCTTAGTTGTTTTTTCCTTCTAGCCCTTCCTTCATAGATCCTGAAGAGCTTTGAATAGTGCTAAGGGGCTTGAAAGTTGAGGAAACATTATGTTTCCTGGAAATATTATACGTGGTCCATTGAATGAAAGGGAGATGCACTCCAAAAAACTAATCCTTGGAATATTTTTTGTTTCTAAGACCTTTTTCAGCTTTATGAAAATATTTGATGCACTAGAACTTGTCATGACTACTGAAAACTCTTTAAGATCTGTGAAGGACCCAGTGAACTCTAAAGATGATAAAGGTGTTTACATCATTTCACGCTCATGTGGAACCCCATACATTGGTGAAACAGGGTGATCCATTAATAAAATAAATTTCCAACATGTGCTTGACCTAAATCATGGTAGATCTCGCTCCTCTACATTGGCAAAACATGCAGAGAAGACAAGCCATCACATCTGCATAGAAGAAACTAAGGTCATTGCTAGGATTGATCAGTTTCATCATCATAAATTAAGGGAGGCCTTAGAAATTGAGAAAATGTCGGTGAATCTGAATAGAGACAATGTTTGGAGCATTACTAGATGTTGGATCCCTGCCCTATCCTCTTAGTTGTTTTTTCCTCTAGCCTCTAGCCCTTCCTTTTTTTCCCCTTATTAATTTTCTCTAAGATTTTTGTTTTATTATTATGCTTTTGATATTATTAGAAACCTTATTCTCATAGTTCCCTCACCTTTTGTCCTATTGTCGTATTTATTTATAATTAAATTAATTTTTCTCATAATAAAAACTAATATAAATATTCTATTTATAGCCTTAATTATTTTTATATCCAACAATTAAATATTAATTAAATAATATATAATATATTAAAAGTAAAAATATTATAATATATTGAATTGATAATTAGAATATTAATAAACCTTTTAATTGAGTCAAAATCAACTTAAATTTAACGACCTTATCTAATTTTAATTTCTTAAAAATTAAAAATAATTTAATTTCCCATTTGGTAATTAAATGATTAATATAACTTTTAATTTATTCAAACTAGTCGTTATACTATAATGACTAGCATGATCCTCTCTGCATCTATTTAAACCGAAGGCCTTGATCTGTGCTCTCATCATGTCCTGAAGATGAACCACAATAGTTGGTTCGAAACGCGTTGACGAAATTGGTTCATTTGTGATTATTACCAAAAGTTTTTTATTTACAATTTATGGATCACAGAAGCCAACTCTCAAAAAAAATATTTTTTTTCGTTTTTTTTATTGTGATGAGTTCATACATCAGCCTTATATGAAAATTTTGAGTCAATAGATAGTTTAATGAACCCACCGGATTCATTTTCAAGGGCATAGTTTAAAATAGAGACACTATATTTCTTGGTGCATGACTACATTATCGGAGAAGATGGACAGGAAGTTGAAGAGGTCTACGACATTCTATATAAAGACATATGGGCAGACAAAAGTATTCGTGAGGACTTTGATGTGGAATTTGAGGGGTTACAATCAAAAGCATCCAAAGACTTGGGATGGAAATATGGTATATAAACAACACTCTTATAATAGACTAGTCCACACTTCTATTGGTAAGTCCCCATTTAAAACTTGTTTTGGATATTTTCCATCTTCACCTTTGGATATTGCATATGGAAAACAAGAAGTGATGGAAGATCACACAAAGTATGCTTTAAAGGAAAATAAAAAGGTCAAGCAAATTTACCTACAAGCACAAGAGACACTAAAGAAGTCGCATGAAAAGTACAATACTACACATGATTAACACAAAACAAAGAAATTATTTAGAGTGGGAGACGAGTATGGTCATAGTTGAACAAGGAGAGTATGGTCACTAAATAAAATACACATCCAAACTTCATAACATATAGAATGCACATCAAACATATATCATAAATGTGGTGCGCCAATGTGTTTTATTGGGTGTTTTCTACCGATGCCACAAATTTGCTAGGACGATAATTTTCTTGCCGAAATCCAATAAAACAATTTTCAAAAACTGAGAATGTTGGAGTGTTTGAATCATTTTTTTTATCATGGAAATGGATTTAGCACCATCAAAAACCCTGAGGGGACCCAAAATCCTGAAGTTTGACTGTTGTAACCTAGATTTAAAAAAAAAAAAATCCAAATGATCATAATCTTGTTGGAATTTCCATTATCTTATGGACTAGTTTTTAGGTTTTTAGACTAAATTGTTCTATTGGGTTTTTAGACTAAATTATTTTATCTATTTAACTTTCTAATTATTTCAATATATTAAATAACAATATTAAAAATAATATATGTTCAATTATTTGATTATTTCTTTCATAATAAAAAAATAATCTTCTTTAAAAAAATCTCATATATAAAATAAATAATAAATAATAAATTATTATTATTATTATTTCAAATATATAAAATAAATAATAAATAATAAATTATTATTATTATTATTTCAAATATTAAATAAAAAATTAACATTATGATAATTTATCTATTAATGTTTACACTATGGATTAGAGTATTAAATTGATTAAAGTAGACAATATGGATAGAAAAGCCATGTATCTTAAGCTATACAATATTAAATGTGGTAATGTGGTGGAGCAGTATCTGCTCACACTTGGATATAATAGAAAATTAAATGTAACAATAGACATATACTATCCCACCCCACTTAATATTTTAATATTGTATAACTTACCATTTATTAATTGCCATATCAATCAAGGTATTTAGTAGCGTGTCTACTAAAGTGGCAGCGATTAAAGTACAATATAAATCAGCGTATTTAATTGATTAAAATAGACAATATGGTTCAGGGTATTCAATTGTGTCTCAGAAGCAATACTGCCCCACCACACTTAATATCGTATAAGTTACAATTTATTAATTGCCATATGGATTAGGGTATTTAGTAATTTAGTCGTGTGTCTACCAAGGCGGCAACGTAATCGATTAAAGTACAATATGGATCAGCTTATTTAATCGATTAAAGTAGACAATATGGATTAGGGGCTTATTTAATCGATTAAAGTAGACAATATGGATTAGGGGCTTATTTAATCGATTAAAGTAGACAATATGGATTACGGTATTTAATTGTGTCTCAGAAGCATCATCATAGCCACGATTTCGACTCAATGAGCATAGAATATCCTTACAATATGCATATGTAAACAACTTAACAACTTTCATATTAATACAAGTATGTGGGTTTTTTTCTTCTTACAAAAACATATCCAAAATACCAAAACATAAAAAAGTGAGTTGGATATTATCTTAACGGCTACAACAAAAAGCACGTTACGATTGCCTGGCTGGCTGAACAGAACATGTAAAAACTGATTATAATATATATTCATAACTCTAACGATCATTATTGTAAAATATATATTCATAACTATAACAACCATTATTCTCATCCATGCTCCTAAGCAACGCATGGGCAGGGGGTCGGTCTTGTTTACAACATATTTAATTATTAAAGCGATTCTCTTCCCCGGAATTCTTGTTCTGGTTTCCCGGCAGCTTGTCTTTGATTTTATCAACCATACCCTCCTTCTTCACCCCTTCACCCCCATGCTGATCCGAACAGTACTCTTTTCCCTCCCCGGGGTTCTTTCCTTGCTGTCCCGGAATCTTCTCTTTGATTTTATCTACCATTCCTGGCTTCTTCTGCTGCTGTTGACCCCCCGCGCACTCATCTGAACACTGTTGTCCATACTGATCAGATTGCTTTCCCTCTTCCTTCTTTTTGCCGAATAGACCGCCCATACCGCGCTCCTGCTGTTGTGGTGCTTCTCCCGCCATCTTAATACTAAGCGCAACTACAGATATCAACAGAACGAGTAAATAACTTGGTGAAAATTGCAGATGATATAACAAACAACAAATGGACAGAACGCAGATAGCAGTGGATGAGGCGAAAGTGGTATTTATAGTTTTTGTGTGGCGGTGTGGAGGTCTCTTTGCTTCTTTAGGATTGCTCCAATGCGCTCTACACGCGCCATGCCCACAATGGTGAGATGGAACCGACGTCCGGAACCACAATGTCGGTAAGTAAGTATTATCGTGTCAGTTTCACTTTCTGCCAACAGACCCTACGAGGCTACACTGACCATGGTAAGAACTTTCATCTCATCTCATCTCATCTTATCTTATCTTATTAGAGGTATACCATTTGTTTTTAGTAAATAAGTAAACCACATCCATAACGCACATACTGATGAATCAGCTCTGTCCAGATGAGTTGAAGAACCTCACACGCTACCCAGAAGTCGTACACAGGTCTTGTTTGGATGTGACGGCCACCGAGGGGTCCCTCTCTCCGATGTATGAATTACTGTTAAAGACTCTGAATGCACGCCATCTAGTGGCAATAACGGTGATGTCAGGTCATGAATTAAGAAAACAAGAACTATCACACCGCTCATGACATGTCATGAAATAGGAAAACAATAACCCTATGAACAAGTTTTCGGCTGAACAACAAAATGGTATAGGAATTAGCCCTATGAACAAGTTTTCGGCTGAAAAACAAAATGTATAGGAATTAGCCTCCATAGAAGAGTAATCGTACCCCCTTGCTCCCAGTCTTCGAACTTGTGAAGAAAAAAATAAACTTCTCTCTCAAAACTGAGGGATATCGAGCTATTGTGACCAAATCTCATCCCTTATGCTCATTTACCCAACTAGCACTTGTTTTCTTAATGGATCAAATGGAAGAATGAAGTGATTTTCCTCCCACAATATTTGCTTTGGTTCATATTTCCGGTAGGTCCTCCATCTGCAAAAGAGATATATAGAATACCAAATAATCTTCTAGAATTAACTCATAACAACATATAATCACAGGGTAAAATCTTGAAATGGCCATACGAGATTTCAATACCTAGGCAACTAGAAATTAATGCGCTTAAATCAACCAACACAAACCAAGTCACTGGATTTTCATGGAATAAATTTTGTAGCAAAGGAGAAAGTGATAACTTGAACAATGAAAAGCACACGGATAAGGAAATATGAAGAAATATAAATGTAGATAAGTAAAACCACAACATAATGTTGTTTTCTCAATAGTTAAAGCATGAAAAAATTTACTAAGGATATCAAATAGATGAAAGCAAGAAAACCATTTACTGGATCTCAAAGCCCCGGGACAAAAAATAAAAATTAGAAATATGTCGCCAATTCTTATCAACTACCTCTTGTTGCAACTTGCATCCCTTGCTTGCTTGTTCGCGAAGCATTTATAACCCAAAAACTCCCCAAAATATTTACAATGACATTCACTCAATCAAATAAGCATTTCACTTGGAAATGGCATTCAACAAAAACACCGTTGAATTTTATATTAATTGATCGAAACAGTTAAGGAAAGCAACAATAGAAACTATAGATGCCAAACCAGGACTTATACCACGATATTGAGTAACAATGCACGATGAGTTTCCCTAAAAGTGGGGATAGAGAAAAGCTATAAATGCATAAACAAGGTTTGAACGACTTGGACTTTCCCAAAAATTGGTGATAGAGGAAAATTGTAACTGCACGTTTGAAAGTAGGTATAGAGAAAAGCTATAACTGCAAGTTTGAAAGTAGGCGGAGGGAAAACAATTTCCAATGAAAATGTGAAGGTTTCCAAAAATGAGATAGTTCATTAAAAAGGAAAAATAAACGATGTCTTTTCTTGTTAATGGGATATCTACCTTTTTCCCTTCATTGTGACTTAATGTCAAAATCATTGTTATAACACTCACTTTTCTAATCTTTTAACTTATTAAAACTAGTGATTGCATCAAAAGGTGCAAAGGATAGATGGAGAAGATGTTGTAGGTGAAAACAATGCATATATCACCTCTACTCTTGGTATTTGCACCATTAGAAACAGCCATATATCAACTACACTTGTGTTTTATTCGACTATTTTTCATCCACACATGTCTCCTTTCCAACAGAGGGACCTACATATTATTTTGCATGCATGACATTTTTCTCTTTTCCCATCTAGATAAAACAATAAAAACCTACGGGTGATAAAAATTTTAATCTCTATTCTATAGAGGGTAATTGGTACACCATCTCCAAAAGTGCCATCAATAGGTTAAATTTAACTTGATCGATAAACATATGGATCCATGTGGATTGTGGGTCCGCCCTAGTTGTTTCCCATTTATTTCTCCCGACATGGCTTGTTTGAGCAGTAATGAGGAAAATTCTTTTGATCGTGATATACCTTATGATGTAGTTCTCTTTTCATGGGTTCACATTGATATCAATGGATGAATAACCTATGGATGTATGTGATAGAATGCAATTCATGTAAGATTAATTTGTCTTTTTTTACTTGATATATATTTTAAAAAATAAAATATTGTATTCTTTGAAATTTTAATCTAAATAATAAGAGAGAGAACATATTTTATATGCAGAAATTGTACATGTTCAATTTATTTAACAATGTAATAGTACAAATATAAATAAATAAGAGTTTGTTTTGAGATAGACGTGTTATCTTGGCACCTGAAAAACTTGTTCAAGAAATTTCAATTATGCACTAAGTTAAAATATCTTGTTAAGGGCGGAAACGTGAAGCTGGGTTACACTTTTGTGAGAATCAAGGGCCGAAATTTTTTTTCGGCAATAGTTCAGCCGAACATTTTATAGAGTTCGGCCAAACTATGTAATAGTTCGGCCGAACTCGTGATTCCGTTTAGATTGACGGCACACTGACAGTGCAGGCAAACATAATTTTTACTGGAGATGGGAAAACCGGCAACAAAAGTTCGGTCGAACTGTGAGTTCGGCCGAACTAGTTTCTATAAATAAATCACCCGCGAAGTTGGTTTGTTTACCGGTTTCATTATTCACGCATTTTCTGTCACTGTCGTTGCTGCTCTGTTCGTGCGTTTTTACTCCTCCTGTGAGCGTTGTTGCTCCTTTCGTCGGCGCTGTTTCTTCTTTCATCGGGTATGGTCGACCTTACCTTTTGCAACTTGTATGACTCCTTTCCACACTAATTTTGAATAGGAACAATGAACAAAAAGATGATCAATTGTTCCATTGTTTGCTTTGCAAAATGCACACTGGCCAAGGCCCTGCCAACGTTGCTTTTGTCAATCATCCCAAGTGAAGACCTTATTTTTCGAAAGCCATTAAAAGGAATATTCTTGGTTTTAAAGGACTATCCAGTTTACAGTCTGTTCCGTCATCATACTTTTTCCCCTTTCACTTCTTCCATGCTTGCTTTGTAACCTGTTTTTGCAGTCAAGATACTCGTTGCTGTGTTTTTTGACCATTTGAGTTCATTTTTTTTATTTGAGAGCCTAATGGTTTTATTAAAAAAAAAAATTGATCCCATTAATTTGCCATAACCCCTTCGAGCTTGAAAAAGGCAACCGATTTCCATTCCTAAATGCAGGCTAAACTTGGACCATCAACATCTTATAGATTGTATATACCCAAATTATGTAACATGGAAGACTTTAACAAGTTTACTTCCATCCCTATGGCATTATAGTAGATTTAAATGATTTTCTTCGAGTGCACCATCTTAATTATAGAGCTATGAGAAAATAACAGAATATTCTCTATGAAAGGCAGGTGCCAAATAGTCATCAAATTTGGTACCTTGAGACCTGTAAACCCTCCCTTCCTTTTTTCCTCAGTCACCAATCTTCTTAGACCTTCAAACACCAATAAGAAAAGAAGTGGAGACAATTTTCATCCTTGTCTAAGCCCTTGAGAAACATGAAAAAGGCCTGAAGGAGAACCCATAGATCAAAACAAAAAAAGTGGCTCAAAAGATACACCCCACAATCCAGTTGACTGATTGAAGATTCACACCAACTTGCATAACTAATGACCTGATATACAACCAATTCACTTTATTGTAAGCTTTTTTTAGATCAAGTTTTTAACTACAGTGGGGACTTTAGAAGATTTAATTGAATGAAGCACTTCTTGTGTAGTTCCAGCTACATCATGAACTTTTCTAGTGAATAGAAACCCAAACTGTTCTAACTTCTTCTAAAACAATCTTGGAAAGAATTCATTTTAACCTGTTAACAATTACTTTCAAGATGAGTTTGTAGATCGAATTGCTTAGGGAGATGGGCCTGAAATCCTCAAAGGAGGGCCAATTTGTTTTTGGATTTAATGCAATAAATCTAGAATTTAGAGCTCCCAAGACTTTCCTCAAGGCTTTAGATTCATCTAAGACTCTGATTATCTCCTCTAACAGATCATGGAATCCTAAATAAAGCTCTACAGTCCATATTAGGCCTAGAAATTTTTGATTTCTGAAACAAGTTTAAAACTGATTTTGATTCCTTCTTTGTAATTTATGCCTCAAAATATGAATTTATATCTTCACTTATCCACCTTGGGAAGAGGATAACACTGGGGTATTCTACGTTTGAGTCTAGTGGTTCTTTGAAGATATCTTGAAAATATTGTTTGCCAACTCCAAATATATGTCTATAAAAGTCCTTGCCTTCTCTCAATTTTGGAGGTCCATTCCCCAAATAGTATTGACATTTTTTCTATGATTTATATTTTTCTAGAAAAATTAGTGTTGTTATCACCTTCAACAAACTACATGGCTCTACTTTGAAGTCTTCATTGAACTGTTTCCTTTTCTAATAGTGCTTTCTTTCTCCCCTCCAAAATTTTCAAAGACTGCAAATCTTTTTCAGTAAAAACTGCATTTACGTTATTGTTAAAAAGTCTAGAAATGACCTCTTCTACTTCTAAAAGATCCTTTTTATCTTCTGTTGCCTTCTTTTTAGACTAGTTAGCAGCCACTGAATATTTCATCCATATCAATAAAGGTATAATACTTTGGTTCATATTGTCCATTATGTTTGTTATTCTATTTCCTTTTGTGATATATTTGAGTAATATTTGTAAGTTGTAACTTTCGTTTTGAATATTTCTATTTGGCACACCACAAATAGGAATTTAAACTATTAAATTAAGTAATATAGATTTAATTTAATTTCAGATTTATCAAGAGGTGTTAATATGGATTTAAGTTACTGTAAATGAAATTTATAAATATTTTTTTTTTGGTTCATTTACAAATATTTTTTTTGAAAGTTAATATTATTTAAACTTTTATAGTATGAGTAACTCTTGTCTTATATTTGACTAATTTTTTATATAATTGAAATTCAAAAACAAATGATTTTCTCCGAGTTTTAATTGTTTAAAATATGATTGTTTGAGCAACTCTTTCTCTGGGACACAAGGAGGCTCAAAGATTTTTTTCTTGTATATTTGAAGCTCTCCATTATTATAGAAAAGGATTTTTTGCTTGTATATTTTTATGCTCTTTGTCATAGTAATGTCATAGTGTATGAAGTTTTAAATTGTTTTTATTATTTTTATTATATGTTGGATGTGAATTTGATTGAAAGTGTTTCTTTCTTATTTATTAATTAAAAAAATTATTAGAAAAATTATTGCTTTAAGCCTTAGAATTTACAATCAAAATTAGAAAATGTATTTTTATCTAAACTATTTATGAAAAGTTTAATATTGTTTGATATTCTCTACCATGTCCTTTTTACATATATCTAGAATAATATTATTTGTAGTTTCCGGTTTTTTGTAACATTTTACTACCATAATCAAAATCTATAGAAATAATAATCTAACATGTTATAATATCCTGAAATGGAGCTAGCCAACTCAAATATAGTATTGCAAATCCCTGGCTAAGTTATATGAGGAGGCTATGTATTACTTAGTATTGTATCCATATTGGGGTTGCAAGTTCTATGGGTTCAAAAGAACACTTGCAAACAATTTGTTTTCCATATGACCTCTCTTTTTCTCTTTTAAATTTCATTCTTTTAGCCATTATGGATTTGAGAAAAATACATCCTGACAGGCAAATAAAAAGCCTTAACAATGAATTAAACATGAACAACTATTAAATATGGGTAACCAAGCAACATCAAAACAAACAACTAAATCACCAAAGCTAGTAGTGATAAATAATAAACATTCTAGGATACTTCAAAATTCCATGTAAATAATTTTTTACCTAAAATCACTAAAATTATATATGTGTGTATATTTTTTGTCAGACGAGGAGGTAAATCCGCAAAACTGAAGATGCATTAGATGGATATTGTGTGTGTACTTATACATGGAGGTGAGATTCTTGGAATTCACTTCCCAATGTCTCTTGGAATTCATTATTTACTAAATTACAATAAAATACAATTGCACCCAATCCCTTAGGATTAGGTGTCAACATTCCCCCCTTTAATTTGAAGGGATGTTGGTGAGTCCAAGCATCATTCTGAACTTTTCAAACTTTTCTCTTCCAAGGGCTTTGGTGAAGATGTATGCAGACTTCTCATTTGTGGAACAATGATGTAGATGGATAGTTTTGGCCTCAACATGATGTCAAATTAGATGGTATTTTGTATTGATCTTCTTTGTTCGATCATGGAACTTCGAGTTCTTGGCCAACTTTATTGCAGAAGTGTTGTCGATCATGAATGGTGTTGAATTCATTTGTTTCATCTGCAAATATTCTAGGATTTTTGTGAGCCACAAAATTTCCTTTGTTGCTTCAACTACTGCCACCTATTCTGCCTCGGTTGTGGAACCTGTCCTGAAACAAATTTGATACCAGAAACCTGTGACTGACCTCCATTTTACATTTTTGGACTACCTGTTTCTTGATTCTCTAGAAATGACCATCATTTTTTCTTTCCATTTGTTGCCCTCCATTTTACATTTTAGGACTACCTGTTTCTTGATTCTCTAGAAATGACCAACATTTTTTCTTTCCATTTGCTGCAGGTTTTTGGCCTTTGAGAAACAGTTATCAAAAAAGGTCTATTAAGTTGTGCAATATTTTCTTGGACAATAATTGTCCGTGTAATTTTAGCACTGTAACATCTTCCAACTAATATATGACCTCTTATTGAAATAGTACTAGTAAAAATTCAAGACACCCAAGGAAGCTAATTCGAACTTGGTAACTATGTTGAAAACTACTTAAAAATTTTAATCTTGCGTTTTTTTAAATATTAAAATCACTTTACATGTTATGGACTCAACATGGTCACATAAATGGTTAGATTTTATGCTCGGACATAAATATTTTATGGTCTGACATGATTGAAAACTACTCAAAATATTAAAAATATTACTCTGATGTCTTTTTAAATATTCAAATCATGTTAGGGGCTCAATATGGTCTGACATAAATGGTTAGATTTTATGCTCTAACATAAATATTTTATGGTCTGACATGATTGAAAACTACTCAAAATCTTTAAAAAATTACCCATACTCTTTTTCAAATATTCAAATCATTGGCTCACACGCCAATGGTTAGATTTTATGCTCTGACATAAATATTTTATGGTCTGACATGTTAGGCTTTATGGTGTCCTTGAAATTTCAAAGAGTTGCTTAATTGGGATTGTATTCAACTTGTATTCAACTTCCTCAGGTCCATTGAATAGCTTCCTTGGGTGTCTTGAAGCCTGTTGCCACATTCTTCCAAAACCTGTTGCCACCTTTTCCAGGTCGTTTCCCCTTCCAAGACTTCT